>OZ020489.1:8123337-8723337 GCA_963971405.1 Psococerastis gibbosa
AATCAATACCTATGTTGAGTTACGACAGGTCACCGATCGCATGTTGTGTAGAGACTCACACAAGTACGAATAAGCTACCACTATGCCATCGAAGACCTTGTGTAATACTATTTAACAAAGGGTTAGTTGGACTTACATTGCCTGTTGTGTTAAGAGTCATTAGAGGCATGGTCATCGAACAATTAGGGCGGAGCCCATTGTCAGAGGATGGATATACCTCGGGATAAGGCCATGGCCCGCCCTATTCGACATAGAGACACCACCATATATCTAACTACTTAAGAGGAAATGATGCGAAGACATTGGTCACACCTGCATCACGCAAAAATCAATCTTTTTCTTTTTTTTAATTTAAAGATTTAGTTGATCTAAGTTGTAGAGGAGCATTTTATCCACACAATTATAGGGCACTTTTCCGAAACATCATCTCAGTACAACTATATTAATTTTTAAAATGTTCCTAAATAGAAAGAAAAAGAAAAATATGGAATGAAAATGAGTTAAGAAGAGAGAAGTGAAAAAGAAGATTGTTTTTTAGGCCGGCCGAGGTCAAAAAGGATAAAGCCCGTGAAAAGGGGAACATGAAAGCAGAGCTGAAGGCGATGACAAATGCTAGAGTACCAGAAACTGACCCTCAACCAACCCCCCGATTCACACCGCACACGCGTCACTAAGGGGGAAGAAGAAGAAGAAGATGATGATGATGAAGAGGAAGAGGAGAAGAATAAGAAGAAGGAGAAGAAATAGCCAAAGACATTTCCCAATACCTCTTAGCAACCACTGTTTCGAAGTTTCGAACCCATAGCATATCAACTCTAAACATTGCGTAATAATAAAGTAATAACAATCCAATTAAATTTTTTTGGCTAGATAATCAAGCATAATACAGTATATTTCAAAGTTAAACCACCATGAAATATAAATTTGTATCACTGACCTGGCCTATGACCTAATAATTAATAAAACAGTAGTCAATTTCATAATTTTTAAATACTGCACATACCTAATGGATTTGTTCCGGTTAGATTGCGAGTTTGTACGCTTCACCTTCGTCTGAGATGATATCTACATAACCTGTAACAAATGCAAAAGAACACTACAAAATAAATTTAAATACCGTAATTTTAATTATTGCAGAATTAATAGGGTATGGAGCGTAAAAAAATGGCATGTAAAATTTCATTTCCATGAACTTTAACGGCACCGGCGATTTTTTTATATCCTTTTTTTTATTTTACACTCCTTCGACGCAGTGGGGTACCGGCCAAAGAAGAAGAAGTAGAAGGAGAAGATGAAGATGAAAAAGAAGAAGAAGAAGGAGGAAAAGAAGAAGTAGGAGGAGGAGAGGAAGAAGAAGAAAATGGTTTGTTATGGACGTAGACCTTCTTGTAGTGTTGCCAATTGAACCAATTGTCCGCCAACGACCCCATCGGTTTTCAGACATTATTGGTATTCTTTCCGAATGAATTTCTACCCATTGGCCAACTGGTTCACTCCTCGGTGTCAACCCACACCGACTACAACTGACAATGGGCAAACTCAGACATGCTTAACATTGACATTGTATCAGTTGTTAGCTCACCCTAAACAAGTACGGGAACCAGTCAGGGCTGGCCATAATTTGGCTAATTCCGCACTCAATCAAAACGTTTTTTCTCGCATTCTATATAATTAGTGTATCTCCGGCTTTAAAAGTACCTGGAGCAATAGAAAGCAAAAAACTGGAATTATCGTTACGGTATGGCTTTTAAGAAGTGGAAAGTTCCATGACTAAAATTAGCATTTGGGGGCTCCAGCATAATAGCAATTTATTAAAAAAAATTCCATAATTGAGCGGGAAACCCAAGGTTCCGCTGCGCCATCTTCTGGTGAAGCAGTTTTATAGCTTATGAGTAGGTATTCGCAAAGTATTCGCGTCAATATTTTATTAAGGAATGCTGGCCACCTAGAAAGAAAACCTGTTATTTTTTGTTATTGTTTACTTCGTAAAAGTACGTTATAACTACTGTAATTATGTTCAGAAAACATGTAGATGACTGTTTCATACGTAGCACTAAAAGAAATTAGTCTATTTAGTTTTAGTCCAGTTAACTTTCAAATAAACATTTTAATAAAAAAATACGAAATAATAATCCCGACAAACTTCCCAAATAGAGCAGTGGTTAAAAGAGATTATAGCGTGATAATGACGCCCCGGATAGGTGTAGATCGTGGGTTCGAATCCCGCCAAGTCCAGTTGTTTCTACATCCTCTAATTTTGTTTGTCAAGAGATATGACCTTCTACCAGACCTATGGCCTAGAACGTCATTAGGGTGCCATGCCACGGTGCTTGATTGTTTTTGTACACAAAAATTGAATTTATACTCAGCGAAGTGCTCACATTTGACTCGTGAGAAAGCACAGAAAACAATTCTTTTAAACTTCTAGCTTTTTTTTTCATGATAATCGCATACACACAATTCAATAAATGTATCCGATTGACCTCTTCAGTCGCCTCTGTAGGTTAGTACCCATGCTGAGTTATGACATGCCTCCGATCGCATGGCGTGTAGAGATTCGCACGTATAAGCAAGCACACTACCACCTTGCCATCGAAGTCGAAGGTGGTCGGCCGCACCTGATGGTTTCCACAAATCAGGATGATGTGTCTAACCGATAATTTACTATGTTACGGGCACAGCCCACACTTGTCCTTCACCTAATAGCGGCAGGTATGATACCTGAATAACGTTAATTTAGGCAGGCCCTACTTAAATTAACCCGGATACATTACAGAGATGCGCGGGTGGCGTAAGTATGTTTCTCATAAGGGATTGTATAATTCAAAAGCTCTTTAAAATTGATTCTCTTGAATCTAGGAGCAAAATGGCTTCTTCTTTCAGATTGTCATCGTAATTATGCTCCAATCGTGCAAAATGATTACGCCACCTGACGAAAATTCTAGGCCAAATGCGCCAAATGTGCAAAATAGAGACAAATAAAATTGTCGAATTGACCCAAATAAAGGGACATAAAATAAATTAATCGTTAAATGCCTGCAATCTCATCAACTATGCATATCTATTTATGGTCATGTTGTATGAGGAGGCTGTTTACAAACATGGCCAACTCCAAGTTGTAGAATTTTTCAGGAGAGTGGATTTTCTGTTGAAAATTGCATTAAGCTTATAGCTAATCCTAGACTTCTCAGCACTTCTGTGCGCAATCTGGCTGCTTTTGTCACTTTATTTTACAACGTGCAGGTGGACATTAAAATTTTCTGCAAGGTCGGATCAAAACCCCATTTTGTAAAAAAATGGAGTTGGCCAAGTTTGTAACCAAGCTGCTCACATGTCATGTTATATATAAATCAAATCGATTTGTTAGGCAGCACTTTAAAATTGATTCTCTTGAAGCTTGGAGCAAAGTGGCTTCTTCTGTCAGATTTTCATAGTAGCCTAATTATGCTCCAATCGTGCAAAATGATTACGGCACCTGACGAAAATTCAAGTCCCTGCCTTGTCATCAGCACTTATGAATTTTTAGAATATATTCCTCCATGGACCTTTCCATAGTATTAATGTGTTGTTAGCCAACACTGTTTGTCACCTGTCAGATCATCACAGCAGTAATTATGCGCCAAATGTGCAAAATTGAGACAAATCGTCGAAATGACCCAAATAAGGGGATATAACATAAATGAATCGTTAAATGCCTGCCTTCTCATCAACTATGCAGATCTATTTATGGTCATGTTACTCAACGTGCACTTAATGGCTGCTGCTGCATGCATAATATAATTACTTACTTAACGTGTCCAGGCCTAGGACACATTGATCCAAAACATTGCGGGCCAGGATGGCCCTTCTCTTAGACATCTGAGAGATCTGAGCTCGCATCGACATGTGGAAAAACTCCAAACATTTTTTATAAATAGCCTATCTAATCTATTGGCTGCAGGTGGCGGATAGCGAAAAGGCCACCAGCAATGGCGGCGCTACGGGGGTGCCCGGAGGGGCCTGCCCCCCCCCCTCCCGAAAGTTTCTCGCCCCCCCCCCACTTTTGAGATATTTTACGTGTTATATATAGGCAGCAGAATTTTTGTAATTAAAAAACGTCAGAATTAAAACTGGTTGCGAGACAACAAGTTACTTACATTCATTATACCTACTCCCAGTGAAAATGTTTTGTTTTTTATTGCCCCCTCCCCCCCATGGCCCCCACTTTAAAATTTCTAGTGCCACCACTGGCCACCAGATATGGTGGCTAGCCCCGACCAAGTAGCGGAATATTCTGAGGGTGTGGTGGCAAGTGGCGATGCAGGCTTGTCTAGAAAATGTTACAGTAGCCCGACTATGTGAAAAGGTGTCGCCACTAAATAAGCAACCACTACTAGGGCATTCTTATGTCCTGGGGTTGTTTGGCCCCAAGCGCAGAGGAACTCAATGAAAAGTCAACGGCATAACGATGCAGAAGGAACGGGAGACCACTTCATTACAATTCCCTAGTACAGTCATCATGACTACGTACATTCGATACTCTACCTTTTGGGGAGTCTGAAGTACGATATCTACGTGTCTACGATTGCCATCATGATCGCCAATCTTCGATAGAAGAGGCATGTGAACAAGAAGAAGAATCTATCTGTCTAATCTAATATACGGTAGATAATCTACTTATCGATTGTTTCAACTCTAGAATTTTGTTGCATCCGGATATTGTGTAAACGAAACACTTGCCTGCTTTACCTGCCCTCTAAGGCAGAAATTGTGAGGGGCTTTGTAACCTTTCAAGTGAAGGCCAGAGTCCGTACCAACACTCTACATGTCCTGACTATAGCGCAATATATTGAAATATCGTAACAAACTGGATAATGAGTAATACATATTGTATAAAATCCAGGCCTACAAGTTCCAACTGACGTGAAAATACCAGTTTCTATGGTTCATGCATTGACATTTGACACAAAGTTGTAGAAAGAGCTGAAGACTGTATCCACTAATTAGACATTACCCTACGCTTACAAGGTCTCTGGAATACTCAGCCATGGCACAATTTATACCGCATTTCATATAAATCGGCAATAAACGTATATATCTAAGCTTAGCAGATACCTGTACCTGATTGCAATTGCAAAACGGTGGTTTATTTATAGCCTACTCCTAAACGCTATCATTGTAGTATTTGGAATGGAGATTTAAAATGGTTTTTTTCTCATATTGGGGTACATTGTGACTACTTCTGCATATACCTATATCTGCTAATTAAAATAAAGCCAATGGGTCCATACCTAAATTATAGACTCAGTATCTTTTTAATTAAATTTTTACCTCCTAAATACCTTTAAATTTGCAATTATATATTCTAAATAAACTATAAAACAAATAAAGAAATAAAGTGCCGCCCTTTTGCATGGGCAAATATCTATAGTCTTATAGGACAAGGCCTGTGAACGGCAAAGTAGGCATACATACTGTATATACCTAGGTACATATAAACATGTGTACAACATTAATATGAACGGGGGGTGGTTTTAGGCTCGGGGAAAATGAAAAGTTATGAATTAATTTTCCGGAAACCGAACATGGATCGCTGGCCCAATCTCCCTGAAAGGCCCTCCTTTCATACAATACAATACAATATATATTTTCTTTACATTATACGTTACATGTTTGCTGTTGTTCAGTTCTTTTTGTTTCTTTTAAAGATTAAATGTTAATCGCATACAAACAATGTAATAATTCCAAAACTATTCAGCTCTACAGACTTATAATGTACAACAGTAGCTTGTGGTGCCATTTTTATATTTTAAATTTTAAATTTTACATATATAGGTATGTAGATTTTTAATTATTTTTAGGTACAGTTAGGATAGTATAAATTAATCTTAATCCGTAGCTATTAAATGAAGTAATTGTATGTGTTATAGGTATAGGTATTGAGTGCTACCCTCGCACGCCGCTGGCATGAGGGGGAACTTCAACTTTCTTCTACCTATGTAAAACCAATTTAGAAAAAACACACCAATTATTATTATCATTATTATATTATTAAAAATGTATCCGATTGACCTCTTCAGTGGCCTCTGTAAGTTAGTACCCGTGTGGAGTTACGACACGTCTCCGATTGCATGGGGCGTGACATAAGGCACAAGTACAGCAAACACGATTAGGTAGACACATCTCTGATATTATATTTTTGATATCGGCTACCCCGTGTACTGGTATTAGGACCAGGGGCGCTATGTCAATTTTACATTTTGTACATTTTTAAACAAGGCTGATCAGTGCCGTGCCGTGGATTTTTCAAGCATGAAGCAAGGTTCGAAAATGGCGCCCTCTTGTATGCATATATTATATATACGTATATAGTGTATAGGCCCTATATATAATATATGTATAGCACCATAGGTACATAATATATTTCCCAAATAAAAACAAAACCATCTTCATCGAGAAAAATTTATTATTTATTACGCATTGAAGTTATAAAAAAGAATTTTCCTAGTTCTTCATGAAACTCCTCATAAAATGGAAAGTAATTACTGGCATAATGGTACATTTTAACAATATTAGGCTACTTCAATTTTACTTTCCTTACTTTCAATTTGGCAAATTCGTCAATCAAATCAGTATAGTCGAGAGTGGCGGCCAAGCCAGACTCAATCGATATTACAGCTAAGTTGGACAGTTTCAGTTGACTAATAGAATTTCTTAAATAATTTTTAATTATTTTCAGTTTTGAAAAGCTCCTCTCCCCACTCGCAACAGATACGGGCAGGGTGAGGAGTATTCGTAAGGCCACAATTAGGTTGGCGTACAACGGTTCCAACTCGTTTTCCACTAAATAATTGAGAGTGTCTAAAGGCTTCATGGATTTAGGCAATAAACGGGCCACATCACGCAACTCATCTTGTAAATCAATTCCATTTATATCAGATTCATTGTCAGCTGTTAAAATATTTCCAAGTTCTTTACAAAAAGTTTCAAGAGTTTCGTCATCAATATCTCTAATTTTATAGATATCATATAAAAATTGGAAATTCTTACTATGATTTTGTAGAAGTTGGAATCGCTCACACAATGAAGTAATGGTTTTGTCTAAAATATAATAAAAAAAATTTACAGCAAATTTTTTTTCTTCATTTAAAGGTTCATCTTCTGCTTTTTCATCAAATTGTCGCTTTTTTTTTCTGGCCCTTACCTCCATTTCTTTAGGGAATTCCTTATTGCATTCCATTTCGTCTGCGATTTCGTTGGCTGTAATTTTTATATGCTCCAGCCCTGCTTCTCTAAATGCTTGAATCCTGTTAATTGTCTCTGATAAAAGTGTTACGCAGTCCGAAAGATTTATTGTAATTGATTGAAGTAACTTGGAAACCACATTCACTTCAAATAAAATATTATACCACAGAACTAACCCACAGATAAATTTGTAATTATTAATGCTTCTAGCCAACCCTCTAGCTCTTACTTTAGCCTCTTCGTCAGTCCTTTCATCTTCCATGATATCTATCAATGTGTCATACACATCGCCTAGTTGATACCTCAGTGGTTTCAATGCATCGATTCTACTAGACCATCTAGTAGCACTCAAGGGTTTGATAGTCAACTGAGTGACATGTTTTTTTAAGGCCTCCCAACGCTTTGTAGAAGCGGATAAAAAGTTATATAGTTCTTGTACGGTAGAAAAGAATGATGTGGTTTCCAAGGTACATGAAGCCGCATCATTTACAACAAGGTTTAAAGTATGATTTGCACATGGCACATAAAAAGCTCGAGGATAATTTTTAAGGATGCGACTTTGTACACCTTTTCTCACTCCTTTCATGTTGGCGCCATTGTCGTATCCCTGACCTCTTAACCACTTCAACGTGAATCCCAATTTCTTTAAATGCGCCAGAATAAGCTCAGCCAAAGCTTCACCAGTCGAATTGGTAGCCTCAAAAAACCCAACGAAAAATTCA
This sequence comes from Psococerastis gibbosa, assembly GCA_963971405.1. Lineage (NCBI taxonomy): Eukaryota > Metazoa > Arthropoda > Insecta > Psocodea > Psocidae > Psococerastis > Psococerastis gibbosa. Next base: position 8,131,284 of record OZ020489.1, read on the forward strand.
TGAATTTCATACTTTTTAATTTTTTTGTTGAGGGTAACAATTCTTACTGTTAAGGACAGTTGCTCAGTATGGCTTACATCAGGCGTACAATCTGCTATCACTGAAAAATACTTAGCTGTATTTGTTAATTCCAAAATTTTTTCTAAAACAGTTTGCCCCATTAATTGAATCAATTCATCTTGTATACGGTTGCTTAAATAAGTAACAGACGGTTTGTCTGATGCCCTTTGAACTCTTCTAATGTGTTCCTCCATAACAGGATCAAACTCTGCAAGAAATTCTATAAATTTAAGAAAGTTTCCGTTATTTTCGGCAAACAAATGTTCATTTGATCCTCGCAGAGCTAAACATTGCGTTGCCAACGCCCTAATTAAAGAAATTATTCTTTTAATGACTCCTCTCCAGTGCTGAATCTCCATTTCAGTAAGTCGTTGGTACTCATCGTCTATGGTTCTTTTCATCCGCAATCTTGAGTTAAATTCTTTCCATTTTCGAAAGGCATCCCTGTGGTATTTCGATTTTTCATGAGACTTGAGGGTTCTGCCAATATTCTGCCAATCGGAAAAGCCTGCTTTTGGCCATTGAGAGACGTCTGACTGATCAAAAAGTTTGCAACAGAAACAAAACACGGAGTCGTTTGAAACAGAATAAATGAGCCAATTTCTTTGTACAACTTCGCCATTTTGCAAAACCATCTCATAATTTGATGCTACAAATCTACGTTTTGAGCTGTTGGCTGGAAATTGGAATTGTCGTACTTGTTGCGGGCCCCTTTCTACCAATATTTGACGAATTGCCGAAGTAATTGAAAATCCCCATAAGGCTGGGTCAGAACTTAATTCAGAGACTTCGTTAGAACTGGATGGTCCCGATGGTGTATCATCATTTATCGGCTCGGATGCGTGACAATTCAATATCACAGGCGATTCTTCGGTTGAATTATTGTTGCTGGTGAAGGCCTTCATAGCTTTACTCAACTTTATATTTTCTTCTTCTCTCTTCTGTCGTTTTAGCTTGTTCTGATATCCGGACAATTTTCCACGTTTTTCTGACATGCTTGCACTGAAATAAATTATTTTCTGAATTACACAAATTTTCTGGAGGAAGTGACTTTGGTATTTTTATTGATTTTTATGACTAACATCTCTTAAAATTTAATCAAAATCGTTAGAGCCGTTTTTTAGGAAAAAAAATTGAAAACCTGATTTTTGGGGGCAGTGAAATTTGCAATCCTTCTGTTTTGTGCTCGTGTCCCTTAATATATGTGTGAAGTTTGATCAAAATCCATCCATTAGTTTAGGCTTTAGCTCTACGTGCATAGTGCATGCACACCCACACATACAGTACAGATACTAGCCAATGGAAACCGGCAACCATGGCAATGAATGCCTAAATACTTACAGTAAATAAATTAGCTATTGTAGTGTACAAGGCAAACGCGCTACCCTTCCTTCACTGAAATATGCAATAGCATAGCTACATACATAAATAAATACATATACTATATGTAGCCTACTGCTCAAATTTACTTACCATAAGTTATACTTTATACAGTATGTAGCTAGGTAAGGTAATTGTTCACAAAAGCTACCCACGGCGTCTGTATAGAGGATTTGTACTTTGTATTTAAGTCAGCCCAACGGGGTCGGAAAGCACTCACCAGTCACTGGGGCATTGGGAAGGGCAGAGTATTAGGGGAGGAAGCTAAATTTAAATTTAACACAAAGATATTTTTCGCAAGAAAATAAAAAAACACCAATTTGGGCCTTTAAAAATTAACCAAGCGCCATTTGTAAACAAACATGATACCACGCGACACGCGTAAACAAGAAACACTTACCTATCGAGTATCGACTGAAAAGCCGCCAAAAAGTTTGAAATAGTTTGTTTAGTTCTGAGTTTTACAATTATTTTAAATTTTATTCTTTTTTATATTGCATTCATGTCAATATTTAAAATTTTTGTTTTCAATAAAAAGAAAATCTAGAAGGTATATTTAGGATACATTTTTGTCCAATTTGGCGCCCCCCGCAGCGTGGCGCCTGAAGCGGCTGCCTCATTGCCTCAATGGACGGCACGGCCCTGAGGCTGATGATATCCTCGCTAGTCAGTGTCAATGTCCTATTTTCCCCATCGTAAGGGGGGGGGGGGCAATTGACCTCTCCTGGGACCCCAAATTGCACCCCTGGTTTGTACTGATTATAAAACTGAATTTCATAATTTTCCTATTCTGACATTGCTATATTGTATGATAGAATTTATCAATAGTTCTTTATTTCGTTTCTTCTTAGAATACTTGATTGCTTGATTGGGTATTAGACAGTTTATTGTAGGAATATTCCGTAGGCCTATAATATTAAAATATGACATTATATATACTCAATTTAGGCATAATTGTACCATTTGTACAACTTGCTCCTCATAATAATACAGTAGGCCTACATTGCCTAATCTTGCGTTGAGTCATAAGCTATGAATTATGCATTTACAATCTCTACAAATCAATGTATAGTTCAAAAAGAACACTTTTGCCCTAGGAGGTAGGTCCTTTTTAGTATTGGCTGTTCGAACACTATGTACACATAATTTGATCATAGCAATTAATTAGAGTAGGCCTGACTCGTACCACGAACTTCTGGACTTATTCTCTGGACAAATTATACGCCTGTTGCATTGTGTTAATCGCAAGCATGTCTCAGTTTGTCCAGTATAACTAGTAACTGTAGTAACTAGTGTTTCCGCTCGTGCTCGGTGTACGGGGAAGGGTTGTGCTCTTGATGGAGAGAAGGAACCACACAGGTTGGATTCAAAAACTCGTCTCATATATTTTACAATTACATGGGCAGACGCCCCAATTACAGTACTGTGAGCCAATTGGTCCCCCACTCCAGTGCAACCCCAACCACTACGTCAATGGAGAAGGCAGTGGCGGATTAAGGCCCACCACATTCAATAATTTGGTTCATATTGTATGACTTTGTATGTTAGGCCAATTCCTGCTGGAAGTTGGCCTTAACAACTAGTAAGTGTTATTCAAAGTTGTTTTGTTTACATTTTTAACCCCAGGGTTAAGTTAATACTAAACGGCATAATAGACCCGCTGTTTGCCAATGGCAAAAGCAATCATGAAAAATCAATACCAATAATAGAAATTAGAGGATCTAGAAAACTCTGGATTTTTCGGGATTCGAACCCACGATATATGCTTTGGCGGTGCATCGTCTTCACCATTAGACTATGCAAGACATAGATCATGGGGTGTAATGGTTTCACCCTAAGCCCTGCCTGGGCTGGGGTATTCAATAGGTTTCTCACCCAACCCCAGTCCTCAGGCTCTTCAGTATCCCTCCAATACGCGGCGGTGTGACACCTTACACTTACACATTACACATGGTCAACTGTCGAGACGCCGCGGACCAAATAAGGTAGGTTCATCTCAATATTACTTTCATATACAGTCCACTAATAATTAAACCTAACGAAGGCGTGTGGTACCGCCACATGGGGTTTGGGGTCGAATTCGGCAAAGTCCAGATTTTTCTCGGTCCTCCTGTTTCGGTGATAACAAGGAGGTTGCCTTTTCAACCTAAGTTAGTTTAAATTCATCAGTATTGTATGCCATATATAAGGCTACAATATGTTTAATACCAGTAATGTAATACATGGACATTGGGCAAGGTTCAATGGGACACTACAAGCAGCGTAAGTCCATTCAAAGTCCTTCAAATAATAATAATTGAGTAGGCTATACACAACAGGTCAGCATTGACACCTATGACACTAAATTAATGTGTAAATTTTAGTAGGCCTATATAGTTAAAAGTGTAGGTTACACAACAAAAGGTTAACCTCCTGCCGTCCTTATATAAAGTAGAAAGAATAAATAGAATAGAATAACATAATTATTTAAATACTATAAAAAAATAACCCAGTCCCAGCAAACGGCCTTCATTTTGTTGTTTTGGTCATGTCGGTACTGCAGAGCCCAGAAAAAAACTATGTTATACATAAGTTAAGTATATGTAAGAAATAATCTCTGCTGTTGAAGAGCTGTATCTACCTAGGTAGATTACGCGGTGTTATTCTAATGAGTCAGTTTACATTCATTAGGAATTAATTATAATAACTTAATATTTAAGTTATTCTGCTGAACTGAATACATCTACTATTTTATAGTAAGCCTGGCACGAGTAGATAATGGTAATTTACCTAGAGGTTTAGTGTAGGGCTTAGATTTAAATTACTTGTAAGCAAAGATTCTTTGCTGTATGTTTTTGTTTTTGTAATTGGTGGCACTAAAATATTTTTCAGTTTCTTAAATAAATATCGACTTTTTGTTATTCTATTACTAAGCCAACCTAGCGGAGTTAGGGCTATAAGCCCTATCTTACACTCAACTGGGAAAGCCCGGGACCGCCTGCTTTACATGCCCTCCAAAGCATGGCCAGAAAATGTAGCAAGTGTGGGACTCGAACCAACAACCTTTCGGGTGAAAGTTGGAGCCCGTTGCACTACTCTACATGTCCTGACTTTCTTCCATAGGTTTAAAAGACCATCGGCGATAAAAGCCTTATAAGTGTTAATAATCAAATTACACTGGAAATATCGATTATGTTACATCCCTTGGAAAAAATATAACTTGATACCACTTGATTTAAAATAAACTGCACTGAATTATCGAGCTTGATTTGTAAAAAAAACAACGGACAAGGAGAATGTCAGGTTGGAGAAATTATTAAACTGCCAATTAAGAATTGTGACAGCCACATACTGTACGTATAAATGTAGAAGAACATTTCTTTTAAGGGATGTAACCTTTTTTTTTTTTTGTTTAAGATTGATATTTCTAGTGAATTCAATATTGTTAAAAAACGGCAGTAGATGTCCGTTAACACAATATATGACAATGACACCACTAAGAGTGGGGCAGTTAAAGCGGCGCAAGAAATGTTTTTATGTATTAACCATTATTTATATAAATGAGGATAGTTTCAGTCGGTTAATTTAGCGCTAAACCCCTTGGCAAGTTATCCTCTTATGCCCATACTAGGCCTGCAGGTTTTTGAAAAAATTGAAAAATAATATTATTGAAAAATTTAAAGTGGAAAAGTATAAACGCGCCATATTGAACTTCTCACAGCAGAAGAAATAACTTACCCGCTAGCAGGCGGCAAAGATGAAAGCTGTTAATTTGATAACTAAACACGATTAGGTGCACTATAAGTTGAACTGTTCACACAGGTCGGGGCACTAACGAAGACTAAGAGCAGAATAGGCCTTCAGGTACTGCCTGGAAACGTAGAGTACGCACCGGTCGTGGATGACCGGCCACACTTGTGGACAGAAAGTAAACCAAAGATGACTGCTGTTGTTTGCTGATGGAAAAAGAGAGTCTGGGCTAATGGGCCGTGGTTTACTTAAATACAACGAATAAAAACTACTACCTACCGGTACCAAGTGACTATCAAAATGACCAAAGACTGCCAAACGACTACCCAAACGGCTACGCCCTCTTTTGTATTTTGAATGTTGTGGTCAGCAATTAGCCAGGCAGCCCAATTTTTCCCTTACCGGTAAGAGTAAGGCAGCCAGTATGCAACCGTAATGGCTGATGGATCCATTGGAAAAAATTTCCATGGGGGCTAGGCGGGTGGGTTACCCCTTAGGGTTGGGTGAACCCAGCCCATGGGTATACAGACGAATGCTACGCATATCCTGGAGAGATCGTGTCCCTATTGCTGAGGTCCCGAGGCGAATGGATACAGAAGCTGCCGGTTAAGAAACGGAAACTTACATACATTGGTCATGTGAAGAAGAACGAAAAGCATCGCCTTCTGCATGTAATAATCCAAGGAAGGACTGAGGGCTGCCGACTGAAGAAGAACATCCTGTTTGAAAAACCTGAGGCAGTGGTTTAGCAAGATCACGACTTCTCTTTTCAGATCAGCAGTGTCCAAGGTCCGAATTGCCGGACCGATCGCCAATCTTCGATAGAAGAGGCATTTAAAGAAGGAGAAAGACCCAGTCCGACAAGGCTGAGAAGGTTTCTTTTTATTATTATTCTCGGACATCAGTTATCTAGCAGTTATGCATGCTTTTAGGTACATTACTACTGTATAGTAGTTTAGGCACATCCAACCCAAGGAGAAGGAGAACGACCCAGTCCAAAAAGGCAGAAAAGGTTTCATTTTATGGTTATTCTCAGTCAGACATCAGAGTTATCTACAAGTTATGCATGCTTTTAGTTATGTACATTATTACTGTGCATACATAATTGCATATTGCTGTATAGTAGTTTATCTTATCCAAGCCTATGGTTTATTTTTCTCTATATATTGTACTTTCTTCAGCTTTACCCAGTATTGACTGATTGGCTCCTTGTCGATGGACCGTGCCATTAATAAAATTGTTTATCTATAAGTATTTTTTATGGAAAACAGGAGAAGTTTGCAGCTACCCATAAAAACAATACAGGCTTTTTGGCCAGAGAATTGAAGGCTAGTCTACAAGTTTCCTCTAGATGCACTTAGGCATAGTATTGCATTTTAGGTATGTCTGAAAGGGCATGGAAATCCAAATGGTCTCCTATCCAGCTTTATATACTGTACCTTCCTCAGTTTTTCACATTACTTACTGATTGGCTCCTTGTCGATGGACAGTGCCACTAAAAATAGTATATTTATATGAGTTTCTTCTGGAATCGATGGTTCCTACCTAAAAATAGTAAAGTAAAGTAAAGTAAATTCGTGTCGGGGTGGTACTACCCGTGGTACAGGAGTTTTCAGGTTGCATCAACAGCCTCCTGTTTAACCTATTGACAGTCAGGGAAGACTGCCGGGACCGCCGGCTTTACATGCCCTCCGAAGCATGGTAGTCAGAAGATAAATAATTGTACCACTATAGAAAATTTTGGCATTCGGGTGGGACTCGAACCAGTCACCTTCTGAATGATAGTCCGAGTCGTTACCTCTACGCCATTCTGACTACTACCTAAAAATGATGAAGACTAGGGCTAGTTTATGTAGGCCTGCACTGTTCCTAGATACACCCATGCTATTGTATTATAGGTCCCGAAAGGCAGGGAAAGCCAAAAGATCTCATGTCCTGCATGCATAAGTAAATCTGGCTGTCAGGTCGATGGACCTACATTGGAAGAATTATGGGTAGGTTATAGATTCCATAACAATTGGCGATTTTACCAGTGGGTGCGGGTATTGGCAATATTCTCACATTACACCTAGTTTTACAGGTTTAAAATGTCTGCTTTTACTGATTTAACATAATTGAGAATCTCTGTAGTATCCACAAACTGCTGTGGTCAGCAACATGGCCTCCAAAAATTGAGGATCTAGAAAAATCCGGACTTCGAACCCACGATGCATGCCTTACCGGCGCATTGTCTTAACTGCTAGACCACAAGCCCACTCAAGTGCAGAGTTTCTCCTCTATATATACACGTAGATCAAGGGCGGATTTTGCCTCCAATTTAGGAGGGGGGGGGGGGTCAGCGGGCAGATTCAGTGGATTATAACATTAAAAAACATTAATATTTTTAATTCCCACTGTAAACCCATATTATCTAGTGTAAGTTCATTTAATTGGGGGAGGGGGGGGGGTCCATCTTCTGCATTTGGACAGGAAGTAACAGACCACTAGACAATTTCTTAAGTTTTATCAACACAATTCACCCAAAAATCCAATTTACCATGGAAGTAGAAGAAAACAACTCCCTGAACTTCTTAGACCTCACCATCACCAAAAATAATAGTACCCTAGACTACAAGATATTTCGTAAAGAAACCCATAGCGATAATATAATCCCTGTTGATTCTTCTCACCCATTCCAGCACAAACACGCAGCATTCCATAGTATGATTTTTCGACTCCTTAACATCCCTATGAATGAAACCAACTATAATAATGAATTAAATACAATAAGACAAATTGCCCAAAATAACAATTTCAATCTCAATCTAATAGACAGAATCCTACGACATCACAAAATCAAACACAACCTCAAACTAATTTACCCGGCAGAGAGCTTAAACCCGGAAACCAATAAATCATATTTCAGGATACAATACATAGAAAATATCACAGAAAAAATAAGTAACCACATTTCTTCTACAACAGACAAAACATACCAGCCCCGTACAACAGCAACAATTTAGCCAATAAACTCATGAACTGCAAAACCAAACCAGAAAAGGAAAAAGGCAATGGAGTTTATCGTCTAAATTGTAACGATTGTAACGCAATTTACATAGGCCAAACAGGCAGAAGCTTTAAAACTAGGGTCAGAGAACATATAACTGGTATAGGAGACACCAACACCAACAGCACATTCGCGAAAAACCTTAACTCGGAAAATCACACATTCGATCCTCACAATTGGACAGCCCTACACAAAATAAAGAAAAGTTACTCTTTAAATTTTGTTGAAAATGTTGAAATCAAAAGAACTTTACACAATAGGGAAAAATTAACAAACGACATAACATTCACACAATCATCCCCTCTAATAGATCTAGCTAGTAGGTTAGGAATAGGTAACCAGCCACGCCCCCTCCCACCCCCTCCTCCCAGTCCTATATAAACCAAGGTTTCCTCTCTCTAGTCACATTTGCATCTTCTCCTCGAGGTGAGCAAGTCTCAAATCGCAGATAAGGTGTAACTGTGCTAGTGGGTTTCCCTCTGTAGATGGCAGTTCTTGCCGAAAGCGCTCAGGGTTTTATACTAACACAAGTGGGGTTCTTAGACAAAGTTAATTTCTTAACGATTATTTGGGTTTTACTAATTTGAAGAACCGGTAGAATCCGGGCTGATGGGCCGTGGTCGAATTGAAAGTGAACTTCCAAACGTTTCGTCAACATCTGCGGTCGACATCTTCAACACAACAACAACAACAACAACAACGTCCAGGTATAAAGGTCAGTGCGCAGCCCCCTACCCAGTCACTCGCTACGGAGCCACCGAGGTACAACCTTCGAAGTCTACGCAGCGCCACTGAAGATGTCGGCCGCAGATGTTGACGAAACGTTTGGAAGTTCACTTTCAATCCGACCACGGCCAATCAGCCCGGATTCTACTGGTTCTTCATTTTACTCCGGCCGTGAAAACCTTTGCAGTTGCATTATTATGTATTGTATTTTTGTAATATATGCTCCTTGTCCAGGGAATACTGGACAAGGAAAAGGAGAAGAAGAAAAAATTATTTATCAACGATGGTGAGAGCCACTCTAAGTTTCCTGTTGTTGTTGTTTCTAACACCTGATTCCAACATTTCTGCTTTAAGCAACCCTGTGAGCCTGGCGGGGGGAGTGAGTATGTTTGTTAACTTGAGGCACCCTAAGGGCAAACTCTTTCACCTCGGGGAAAGGGGAGTTGACTGACTATATGACTGATTATAGTGGATTCCGAACCACTTGTGGAACATGGTAAAGTCACACGATTAAATCGGATGTGACAAGGACTCGACACGCACATAGACTGACTGGTATAGTCTTAGCGCGTTATAATGTCCCACCATGTTCCCCTGCCAACGCTGTGCACACTACCAAGTTTCCCGCAGTTTGAAACATGCTCTACTCAATTCAACATGGCACTCTAAGTTTCCCGATCCAGAAAGAACCTAAGGAAAATCCATCGTGCATCGAACCCAGCTCAACAAGTTCAATAGACCACATCTCTAGACTACTAAATAACAGGCTGCCATTTTTTTTGGCCTTCATACGGACACAGCTATCTGACCACAGACATTGCAATAAAGACGTCAAATTACAAGTTTTTCGGCAGGAGGAGTTTGTAAAGTGGCTGAACTTCTCAAACGGGTAGCAGAGAAGTTGTTGTAAGCTGAGTAAGGTACCTACGCTGCGTCTGTGTCTGCCTTTCGCATTATATAAGTTGGCTCTGCAGGTTGTCAAGAGCCTGCTGCACTGCAACCGCGTCATTCCGCCATTCTTCTCAGCCAATTCAATTAAGATGGCAAAAGACAAGTTCATTGTCAGAAGAGATGCCCGTCCAGTTTGTTAAAGTGGCTGAACCTCTCAAATTGGCATGATTTTATAAATTAGGTACGTATCTATCTACTTCGCGTCGATATGAACAGCTTTAGGCGCTTATTCCACCTACGTCAATAGTCAATAGCAAATGTGGTATTGACTTGGTAGCAGACATTTTTAGTCTGCCTTTAATGTCTGCTACCACGTCAATACCACATTTACCATTGACTATTGTTTAGGTGGAATATGCGCCTTAGGCCCGGTACACACTCAAGATTCTCGCAGTCATGATTTTCCTCCGTCTTCCGGACCAGTTTCCTTAGGCGGGGTTCCCACCGACCTCTCTTTGAGAATGCAAAGACATTGACGTGGTAGCAAATATTCAAGACATTGACGGGTATTCCACCGACCTCTCAATGCAGAATGCAAATGACATTGACGAAAATTTGAATTTTTCTTTTTATAGAAATCTATTAAAATGTTTGTACTTAACATATTCCACGACGCCATTTTTGAATTTTAGTTTGTTTGTTTGTGATTTTACTCTATGATCATTGATCAATTTTAACTATGGCATAGAGTAAAACAAAAATTTCCGTCAATGTCATTTGTATTCTGCAATGAGAGGTCGGTGGAATATCCGATTCTGCAATGAGAGGTCGGTGGAATAACCGATTCTGCAATGAGAGGTCGGTGGAAACCCCGCCCAACCCCAGGACGAAAGATTGGCCTGCACAGAAAAGACTGTGTTTTTCGCTTATCCCGGCTCAAACTCGGTCCCCTATCTGGTCAGTTGCCATTACGCGCTTCCATCTTCACCACGAGAAGGCACAGATAAGGGGTTTTCGCGTCATCGTCTCTGAGACTATCAAGATCAAGGCATTAGGTACTCAGAAGCTCAGCTACTTTGAAGACGACCCTAATCGTGTCCAATCCAAAATCTCAAATAGATTACTTCTTTGTTTGCTTTCCAACGCCTACTTTCAGAATTTCTGCTTTAAGAACTCGGTCAGCCGTCCAAGCTACTTGATTTTGGACAACCCATTAAATGCGTGTCTCCCCGGACACGCGAAATTAGCCTGGCAGGGGGAGTGAGACTCTTTATTAACTTGAAACATCCTAAAAGCAGATTCCTTGACCTCAGCTGGAGAAGGGGAGTTTACTGACAGGGTGAACCTCCTGATTATATAGGGGATTTCGACCCACTTGATTAGAGTAGGTTGAGTAGATTCCTCAAGTCTATAGCAAGAATTCGATACACTGATGAGCGCCAAATTGTGTAAGGTCTTGTCAAGAGAATAAGCCAAAGTATTAAATTAGGGCCTACAAGTCGTCGTCGACATAGGCTAAATCTAGAAGAATTTTCTTCCTATATGTGATTGGCCATGCAAAGCGCATGCCAAACGCCATCAAATTGGTGGAACATGTTGTGCCAAGGTCGATACACACAGTAGGCTATTGCAGCTGTCTATTATATGCAAACTAAAGAATCCATAGCGGTCGAAATCGAAGCCTTACATCCAAAACTAGGGCATTACATTATCTGCGTGGAAGAGATGCAGGAGCGCCATTTCAGGTTTCGGTTGTGGGCATTATTTTAAAAAAGTACCTAAATCAAAGTAAAAAATACGCCTGATTATGGAAAACACAGGCTTAGATTTTACAGGTGAAGATTTATTAATAAAATGCAAACAGGGGGCCCGAGGGTCTCCAATGGGATTTTCTTTTTTAAATTAGGCGCCAAATGGCGGGTTTTATTTATACAAAACGTTAGACCAAGCGCAAAGCCCACCAAAGCTGGAAATAACGACAAAGGAAGCAAACAACTTAGGCCCCGTACACACGGACATACCGCCACAGCCGTGATTTGCTGACGTCTTTTCCATCCTAACCACAGGGCTAGCAGAAGATTTCTTGTCGTTTTCTCGACGCTTTCGCCAACTGGCCTTTGGCCGGCCACACAAATATGCCCCCCTCCCCCCTAGAGACGCCCCGAGCACGCGTCAACGTCTCAAAACATTCGGAAGTGACATGGAATCTATTGATAGCCCTATGGCTACAATGGAAAAGACGTCGGCAAATCGCGGCGTCATGGAAGTCAAAATATTTCTTTTTTATGGCAGGAGCTGAGATATGTCCAAGGAGATCCAATATTATGGGCAAACCGGAGTCGCCGATATTCCATTTTTGTGCAAACTTTAATTTCTCATGAAATATGGAACGCAGACCAATGAAAAAATGCTGAATGGAAACAATAATTTTTTCTCCTAATTTTAATATATTATGTTGCAATCAACAATACCTATTAGCTATAGTTAGTGAACTTGATCCGCAAAAGGAGTTCAAGCTGAAGGAGTTCATCAACTATGTCCAATTGAGGGTTAGGTAAGGCATACATCAAAATTAGGGGAAAAAATTCTTCTTGCCATTGAGCATTTTTTCATTGTTCTGCGTTCCATATTTCATGAGAAATTGAAGTTTGAACAGAAAATGGAATATCGGCGACTCCGGTTCGCCCTTAATAGGTAACCTTAGAGAGTCTTCCAATTGAGGGACCTAACTTCCACTTCATGTAATAAAGTTAATTTTAGCCTATCCTATGGTTTGCTAGGAGTGACTAGAGAACATAAAAGATGAGATGCAGACACTGGCAACTACTGTATGCATACATACGTCGAATAATATTTTGTAGGGATATTTGGTATTTAATACCGTACTGACATCTAATTTCTTTAATAATGAGTAGGTTGCCTCTTCAGCCGAAGTTAGATTATTGTCAGTATTATGTATGAATATACGTACTAGTACCGTATATAACGCTTCAATATATTGAAAAAGCATTTGCATTTATGCAATAAAGTTAGCTCACAGACCAGTTCAGTTGGATAATTGTGTAGATGTTCTAATATAACCTGTCTAACAATGCGCATCTTGTCAAAGACTATGATACAAGTTAGAGGATTTAGCATACTTTGTAGCCTACTTGGGGGCTTGTGGTCCAGTGGTTAAGATGCTGCCCTGGCAAGGCATAGATAGATCATGGATTCGAATCCCGCCCAGTCTAGATTCTCTAATTTCGGTTATGGCTGTGCCTATATAGGCTATGTCAGGACATGTAGAGTAGTGGTACAGACTCCAACTTTCACCTGAAAGGTTGTTGGCTCGAGTCCCACATTTGGTACATTTTCTGGTCATGCTTCGGAGGGCATGCAAAGCAGGCTGCCCCCGGTTTTTCTAGTTGAGTGTAAGAAAGGGCGTTATAGCCCTAACTCCGCTAGGTCGGGTTAGTAACACAACAAAACGTCAATATATAAGTTGGTATTTTCCAGGCATCAAAATGTTACGATAGTATTGTATAGCCATACCTGTAGCTTTCCGGACTTTGTTATCCTCCACACTTGCCGCAAGGGTAGAACCTTGGCAGGGACGTCAGTTGAGGTCCCAGGGGAGGGTCAATTACCCCCTGCGAAAAAAAGACACCAACCCTATGGCTAAAGAGGAAATCGTTTTCAGCAATGTTTAAAAATGTACCCAATTTTTTCATTTTGCCCCTCCCCGCTCCAGCAAAAAATATTGAAAGAACACCCTTGAGCCATGGGCAGGCCGGAGATTATAAAAGTTTTATATAAGAGCTATGGGTAGTAGGACAAATACAGTAAATATGTCGATACGGTCTTTGCTAACCCCCCCCCCCCTCCTCCCCCTTTCATGGAACAATGTTGGTTTTAATTATTACATTGCCATCAATCATCGTTTATAATAAGTTAGTTTAACATAAGCATACTTAGTTAATTATATTTAATTTTACTATAAGGTCAGTTTAGTTTAGTTTAGTTAGAAGTAGTTAGTAGATCACGTAGTGTTAGTTTTTATTCTTAATTCAATAATTTCTATTTTAAATTTCAATAAATTAAGGGTTCAGCGCGGGTTTATCCCTTAGAGCCCTTACCATGAAAAAATGTAATAATTGTAAAAATGTATTGTATTGAAGGAAATAAATAAATATTGTATTGTATTGTATTGTAATTTGTTGACACAATGTCCAGATACTACGAAGTCATAGAGTTTCAATAGAAAAATAGATTATTCGCGTATTTATAAAAAATGCAATACAATATACCTAGGTATTGTAATTTGCATAGGACGCATAGAACAGGACTGTGCAGCCGATCCTCCATCGGAATAAGGCGCAGTCAAGGCCGTAGCCAAGGGGGGTTCATGGGGGTTCAAACCCCCCCCCCCCCCCCGAAATGAAAAGGCTTGATACTAGATAGAATTGGATTTTGAGAGAAAAAGTAAAAACCACTATGTAATATCCAATGAAATTTCTAAACCCCCCCCCCCCCGGAAAAAAAATCCTGGCTACGGCCTTGGGCGCAGTAAAAGTAAGTAAAAGTAGTATTACAAATTCTTACCACAACTTTAGGCTCTATAGTTCTTTTCCACTATATCATATTACAAAATAACTAACATTTATACATGAACATGCGCCTACTGCATCTAGACGTCCTTCAATTTCGTAAGCCTGGCACTAGCAAACATATATAGACAACAACTCGTGTCAGTGTGGAAATGGAAAATGATGTATACTTATCAAACGAACAAAGAAAAGGGTCATCAAAATAATTGAAACAAGTCAATAGCCTATCCGAACAACCCCAAATTTTTGCAAAGTCGGTACTATATAGGCCTAAGGGAGAAACAAACCCAAATTTGTCCAGTTTATTGCAGCTGCCCCATTACAGCAATTTGAGATTAACGTAACACCGGGGTTTATCTTTTAATTGGCTACCGCATTAGTAAGGTGTCACGTGAGGGTGTTGAAATATGCGCGGGAAATTCAAATTAATAAATTATTGGAATACAAGAGAATGGTAGCATTGTTTTATCATTGAAGGAAATACTAATAAGCATTAAAATGTACAGGCAGAATTTTTAAATAAGCATTTTAATTAATGTATCTACACCTAAGGGAGAAAAAATTGAAAACTCACCAAAAATATAATACTAGCAATAATAATTCGTGTAATACACTAATAATACTTTTTTTCCTTCGTCCGTTACTCCACGGACCAAGGGCATATAATCAACAGAAACTACTACAATAATATTAATAAAACTATTTTTTAAAAACATTTTTAACATTTCTACAGATATTGTAGGCCCCCTTAACCTCAGGTGTGCGTGGTCCGGGGATTAATTTATCAATTTGAATTTACCGCGCATATTGCACTCATTTGTTTAAATAATTGAATTAACTTCATCAGTGTTACAGTTACGTTAGTCCAAATCGCGATAATAGGGCTGCAGATGTGCCATATATAAGAGAAGAATCCAACCTTTCTGTGTTTATTCTAAAATTGCACAATATTGATGAATTAGCAAGCAGCAATACAGGAAAATATCAGGTATTTAATAGGTTCTCAATAATGGCGTTCATATGGCAGCTATAGGTACGGGTATCACAGTTTAGTGCGGTCTACAGGTTCCGAGTGAGCCAACTGCATTTCGCCACCATCTATTCCTACCTGCAGTTTATTTAGGCGACCTTGCCCCGTTTGCAAAATTACCACCGTAGTAAAAACAGGTTCTTTACAGTTACATATTTTTTAATAACAAATTGATTGCCCATACGCATTATTAGGGGACTTAAATATGGACATGAGGCGTGGAATTGGTGTCTAGCCCAAATTATTGAAATGCACGAGAAGTAGGCAGGTAATGTACGTGCCGTAGACAGGTACTGTAGGTTGCCATGATATTGTCCTACGCTTCGCAGTATGGGTCAATTCCGAATAATATAGTTGCGTTGGTCCAGCAGTCTTGCAACATGAAATTCCAATATAAAACGGAGTAAGAGGAATTAACATAAACATGAAAATGTGCAGGGCGGTGAAGAAAAAAGAGGAGCAGCACCTTCGTATGAAGTGAAGATGAAGATGTTGTGCCAGACGGCTGGAGAAACCCTGACCGACAGTTGAAGAGATATGATCAGATAAGAGCTGGAGTTGAAAACTGCCGACATCACTCAGAAGCTCAGAGAAAAACGCTGGTTATGGTATGGGCATGTTCGGAGGCGAGACTCATCTTCTGAAAAGGATTGAGGAGATTGAAGACTGGACTGGAGTCCCAGCAAACAGGAAAAGAAGCAGGCAAGTATATGGAAGAACTCGCACTCTCACACCAAGACGTCCTAGGATCTAATGGTTTTGGAAGGGCCAATCAATACCGCCTACCGCCCATAGGGGACAAGGTGCGAAAAACTTAAAAGCAAGTAAATGTAATATTTGCTCTCTCAATGTCTAAGGCCTTAGGTACAGTGTGACCGTTAAGGTCAAACCGGAGACTTTTGACCTTGAACATTGAGCATCAGAGATAAGTACCAACGAAAAAAATATCGAAGTCTTACACACTGCAGCATAGCAAAGCGGATACCTGGACCCGGTCAAAAACTCTGTAGTTAAGTAGTTAGCTTGTGCAGGCTATTTCCCCGCCGAATTGCGTACTTATCTTAAGCAGGCTACACGTAGCAGCCATATTGATAACGGTCTGTAGCCACGGGATGGTTAAATATCCATTTTATAAACAAAGCCCCGCGTCGCGTACCTGTTCTGTATTTCACGTTTTACTATATCAAGTAATTGCAGTTTTACATATTGCTGGCGCTTTACTGTCAAAATAAGTGTTCATATTGTCAATTGTAAGCATGTAATGACAAAAGTTGGAGGTTCTCTTCCCTGTGGGGCACGTAAAAATGTTCTAAGAGGCATGTTTTTAAATGCTTCATGCACGAATTTGAGACCTATAGTAATAGTAATTTTTGTACAATTGCATATGGTAGCAGACATCATTAATAAGTCTCTACCATGTTATAACTTAATTTATAATAGATAAGTTACGTATCTACGTAATAGTCTCCTTAAAACAAAACGAACGTCAATGATAAAATAAAATTTGAAGTCAAATCGCCGGTGGGATACCCGCCAAAAGAATGTATAAGTTTATTATATACAAATTTTTAAATTTAATTATCGTTGACATGTACAGTACGGTGTAAGAGCTCACTGTATCTATATTTATTTATTTTTTTAGTAAAGACTTTATTATTGCTATTATTACCGTATTAAAATACAATGTCAGTTTACATTATTGCATGGCCATAGACGCCTCATGTTGAAATACACTTTGGTGCAGCGAAATACATTGACTTGCATCAGCAACCTACAGTCCAAGCGGTTGCACCTTAATTGTGCTAGGTGCAATGGTCTGATGTTGTGGGCCTACAATAAGTCATACAGTGCCTCTTCTTATGGTTACAATCTTAGCGATTGGTTGGCAGCAACTCCCTGCATATCGTCCTCCAGTTTACTCGGTTTACTCGGTTTACAGTGCCTAACCATGTCAAAAAGCAAAATTTGCTGGTCTAATGGGAGTTGGTTACTGTGTAGAACCAGTGCCGGGTTTGGCCTTGTGGGGGCCAGTGGGCTTGAATTGTGTGTGGGGCCCTTTTTCGGGCAGAGCCGTCTTATGTACCCTTTGGGTACAAATGGTACAATACGATTATTCCTCTATCAATGATAAAATAGAGACTCATAGTTCCGCTAAATATTTCGACACGTTTATTTGCTTTGGTTTTTTAATCAATTGTAATTTTGGAATTTGCAACTTTTTGTGGAGGCCCCTTTTTGTGGGCCCGATAGCCACACCCGGCAGTGTTTAGGACTGCCGATGAGTGGTTTCGCCAGTGGCGGTTCGTCGTGGAGGGAAATTTTGGGTAATAACCTACAGAGGCAACTGAAAAGGTCAATCGTATACATTCATTAAATTGTTTGTAAATTATGCAATTTATCTTTTTATAAAAAAAAAAAAAAAAAAAAAAAATCAAGCTGGGCCAGACTGACCCACCAACATTCCTCAATGATGTGAATACGTACAAAATTGTTAAAAATAAGCACCTAGCTAATTTGATTAACTTATAAACCATGAGGATCTCCATGTGACAAAATCTTTTCCCAGTTCTTCTATTGCGTTTTGTTAGTTACTGCGTGCGTGCACGATCATAAAGCTTCTTTCATAACAGACTTCGATCTGGTGATATCGTCACGCCTAGGAATGGCTGGGGTCCTGTGGTATTCATATAAACTGTCAATACTGCATTTCAATGAGCACATCTAGGCACTAATAGAAAAGATGAGGAGGTACTGATTAACCTTACCTACATGAAGTCATACTGCAATACAAGACGGCTGAAAAGTCGATAAAGCATAGGCCCTGTACCAGTGTACCGGTATGGCAGCCATTAGGATAGTAATGCATGTATGTCTGCATATATTTGATTATGCAACTGTGTAAGAGCTTCAACTACTTCAGCTTCAGGTAACACGCTATATAAATCATTAAAAACCATGACAGCCCCAAGTCTGTACATATTTAGCTGCATCTTACATATCTTAAAGCCTGAGGTGTGGGGGACATTTAAACAAAACGGGGACACTCACACCTACAACACGAGGTAACGGGGAGCCCTTGTAAGGCCAGCGCCACGCACAGCCAAGTGTGAGCGACTGGATCCTATACTACAAGGTTTCGCCTACCTTAGAAAACTCCCGATTGAACTGAGAGCGGCGAGAAATGCTTCTAACTTCCCTCAATTGCTTAGAAACCATCTCTTAGAGAAAGCTTTTTACACTGTCACTGAGGCACTAGCACAATGACAGAACTACCTGATTTTGACGATACCCTGACGATTTTATCTTATACTTTACATGTATTATATAATTTATAGGAAATATATATTGTATTGTATTGCATTGTAGCCTATACACATTTTGACTGTATGGAGATAGTTCTATGAGCAACTAAGCTAAACCAGAAAAATGCTGAGGAAGCGGTCTCAGAATGGTTGCTTGCAGATGACAGAAGTTTTTTCGCCTAACCCAACGCTAGATATAGTAAAAAAGCACGTTGACAGTCACAAGGTTTTTCCTACATGAATTAAACAAAAAACAAAAAGAAAATCTGGCCTACCAGATGTATAGGAAGATTTCATGCAAAGATGTGATGTGTGATAAACTATCAGAGATATTTTGATATACGGAAATTACAGTTTTTCCTGAAATCTATATACCTACATAGCCTGCATTTCACATTTTGAAGGACCTTTTTTGGACCCTGCCCCAGGACCCATAGGCCCCTTGTTCAATACCAACGACCCCAAGGGTTTCGGACATTATTTGTATTGTTTCCATGAGTTTTTGGCCATTGGCAAACTGGTATACGTGATGTCAACCTATACCGGCTACAAACGATAATGGACAAGCTGAGGCAAGCTTACCATTGATGCAATGAAACAGGTGAAAGCATGACTTAACCAAGTACAGTTACGAGTCTACATTCCCCATAGTGTGGTAGGTTTCCTCCATTTAAACCCATAGAAGACTATGTGAATTTGTGAAATTATCTGATTATGTTCAATGGGAGTAGCGAGTAGCGAGAGAGGTGCAGAGGGGGACGTGCCCTTCTAACGAGATAACACTAGGTAGAATTGGGTTTTGTTTTACGAATTTACACAACATAAAAACGTGTGGGAAATTTAAACTAGATAATGATAAATAAAATTTTAATGTTTATATTCCAAAAAAAATCAAATAGCATGAAAAGAAGACTTTATAGTCTTATTGTTCGCCTTTTGTTTTGTTTTTATTCAATAAAGTTATTTCAATTCAATTCAAATAAGTCCGCGAAAACCAATCGATTTATTTATCGCACTTTAGCGCCTGCTGCTTTATTTTGATTGACCGCCTTCTAAAAACAGTTGGAGTAAATTTTATGCGTTAATTGCTGTTGTATGGCTTAGTTATATCGGCCTACTGCTGTGAAATTTTGGATGAGAGTCAGTAGATGATTGAAGTACAGATGGTTAAAGGTAACAGAAGGTTGAAGATATAAAATTCTTGTTATGTTATGTAAGAACGACAAGAAGTAGCCTATAGATAATACATAAATAATTATTGTACGTCTGATTGGCCAGCAAGCAGCTTACTTATTGCATAGTTAAATTTCTGCAGAAACTTTTATTACTTTTAACAGACAAATAAGTCACTAGACAACTAGGTGCGGTAATTATTTTTAAATAGACAAGTATTAGGTTACAGTGTTAGCCGGTCGCCTTACCAAGTTGAACCCAGCGGACCAGAGCAGGTTCAAAGATGCAGATAACTTGGTAGTGTGCACAGTGCCGGTAGGGAAACATGGTAGGACTTGTCCTGGTCACCTCCGAACTAATCGTGTGACTTCACTGTGTTTCCCAAGGGGTTCGGAATCCACTATAATCAGGAGGTCCCCTGTCCTATGGGCCCACACCGTGGCCTGGGACTGTGTCCAACCATACTACTATATACTACTACTACCACCTAGGTTACATTGTTAAATTGTATTGTGTCCAAAATTATTAACTATTATTTTCAGTAATGCCAATAGTACAAGTGTCTGTATAGATAGGACCGTGAAGAGGAAGCCTGAAGGGTTTTATTTGTAACAAAGCGGACCTCTAAATCAAGTTATTAATGGGCTAATTTATAGCATTCATTAGGCTACTTTCCTATGTATACGCCTTTGCAGACCTTTAACGGAAAAAAAACGCATGAGACGGAGAAGAACATAGGGATAAAAGCGAGGAATCAATAAAGGATAACTATATCGGAAATAGTTCAATCTATTTCTGTTTCAAAAATAGATCTGTCGCTTAGTTCACTTACAAGGGCGGATTTTAGGGGGGGGGGGTCAGAGGGTCCGGACCCCCCTAAATAAATTAACTTACACTTGATAACAATGAGTTTACAGTGGGAATTAAAAATAAATATGTTTTTTAATGTCATATTCCACTGAACCTGACCGCTGAAGCCCCCCACCCCCTAAATTGGAGGCAAAATCCGCCCTTGAGCTCACATATCATATTATTATATTATGTCGCAGCATTAACACAAGAACTTCCCAGAGCCGTGGCGTTGGCGACTGTCCTAATGGTGACCGGACAAGGCGGACCTGACTTACTTCAGAAACACTTGCA
Source organism: Psococerastis gibbosa (assembly GCA_963971405.1). Taxonomy (NCBI): domain Eukaryota; kingdom Metazoa; phylum Arthropoda; class Insecta; order Psocodea; family Psocidae; genus Psococerastis; species Psococerastis gibbosa. The sequence continues at coordinate 8,152,353 of OZ020489.1, forward strand.
CCGAATTGGGGTGGTAGACTCACCAGTGTACCTCCTGTGTTCCAAATGCTGAAGACACTGCAAAACACCTCATGACCTGCGACGGCCTTAGGGCCGCCGCCTATGAGGCAACTTTTAGGGGAAGAGCATCTTTGTAATGGGTGGCACGGATGGCCGAAAGGTCACGTACGGGTGTTGGCTGAAGTAACATATCGTATAATATTACTTATTATATTAGAGAATAATGTATTCGTTTGTACTGTAGTAAAGGAGAAAGGAGAAAATTAAGTGGAAATAAAGAAAAATAAATTTTAAATTTGCGCGGGAATTTTTCCTAAATCAATATCGCCCCAGTAGGTGTCACTACATTACGGAAGCTTCCCTGACCTTCATTGTCTGCTGAGGGTAATAAGGGTACATATGCACTTTGAGAAATTGCGCGTTTTTGCAACGGCAGTGCTCTTTTATTAAAAGTGAAAGTGCGGACTATCTACAGCAGCTTATTGTAAAGTTTATTATAAACTTCCAACGATATAATGAGTTTGAATAGAATTGACCCAATTTCCTTACTAATGTGCTGAAAATTACCTTAAATTTCCGAATTGAAAAATTAATTCTGTGACGCTGTGATTAAAAATCACTTGAATGCAAAATTTAGGCGTTGCAACCCCTAAATACAGTTAGTTATGCAAAGTGGAAAAATAAGCACTGTCGACGTAGGTCATATATCAATATGACAGTGTCATATTCTTATATTTGACCCACAGCCCATAGGCTATCCCCGCTATAGTGTTATACTATAGATCAGTACAACTTACAAAGTGACAAGTGTAGTCGACTTCAACAGCTCACGTTCTACCTACGCTACCACCCATAATAAAAATCATACCTTCATTATAATAAAATTAAAAAGCAATAAAAAACCCGGCAAATTTTTAAACCCATCTTACTACGTTGACCTTGAGTGAAACACGTCATTTCGCACATATGCCCCTGTCATCGGCAGTTATGCGGTATGATGGCGGCTCTAGGTGATGTTCCGGAGAAGGTCAGTTTTAGTTTATCAATTTTCTCACTCAATGTCTAATTGTTACTAATAATTCCTACATCAAAAGATGCATTAAATATTCATAAACATATTGACCAGAAATTGTTGATTAGTTTTTTTCCGTTTGCATGAAATCGGGTAAATAAGAAACAGCTTTGTCTGAACAATGGGGAGCGTTGTCATTCCCTATTTATTTACTTAAATTTACGATTCTAAGTTTGCATAGCCATGCTTTTCTGTTTCCAATTAAACGTAAATAGTTTCTGCAGTACTTCCTATAGTTTAATTATAAAATTTCTTGTAAATTTCTCTTATTAAAGAAGTAGCAAGTTGTAGACTCTGGCATAGGGCGACTGCCTGTCAACAAAGCGTGCCGAGCCTACGCTGGCCCTTCCTAGTCCCTCTAGGTTTACTTTTTAGGTGTGGTGCTTAGGCCTAATTTATAGAAAATTTAACATACGTTGGAGAAAGCCTTGAGGCAATGGTCTAGTTAAGCTAACTCTAATAAAATAACAGAATACGGTTATGTATCGTTTATATTGCTTAAAAGAAATCCATTTCTGAGAGTTCGACGAAGTTTAGTTATGTACCTTTTACATCCCATTTTATGTTGAATGTTTGCTTTGGCAGGTATAGACACTTATGACTTATGGCAAATTTTATGGAAGGAACATGTCAGAGGCATGCTAATATAACAATCCTTGTTAAGAGTGTACAGCCCGTAGGAAATTGGCAACCCGAAATTTATTCCTTTTTATTTTTTATTTAATTAACTAAGCATGTTATTAAAGATTTGGCTCATCAAAGTTGTAGAAGACTACTTCATGCATCATATTAGAAGATATTTTTAATTTTCGAAAGTGTAGTTTTTTCATAAACATGCAGATATTTTATAAACAATAACTTTTCACGTAAAAGCGATTTTATAAAAAAACCCTTTTTACTCTCTACAGCAAGAGGTATTTTACTAGACTAGACGAAGGATTTTGCAACACTGATCAACTACCAAGTGGCAAAGTGACTAACGGCCAAAACTCAACGGTCGTCGGTCTTGGCTCTCTAATTATTAATTTACAAGCGGAGCCGGGGCCCGCTTCGCCCGGGGGGTCGCTTGCCCCTTGATAGTTTGCTTCTGGGGGTATAAAAATAAAAATGACTAAATTTTAATGAAAAATGACTAAAAAATAATTTTTCTGCGACACCTTTCTATTGATGATTTCTACCTTCACGTATCAAATGCATTGCGTGCCCTGCCAGTATTGGTGTGTGGTAATGTATTGGTCTGACCTATCTAGAATTTACCTCACCACCAGTGACGAGTGACGTCAGGTGGACATGGAATTTTTTTTGCTCTTAATTAAATTTGACAGCCTGGTGCACAATGCCAACGTAACAAAAACGTCGTCTGATTTAATTAAACATGGCCGGCGGCCGCCATGACCCTTCAACTCTGTTTATTTTCATCGAAATTAATTAATCAATCTAATTAATGTAAATTGAATGATTTTAATAGTTATTCTGCTATTCGGGATGGACACAAATCCAAAAAACCAAAAACCATGAAAATTGGTCCATCCTTTCTCGAGTTATAACAGGAGGAACAAACCCGACTTTTTTTCTTTTATATATTGCGCACACCGACAACCGTGTTCTCGTCCGTTATTTTAAATAAATGCAATGTACATGGATTGATACTTATATTCTAACGTACTTCTGACCATCCTTGCTTAAAATATAAATTACCTTACCAATTCACTTACTTCCACTTTATAATAAGTAATTTTATTCCACATTTTGATCCTCAGGGTAGCTTAAGCAGACCTTTACCCTGAACACAGTGCCAGAACGAAATGTTAAGCATAGGAAGCATTTATAAGGAACTTAGGAGGAAACGTAGCCATGGAAATATTCCATATTCCTTAACGTATGAAAATAACTAAATGTTGACTTTCTTTGTGCTATTACTTAGCGAACCTAGAGTTAGGGCTATAAAGCCCTCTCTTACACTCAACTAGGAAGACCTTTACATGCCCTCCGAAGCATGGCCAGAAAATGTAGCAAGTGTGGAACTCGAACCAACAACCTTTCGGGTGAAAGTCGGAGTCTATACCACTACTCTACATGTCCTGTTTGTAGCTATTAATTGTCAAATGACCTTTTATACGGATCTGTATGTTTTTACTGCAGTCAGGAACTTTGATCCTGTATTTATTGTACCTTACCAGCTCCCCCATGTTTATAAAACAGAGTGGGTGGCACTGTTGAGAATATTACAAGTACACATGGGCGTTCGCTGAGAAATTGTCATTGGTGCAAATTATTCTTCTACTTTAAATGCTTCTTCTATCGAAGATTGGCGGTTATCATGGCAATTTAGACCTTAGAGACTGCTGCTCTGAAAAGGGATGTCGTACTCCCCTTTTACTAGGAATCTGAATATTTTGACCATGTTGCATAATCACACGTATGCAGGCGTTCTCTGCATTTGCAAATTTCAGCATTATCGAAGGATATAGCGTGCTTGTACTTCTGCGAGTCTCTATATTCCACGCTGTCGGAGACGTGTCGTTACTCAACACAGGTAGTAACCTATTTGGGGAACATAAATAAATAAGACCAATAATAAGACAATGGATTCCCCCCCCCTATACCTTTTATCCTTCTTTTTGCACTACTCCTCTGTTTCCTTCTTCTCTATTTAATTTTAATTAATTTATAATAGTCTACAATTTTTTTTTTAGTTTTTAAGGTTAGCATGAAAACAAGACTTTATTGTCTTATTGTTCGCCTTTTGTTTGCAATAAAGTCGTTTTTTTTCATTTCATTTCAAGACTGGAGTTAGGGCTATAAAGCCCTCTCTTACAGTCATCTAGGAATACTCGGGACCGCCTGCTTAACATGCCCTCCGAAGCATGGGCAGAAAATGAAGCAAGTTAAGGACTCGAACCAACAACCTTTCGCGTGAAAGTGGGAGTCTGTACCACTCTCTTCATAAATAAATAAATAATAAATAACGACTTTATTTTTACCTGGGCGAACCATAAGACTAGAAAGTCTTCTATGGGCTAACCCAGGTAGGCAGGGAATGGTTAGTATTACAATAACCAAGATTCTTAAGACTAGTGTTGTTAGTATTGTCCTAAAGTTTCCCCAATTCAATAAAAACACAAACAAAACAGAAATGAGAAAAAACAACAGTAAGTATTGGCCTAACTGCCCTACATGTCCTGAACATAGTAGTATCGCGATTAATTCGGAGGTGACTTGCATTTGAGCAGGTAGTCTCAGCGCGTTATCATGTCCCATGCCAACACTGTACACAAGTTTGCTGCTGGCTGCTGGATTCAACTTGGAATGGTCATTGGCATTGACGTCGCACTTGACGATGGCGTGAGCCGAAACCGGTTGTGAAATGTGAAATTAATTAAATTTTATTCGTAAAACTATACAAAGTTAATTTTAACAATGAGTGCCATTGGCCGGTTTGTTGACAAAATAGAGAACAGTGACCTGCCTAACTATTTGTGTCTATGACGGCCCCCATGCTGTTTAATCAATTGGGCCTAAAGGTCTGCAATAGGCCGGCTGGTAGAGTACTGGACCATCAAACGGAAGGTTGAAGTTCAACGTTCAACCCTAATCGGTACCATACCTTCATTAGTAAGGGGAAAAGGTGGCTTCAGGGCATGTCGCTGTCTACAACATCCGAAATAGAACAGTAGTTGGCAATACCCAGGTGAGAGAGAGAGAGAGAGAGATGTTCCCGTAGTAGTCCACAAGTATAGATCCTCATTGGGGTGCCGTGTCATGTTTTTTTTTCTCTTTAAATTTGTTACCCTGTTCTTCGGCTTTACAGCTCACAACAGCTTTCTCTCTCTGTTCTCTGTCTCTCTGTTCTCTGTCTCTCTCTGTTCTCTCTCCCTGCTCTCTCTGTCTGTCTCTCTCTGTTCTCTGTCTCTCTCTCTCTCCCTGTTCTCTCTCTGTCTCTCTGTTCTCTCGCTCTCTCATCTCTATACAGATGTCTCGCTAAGCCTCCACTGTCATCATCTGCATCTCACTTTCCTCCTAGCCTCTTCATCACTTCCTTGGCATGCGTTGCCGCCTTCCGCCCTCCATTCACGCTCTGTATATGGAGTTTGGAGCTCGGTGTTGGGCCATTGGCTCCACGCGTAAAATCTACCTAATTCTTTGGGCTTTTGCGCAGCGTATGATGAATTTTTTTTCAGGTACTCTTCTCTCTCTCTCTCTCGACGTTTGTTCTCTGTAGTACACGTTCGTTTACACCTACATATATGCACCGAAATCTGTTGGTTGCGTACATAAACAATGCGTTGTTTGTACATATGGTTGACAAAATAGAGAGCAGTGACCGGCCTTCTTATGCCGGTGACTGCCCCCATGCCTGCTAAATGTTAATCAATTGGGCCCTACATTGCCATGTAAAATGGAGGTGGTTATGCAACCCGCCGCCACTGGTAGGAGGTATCCTCGTCACGTGTATCGACAAGTGCCAACAATATTTGAAAAATGAAATAATTGAAAGATTCGGTGAAGAGGGTGTTAAGTCTCATTTTTTACAAACCCCGAAGAGCACAGTAGAAGAAAGCAGGATAGGAAGAAGTGGTTACCCATACATGCTATCCAATTCATCAACTAGGATAGTTACTGTAATAGTTCCTTGGTAAATAATTTTCCTTGGGTTTTTCGATTTCCCTATCCTATAGCATGGTCAAGAATGGGCAGACCAATATAATACGATTAAACACAGTAATAGTGGCAGGGTTTATGGGGGCATAATTTCTTCAAAAATAATTTTTGTTCAAAATCAAATCTTTGTTTGGGAAAGCAACCTGTTCGGTTTTTTTACTCTATTTAATACCTATAACAGACCTGAAGTAAGTAGCATTGATTGAAAGGTTCCGCAGAAAAAATATTTTTTTGTCATTTTTCATGAGAACTGAGTCTTTTTTATTTGTTTGCCCCCACCGAGTAGTTTGTCCACAAATTGACGAACAGACAGACCGACAGGCAGACATTTCGTAAACACCACTTTTTTTGGTTCCTGGGACCTCAAAACGTGTAAACCCATTGAAATCCCGAAATCGAAAATTTCGACGATCAAATAGCTTTCTTATACTACGCATAAATAGGAAAGCAAAAATTGTCGTGGTGCGACTACCCATTGAAGCCTGAGGACTGGTAGAGGATCCTCACTCGACCACTACTCAATTTGGTATGTTGTGGTTATTAAAAGTCTGGCAGCCGTGTTTTCCCTTCCCCAAGTCCTTTGTACAATCTTTCCTTTATTTTAGAGTTTCAAACCTCAGGACCTGTAGAGTAGTGGTACAGACTCCGACTTTGTTGTTGGTTCGAGTCCCCCACTGGCTACATTTTCTGGCAATGCTTCAGAGGGCATGTAAAGCAGGCGGTCTCGGGTCATCCTAGTAGTTGAGTGTAAGAGAGGGCTTTATAGCCGTAACTCCGCTAGGTTGGCTTAGTAATAGAACAACAAAAAGTCATGTATTATTTATTTATTTGTACAATCTTTCCTTTTATGTTTCAAACCTGGGCCTAGCGTGTTATATTTAAGTTTTCAACCAACTAGAATATTCCGCTGCCCTATACGATATTTTGTTTTTAAATCATGGGCACCTTTCTAATGTCCCGACACCAGAGGAAATTATTAAACATTTTTTAATATTTAACTTATGGACTTGTGAGAGTGTTGGTCTGTCAGTGGATGCGTTACGTTTGATCAGCAGTTTCATTATCAGTTTCATGATTTGTTTTGAACTAATTTCATGATAGGTTCTTTTATCACGTTTGTCAGCATGTGGAATTGGGATTTCAAACATACTTACATTATATGCGTATGTACAATTATGTATGCAATTTTCGTCATTTGCTTAAAATTCACATGTTGTCTTTCAAGGACTTATGTTCAGGCATGTCAAGATAATATGTAGGCGCCATCTTGTTTTTAATGCTAATTTGTTGTTAGTTTTAATTAGTATGAGGAAAAAGTGATTGGGCAATGCAATGACAATAATTTCAAACTAAAGATGATGTGAAAATTATCTTATTATAAATATTATCTTATTATTTTATTGATTTACTACGAAAAGAACCGGTCCGAGTTTACTCGAACATGCTTTCCAATTTATCAAGTAGTAGCTATAGAAAATGAGTACTTTCATCGTAAATAATATTCCTATAGTTAAATTTTGGACATCTCGGGGGGGGGGGGGGGGGGGGGCTGACGTCACTGGAGGTGAGGTAAATTCTAGATAGGTCAGACATTACTTTACATTACCACACAGCAACAATGGCAGGGCACGCAATGCATTTAAGCGTGAATTTTGATTTTTTCAAAAACATTTTTTTTTACAGAAAACCAAATAGTTTTTTGGGAAAGCAACCTGTCCGGTTTCGTTCCTCAATTTAACACCTAAAACATGCCTGAAGGTAAAAATCATCGATAGAAAGGTTTCGCAGAAAAATTATTTTTTAGTAATTTTTCATGAAAATTTAGTTATTTTTATTTTTTTACCCCCAGAAGCAACCTATCAAGGGGCAAGCGACCCCCCGCATTTCGTTAACATTAATAACGACTACAATATATGTGAATTGAAAAGAAATCGTTGGAGCCGTTTTTGAGAAATGATTTTTTTAGACGTTTTTTGGAGTTTTTTGAGAATAAAAACCCCCCAAATTTAGTTAGCCCAAAATAAACAAAATGGTCCCGAGATATGATTTTTGTGTACGTACCTGCCAAATTTCATCGAAATCGACCGAGTAGTTTGCCCGGAAATCGACGCACAGACAGACATTTCGTAAAAACAACTTTTTTTGGGTTCCTGGGACCTCAAAACGTGTAAATCCGTTGAAATCTCGGAATCGAAAATTTCGACCATCACAAAGCTTTCCTTATACTACGTATAAATTGGAAAGCAATAATAGAAAATGTAATTAATAATGGTTGGAGATAACTATCTTATACTAGTACATTTTTGTCGGGACATGTAGAGTGGTGATATTGAGTCCGACTTTCACCCGAAAGGTTGTTGGTTCGAGTCCCACACTTCCTACATTTCATGGCCAACTTCGAGGGCATGTAAAACAAAAAGTCCATATTTATTTATTTACATTTTATATTTTTTAATGATTTTATTTATAATGATATAAAATTAATTTGTATTTTTAGTTTTATTATTGCAATATGATTATACATATGAAGCGTTGAATATATCATTTAATTTATGTATTTATTAATAGAAAAATTGCATCGGTAAAGTAATTTTTATCGTAAAACTGAATTATAAAAAAATGTCTCATAATGTGGTAGTAATTACTATTGAGCCGTTGTGAAAACTAGCTGAGTGTTTTTTTTGTTTTGAAAGTATAATTGAATTAATTAGGGAGATTCATAGTGGTCTATCGAAAGCACAGTTTGAAAGGATTTTGATACGTATTGAATTGTCAAAACTGGATCCATTTGCACTAAGCCTAAGTGCATTTAAGCGAATGGCGATGTTGTGACAGACATATGAACTATGGCTGATTTTACACACTTGTGTTGTATTGTATGTTGGGGATTTATTTTACGTACATAGATGCTATCCGTTTGACAAATGGACAAGATGCTATATTTTTTCTCCTCGTCAATTTGACTGCTTGTTTCTCGGGTATTGTTTTATGTTTTATATTGTAAGTGATGTCGTTTTTGGACTATGCCTGCTGGCAACACATTATACGCTTATTTATTTATTATTATTGAGACGGCGACCAATGTTCGACTTGCGGAAAATTTCTTCATAATTTACCATTTCATGACCCCTGAGCCTAAATCAACCCCCGTTCAAAATTATATATACTGTATGTATGTATATCGATTTTAGGAAATACTGTAACTTCCGTAGATGTTATCCTATTTTGATGAAACTTGGCACAAAAATTGATCATACAAAAAAATGTCTAGATCGAGTTCGTTAACCAGCTAGATCCGCCATTTTATTTCAAGATGGTGGCCGATTAAAACCATATAAAATTCTTATCTCAGTTTATTGGTTGCAAAGGAACGAAATAAAATCTGTCTGAAAGCCGGTATTATTATCTACGAGAATGGTAATGAACACTTTTTACGACAAATCAACGATTTCAAGATGGCGTCCAATCAAAGTAAAAATAATGTGATACTTAATTAAAAGTTCATAGTCGTCATTGTGGTTCGAAATTTCAATTAAATATTATGTGCATAGCGTAGATCACATAGAGGAAAAACGGGGACTGCGCTTGCATGGAATCTCCCTACGCCTTATCGGCCAGAGCCGAAAGGGATTTTTTTTAGTTCCTGGAACCACCTGGTACGTTTTCCCAAGAAGGCAATGTCCTATCGCTCCTATATAGAACTCTAGGGCCACTTACCGAAGCGCAATAGCCGTTTGAGCTTTGGCCAAAGACTTAATGGGCTGCTCAATTTTATTTGTGCTGTTTGACTTAAAGCTTAAGGCAAAGTCGAATGTTGAATAGACCATCTGTCGCTTGTGACGTCAATAGTCAGCGAAGTCCTTGATCTTGTGGCCCGCGAGGGATGAGATGTGGCCTCCGAAGGGACTCTTCAACTAAGGAGAGACTACACAATTTGACGTGTGCTTAAGAGGACATGCTACGTAGAAAATTGGCACCCCAAAATTTGTTGTTTCTATTGACTTTTTATTTTTTATTTAATTAACAAAGCATGTTATTAAAAATTGGCTCATGCAAGTGGTAGAAGACTACTTTATGCATTATATAGGTAGGAAATAATAAATTTTTGGTATCTTAGTTCTTACATAAAAACCAGTGAGGACTAAAATTTCGCGTAATCTGGGATTTTTGGAAAAACTACAAAACCGAAAATTAATTCGATTATATGATGCACGAAGTGTAAGAGAGGATTTTATAGCCCTAACTCCACTAGGTTGGCTTGATTTGTAGAACAAAAAGTCATTATTTATTTATTAATCTACGCCTAACGTCGCCGGCGTACGGGCGCTGAAAACGTCGCGTCAGCGCTCGCGGCTATGGAACTTCCATACGGCAGACTATACGAGCGCTGAAAACGTTGCGTGAGGACGCGTAAACTCGGCGTCAGTGTCACCAACGCAACAGGGCGCGTAAACGGGCGTTAGGTACGCGACGTAACTAGCGCCGAAAAGGACTATACGGGCTGCTTCCATAGCGTTTTCCCGCCATTTCGCCTCCAGCGTTTACGATTCAAAACGCGGCGTTTTCATGGTCCGTATAGTCGGCAATATTTTTCGGCCGACATTGGCGTTAGAATCGCGACGTTTTCAACGCCCGTATAGTCCCAGCTTTAGTGTGGCCACTGTCATTGACGGATCCCTTCACTGAGGTTCTCAAAATCTCAACTCCCATCTAATAAGCAGCATCTGTCGGCGTTGACGTCAACTCAAAAGTCCTTGATCGGCGAGGGATGCGGCCGGACGCAAACGCTTCCGTTTCCCGGGCTTTCGGCCAGTTTTTTTCTGCTGGCCAGCGTCCACCCGCAAGGATGCCAACAGCTAAGGTTAGCTTCGGTTGTTGCTGCTGCTGTCGTATCTCTTTGTCGGGGAGATGGGGACATTGACTGTCGGCTGCTGCGCGTCATCCTCTTTTCCTGTTACTCCCAATGATTAAATCATTATTTTTGTCATTTTGTGTAATATATTTGCGATTTTTTGGCTGTTTTTTGTTGTTGTTTCAGTATTAGTGATTCTTGTGAAAATTGGAAACATTTTACGGTCAGCAAACGTAGCTTAGCATTATCGTTCTTATTGTTTCCAACGTCTGCTTTCAGCATTTCTGCTTTTAAGCAACCCTGTCAGTCTGGCGGGGAAGTGAGTCTGTTTGTTAACTTGAGGGACCCTAAGGGCAGACTCTTTCACCTCGGGGGAAAGGAGAGTTGACTGACAGGGTGGACCTCCTGATTATAGTGGATTTCGAACCACTTGGGGAACATGGTAAAGTCACACGATTAAATTGGAGGTGACCAGGACTCGACACGCATATAAACTGACTGGTATAGTCTCAGCGCGTTATCATGTCCCAACATGTTCCCCTGCCAACGCTGTGCACACTACCAAGTTAGCCGCAGTTTGAAACATGCTTTGCTCTCTATGGATTCAACATGGTGAGGCCGTTGGCTAAGCATTATCGTGGATAGCTCAATATTCTTGGGTTCAAATTCCCAAAAATCTCATTATCCCTCATCACCCGCACTTCTTCACGCCGGCTGAAACTCCGTGTACAGAGGGAGAATGGAGGGCAGGAGGCGACAAGGCGGGCGCGAAGCCGATGAGGAAACTAGGTGGAAAGTGGTCGGTGAAAGGTGGCAGTGGCGTAACAATAGGTTTTCGTGGGGGTGTATTACTTGCCCCCTTTATACAAATGTAGAAAAACGGGAAAGCCGTTCTCATGTACGTGTGCAGCCTTTAACTTAGGGGGACTTGACCTTAGGTGGCTATTCCACCGACCTCGTTTGTGTTTGTCAGCGTGATATTGACGTGGTAGCAGACATTAAAGACAGTCTTTAATGTCTGCTACCACGTCAATATCACGCTGACAAACACAAACGAGGTCGGTGCAATTGGCGCCTTAGTGTCCCTTGCACGCAGAGTCCGAGGGTTCGGGAGACGAAGAATATAACTGCAAACAAGGGGGGAACTTCCCCGGGGGAACTTTTTTTTTGAAAAATAGTCCTGAAATAGTGGGGTTTTACGCATTTTGATATCAGCAGCCTGATCGGGGCGCTAGTCTGATCGAGGCGTTTATAATACCGGGGTTAAATAAATACCCTAGGATTATAACTGTAAACAAACAAATTTTGAATAGCACTTTCCATTATAAAATTATCTTGTTTACCAGTGGATTAAATAAATACCGGTATTATAAACGCCTCGATCAGACTGCAGACTGCTGTAGCGGTTAACACTCGGCTGAGAAAACGTAAACTCATGCATGCATATATCATTTATTTGTAAGATGACGGTTGGTCCTGTAACACTTGCACAGTTTGCCACAGTCAACTGACCGGGATTTTTATACTGTGACGTATGGCTTAACTGAGCGTAGTTTACTTTGGTGGTCAATCCAGGATCCAGGTTGGCTTAACTGGCAAACACCCGCCTGAGAAAATGTAAACTTGCTGAGACCGGTAGTTTAAATGTTAGAACAATAAGCGCCACTGTGCTGTGCTCTTTTTTTAAATCAGTAAGCAATGGAAAGTTTCTGTAGAGTCAGCACATGTGCAGATATTGTTTATTGATAACCCATGTCTCGGAGGTTTCGTTTGAGGACACGATTGCTTAGATGAAAGGCTACGCATTATGTAAACACTGATGGATGTTTAGATGATAGACAAGGCTTTCTTTTCAGCACTCTGTTTTTTTTTTCAAATTTAGATCGACATTTCAGGGCTTCCCATTTTTCTTTTCTGTATCTAGTTCGATCCTTTTGTAGATCGATGTGGAATGTTTTCTGGAAGTTTTGAACATTTCTGGTTGCATAGATTTCAAGGTGTTATTTTTTTGTATTGCAACTTTGCCGCCTGGTATCTTTGCTAGGGAGGCCGCGAATTTGGCTGGCTACCGAAGCTTTGGCTGGTTTGGTTTACAATTCGCAAGCAGGATGACTACACCATGGCTACGGCACGGCTGATAACCTATTGGTAAAGGTTAATGGCAACGGTGTAATAATATTTAACAAAGAGTTAATTGGACTTACATTGCCTGCTGTGTTAATAGTCATTAGAGGCACGGGTCTCAAAGCCATCGAACTTTAAGGGCGCGACATTTCGGGAGTGGGTGGTGCTCCCATCATCAGGTTAAGTCCTGATAAGGAATGATGGTTTCTGGACAATTGGCACATTGCATTGACTGCACATAGCCTCAAGGATTGCAAAGAAAACCTCTTCAAGTGGTGGTCAACGACTGAACAGACGCAAAAGTGTATCTTGGCCTGGCAGGCTTCGTAAAAACATATTTTGGCCTCTCCTGGTGGCAGCGTATACAGCGAGCGGCTCTCTTCAGAAGTATGAAGATAAACTTAATCGACTTCTTTAGGAAAACGCGGAAAAAATTGTTTTCAATCATCATAATTTACCCTTGGAGGGAAATCAATATTCATTTAAAACAGAATTTGTGTTTTTTTTATGTGGTTTTGAAAATTAAATAAGTTTTCTTTTTTTAATGAAAAATATTCGGTATTCGACCGAATACGGATGAAATTGGCCGAATCGGCATCTCAAATCTTTGCCACTCGCGCCGCCATCTTGGAAAACCTCGCAGTGTGCCGATTTGTCAAAATTTGTCACTGCAAGTATCGACCTGACAGAACATTTGACCTGTCGGGACGTTTGATTTGTAATTAGAGCGGTCGATTCTCAATCATTGCAGGTTTGTCAAAACAATTGACCTGTCGGGACGTTTTTTGCTTTCCAATTTATACGTAGTATAAGGAAAGCTTTGTGATGGTCGAAATTTTCGATTTCGAGATTTCAACGGATTTACTCGTTTTGAGTTCCCAGGAACCCAAAAAAGTGATTTTTACGAAATGTCTGTCTGTCGCTCTGTATGTCTGTCTGTCTGTATGTCTGCCTGTTCGTCGATTTCCAGGCAAACTACTCTGTCGATTTTGATGAAATTCGGCATTTAGGTTCACAAAAATCATACCTCGGGACCATTTTTTTTATTTTGGGCTAACTCAATTTGGGGGGGGTTTTATTCTCAAAAAACTCATAAAAAACGCCTAAAAAAATTATTTCTCAAAAACGGCTCCAACGATTTCGTTTAAATTCTCATATATTGTAGTCGTTATTAATGTTGACAAAATGCGGGGGGTCGCTTGCCCCTTGATAGGTTGCTTCTGGAGGTAAAAAAATAAAAATAACTCAATTTTCATGAAAAATGACTAAAAAATAATTTATCTGCTAAACCTTTCGATCGCTGATTTCTACCTTCAGTCATGTTTTAGGTGTTAAATTGAGTGACGAAACCGGACAGGTTGCTTTCGCATAAAACATTTTGGTTTTGCTGAAAAAAAATTTTTGTTGAAAAAATGATAGAAAATTCACGGTCAAATGCATTGCCTGCCCTGCCATTATTACTGTATGGTAATGTGTTGGTCTGACCTATCTAGAATTTACCTCACCTCCAGTGACGTCAGGTAGACAACCCCCCCCCCCCCCATATCGAAAATTTAGCCATAGGAAAATTATTTACCACGAAATTACTAATTTTCTCTAACTACTAATTGATAAATTGGAAAGCATGTTCGAGTAAACTCGGACCGGTTCTTTGTAATTAGAGCTTAGAGCGGTCAATTCTCAATCATTGCAACTTTGCAAGTAATAACAGTACGTTTCTCAACCATCTTTAATATGCTGTTTTGTCCTTGACATTGTAAGACTTTTTCTTTGCAATTTATTAGCGATTAACAGCTATTTTGAAATGCCAGCGTGAGTAAGGGTAAATTTTGCTGGCTAATGTCTGCCCTTTAATGCTGACTATGATTTGACCGTAGATAAACTGTTTCCATTGAAAAGAATAGTACCGTAAATCGGGGTGACTTAGTTTATTGGCGAATGAATAGATTACTGAAGGGGGAAAGTTTAATAGTGTTTCCGGGTGGCATTGTAGACCTGCAGCTGTAGCACAAACTAAAAGGAATAACTTAACCCGGATTAAGTTCAAATTATCCTAAATAAACCGCAATGAATGTAAGTTGACTTGCAGGAATAAGAGCGATTTAAAAATTAAAATTACGAATTGTTTGTCTGCATAGTTAAATCGCGGCTCACTGTTGTATATGCTAGACGTAGATGAAACGTTTTATGGGCTCTTGCGCCCTTCTTCTTCTTCCCCCTTAGTACCGCGAGCGCAGTGTGGGGGTGGGGGGGGGGTTGCCCAGAACCCATTTCCTGAACTCGTCCCGATCGGATGTTAACGCTTTGAGCTCGGCCATTGTTTTCCCTCTTGCTCCGGCGAGTTGTTCAATCTTTTCCTCAAGGGTTGTCCTCGGTCTGCCGATGGGTCTTCTTTCTTGCGGCCTTGCTCTCTTTTGCGCCCAATATGACAAAACAGTTGGATACAAAATGTAGAGCCCCTGTGTAGAGAACTGTGCCACTATGATTTTTCGTTGCTGTCTATTGAATGAGGTTCTGGTAGATTGATAGATGATTTCCCTTGACCTCTGCTCGATTTGGGATGTTCTAATCAGCAACATACCCGGTAGCCGTATTTTTTAAGATAAAGTACCCATTAGGGTTGGGTGGACCCAGGGAGTCTTTTCTATCAGTGGACCCGCCAATTAGAATCAACAAAGTCAAGGGGTTAAGAATGTAAACAAATCCATTTTTCTTTTCATTCTAAAATTATCTTGTTTACATTCTTAATCCCAGGTTAAGATTAAAGATAATCGCCATAGTGTACCCACAGATGACCTTGAATAATTCAAAAATTTCAGCGATTTTGTCGCAGTTTGCTGACCTTGCCGACACATTTTCAATATCCGTAGTTAAAAATAGTGCTGGGAAGGGTAAGCCAATGTCAAAAAAGCATCTGCTAGAATTCTATCAGCCGGGTTAGTGTAGCGATGAGATTTACGGGCGGCGCGGCCTTGTAGGCCAACACTTCCGTGCCGATAAAATGGATGTATGGGCCCATAACTTGTTGCTGTCATGGTGCTCGCCCCCTTGTTTCGTAGTTGTTGGGGAATATTTTTAATTTATTTTCGTGTTTAAGTTCCGGGCGGGGTATAAATATGGGTATTTGTTTAGGCCGGTTCCCACTGTCGCCATAATTTTTATTAGTTGGTTGAAACCCGTCGGTTTTAAATAAATTAGTGAAATGACTTTTGGGCTGTTACTATGTCAACCTAGCAAGGTTGGAGCTATAAGGCCGTCTTGTTTACTCAACTAGGAAGACCCGGAGCCATCTCCTCTATGCCCTCCTAAGAAAATGGCAGAAAATGTAATAAGTAGGGTATTCGAACCAGCAACCTTACGTGTAACTGAAAGTCACCCTCCGGCTTACGTAAATGCTTTCCTATTCGTCTTCGATGGCCAGTTGGTAACGTGCTTGCACTTGTGCGAGTTTTTACATCGCGTATATTGCGATCGGAGACATGTCGTAACTCAACACGGGTACTAACCTACAGAGGCGACTGAAGAGGTCAATCGGATACATTCATTAAATTGTTTGTATGCGATTAATCTTTTTATATTTAAAAAAAAAAAAAAATATCAATTAGTATAGGTTCCGAGATTGATAAAATGAGTAGTTCCAGGGTAAATAATAAATGTCCCAGGGTTATATTGTGTAGATTAGATGAGTACAATCCCAAAAGCTGGACAGTGTAAGTGCCTCCTCCTTTATTTCGTGCAAAACCCTCTCGGGTGGCTATTTACAATTATTGTATTTTATATCTTTACTTGCAATTGTGGCACGGTTGATCCGGTTCTGGCTGGTCAGGGACTCTAATTGCATTGTATTGTATTTCGATTACTTCGACTTTCCCTATCCGAAACCTATGAAATTGATTGAGGGGGCGATAGCATGGTCTAGAACTGAGGTTCACAAGCTTTCATTTGCCGCGGACCCCCTAAAAATAATTGTAAAAAAAAAAAAATACTATATTTCCGCGGACCTTAAACCTTCAGGGCCCCCCCCCCCTCATACAGAAAAAATACAAATTATTCCGTAGGTCATTCATTAGTTCTGGTAGCTTGGCCGGCGCCTATAGACTAAGTTCTGTTTTTGATTCTTAATTATCTTGGTGTCATTTGTCTCCGTAGCACACCACAACCACCTCTGAAGCTTGCTGGCAACCACCGTCTCAACTGCATGTGTTCTAAGCAATCTGAGTCTCCATAATCCATCTGCAGCATATGGTGATTTAAGATTAACCTAACACCGGGGTTTATTCAATTGTTTTAAAGAAATGAGTGGAAAATGCGCGGGAAATTCAAATTTATAAATTAATATTTTTGGTGAGTTTTATATTTTTTCTCCCTTAGATGTAGACACATTAATTAAAATTGTTATTATATTTCAACAATGCAACCATTCTCTTGTATTCCAATAATTTATTAATTTGAATTTCCCGAGCATATTTTAACACCCTGACGTGACACCTTACTAATGTGGTATCAAAAAATACCCCCGGTATTATATATTATATTTATAAAGAGAAGAATATATATAAACCCTGTGTTACGTTAATCCCAAATCACCGTAATAGGACTACAGGTAGAACTATGCTTCCACAAGCTATTCCGACGACTGGTGGTTGTTATTTTCCATAAATTTTCCGATGGAAGACTTAAAAAAGTAGCTCCATCCATCATTCCTTTGGTAAAGAAGTAAACAACGAGCTTAATTAATATTCCTCGATTTTACAAAATAGCTCATAAAACTGGTTTGGTCTCCTTTAATAAATGTTTTGGTTTTCGATTAACTTATACCTATATATTTCAATGTCTTATAAGCATTGTGATAATTGGTAAGTTTTTCTTCTTCCTCTTTCCTCGCCCCGAACCCATTTCTTATACTCCAGCTTGGCCACTGTTTATCCTCTTGCTCCGATGAGTTCGACTCTTTCCTCGAAGGTTGTCCTCGGTCTGCCGATGGGTCTTCTACTTTGTGGCCTTGCTTCCGCCAACCTCCGGGTGGTCCTATTCTCGTCCATTCTTTGGACGTGGTGAAGCCATTGCAATTGTTTGTCCTACATTCTTCTCTCTATGGAATCCACTTGCAGGTCTTGTCTGATGCGGTTATTGAGGATTCGGTCCCACCTTATTCGACCAGCAATCCGTCTTAGGCATTTCATCTGAGATAAAGTTTTTCTGAACTTCAAAAAAATACAGTAGGTTTTATGTAGCCCCCTCCCAAGAATCGCCTATGGTGACTTTACCAACGTTGGCAGGATACGATTAGCTATATGTAAATACAGGGCGAAACAGCAAAGTTATGTTTCTGTCACTCTAAAATCGCTGTAATGTATACGTCCTGTAGCTACAAATCGAAACTTTTTGCACATTTAAATGCAGTATTTAGATTATCTACATCAAGATTATGTGGTTGATTGAACTGTTAACCTGATTGTTGTTGTTTTTGTTTAGTTTTGGGCTTTTTGTGAATATCTGATAATGTCAGCTAATCAACAAAACTGCGCCGTATTTTTTTTATTGCCAATTTATGACCCTGTTATCAATGGTTGAAGTTTAGCAGATATTAACTCGAGTTCTGCCGGTTATGTAACTCATTTATCCGTCGTAGTAGGCTAAAAGTTATATACCAACTGTGTATACACATTACTGTATGTACGAGTATTGTGAATCATGTCACATTATGGCGCTCAATGCTATGTGGTACGAAGGTCAGGTCTGCTGTTAAACATATGTTTTATTGGACGGAAACTTTTTTTTGTTTGTTGACATGTTGAAAGTAAATTTTCTATAGTTATAAGAGAGATGGGACATTATCTCCCACCGAGGATTTTTTATTTATTTCCGCAGCCCTATTATGGCGATTTGGTATAATACATTAAACCTAATACCGGGTTTATTTTTAATACCACATTAGTAAAGTTTTGTGTGACGGTGTTAAAATATCCGCGGTAAATTCAAATGAATAAATTATTGGAATACAAGAGAATGGTTGCATTGTTGTATTAGGGAATTACTAATAAACATTAAAATGTACAAGTAGAATTTTGAAATGTACAATAATAAGAATTTTAATTAATGTGTCTACATCTAAGGGAGAAAAAATTGAAAACTCACCAAAAATATAGTCAAGGATTAATTTATCAATTTGAATTTCCCGCGCATTTTGCACTCAACAAAATAATTGAATAAACCCCGGTATTTTAATAATCCCTAATCGCCATAATGGGGCTGCTGATACCACGTTACGTCTTCGTCCTGTCAGACCACTCCTTGTGTCCCAGACAATCCACAACAAACAACAAATCCAGTACATTGTAGTATTATATGGTATATATAACACTGACATTAAATTAACTTTGGTTGAAGAGGTAACCTTAGTTATAACCGAAATTAGAGGATATGGAAAAAACTGAGCTTGGCGGGATTCGAACCCACGATCTACGCCTAACCGTGCCTAAAAGGCGTGTGGTCCAGTGGTTAAGACGACGCCCCGGTTAGGTGTAGATAGTGGGTTCGCCAAGCCCAGTTTTTTCCATATCCTCCAATTTCGGTTGTAACAAATCCAGTCTCTACAGCATTCTCAACTTTCTCTCTCCTCTCTTTCACATTCAATGATATCTCTCTATCTCTATCTCTCTGCTCTGATTGGTCGAAATAAGAAGACGTGGCAGGTAGCAAAAATTTAAAAAAAGATCCCTAGCCGGACTGATGACCCATCTCACCAACACTAAGATTTTTGATCAATTTACATTCTTTGGAGTTTAATTAGTTTCATTAAGGCGCATATTCCACCGATTTCGCATTGTAGAATGCAAATGACATTGACGGAAATGTTTGTTTTCCTCTATGCTATAGTTAAAATTATATATATCATTCAGTAAAATCGCAAACAAACTAAAATTAAAAAATGGCGTCATGGGATATGTTAAGTACAAACATTTTAATAGATTTCTATAAAAAGAAAAATTCAAATTTCCGTCAATGTCATGTGCATTCTGCAATGCGAGGTCGGTGGAAGCCCCGCCTAAGTCCTGAATGTCTGCTACCACGTCGCTGTATTTGTATTTAGCACTAGCAGGTCGGTGGAATATGCGCCTAAAACCTGGTACACACGGCCGTTTGACGTCGTGTGTCAGACGCTGAGAGATTGGTCATGGGAGCAAATAGGTTTGGTGGATGGCTGATGCAAGTAGTAGTATGGTTGGACACAGTCCCAGGCCACAGTGTGGGCCCATAGGACAGTGGACCTCCTGATTATAGTGGATTCCGAACCACTTGGGAAACACAGTGAAGTCACACGATTAGTTCGGAGGTGACCAGGACAAGTCCTACCATGTTTCCCTACCGGCACTGTGCACACGACCAAGTTATTTGCAGCTTTGAACCTGCTCTGGTCCGCTGGATCCAACTTGGTATAGCGGCCGGTTATGGCTGGTGCAAACGACAGAGTCTACATCTGGAGATTTCTCGCGTGTCGTGGGGAAACCCGTGCACCTGCGGCAAGTCAGCGACCAAGCAGCAGTTGACTCTGGGGTATTGCATCAACCTATTTCTCAGCGAGTCACTGGCGTTCGAATCGTCCGTGTGTACACTTACACAATTCTTTTAAATTGGTGTTATGGCTGCAGGATCGAGGCACGAACCCACATGTATTGGCCTTTCCGGAAAAGCTCCCCCCCCCCCCCCCCGCCCCCTTCTAATCGCAGCCAAGGCAGAACTGGTGGTTACTGCAACTTAGAAATGAGCTGTACAGTCCTCGTAGCTGATTGGCAATTTAGCTCTATTAAAGAGGTCCCAGACTGACT
This sequence comes from Psococerastis gibbosa, assembly GCA_963971405.1. NCBI lineage: Eukaryota > Metazoa > Arthropoda > Insecta > Psocodea > Psocidae > Psococerastis > Psococerastis gibbosa. The sequence continues at coordinate 8,172,892 of OZ020489.1, forward strand.
TGCTTGTGTTAGGGCTAGCTTATAATCCCGGCATTGGGAGTTGGAACCCTAACAATAGGACTATTGTGGAAGCTGACGCACTCTCTCTCACCCAAGCACATCGGTGATTTGTCAAGTGTCTTTCCGACGATTTAGGGGCACTCCCACTTACTGCCAGAAAGTGGAATCTGCGGTAGAAACTGCTGATCCGTATGCAGGCCCCTATTGACGTCCGCTCCCATGAGGAATTGGACGGGGAGGAATCGTGTGTCTGTGTGGGAAAACAGCCGTGTCGTGACAGAAAATTTTGAAACGAAGGAATTAAATTTTTTCCAACGCCTATATTTGATTTAAGCAATCCTGTTAGCCTGAGTGAGTCTGTTTCTTAACGTGAGGCATCCTAAGGACAAAAATCGTGTGTCTGTGTGGGAAAACAGCCGTGCCGTGACAGAAAATTTTGAAACGAAGGAATTAAATTTTTTCCAACGCCTATATTTGATTTAAGCAATCTTGTCAGCCTGAGTGAGTCTGTTTCTTAACGTGAGGCATCCTAAGGACAAACTTCTTCACGTCAGGGAGAAGGGGATCAACATCAACGGAACAGCGGCCCATATGTAAAACGCGGGGCAGCTTTTTAGACTATTTTTGGTGTGTCTGAGCATCAAATTCAATGAAAATGATTATTTTGATATGCCTTTCCTTAGGATTAGGATTATCTTGATGGAGTTATGATGAAAAGCTATCTGACTAATCTTTTAGCCTACAGCGGAGACATATAGTACCGGCTTCAAACCAAACACAAGCTTAACGTCAGATTTGAGCGGTAACTTTTTATTTTTCTTATGCTATTTTTGTTCAATAAATGAGGAGCAAATGTATGCCAAAGCGATTTGTCACTTGAAACTGTAAATGCAGGAGAGAAAAAAACTTTAAAAATTTACTTCGGTGGCAAGGTGGAAGCGAGCTTGTACTTGTGCGAGTATCTACATACCTTGTGCAACCTTGTCGCAACTCAACACAAGTATCTATTAGGTGACTTAGTGAGGCGATTGAAGAGGTTTATCGGATACATTCATTACATTGTATGTATGCGATTTAACCTTTTTGTTTAAAAAAAAAAAAAAAAAGCTTCAACATTATGGTATGTAATATTTTAATTAATATTCTTTGACAATATAAGGATTACAATAGACGTTATATTACATTTTTGTGGCAGCCATGCGACGATTCCTCAAAAATAATTTTTTGTGAGAAATCTCCTTTTGCATTCATGCTCCCAATTCAACTTCCCCATTTAACCCGGCGTAAGCCTGATGGAAATTTCGCGTTATTTGTGTCTGGAATCGATCCTCGGACTCGTTCTCGTGTACTCCACCCGACTATTACGACAATGGGGCAAATTTCCCCGTTGGTCAGCGTCGCCGGGGCCCCCACTCAGGGAGCTTGGCCCGGCGCCCGGATATGACGCTGTTGGCACCGCGTCCTCGGGAAATACCACCACAGCTTTTGGCTGCGGGACATCAGTCGGCTTGGCTCCCACCGATGATCAAATAGTCACCGCAGGGTGCTGTTCTTGGTCCTTTTGTCTATGAAGTGTATATCGTCAGCAATATAGGAGCGATGCTATATCTTAACTGCAGTGCGTCCTCAGGAAGTACCACCTCGGGTTTTGGCAACAGGATATCACCGACATCGAGAGCGCTGTTCCTGGCCCTTTTGTCTATAATGTTTTTATCATTTTCATGTTCTACATCATTATAATTATGTAGTTCCTCCTCCCCTCGTGACTAACACAGCTATGGGCTACAAAATAGCAGTCGCTTGGCTCCCACCTATGCAGGGTGTTCAAATATTCACCGTAGGGTGCTGTTCTTGGTCCGTTTGTCAATAAAGATATCACCAGCAATATATAGGGGCGATGCTATGTCTTACTGCAGTGCATCCTCAGGAAGTACGACCATTAGTTTTGGCAGCAAGATATCACCGACATCGACAGAGGGCGCTGTTCTTGGCCCTTTTGTCTATGAAGTTTCTATCATTTCCATGTTCTACATCATTATGTTTAGTTCATCCTCGGAACTACCACAGCTTCGGGCTGCAAAGTATCTGTCGGCTTGGCTTCTGCCGATGCAAGGTGTTCAAAATTCAAATGCAAATGCTGTCCTTGGTCCTTGCATTTATGAAGTTTACGTTGTAGACATAATGGAAACAATGCAATTCTGTATTGTAACTCGTCTTTGACCTCGGGGAAATGCTATTACTGGTTTTGGCTTAAAGACATTAGTCGGCAGAAATTATCTTTTGTCCTGTCGCTTTACTCAGTCGTGTCCGAGGTAGAAACTTCTAGTTTCTGGGCCTAGTGTTCTGCCAACCTGACGCCATGGTCGGTGCACACCCAAAGGTCGTAGAAGTCTTTGGTCTCTTCTCGTTGGTGAAAAGGGTACTCCCGATCGGTTGTTTGTCACGTGTCTAAAAAGAGATCTTCGGGAAGGCTCCATTCTTATGTGTCGCTTTGACATGGTTGTCTTTAAAATTTCTATCGTTGAATGAAACGTACACAAACGTGGTTAATATAACGCAACAATGGAACAATTGCAAGCAATCGTCAGCTTGTCAACAATCGCTTGTAGCCGGCGTTGGTTGTAGGATATGAGTCAGTTAGAAAAAAGGCCGATGCATAGCGGAAAGCGAAAATTGAATGTGACCCGTGGCATAGATAAAGGGTTTAATTAGCCCTCTATGATATTGTTGTCTTTAAAATTTCTATCATGGAATGACGCGAACACAAACGTGGTTAATATAACGCAATAATGTAACAACTGCAAGCAATCGTCAGCTTGTCAAATATCGTTTGTAGTGTAGCCGGCTGCCTGTGTAGGTTGTAGGATCTGTGCCAGTTTGAAAAGGGCCGAACGGAAAGCAGTTCTATAAGTGTGCGAAAATGGAATGTGATCCGTGGCGTATGGAAAAGGTTTAACGAGCCCTTCGAGATTGTCAGGACATGTAGTAGAGTAGTGGTGCGGACTTTCACCCAAAAGGTTGTTGGTTCGGGTCCCACACTGGCTACATTTTCTGACCATGATTTGGAGGGCATGTAAATCAGGCGGTCCCGGGCCTTCCTAGTTAAGTGTAAGAGAGGGCTTTGTAGCCCTAACGCCACTAGGTTGGCTTTATAATAAAGCAAAAGATAATTATCCCTTTACAATAAAATTGAGCTACTGTGCACCCCTTTAAAACTGAAATCCGGTGAAAGGAATGTCTGAAAATAAAACAGGGAAGTAGCTTCAGAGGACGAGGACAAAATATGTCGTACACGAAAGGGTTCGTTGTTCTTTAATAAAATCAGCCGCGACCCTTGATATTTCGAAAAGGAGGTCATCAACGTGGGGAGCCCATCAATTGGGCAATTAATAATTCGCGCAATGAGGGCAGAAGAGCCGACGACCCCATGGGCCCCTCAACGGCTCTTTGTTGGGGGCTGCCAACCCGTCTGCCCCAAAATAAATTGGCCGACGTCACAGAGCTGGCCGTTGCTCCAATGCTTGGGGTAAATTGACCGGAACCTGCTGAGCCCACGTTTTTGTAGCGGTTAATTAACAGAATAGTTTTTTTGCTCCAAAATCCGTTCATTACTCCCTGGTCAAAATTATGAATTAATAAGTAAATTATATATTAACTAAGAACCGGCTCGAGTTCACTCGAACATGCTTTCCTATTTATCGTTTCGATTTTGCAGATAGATAATATTAGCAATTTCATAGTAAATAATTTCCTATGGTTAAATTTCGGATCCCTCGATATCCCCATGGCCGTAGCCAGAAATTGTTTTCAACTTGTTCGGATTTGTTAACATTAATAACGACTACAATATATGATTATGTGAATTTAAAACAAATCGTTGGAGCCGTTTTTGAGAAATAATTTTTGGAGTTTTTTTTTTAGAATAAAACCCCCAAAATTGAGTTAGTCCAACAAATAGGTATGATTTTTGTGAACCTACATGCCAAATTTCATCCAAATCCACCGATTTGTTTGCCCGCAAATCGATGAACAGACAGACAGATAGACATTTCGTAAAATTTTGTGTTCCTGGGACCTCTAAACTTGTACATCCGTTGAAATCTCGGAGTCGAAAATTGTGACCATTACAAAAGCTTCCCTTATACTACATATATAGTTGAGTGCAATAAACTCCGCTAGGTTGGCCTAGTAATATAACAAAAAATGTCAATATTTATTTATTTATTTATAAAATATAGGAAAGCAATAAATATACATTCTCTACCATTAGATAGATCGGTTAGGATTAATCGTAGTAGCAAATAATATTCTCCTGGACAATTGGATTTACCGCAGGATGCTCAGTTCTTTGCTGAGCTCTGGTCTTATACCTATAGAGACTATCTTGTTTATCTTAGTTTTTAAGAAAATCGTGCCTTATGCAACCAGTATGCACTGTAGCTCATTCAATTACTCTATACTGTATGTTCAGGTGACTGTTCTGTTTATCGGTTCTCAGAGACGCAGTTTGTTATAATTCTTCTTTGGGGCAATGTAAGCCTGTCGACGGGTATAGAATGGAGTTGGCGCGCATTTTTGTGCTAAGCGCATGATAAGGGATTCGAAGTTACTTAATAACCAAATAGGGTTCACACATTATCTCGGTCACCGGCCCTGCCCTCGTTCCTATATAGCTACGACAGACAAAATCTTTAAACCCGGCCATAGTCTAGTGGTTAGCGCACTGGTTGTCATTGCCCTCAAATGCCCTGTTTAATATAGAGAGGATAATGTGATATTTGCCACACACACCCCCCCCTCCCCCACATCACCCACAACCAATCCAATAACTACTAACTCCCACCCCTCTATAGTAGTTTCTTGGCTGAAGTAATAGCGATGCAACTAACCCTTAATTATGGAACAGAACAAACGCCAAGATGAAGGAGTAGAATCCGGGATGATAGGCCGTGGTCGTTTCGAAAAATTTATTAAAGCTCCATTCTCATCCATGCAACTCCTGAGTGATGTCTCTATATTCACCATCCTTGAGGGCCAACGGCCTTACCATGTTGATTCCATTGGAGCAGAGCATGTTTCAAGCTGCGGCAACTTGGTAGTGTGCACAGCGTTGGCAGGGGAACCTGGTGGGACATGATAACGCGCTTAGGCAGTATAAGTCGAGTCCTCGTCACCTCCGATTTAATCGTGTGACTTTACCATGCTCCCCAAGTGGTTCGGAATCCACTATAATCAGGAGATCCACCCTGTTAGTCAACTCCCCTTTCCCCGAGGTGAAAGAGTCTGCCCTTAGGGTGCCTCAAGTTACCAAACAGACTCACTCCCCCCGCCAGGCTGACAGGGTTGCTTAAAGCAGAAATGCTGAAACAACAACAACAACCATCCTTGAGGAATTGAAGAATAAACGTAGATGTAAATTTTTATGCTTCTAGTCTTCTTCTGAGGCCAACAATTGGTTGGAGCCAACTACCTGCATATCATTTACATATTTTCATACATCTTTCGGTCCTGCGTCCTCTTTCAATGGATCCATGAATTCCTTCTTCGGCCGCCCTCTTCTATTGGTTCTTCCTACTTTTCCCTCAATGATATACCAGATTTTCGGGTCTTATAATAATAATAAATAGTATTTTTGCTCTTTTTTATGAGAAGTTTGACTTTGCACAAAAGGTGCCCAATTATCTCATAAGAGCCTGCGTGGAGACACCGAACCGGAAGCGCACAGCGGGGCTGATGCCTTGCCACAATTAATTCTTGTCTTTTTTAACCGTTAGCCTAAATTATATTCAACCAGTGACTCTTCTCATCTGCCTACAGGTGCCCCGTTCCTATACAGCGAGACAAAATCTTTCAATAATGCAACAGCTAATTGGTGAGGTCGTTGTTTGCCTCCGTAGTACCAGAGCAACGAACTCGTTGCGTTAAGTATGTGCATAATTTTACATATTTCCATCGAGTGCTTATTCATCGATTCATCTCTTTCCAAACGTCACTTTGTCAGTTTGTCACGATGGGATTTTGAATTGGGATTGCGTCACATGTGGAGGGGTATTGACAAACGTTTTCTTCCTGCTAACTTGAGGTACTAAGGCGCGGTCTCCACTGACCTCTAAGTGCAAAATACACATACGGTGACGTGGTAGCAGATATCATTAATAAAGGCGGGGTTTCCACCGACCTCTCATTGCAGAATGCAAATGACATTGACGGAAATTTTTGTTTTACTCTATGCCACAGTTAAAATTGATCAATGATCATAGAGTAAAATCAAAAACAAACTAAAATTAAAAAATGGCGTCATGGGATATGTTAAGTACAAACATTTTAATAGATTTCTATAAAAAGAAAAATTCAAATTTCCGTCAATGTCATGTGCATTCTGCAATGAGAGGTCGTCGGAAACCCCGCGTAAGTCTTGAATGTCTGCTACCACGTCACCGTATGTGTATTTTGCACTTAGAGTTCGGTGGAAACCGCGCCTTACTACCTACTCCATGGAACTATGACCCGTGAAGGGCCTTGGCCTGGTCTGCCTGCGCTCTCCTTCGCCAGCTGCCTGGGGTCGCCGGATCCACCTCGGCGTCGTCCAACTCGTCTTCTCCCTTGGGGCGCCTTGTGTAAAGCTGCTCTGGTATCCCTATTGGTTTTCGTTTCACGTGCACTAACCACCTGATGAGGGCTCCCTTGATTTCGGCTACTAAGTGGAGGTACGAAGCATAAATAAATAATAGCCGTTGGTATTGCTTGTGGAAGTGTTTACTGCTGGAAATGTTGATTTACATTGAGAGCAATTTCAACGCTTCGCTCCTGTTAAGGCCAACTTCCAGTAGGAATTAACATAAAGACAAACATATTATACGCATGCAGTATTATACTGGTTGCTCATATAGCATGATTTAATGGTTAATTTTATCCAAATCCACTGGGGTAGTTTGTCAACAAAATGGGAGAACCTATAGCCACCGTAGGACCTATGCCTAGGAACCTTGGGAGAGCTGAATCCGTTGCTCGCTTTCCTCTCATCTCAACACCGGCCACGATTACCTGCAACCCCAACTGCACCGCATTGGTCTCGCCGCTGACGATACCTGCCCGAGGGTGTGCACTGCATGAACCCACGACACTACCAATCGTTACTGGGTAGCTCGGCGTCGAATGCCTGAACAGCCACGGACGGGCGTTGGATAACGTAAAGTAAAGTAGTTTGCCCACAAAATGGGAGAACCTAGCCACCGTAGGACTAATGCCAAGGAACCTTGGGAGAACTGAATCCGTTGCTCGCTTTCCTCTCATCTCAACACCGGCCACGATTACCTGCAAGCCCAACTGCACCGCATTGGTCTCACCGTTGACGACACCTGCCCGTTATGCAACATCGGATGCATGGACGAGGATCTTCTGAGGGTGTGCACTGCATGAACCCACGACATTACCAATCGTTACGGGGTAGCTCGGCGTCGAATGCCTGAACAGCCACGGACGGGCGTTGGATAACGTAAAGTAAAGTAGTTTGCCCACAAATTGACGAACAGACCGGCAGGTTTTCTGGGACCTCAAGACGTGTAAATCCACTGATTTCGGCAACTCGCGACTGCAGACCAGGGGGATGTCACTCCATGTTAAAAACTTGATTTATCTAATACGGCCAACCTCAGTTCCGCTGCCAGAAACGAGAGGCGCTGTCTGTTTCCCGCCAATATTCAAATTATCCTACTTTTCTTAAATAAATTTTTAAGTGAAAATATTTCCAAATATTAGCTAATTTAAATGCAACCTCATTTAAATTCAGCTCTACCATCACCTTAACTTATAATTGAAGCAGTGATATTCCATATTGAATATGCAGCGAATTTGTCGAATAATTTCCGAAATCGAATGGCATAGCGATTGTTTGTTTGTGTACATTTCGGTCATGCGCATCCGTCAAATAACAAGTCAGTAAGCCACTTTTAAAATTAATATATTTTTATACAATTAAAAAATTGCAGTTTCTATTCGAAAATAATTAGAAAACGTTTTTGAGAATTAATTCGACGTTTTTGTTCTTAATATTATCAATAAAATGAACATAAATGTCTAACGTAGTGTCACTAGTTCCGCTGCCAGAAACGAGACTGCGCTCTTTTCAATAAATTAAGGCGGGCTATGTCGGTAGCCCTTCTATCCTATCCTAAGGCGCCGATTCCACCGACCGGCTAGGGCTAAATACAAATACGGTGACGTGGTAACAGACATTCAAAACTTAGGCGGGGATTCGACCGACCTCGCATTGCAGAATGCAAATGACATTGACGGAAATGTTTGTTTTCCTCTATGCCATAGTTAAAATTGATCAATGATCATAGAGTAAAATCACAAACAAACTAACTAAAATTAAAAAAAGACGTCATGGGATATGTTAATTACAAACATTTTAATAGATTTCTATAAAAAGAAAAACAAACATTTCCGTCAATGTAATTTGCATTCTGCAATGTGAGGTCGATGGAAACCCCGCCTAAGTCTTGAATGTCTGCTACCACGTCACCGTTTTTGTATTTAGCCATAGCCGGTCGGTGGAATTGGCGTCTAATTCTGTGCTGCAGACTCGTCAGTGTGTACCGGGCCTTAAAATGCGCAACTGGTTCCAACCAGCGCGGCCGCGGTTCGTCGCCGTCACGGTGGGCCGCTCCTTGATTGCGCCTTGAACTTGGCATTCGCGTTGTTTTTATCGGTTTTGCATTCACCAATGGCTTCGTATCCTTGGTATTGCGCGCCCTATCGGCCCGAATTTAATTGCGCATAACGCCATAACTTCGGAGTAATATATGGCTTCTAGGCCCCACGGTGTGGCATCTGGTTTGTGGACAAAAGACAACTTTATGACCCTCTCCTAAATTTTCCGCTGGATACGCCCTTGTTCGACAGTACACGTTTTAAAAGTGTACGTCCCGTAGGAAATTGGTAACTCGTAATTTAATACTTCTTATTTTTTATTTAATTAACTATGTAAATTATTGCTTTCCAATTTATACGTAGTATAAGGAAAGCTTTGTGATGGTCGAAATTTTCGATTCCGAGATTTCAACGGATTTACACGTTTTGAGGTCCCAGGAACCCAAAAAAGTGGTTTTTACGAAATGCCTGTCTGTCGCTCTGTCTGTCTGTTCGTCAATTTCCGGGCAAACTACTCGGTCGATTTTGATGAAATTCGGCATGTAGGTTCACAAAAATCATACCTCGAGACCATTTTTTTTTATTTTGGGCTAACTCAATTTGGGGGGATTTTATTTTCAAAAAACTTCAAAAAAACGTCTAAAATTTTTTTTTAATAAAAAACGGCTCCAACGATTCCTTTTAAATTCACATATATTATAGTGGTTATTAATGTTAACAAAATGCGGGGGGTCACTTGCCCCTTGATAGTTTGCGTCTGGGGGTAAAAAAATAAAAATAACTAAATTTTAATGAAAAATGACTAAAAAATAATTTTTCTGTGAAACCTTTCTATCGATGATTTCTACCTTCAGGCATGTTTTAGGTGTTAAATTGAGTAACGAAACCGGACACGTTACTTGCCCTAAAAACTATTTGGTTTTGTGCAAAAAATGTTTTTTTGAAAAAATGATAGAAAATTCACGCTCAAATGCATGGCGTGCTCTGCCATTATTGCTGTGTGGTAATGTTTTGGTCTGACCTATTAACTATATAGAGTTTACCTCACCTCCAGTGACGTTAGATGGACAACCCCCCCCCCCCCCCCCCGAGATATCGGAAATTTAACCATTTGAAAATTATTTACCATGAAATTACTCATTTTCTCTCTGCTAATTTTGATAAATTGGAAAGCATGTTCGAGTAAACTCGGACCGGTTCTTAAAATATTGGTTCATTAAAGTTGTAGAAGACTACTTTATGCATCATATAATAGGGTATTATTAAGTTTTGGTTTTGTGGTTTTTTCATGGCATCAATTTTACGTGAAATTTTTGCCCTCAATCATTTTGATGAAGAAGTAAAAAGTAAAAAAAAAACTATTATATGATGCATGAAATAGTCTTCTAGAACTTAAATGAGCCAAACCTTTAATATCTTGCTTTCTTAATTAAAAAAAAAAAAAAAAAAAATAAGTCTATAAAAATAAAGGGTTTCGGGGTACCTATTTCACTCTTAATATTTTCCGTTAATTAAATGGGGAAATTGGAAATTGACGATTGTACTTTTAAAACTTAATTAAACATTTCATAATAATACTTTTATTAGTACATAAGAGGCTTGTACACATTTTATAATAACGTAATACGCTTGTAGACACGAAACACTAAAGGCGAACTTCTCACAAATTTTTTGCATTCAAAATTTTGGAGTGTTGGACGGATAATATGAAGACTACCATGAGGTGTTTTTATTTTTTGTGCTGCCATTTCTCCATGAATTTTACAATTAGTGAAATTTGAGTCCTCCGTTAAGTTCATTAAATAATTAGAAGACAAAAAATTAAAAATGCTCTATGTATGAAGTGTCCACTACAACTTCCATGGGTCAAAGCTTTGTGGCTATTGTAACATAAAAAAAGAATTAAGCCAGGGGTGACCAACATTTGCTTTCTAAATCCTCATAATGTCACCGTCATACAATATGAATAATGTCCTTCAACTTTGTCGGGTTTGAAGCTTTTCTAATTGAATTTGGGACTAATTTCCATATCCGCACGTGAAACATATTTATGCGTTTAATGGCTCCCAAGGTTACTTTTCTAAGTTTATGAGACCCAAAGAAATATAGTCCTATTGTAGAACTAGAATAGGATGATGCATTTCCATTTTTTATTATTTTACTACGAAAGACGGAAAGCATGTAAATCGTCTTCGTCTAATAACATGTTTTACAGTTAACGTTATAATGTTTCGCTTCCACGGAATGTTGAGGTCGTACGGGTCATGACGATATCTGATACATTTTGATAAAAAAATTGAAAATTTGAAGAAAAAAATTGACTTTTTTGTTCTAAAAATTACTAAGCCAACCTCCGAGTGGAGGAGAGATTTCACTAAGTCAATAGAGAATCTCTCACCAGGATTTATGAGGATGTTTTAATTTTTTAGTGGAGGTTTTTTTTTTCGTAAAAATGTTGAACGAAAAAATGGAAACTTTCATTTTAGGACTTCGCCAAAACTTAAAAACTCCTCATTCATTGTATACGTATAAAATAGTTACTTATCTACATGTTTTTGATAACTTTCGTTGTAAATTCATAAAAAAGGAAAACATATCCGATTATAGATATGACCTCAACCTACCCTCGTAATAATTTCTCTTTTGCCGTGAACATAAAAAAGGGGCTCGCCATTTAAAAAAAAAAAATCAATCTGATGACTTTGCTGACGTGTAATAGAATCATATAAGCCGTTAGTAGCTGCTAGGAACATATCACAGATAGTGCGCAACCTTTTCTGTTGATCTGACCCTATACAAGTAATTTTTCGATATCTGTACTCTGTTGCAATGATCGAGTAAACACTTTGGTTTTACATGTCTAAAAATAACATTTCTATCGTAAATAAGTTCGTTATCGGTTAAGTTTATCGTGTAGTAGCGTTGCCTAGCTCGAATGGAAAAAAATGGATGTTTTTTTTTTACAAAATTTTCCATCCATTCTTACATGAAACAAAATGCCGGTGCTCGACTACCGTTTGAGGGTGTAGGCCTAAGTGCTGATAGATGATTGTTGATGACTGTTCTATTTGGGATATTGTGGTCAGCATTAGAGTTGGGTGGACCCTGGGTATTATTTAGAGAGTTAAGCTGTCAACCGTCAGCCGACCTGGGCGCCCAAGAAATGAACATCTGCAGCGAGTAATGGAGGCTGTAGGGGCCTGTACATATTATGTGGAGCTGAAGAGGGTGTGCCAGGATTGAGGGGAGTGCGGAGGCATCGGTGTCACATGTTCCTGCCAGTCAGCTGTAACTTGAGGAAGAATAGGTCTTGGGACCTTTTGAACAGCGTAATTATTTTTTAGTGAATCCCAATTGTTCATACTATGGCCATTGCCAATTAACTTTGTAACTGCAACAGCTGCGGTCGACGGAACGTTTGGAAGTTCACCTTCACATCGACCGCGGCCTATCAGCCCGGATTCAAATTAATCAACTGTTGAAAAACAGCAGCTTAACCATGTTAGCAAAGACAGTCATGTACTTCGAACAATTACTTTTACTTTACTTTTTCCTCGCTTTTCTCCCTAGATGGGGTCAGCGATACGGCAGGTTCTCTTTTACTCCTTGCTTCGTCTGCAGTTGCTCATACAATTCGGGTGTCATAATTACTAAACATAAAAATGAGCTGTGACCGTCGAAATTTGTTTTTTCCGGTGACTTTCCTGGTTACAGAGGTCGACTGCTCAAGTCTGTTATAACTTGAACCAACGCAGGGTCCATAAACACGATGCTTGTTGGTTGGTCACGGTATAATTCTCTAATTCTCTAGAACTTAACAGGTTGAATAATCTTACATTCTTACGATCGTCTTAGTAGTGATGGCTGCAGGCGTAATACTATAACAGAAAAGGTTCGGTCCGGTCTTTGATTAGGTCCATCTTTCTTTGGTTCGGCAAGACCGAAGTCCAGCACTGCACTGGTCAAAGTGTGCATGGCTGCACAAGTCACCGGACTGATTGGACCCGCTAGAGCAGGGATTCTCAACAAAATATGTCGAAGGACTAAGTCGCTATAATGACAAGGACCCCCACTAGTTATTTAGACCAAAGTTAAAAAGGTTTTCATTCCCTACCACTTAATGCAAATGAGCCAGGCCCGTAACCAGGATTTTATTTCGGGGAGGGCTGCGATCCTATTGTACGATGTATGTAGTGAAATGTCGTACGCGCCTGGAAAGTTCAATTTATCAAGTGTAAAATCAATAAATTTCGGGGGGGGGGGGGGTGCAGCAAGAGAAAGAAATGACAAAGGAAATTTGCCGGGGTGGTATGCTGCCCCCATGCACCAAATCCCCCATGTCCCCACAGCAAGGCAGAAAATTAGTAATAAATAATTAGATTACTCGTGACTTCGTGGTATTTCATTTTAATAAACAAAAAATAACAAACACTTAGAGTTTTAGAAAAACTTGTTATAACAACCCGAATTAGTAAAACCCAAATAATCGTTAAGAAATTAACTTTGTCTAAGAAACCCACTTGTGTTAGTATAAAACCCTGAGCGCTTTCGGCAAGAACTGCCATCTACAGAGGGAAACCCACTAGCACAGTTACACCTTATCTGCGATTTGAGACTTGCTCAACTCGAGGAGAAGATGCAAATGTGACTAGGGAGAGGAAACCTTGGTTTATATAGGACTGGGAGCGGGGGGAGGAGGGGGTGGGAGGGGGCGTGGCTGGTTACCTATTCCTAACCTACTAGCTAGATCTATTAGAGGGGATGATTGTGTGAATGTTATGTCGTTTGTTAATTTTTCCATATTGTGTAAAGCTCTTTTGATTTCAACATTTTCAAAAAAATTTAAAGTGTAACTTTTCTTTATTTTGTGTAGGGCTGTCCAATTGTGAGGATCGAATGTGTGGTTTTCCGAGTTAAGGTGTTTCGCAAATGTGCTGTTGGTGTTGGTGTCTCCTATACCTGTTATATGTTCTCTGACCCTAGTTTTAAAGCTTCTGCCTGTTTGGCCTATGTAAATTGCGTTACAATCGTTACAATTTAGACGATAAACTCCATTGCCTTTTTCTTTTTCTGGTTTGGTTTTGCAGTTCATGAGTTTATTGGCCAAATTGTTGCGATTGTACGGGGCTGGTGTTTTGTCTGTTGTAGAAGAAATGAGGTTACTAATTTTTTCTGTGATTTTTTCTATGTATTGTATCCTGAAATATGATTTATTGGTTACCGGGTTTAAGCTCCCTGGGGGGTAAATTAGTTTGAGGTTGTGTTTGATTTTGTGATGTCGTAGGATTCTGTCTATTAGGTTGAGATTGAAATTGTTATTTTGGGCAATTTGTTTTATTGTATTTAATTCATTATTATAGTTGGTTTGATTCATAGGGATGTTAAGGAGTCGAAAAATCATACTATGGAATGCTGCGTGTTTGTGCTGGAATGGGTGAGAAGAATCAACAGGGATTATATTATCGCTATGGGTTTCTTTACGAAATATCTTGAAGTCTAGGGTACTATTATTTTTGGTGATGGTGAGGTCTAAGAAGTTCAGGGAGTTGTTTTCTTCTACTTCCATGGTAAATTGGATTTTTGGGTGAATTGTGTTGATAAAACTTAAGAAATTGTCTAGTTGTCTGTTACTTCCTGTCCAAATGCAGAAGATATCATCCACATACCTTGTCCAGAAAGATATACATTTAACTAGGGGATTTTTATTGTGTAGAAGTTTGTGTTCGAAGTTATCCATAAAAATTTCAGCAAGAAGGGGAGAAAGGGAAGAACCCATAGGTAGACCTATTTTTTGTTGGTAGTAGTCGGATTCGAAGCGGAAATAGTTTTGATGGGTGCATGTGTCTAACAGGAGGAGGGTCTCAGAAATAAGGCTGTTCGAGGTGTTATTGTGATAGAGTGACTGGGCAACTAATTTACGTACTTCGGGTACGGGAATATTAGTAAACAGATTTTTGACATCGAAAGAGACGAGTTTGGCATTGCTGGATAAGGAAAGGTGCTTAAGGCGGGAAACCAACTCGAATGAGTTTTTGACGCTGTGGCGGGGTGTGAAGTTTGATAGCTCGCGAATGTGTTTGTTGAGAAAACTAGCTACTTTGCTGGCTGGGGCACTGTTATACGAAACTACTGGGCGGATAGGTTGATTGGGTTTATGAAGTTTAACCAGACCAAAAAATGAAGGAGCTACGGGGTTCATGTTGGTAAATTTATAGGCTATATCTTGGGGTATCGTGTTAGAGCTTTGTTTAATGGCTTTTTTGGTTGCTTTTTGGAATTTGTTTGTGGGGTCTACTTTAAGTTTTACGAATGTGGATTCATCAGAAATGAGGTCTAAGACTTTAGAAACATAATCATGGGTAGGTAAAATGACAATAGAATTTCCTTTATCCGCCTTGGTGAGTGTAAGGTTATCTTGGGCTAGTTTCTTTTTTATAGATTTAGTGTTATCGTTTTTGTGTGTAAGTTTGACGTTTTTCAGAATATCTGCTGCTATGTGTTTTTCATTATTGTGGTTTTTTAGGCTAAATTCAGTGTCTGACATTAAGTTGGTTAACGTGTTTTTGTTTAGACCTATATCGGGGCAATACTTGAGGCCCTTGTTGAGAAGTTCCATTTCTTTTGTGTTGAAAATCGTGTTAGATAAGTTGACGGTACGAGGATAGAATTTATGTGTTGTGATGGGTAGTGTAGTGAGTGTCTGCGCTGAAGGCGTGAGGCCTTGACCTACCCCAGTCTGCATCGATCGATGACGGGGGTTAGACCAGGAACGTACTTTCGTCCCGCACATCTGATGTTTCGTGTCGCGATGTGATGTGTGATGTATTCCGTTGGATTTGTTATTTTGGTTTTGACTCAGTTCTTTTATTTTTTTATTTAGTGTTGTGCGTTTTTTGTAAGTGATGCAACTAATTTTTGTGTATATTTGATCTTGGAAGGTGGTCCATTCTAAAAAGTGAAGTTTAAAAGATAATTCTGAATGTAAAACTTTAAGGTAAAGGCTTATGCTGTCTCTGATTTTGAACCATTTTTTGATTTCTTCTGCAAGCCAGACTTTCTGGGCGATTCTAAGTGCTTTACTGGATTGTGTGGAAAAGGTTGCTGTTTTAATTTGGATGTATTTAGGAGTGATTCTAAGTCTTTTGCAATCTTGGTTAAATTTGAGGTTAAGTGAAGCAATGGCGAATTTTTCTTTAAGTTTCCTATAGATTTTGAGTTGTTCAGCAAGACTAGCTGTTTTAACATAAATAATTAGATTACTCGTGACTTCGTGGTATTTCATTTTAATAAACAAAAAATAACAAAAACTTAGAGTTTTAGAAAAACTTGTTATAACAACCCGAATTAGTAAAACCCAAATAATCGTTAAGAAATTAACTTTGTCTAAGAAACCCACTTGTGTTAGTATAAAACCCTGAGCGCTTTCGGCAAGAACTGCCTACAGAGGGAAACCCACTAGCACAGTTACACCTTATCTGCGATTTGAGACTTGCTCAACTCGAGGAGAAGATGCAAATGTGACTAGGGAGAGGAAACCTTGGTTTATATAGGACTGGGAGCGGGGGGAGGAGGGGGTGGGAGGGGGCGTGGCTGGTTACCTATTCCTAACCTACTAGCTAGATCTATTAGAGGGGATGATTGTGTGAATGTTATGTCGTTTGTTAATTTTTCCATATTGTGTAAAGCTCTTTTGATTTCAACATTTTCAAAAAAATTTAAAGTGTAACTTTTCTTTATTTTGTGTAGGGCTGTCCACTTTAAATTTAAATCACAAACACATTCTCGAGCTATCAAACTTCACACCCCGCCACAGCGTCAAAAACTCATTCGAGTTGGTTTCCCGCCTTAAGCACCTTTCCTTATCCAGCAATGCCAAACTCGTCTCTTTCGATGTCAAAAATCTGTTTACTAATATTCCCGTACCCGAAGTACGTAAATTAGTTGCCCAGTCACTCTATCACAATAACACCTCGAACAGCCTTATTTCTGAGACCCTCCTCCTGTTAGACACATGCACCCATCAAAACTATTTCCGCTTCGAATCCGACTACTACCAACAAAAAATAGGTCTACCTATGGGTTCTTCCCTTTCTCCCCTTCTTGCTGAAATTTTTATGGATAACTTCGAACACAAACTTCTACACAATAAAAATCCCCTAGTTAAATGTATATCTTTCTGGACAAGGTATGTGGATGATATCTTCTGCATTTGGACAGGAAGTAACAGACAACTAGACAATTTCTTAAGTTTTATCAACACAATTCACCCAAAAATCCAATTTACCATGGAAGTAGAAGAAAACAACTCCCTGAACTTCTTAGACCTCACCATCACCAAAAATAATAGTACCCTAGACTTCAAGATATTTCGTAAAGAAACCCATAGCGATAATATAATCCCTGTTGATTCTTCTCACCCATTCCAGCACAAACACGCAGCATTCCATAGTATGATTTTTCGACTCCTTAACATCCCTATGAATCAAACCAACTATAATAATGAATTAAATACAATAAAACAAATTGCCCAAAATAACAATTTCAATCTCAACCTAATAGACAGAATCCTACGACATCACAAAATCAAACACAACCTCAAACTAATTTACCCCCCAGGGAGCTTAAACCCGGTAACCAATAAATCATATTTCAGGATACAATACATAGAAAAAATCACAGAAAAAATTAGTAACCTCATTTCTTCTACAACAGACAAAACACCAGCCCCGTACAATCGCAACAATTTGGCCAATAAACTCATGAACTGCAAAACCGAACCAGAAAAAGAAAAAGGCAATGGAGTTTATCGTCTAAATTGTAACGATTGTAACGCAATTTACATAGGCCAAACAGGCAGAAGCTTTAAAACTAGGGTCAGAGAACATATAACAGGTATAGGAGACACCAACACCAACAGCACATTCGCGAAACACCTTAACTCGGAAAACCACACATTCGATCCTCACAATTGGACAGCCCTACACAAAATAAAGAAAAGTTACACTTTAAATTTTTTTGAAAATGTTGAAATCAAAAGAGCTTTACACAATATGGAAAAATTAACAAACGACATAACATTCACACAATCATCCCCTCTAATAGATCTAGCTAGTAGGTTAGGAATAGGTAACCAGCCACGCCCCCTCCCACCCCCTCCTCCCCCCGCTCCCAGTCCTATATAAACCAAGGTTTCCTCTCCCTAGTCACATTTGCATCTTCTCCTCGAGTTGAGCAAGTCTCAAATCGCAGATAAGGTGTAACTGTGCTAGTGGGTTTCCCTCTGTAGATGGCAGTTCTTGCCGAAAGCGCTCAGGGTTTTATACTAACACAAGTGGGTTTCTTAGACAAAGTTAATTTCTTAACGATTATTTGGGTTTTACTAATTCGGGTTGTTATAACAAGTTTTTCTAAAACTCTAAGTTTTTGTTATTTTTTGTTTAAGAAAATTAGTAAGTTATGTTTGTTGTAAGTCATCAATTTATTGCGTTATAATTTATTTAATCGATAGAAAATAAGTTTATTCTATTTGGAAACACCACACACCACTGCCCCCCCCCCCCCCCAATGGGCTGGATCCGTCCCTAGCAGAGGCCCTCTCTGTTGAAGTTGTGCTGTCTGCACACAATACGTAGGCCAATTCGTAAGACCGGGCTTGACCCCTCTGGAACTATCGTCTGGGCATGGGAGTCTCCAGCCTGGTGTAGTAAAGAGAAGATGTATCTCCAGTTGCTTCTAGTTATTCCTATATGGGTTTTTATATACACACAGAGTTGGTCTGCAGGCAGGCAGTGTAATTCGGTCAAGCTTTTACTTCATTTCTCATAATCAGTGCCTTTTACTAGTAATAATCGATTCTATTTGTTGTGTTTTGCTTCCATAATTTACATTTTACTTTTTAATTATTGTCCTGGATTAAAAAAATTTTTACCGTAGTGGATCCACTACAGTTTCTATAGGAAAGTTCTAATTGCACTGGCAAGCCCTCTAGTAAAATGTCTTGTAGTGTCCTTTGGTGTAACAGGAAAAACGTTGGTCTATTATTTGTGACTGACAGCTTCCCAGCGATGGCTTACAACTGTTTTAAAAAGTACAAGTTCAACGGTCGGTAAATGCTGGGTAGAGTTGGCAGCTAAACCGGTTGTTGTAGATCTATATGATGTTATGATTTCAAAAGTTCTTTCATCCCGAATTTATGATCTTTCGCCTTTAGGGAATTGCCCATAAGGAACTAAACTCTTGTGAACTGCCGGGAAAAGAACTTGTTGACATCTCACCCTCCTCTCAACTGTGCCATATTGGGAGCAGTATTGGCTCCAACAATTAGAATAGATGTCAGGGGATGTAGAGTAGTGGTACAGACTCCCAACGTTCACCCGGAAGGTTGTTGGTTCGAGTCCCACACTTGCTAAATTTTCTGGCCATGCTTCGGAGGGCATGTAAAGCAGGTGGTCCCGGGCCTTCCTAGTTGAGTGTAAGAGGGGGCTTTGTAGCCCTAACTCTGCTAGGTTGGCTTAGTAATAGAAAAAAAGTCAATATTTATTTATTTATTTAATAGAGTGGTACAAGATGAAAAAAAAAAAAAAAAATAGGCCTTCACTATTTATCAATTAGTATAGGTACGGAGGTAGATAATATGAGTAGTTCCATGGTAAATAAATTGTCCTAGGGTTTAATTTCGGTTGCCTCGACTTTCCCTATCCCAAAGCATGGAATTGATAGATGGGACGATTGCATAGTCCAGGGCAGACCAATGTATACATACAACACAGTAGTACTGACAGGGAATGAATGAAATAAATAATATTTTATATTGTATGAATACTAAAAATGTCGAGGAAGAGACGCTAAACTCATTCAAAAGTCTTAAAATCATTGAGGAGGTCTAGTGACTTAATTTGTTTCCAATTTATGCGTAGTATAAGGAAAGCTTTGTGATGTTCGAAATTTCAACGGATTTACACGTTTTGAAGACCCAGGAACCCAAAAAAGTGGTGTTTACGAAATGTCTGTCTGTCGCTCTGTCTGTCTGTCTGTGAGTCGATTTCCCGGCAAACTACACGGTCGATTTTGATGAAATTTTGCATGTAGGTTCACAAAATTCATACCTCGGAACCATTTTATTTTTATTTTGGGCTAACTCAACTCAACTAACTCACAACATTTGGGGGGGGGGGGGTTTATTCTCAAAAATCTCCAAAAAAACGTCTAAAAAAATCCTTTCTCAAAAACGGCTCCAACGATTTCTTTTAAATTCACATATATTGTTGTCGTTATTAATGTTAACAAAATGCGGGGGGTCGCTAGCCCCTTGATAGTTTGCTTCTGTGGATAAAAAAATAAAAATAACTCAATTGTCATCCAAATAATTTTTCTGTGGAACCTTTCTATTTATGATTTCTACCTGCAGGTATGTTTTAGGTGTTCAATAGGATAACAAATCGGGCAGGTTGCGTTCCCAAAAAAATATTTGCTTCTGTGCAAAAAATTATTTTTTGAGAAATGCTGGAAAATTCACGCTCCAATACATTACGTGGCATGTGATATTGTTACTACTTACTACTGTTGCAATGTATTGGTCTGTTCGTTGCAGAATATGTAATTTAGTTTTAAGTTTTTTTTTTATATATATTGAGGTGACCCCCCCCCCCCCCCCCCCTGGAGGGATCTAAAATTTAACCATAGGGAAATTATTTCCTATGAAATTGGAAAGCATGTTCGAGTAAACTCCGACCGGTTCTATAATTTGAATAAAATTAAAATTTGTTTAATTGTTACAGGAGAGAGATGAGGCTGACATCGGGAGTAGGAAATTATCACCTGAGGAACAAGAGTCCGTTCGGCCGCTAGCTCAGTATGATGGTAAGCTGGTATTCTTTTTTAAAATAGTTATCTCTTATTAATTTATACTTGAATAGTTTCGTTATTGGCAGAATGTTAGCATGTTTGAATTTTTCGTCGTATTGTTTGTATTTCTTGTTGATTTTATTTGATAACATGTTTTTTATTATACGCTTTTGTATCATTTCTAGTTTGTAGGTGTATGTATTTCTATCTTTGAAGTATACTGTTATACCGTAGCTTACTATGGATAATAATAATAATAATAATAATAATAATAATAATAATAATTGTGTATTGACCAGAAATTTGACAACTACAGTATACATTTAAGATAAAATAAATAAATTTCCGACAGTACATCATTGACGGCGATGAGCGTAAGCCCATATAACCCAATTTTTTTATTTTTTTTATTTTATTTTTAATGTGAAGAATATAGCGATTTCTACCGTAGCTCTGGTTTTGATTCGTAGGTTGAACTTTTTCTTTAAATAAACTGGCATCTGTTAGCTCAGTTAATTTTTAAGTTTTTAAACGCTATCCTTGGAAATATAGCATGGTTCTGGAGCTGGACATATTTATTAAATTCCATTGCCAGTTTCATTTTCAAAATAATAAATGGGTTCCGATAGCTATCTCAGTATGATTGATTTGTTCATTTTAATTTTTGAAAAGCTAAACCTGTGGTAATATTTTGTTTTCCGACATGGTTCTGGTCAGGACCTGTAGGGTAGTGGTAAAGACTCTGACTTTCACCCGAAAGGTTGTTGGTGCGAGTCCCACACTTGCTACATTGCTTCGGAGGGCATGTACAGCGGGCGGTCCCTGGCCTTCGTAGTTGTGTACACTGCAAATATTTCGGGAGGGGTTCGGACCCCCTGAACCCCCCTCTGGCTACGGCCTTGCTCAGAGTGATGATACACTTGCATCTGCGATGTGTTAATTTTTGAAAAGCTTTTCAAAGAGAATTTCTGCTCCTTCTATAGACTGGTATATGGTGCATGGAATCACCTGCTACCTCATTTAACTTTTAATTTTTCAAAATGTATGTATGGGGAAATATTGCGACTTCCGACCCTTTTCTGATCGTATATTTTTAATTAATAAAAAGGTTCCGTTCGTTCTTTACCTCAGAATTATGTTGCACTTGACGGTAATTTTTTGTTTTTGAAAAGCTATAACACTGGAAGGCTAGCTGAATGGGAGTGTGCAGCGCATGCAATGTACCGGTAGAGTAGGTAGTTTCCTCGTGTATGCGGGTGGTTCACACCTTAAGCTCATTACGGTAAAAACAAGCTATTAAGATTGCCATGGACAAAGTTTAAGTGCGCAGAACTTACTGCGCTTGAATTCTGTTGCTAAACCTGCCTGATTAAATTTTCATTCATTTGCCACAGTTTTTCTTATGTTGGACCCCTGCAACGTGGAAACGCTTCCTTTATCATCTCCTACGTTTCCCCGCTATCAGCCTTACTTAGCTTATCATAACTGTTGGTCACCATTTAGTATTTTTTATTTTCGTTGGTGTTTTTTTTTTAATTTTATTAATTAAAATTTAATTTTATACATTAGTGATACAATTTATCATAATATTATGTAAACCTCTATTGTTGAAGAATTGGAATAAATTTTATTTTATTTGATATATACAGTATACAGTATGTAGATCAATTTTTGGAAACACTAACTTCCGTAGGTATTAACCGATTGTAAGGAAACTTGGCACAAAAATTGATCATACAAATGTCTTGATCGATCTTGATCTACCAGTTTTTTCCAAGAGGGATGAAATGAAAAAAAAAATGTATTTTTATCTACGATAAAGTTAATTATTGCAACTTTTTACGACAAATGAACAATATCAAGATGGTGGCTAGTCAAATTGAAAATAATGTCATATTTGCAATAAAGTTCATAGTCGTCTACATAGCGTTTTAAAAGGGGGAAAGCGGGGTCGGCACTTGTGCCAGATGTGTTGTAGTGTTCTTTAATAGTGAATTATGTTATAATGTATGAGGGAAGGAGAAACCGCCGGTGATTTTATGATACCTGATCGGCCAGAGCCGAAAAAGATTTTTTTCTTTAATGAATGGGACTTTGACTACTTCGAAACTGCGCACGGAACAATAGCCTCGCCGCGTGCATTCGTAGTAGGCTACTATTTTACTCGCTCATCATTAGCTGAAATTATACTATTGTACTGTATTAGTACCATAGTATTGTATTTTACGCTGATGCCTGGTTGTGCACATGGTGTAGGCCATACATCATAGAATATACATATGCGTAATTAGTATTTTTTCCAAAGAAGCAGCCATGGAAAAAGCTGGGCAACTCTCGTCGACTCGCCCATTCCAAAACACCTACCTAGAGCCGTGAGCGTCGCAGCATTCAGAACAACCACCGGACATGACTACCTGGCATCTCACCTGCACCGCTTTGGGGTCCTAGAGTCCGATGCGTGCCCTATGTGCGACTACGCCCCAATGACTGCTGCGCACCTTCCTAACTGCCCAGCCCTAACTGACGACGCAATAGAGGATGATGAGGACGACTTCGCGGGGATAGCTCGTCTATACTGGTCAGCGCGTCACCAAATGGCTCAGATGCCAAGGGTGGGCGTTGGCTAGTAAGTAAGTAAGTAAGTATTTTTTCCCTTGTATGTTGATAAGCCTAACGGTTCGTCGCATGGCTCTGAGCGTTTTAGGAAATGCCATATGTTTTTTTACACGTGTTTACATGCTGCAGATAGAAAAATAATGCTTGTTTAATGGGAGGCAGATATATATATAAGGTGGCTGCGCAGTAGAAAGACACGGCACGATCTGCCAATATTATAATTCAATGAATGAATGAAATCTATTTTTAAAACAATAAGAATCGGTCAATTTAAATGGAAATAATTTTAATCACTTTAGTCGCAATTTTAAATATTGGCGCCAAACTCACCATTCGATAGTGACTCGTTTGGTTTGGTCAACCGAGATGAATTGCTATTTGCATAATTGCATGCATATGTTAGACGTAAGTGTGGGGGGCGGGGGGCTTTTTTGGCGCCCAACATGACATAACAATTGACTGTCTTCCGCTTTATTTAAACCTGCTGATTAGTTTAAATAACTTATTAAGAAGAAGCTGGTCGTTGGTGCGATGCGAGATTTTGTATATATTATTCGTAAAATGACTGTCGCTCGCGTAACACTTGCCCATAATGTCTCATTCGCAATGGCGAATCCACGGGGGGGGGGGGGGGGGGTCAGGGGGGGTCATGACCCCCCTAATTGAGTTGGTAAATTCATATGATAGTATTTTTTTAAAAAATAAACTCAAAATTTCAACAAAAAATTCACCTTTTAAACTTTCATACAACTTATGACCCCCCCCCCTCTAAATTTTCCGTCCGCTCTTGCAGTCAGTCAACTTACCGTAATTTTTCTGCTGTGATTCCGGCTCATCTTTATGTAATTTTTAAATAACTCTAATTTCTCAGAAATATTAGGGGTCTTCACAGTGTTCGTGTTATCGAGTTATACCCGGTTAAGTGTGTTATATCAAGCTAAGTTAACACACCGATAACCCGATAACCGAGCTAACCTGCGTGCTATCCTAAAGGCACTTCCAACTTAGTTAACTGTGTTATTTAGCTAGCACTGCGATCGATAGCTCAGGTTTGACCGCCGCCATCTTTGTTTTTGTCGATTGATTTGAAACACGCGTTTAAAATTTTGTTGTATTTAAATTTATTTATATTATTTATTATGTCACAAGTGATTACCGTAAATACTAAAAATTATATTAACCAAATTACCAAAATTAACAAAAAATATAAACAAATGTGGCACTAAAATAGATTTCCGCCACTTTCTTTAAAACCGTGCCACGATCGTCTGACTTCTACCACGTTGTTTACCCTGTTAAATATATTCCATATAGCATGATAACTCGCTCTCGAGGGCCACTCATGATTATGTGTTAACTTGGACAGCACATCTAACTCGATAACACCAACACTGTGAAGACCCCTATAGCTTGAAAGAGGCTTACAGTAGGTGATGAAACTCAGAGAAGATCACCAGACTAGTAGAAGATCGTTGCCTCATAATACCACAATTCAAAACGTCGCTATTTAAACACTCCCATACATATATTTCAATAAAGGTCTATAACTCCATCCCTCTATCAATTAAAAAAGCCCCAAGTCTCAATATATACAAGTCCCTTATAAGGAAGTCTATTACAATTATCATGCGAAATTACCTGCCCTGAATTGCCTTGCTAAAAAGTTAATGTTAAAAGTTAATGTTCATTTTAAAATTCATTTTATTATATTATATTTTATTTTTGTATTTTAATAACACGCATGTATTTTAATAACTTAAATAATTTTAATAATTTAAATAGGTACGTTGTTTTTAATAACACGACCTGAAGTTAATTGTTTTGTTTTGTAACACAATTTTAAAAGAATTTATTTTGTATTGTATAGATTAAGTGTTTAGAATAAGTTTTAATATAAATGAGGTCGAGGGGCCCATCACGGGAATTCCCAAAGGCGCCCCTCTGAACCACTAATGAAATGTATGTAGAATGTATTCCTCGATGATTAAAAATAAAATAAATAGTTGTCCAGTCCGCTCCTGATAGGAGTTTCCCACTGTATGCTACCTCACACATCTCCCATAGCACATAATACAACATAACGTCACAAACAACTCGAAAGGCATAAAAGCAAACCTAGGCTTGCAGTCGCCCTTAAAATAAAAAAATACTTATTTGCCATAGTGACTAGACTTATGGCGCCTGCGGGCTCAGTGCTGGAGTAAACTGTAATTAACGTAATTATGAGATTATTAGTTTTTTTAGTAATGCTAAAATAGGTATCAGACAATTCATATTGGGGCCAATCTCGATCCCAAGGTTGGGGATTTTCGACCTCCACGTCCAATATTCCTTACGCAAACTTTCTCAGCGTTGGTGAGACCGGGTCTATGCCTGCAGTATCTGGCAAGACATAGATCGTGGGTTCAAATCCTGCCAAGTCCACAGTTTTGTGGATCCTCTACAGGTTTCCTATTCAACCTATTCTTCAAGTTACAGCCGGCTGGCTGTCTGGCAGCAACATGTGGCATCGATGCCTCCACTCCCCTCGATCCTGGCACGCCCTCTTCAGCTCCACGTATGTACTGACACCTACATCCTCCATCACTTGCTGCAGATATTCCTTTCTCGGGCGCCCAGGTCGGTAAACGCTTTCTATGGTTTCTTCTATGACGCAACTGACGAAGTTCTCGTGCCCTAGCAAAAGTCCGATCCAGCGAGCTCTTCTTGTACGCATGGATGCAACCAGAGTTTTTCTTTCGCTTATTCTGACTAGAATCTCCTCACTGGTAACATGGGCTTGCGACGGTATCTCTCAATGCTTCTAGAAGTTTTAGTTTTTAGATATTTCTCACTTATACTATATGGTATATACAACACTGACATTAAATTAACTTTGGTTGAAGAGGTTGTAACCGAAATTAGAGGATATAAAAAAAACTGGACTTGGCGGGATTCGAACCCCGGTTAGGCTTAGATCGTGGGTTCGAATCCCGCCAAGTCCAGTTTTTTATATCCTCTAATTTAACTTGCACACCATGTTTCATATCTTCTTCAATATTAGTTAGTTTAATGCCAGTATTATATATATAATGCTACAATATATTGACATATTTACATAAGCTTTTTAAGGGGACAATAACCCCCCCTGGCAGCACCTCGTGATATTTGAAATAAACATCAATAAGTATTAGAGATCAGGGCCGCGACCAAGGCTGTTTAAACCTGATGCAACATCGGGCCACTCTTGCACTGCTAAGCTTTAGCTTATCTGACATTGGTCCCCAAGGACGGTCACATGTATAGCGCGCTACATTTTAAATTATTTTATGCGTGGGTATGTCTCGCCTGTTCTGTACCTGCTCCTTGCGAATTTGAGTTTTCCTTGTTGGAAATTACCATAGTGAAGAGATTCAGGTGGAAACTCACTGCCAACGTTCCAAGTTCATCAGAACAGAGCCTGTTACAAGCTGCTGCAACTTGGTAGTAGGTTAGCTTCCTCGTAAGCAAATAAATGAAATCAATTAATATTGACTTTTTGTTCTATTACTAAGCCTACCTAGCGGAGTAAGGGATATAAAACACCCTCTTATACTCAACTCTATATGCCCTCCGAAGCATCGAATCGACAACCTTGAAGTGAAGTCTGAGTCTGTACCACTACTCCACATGTCCTGACAAACAGTCTTGGACTCCTGGAATAGACTTAATTTTTTTTGTACGAAGTCAAATTTCACAAGAATGAACGGGTCCGAGTTTAGTCTAACATACTTTCCTATTTATCAAATTAGTATAGGTACCAAGGTAAATAATATGATATTTCTATAGTTATTAATTTTCCTTGGGTTAAACTTCGGTTGCCTCGAAATTCCCAATCCTAAAGCACTGCATTGATTGATGGGACGCAGGCCCGTAACCAGGATTTTATTGCGGGGAGGGTTCCTATCTTATAGTATGTAGTGAAATGTCACACATCTGGAAAGCTCAATTCTATCTAGTTTAAAGTCCCCAGCCTCCCCCCCCCTCCCCCGTCTGAAAATGGGCCTAATGGGACATAGTCTAGAACGGGCAGATCAATACACTACAACACAGTAATAATGGTAGGGTATGTAATGCATTAAGACATGAATTTTTCATAATTTCTTCGCACAAAAAAAAAATATATATATATATATATACTGTACATATGCTGTATGTATTATAGTCCTTCAGGACATTATTCTTACGGTATATATTGTTATATTTCATCCCGCATTAAGAGGAAGCTGGCTGTAGATATTGATCACCCCTTGATCCCGACCAAATCTGTTCACTGTTGGTTTAATATTTTTTATTTAAGAGCAAATTGGACCCCCCCGACTACTCGTTTTCGTACACATTCACATTTCACAAACAATATTCATTGTGGCAATTTTGTTATTAGACAACGCGCAGTACATAATCATAGCAAAGCTAAATGGATCTGTAACTTCCTGATAATTTAATCAAAACAATAGCGCTTAAATTATCTTTAAAATCATGATTAAAGCGTTTACTTGGTGAGACTTTGTGAACAATAAGACCGGTTTCCGTATTTTGTCTGCCTAAAGAATTATGTCATATCGTATTGTTGTTGCATTATTATTTTTTTAAACGGGGAGCATTTTTAGATGGGCGTATGTCAGGGGTTAACTCAGGGACAATAATTTTTTTAAATAAAAATTAAGTCAAGATTAACTTATTGGTAGTAATTGGTAATTGTTTTTTTTTTTTTTTTAATGATGGACCCAGGCCTACTTATAGTGGCCATTGGCAAACTGGTATACGTTCTCGATGTCAACCTACACCGGCTACAAGCGATATTGGACAAGCTGAGACAATCTTACCATTGACGCAATGAAATAAGCGAAAGCATGACTTAACCAAGTACAGATACGAGTCTTATAATAATAACTTAAATACGGCAGGATATGTTTGTCGCAATTCTAAAGCTTGGGAGAATTCTGAATGTTACGAAAGCTCGTGTAGGCAGAGTACGTACAGAAGAAAATAAGTTGCCTGTGTCATTGATTGAATCATTTTAATGTGGGGTTAAAAATAATAATCCGCGATTCTAAAAAAAATTATAAATTTAATAATATTCTCTTCTGACCATTTTTACTCATATACACACACTACAGACAACCAACACCGGCAAACTGCAAACCAGAAAGCGCGTTTTCCCACATGGGTCTGGCGCTTGGTTAAAAAAAAAAATCATCTGATTATTGCCAATGGCTATTACAAGTTGAATCCACCAGAATAGAGCTTGTTCAAAACTGCAGTAAACTTGGTTATATGCATAGTTATGGCAGGGGAACATGTTGGGACATGATAACGCGCTGACACTACCAGTCAGTCTAAGTGCGTGTCGAGTCGTGGTCACCTCCGAATCCATCGTGTGGCTTTTCTATGATCCCCAAGTGGTTCGGAATCCACTATAATCAGGAGGTCCACACTGTCTGTCAACTCCCCTTCTCTTTGAGGAGAAGCAGTCTGCCCTTTGGGTGCCTCAAGTTAATAAACAGGCTCACTCCCCCCGCCAGAGTGAGAGGGTTGCCAAAATACTGTTGGAGGCGTTGGAAAATGAAACGAATTTTCAGTGGCAGAATGCAGTTCATCTGCTTTAGGCAGCAGTAATATTAGGTGTGTTGTAGGCTGTTGTCAGTGCGACTCGAGTGTAGGCGTATTGCGTAGTACGGTTTTTTGTTTTTGTTGACAAATGCGTAAAGTTGATAATATCTAAACCGCGCCACGCTGTTGTTAACAGAAGAGGATGTTGGCACAGGAAACGGATAAGTCTCAGATAAATGACAAAAGGCCAGCCGCAACTTAATGACTTAAGGATTTATCTACTACAAGTGCTTGTGTATTGTTATACGTCCTGACAAACCCTATCTGAGCGTGTCAGTGTTAAATAATTTTTTCATTTTGGTCATTTTGACCAGTTTTTTTTTTAAAGGTCGGTTTTGTTTTGGTTACGCCTCTTATTATAACCTGTAAAGTCCTCTCTTACACTCAACTGGGAAGACCCGACACCACCGACTTTACATGCCCTCCGAAGTATGGCCCGAAAATGTAGCAAGTGGGGGACTCGAACCAACAACCTTTCATCAAAATCCACCGATTAGTTTGCCCCCAATTCAACGAACAGCAGCGTGATCATGGCGATTATAACACCGGTATTTATTTAATCCCCTGGTATTAAAAATGTAAACAAACAAAATTTGATCAGCACTTTCCATTATAAAATTATCTTGTTTACATTTTTAATACCAGGGGATTAGATAAATACCGGTATTATAATCGCCATGATCAGGCTGTAGACAGACATTTCGGAACACTTTTGGGGTTCTTGGGACCTCAGAACGTGTAAATCTGTTGAAATCTCGAAATAAAAAATTTCACCACTACAATGCTTTCCTTTCACTGGCTTATAAATTGGAAAGCAAAAAATAATAGTAGTTGTTTTTTGTGCCATCAGCAGATATGTAACGTTCACAGCGATAGCACTTTCAAAATTTAAATTTAAGTACCGAAGTACCTATACAGTCAATGACCTGTAATAACATGCCCAACCTCCTTGTCAGATTTTAAACAGATCTTAAAGTAGTCCAACCAATAGCTATGGCCAGCTTTCTGTTAATTTGGTTGTTGCCTTGCTATCAGCTGACCATGTTGACAGTAATTTGCACGGTATTTCGTATAAGCCGCGGCTTCCATGGTCAAGGCCAGCAGAGGCGCGATAAGCTGACCTCTACCCGTGAAGGCTACATCGAGGACTTTAATGACCTTTTCTTAAGAGCGAATTGGAGTACTCCCACTACACGTTTTTTTTTTTTTTTTTTTTTTTTGCTTTCCAATTTATACGTAGTATAAGGAAAGCTTTGTGGTGGTCAAAATTTTCGATTCCGAGAGTTAAACGGATTTACTATCTTCAATTAGGTCCCAGGAACCCAAAAAAGTGGTAATTACGAAATGACTTCTGTCTGTCTGCCGCTCTGTCTGTTCATCGATTTCCGGGCAAACCACTCGGTGAATTTTGCTGAAATTTGGCAGGTACGTACACAAAAATCATATCTCGGGACCATTTTGTTTATTTGGGGCTAACTCAATTTTGGGGGGTTTTATTTTCAAAAAACTAAAAAAAAACACGTAAAAAATTATTTCTCCAAAACGGCTCCAACGATTTCTTTTAAATTCACATATGTTGTAGTCGTTATTAATGTTAATAAAATGCAGGGGGTTGTTTGCCCCTTGATAGTTTGCTTCTGGGGGTAAAAAAATCAAAAAAAAAATCTGCTGAACCTTTCTATTCATGACTTCTACCTTCAGGCATGTTTTAGGTGTTAAATTGAGTAACAAAACCGGACAGGTTGCTTTCCCAAAAAAGTATTTGGTTTTGTGAAAAAAATTATTTTTTGAAAAATCACGCTGAAATGCATGCCATTAGTACTGTGTGGTAATGTATTGGTCTGCCCGATTTAGTTATGCAATGCCATCGATTAATTCGGTGCTTTGGGATAGGGGATATCATAAGCCATTGCCCGAGGGGGGTCCAGGGGGTCCGGACCCCCTTGCCCAAATGGCTGCAGCGTACACTAGATAGAATGGAGTTTTAATGATTTTTAAATATATTGAGGTTACCTCAACTCCAATGACGTCAGATGAACCCCCCCGAGATATCCGAAATTTAAAAATGTAACCATAGGAAAATTATTTACTGAGAAATTACTCATTTTCTCTATCTACTAATTGATAAATAGTAAACTCGGACCGGTTCTTTTACAAAGCCACTGAAAATATCGAGTGCCATGAACCGGAAAGACTGAACCCGTACTTGTTTACCTATTTATCTATTAGTACCGGTACCGATATACGAGTATAATTGATCAAACTACGTCCATGCTGGGAGTCAATGGCGTTTTTAGGGGGTTGGAGAGGGGTAAATTGGCGGAGTTTTTTGTTGGTTAAGTTCTGAATTCAAATTGACTTAGCTTACCCCTCATGTGTTGACTTCGCATCGGTTCAGATGAGTTCCTGGTCTTTATAGCATGACCCCCAGACAGAAATTCCTAACCTGTGCCAATAAAAACAACATTTTGCGCGAAATCTATACTATATATATTTAGTGAAGAAGCATTGTCAAGGCTGAGTTAATTTAATCGAGTGTCAGTTAATATAACATATGGAAATTGTCAGCTCCTGTTAGAGTTGCCAACTGCGCGTTCGGCGCCTATCGTACCAAAATAGAACCTTCTAAAAATCATATAGGAGGAATCAATAGATTTTTGAAGAACCATTGTCAAGGTTGAGTTAATTTAATCGAATGCCAGTTTATATACCAGATGGAAATTGTCAGATCCTGTTACAGTTGCCAACAAGACGTTTTTATATAATCAAAATAGAAACTTCCAAAAATAAATAATTGGGAAAATATCATCCGAAGATATAGATGATGATATCCTCTTTCCTAAAGGCTGTACAATACAATATATATTTCAGTTAAATTATACAATACAAGTAAAGTATAAAATAAAATCGTTAGAATATCGTCAAAATCAGGTAGCTCTGTCATTGTGATTGTGCTAGTGCCTCAGTGACAGTGTAGAAAGCTTTCTCTAAGAGATGGTTTCTAAGCAATTTAGGGAAGTTAGAAGCTGAGTACTAGTTACTGGATCTATCTTGTGATTGTGAAATAATTCCCTTTTATCGAGCCACTTCGGTCATGTGATGAGGAACGAAATGTATGTAGGAAGACGGTCAGAGAGGGCAGTGGTGTGGCAAGAGCACGAAGGAATCTCCAAGGTTTTAATTGCCATGATAATCGCCAATCTTCGATAAAAGAGACTCTCTAAGAATAAGAAGATTGAGAAATTTTGTCGGGTAACTCAGACGCGCGAAAATCCTTTCGACAATGAACTTATCTTGCACAGATATCCAACTTGTCTTTAATTCTGGCATTTTATATGTGAAACGTCGTAAGAATGTCAGACAGCCGCATGCCGAAAAAGATTTACAATGAAAGCATGACCGGAAGACGACTGGCCGGACGTCCTCGAAAACGCTGAAAGGATGAGTTGGAAACTGACCTTCGCGAGTGGGAGTCCGTAGATGGTGGAGCGTTGTACAAAACCGTGATTACCGGAGGAGTGCTGTCGAGCAGGCCAAAGCTCATCAAGGGCTGTAGAGCCAGAGGAAGAAGATTTTATAAGTGACGTCACACTGCCGTAAATATTGTTTTAATCCTGTTAGGCGCTTATTCCACCTACGTCAATAATCAATAGAAAATGTGGTATTGACGTGGTAGCAGACATTTTTAGACTGTCTTTAATGTCTGCTAAAACGTCAATACCACATTTACTATTGACTATTGACGTAGGTGGAAAAAGCGCCTAACGTCTTTTCAATTACTTGTCATATGAGACATGGTGGGTGGCTCCTGAATTTAAAAAAAAAATAAAAAAAAAAATGAAGATCTTATTTTTTCTTTGTACAGGTATATACAGTAACTCAAGCATGTGCAGGTTGTATCTATGTAGGTATAGGTGTAGTGCATATTACGTGCCTAAACACATGTTTAAAGCAATACTGGGAAATTAATTAATTCTGTCATGCTATCAAGGCTCCATACTGATGTCCTGATGTGGAAACTGTATCTGGTACCTGTACTGTGTATGGACGGTTATAACAAATCTGAGTACCCCCAATACGCGTTTTTTTACAAAGTCGTTTTTTTAGGAAAGAGGGATTGTAGAGCTGTAAAAAATATCAATTTAATTAGCAGAAATGCTCCTCTACATTTCGATATGACATGTGGCTTTCATCAACACCTTATTGGCCACAGTTGTTTAACTCCTTCCTCGGGCCTGCCACACCAATCGTTTTTTGTACAATTTAATAATTGTGGCCAATCTGTGTTATAAAGAGGTGTATATCATGTGTCAAAATGATCAGAACAATGTCTTCTGTGTGGCCTGATACTTCTGACAGCTGTACGATTGACGATTGATGGTTAATGAGATATTTGATTTGTACACTTACAAGGCTTTTCTCCCTCAGATCGTCTCTTAAATACCTACTGCAATATTCCACATGTAGATTTTCCCGAACTAATGTCTAAATCTGGCCATGCTTCGGAGGGCATGTAAAGCAGGCGGTCCCAGGGCTTCCTGTTTGAGTGTAAGAGAGGCCTAAAAAGCCCTAACTCCGCTAGGTAGGCTTAGTAGTAGAACAAAAAGTCATTATTTATTTATTTACATTTTCAGTGAAGAGTTAAAGAAACTTTTTTTAAAAACACAAACAATAACTTACTCAAAATGTGATGCTTCGAACATGTCTGGGCCTTACAATGGCTTACAGGCAAAAATTAGACAACATGCTCCTTTGGTGGACTAATTTTATATCCCATCCGTTCTCACGTAAGTCATCATTACAAGGGGTTGTAAATTTCTTCAGCCTACTGCCAATATTCTCTTAAGCGGCCACTGGTTATGCGAGTATTCAATCGCCTTAGTATATTGTGGGATGTGGATGTACCAAACAGACTCTTTACTAGAGTTTACTCAAACGTAGTCTGACTCTTTATTGCCGGCTGGTTGTCGTAGGTTCGGTCCTATCTAGAATAACCCTCTTGTATAGCCTACCTGACCTTGCTGTTATGCGATTATTCAATCCCACCTTAGTGTATCGTTGTAGTATTGTAGGTATATTGGATTCGCTTTGATAACCTTGGATAGCATACAGGACGAAAGGGTTCAGACGGCCGTTACGTAATCATGCATACCATGCCTTTTTTTTAATCTTCAGAACGGAATTTTGTTCGCTTAGGCTGCACAAGGGCAGATTCTACAGCAACAGGTACGCAGCCGAACTCTTCACTGTTGTTGGTTTAGCCGTTTACGGTTCAAAGTTCATATTCGCTTTTTCCTGTCCCTCGCAACCTTCTTTTTCGTCCAGCAGCTGAGACGTGCGTAATTATCATACACTTGGTTTATCGCTTTCCGAACAGTTTACTGTTGTTCGTTTAGCTGTTTAAGGTTCAATGTGACCTCGTGTTCTCTTTTTCCTGTTCCTGGGAACCTTTTTATTTTTGCCCTGCGGCTGAAACGGCTGTATTCGTTGTACAATATTAAACTTTGTGAGAAACAGTGGATGATAGGCCGTGGACGTTCGGAAAACGTGGAGTTGCTGCTGAGACTCTGAGATGCGATCTTGGAAGTCTGCGAAGTTCCACTGCAGATGTCGACCGCAGATGTTGACGAAACGTTTGGAAGTACGCTTTCAGAATGACCACGACCCATCACCCCGGATTCTACTGCTTCGTCACGTAACTCCGGCCTTTTACTGTTGTTCGTTTAGCCGTTTAGGGTTCAAGGTGACCTCATATTAACTTTTTCCTGTCCCTTGGTAACCTTCTTTTTCGTCCCGTGACTAATGAGCCGCGCTTATTCGTTTGCCGCCGCCACTCTCACCTGAAGTAGGTCAACAGGAAGGATTCGGGTGGCTTGTGATCCAGCACACACAGACTCATATACAGTATATACAGTGTATAAACAAGTCTGATTTGACAAATTGCGTCCGCCATGAGTATAACATTTCGTATTTCCGGTCAGAATTGAGCTTTAGGACTGTATGTGTCCGATTAAGTAATTACGGCCCGCTAACTCCTTAATCCCAGAATAGAAAGCTACATTGTAGGCACCAATGTCCGGGGTCGACCAAGGAAGACGTACGCGGATGACCTCAAACAAGATGTGCGATGCGGAACCTACTGGGAACTCTAGACGGCCCAGGACAGAGAAGAAGGCTTCGGTGGCAAGGTGGTAAGCGTGATTGTACTTGTGGAGTCTCTACACACCTTGCGGTCGCAGCCAGTAATTTTAAATAGCAAGAAACGGCATTTTGAATTTTTTTTTTCAAAAATGGATTTTCTTCAAACTTTCCTCAATTAGAGACCTCAAGGTCCTCTTTAATACTGCATAGGCGGTAAATCTGGGAAAGCACGAAATGTTGAGTTTTGGAAACTTTTGTGTTTTCTTATGAGAGCTGAATTATTGTAAGAATACTTCTACCGTTTGCAGATTTTTTTTTTCAAACTTCACGAGTGTCATTTGTGATTTGAATCTGCTTATTTCTTATAGGCCTGCTGTACATACCCTGGTGTATACTGTGTAGTATAAAATGTGTACATGCATACAGTATTGAAACGCCCTATTGTATGTTGTATAGCACGTGTATATGCGTGTACGTACACTGACTGGCTGCCACTCAATTCTTTGTCACGGAAATAATGCTACTGTATGTCAATTATTTAAATTTGTCAATGAGTCATCTCTGTTGTAAAGGAACACTTTGCATAAAAACAAGGTTTTTCCTTATTAAACCTAGGTGCCGCTGCAGCCTGAGTTTAAAATACCGGTATTTATTTAATCCACTGGTAAACAAGATAATTTTATAATCGAAAGTGCTATTCAAAATTTGTTTGTTTACAGTTATAATCCTAGGGTATTTATTTAACCCCGGCATTTATTTAATCCACTGGTAAACAAGATAATTTTATAATGGAAACTGCTATTCAAAATTTGTTTGTTTACAGTTATAATCCTAGGGTAGTTATTTAACCCCGGTATTATAAACGCCTCGATCAGACTGCAGGAGGTACATCGTGTATTGTACATGAAGAATGGATTCATACATGGATAATTACAATAGCTATGAATGAATGAATGAACTGTGTATTGAAATTATTGTAAGTATTGAATTAGGAATCGAACCAACAACCTTTCGGGTGAAAGTCACAGTCCGTACCACTACGCTACATGTCCATGTCCAGAGCCAGAACAAGAAGAAGAAGTATACAATAAAGTGAGTTTGTACCTGTTAGATTGGTGAACCTTCAAACGTTTCGTCAACAGCTGCGATCGACATATTCAGTGGTGTCGGCTTCAATGATTCTCGGGAGCAGAGGGCCTATCATATCGTTTAATAATAACTAAAGCTGGGGTTAAAAATATAAACAATTTTATAGTAGCACTTGACTTGTATCTGTACTTGGTTAAGTCATGCTCTCACCTGTTTCATTAGGTCAATGGTAAGCTTGTCTCAGCTTGTCCATTATCGCCTGTAGCCGGTGTAGGTTGACACCGAGAACGTATACCAGTTTGGCAATGGCCAAAAATTCATACGGAAACAATACAAATAATGTCCGAAATCCATGGGGTCGTTGGCATTAGACAAGGAGCCTATGGCCACTACAAGTAGGTCTGGGTCCATAAAAAGTCCTTTAAAAAATAATACATGTAGTAGCATATTGCATTACAAAATTATCCTAGATTAACACGGTATGGTGGGCCTGAAGGCAAGTTAACTTATTATCGGGGTTAAAAATGTAAACAATACATTATTAGACTGCAAAGTGCTATTCGAAAATTGTTTTGTTTTTCATTTTTTACCCCAGTAATATGTTGGTACCTCGTGCTATGCTATTGCTATGAAATTAGAAAAAAAAAGTTATTGACGTTTACTTTTACACTGGTATTTGGTCCCATGACCTTCCAATTGGACGACCCGTTCTCTACTGTGATTTTGTACTTGATGGTATTATGTAAATGTACTGCCCAAGTGCCCAAACCTGGCTATAATTGTATACATTATAAATACCTCGTTTAATATACCAGTTTATGAGTCATAGATCTAATTAATAGGGTAATCTGCAACTGTGCAAACCTTATACACTTGGTCCCATCATGCATGATAATCCAAGATGGCGCCGAGCAGCGGGATGGATTTTATTAAATAGATTGTGAGCCGTTCGCTAGAAATGCGTTCGTGTGGCGTGAGGGCTCTGACTCACCCGTCGGTCTCTTTACTGAGTCATGTAGACTGAGCTGATGCAACAGTCCGTCAGAAAATTTTCAGGAATTGAACGCTATGGTGTAACTTGGAGGAGAGGGGACTTTAGAACCCTCTAAGGTTATTATCATTATTATTAATTTTTTTCATTTCTGGTGCAATGGGCTTCTTTGACGAATTAGAGCTTCGGCCAATTGGCGTGTCTTCTTTCAGAGGACGCCTTGCAGCCCCAACGGCATTTGTTACTGTGAGACCAGTAGTTCAAAAAATATCCATGGAAGGGCGAATGGTCCTATCTTCCTTTATAGCAGGGGCCCTTAAATGTTTTGCAGCCATGGACCACTTTCACAATTTAAACAACTAGTAAACAACTAGTAACAACAAGTAAAAAAAAAAAATATTTTAGGAAATTAAGAAAGCGGCTCCTCGTCGAGCTTAGTACACAATTCCCTATTAAATATGACTGACCTACTGCGGACCCCTGATACACATGACCCTAAGGGGTCCGCGGACCCCACTTTAAGAAACCTTTTGGATGAAATTTTATACGCTGGTTGGGAGGACTTATTGACAAGGCACAACTAGACGCGTACTTAAAATTGATGAGGTCTTTTCCCTGTTACAGTGTGACAATGATAAACTTGTCTCAGCTTGTCCATTATCCGATGTGGCCGGTGTAGGTTGACATCGGGGACTTGGAGCAGTTTGCCAATGGCTAAAGGAACTGCGAAACATCTTGCAATATGCGGTGGTCTTAGGGACGGAGGCATGCGAGGCAGCGATAGAGGGCCGAGCCTCTTTATACTGGGTGGCACGGCGTCGTAAGGGCGTTGGCTGCAGTAAGAAGTAGGAATGATCCTATATACGATCATTTGTAAGATTTTTTTTGATCGCTTAACACTTGCACAGTATGCCTCAGTCAGCTAACCGTGATTTTTTTGCTGTGGCGTTTGGCTCAACTCAGGGTAGTTTTATATTATAACACAGTTGTGAGACTCGATTCATTTAAATAACGGACAGAGGGAGCGTCCATTGGGAGGAGTTTCATAACGGACCAATCGGTGCTAGTGACGGCTACGCACTGTATATCAAAATGTAAGGGAACTTTTCTTGTAAAGGATGTACCCCAATTGATAGCTCAACTATCTGTACTTGAAATTTGATTGTGTAAAATGTTTCTCATCAGAAACCTTGACGGGGCATCGGAATATTTTTTATTGTTGATGTTTCACACGTGTCGATATCTGTTGCTATTTTTGGCAAGGCCACGCGTATGACACGTGTTAAAGTGCTGCATGTATAGTCGCACGTATTTGCTGCTGTCTGATTGACCCCCTTGTTTTTGTTTACGTCTTTTATGTTGTTTTTCGTCTGGCGTCTAGATGTTTTTTTTTCTCAATAATTAGAGGCCGGTCTCTCTCTAACAAATTTATTTTTAATTATGTCTTACTGATCGCACCCTGTCGGGTTGAGTCTCCATTTTTTGCAAGCTGTAATACATACACAGATTTGTTCATTTATTTTTTATTTACTCTTCATTTATTTTTTATTTACAATTAATTTCATTTCTAATTTATTAGTAATTGGGTGCATGTGTGTGACAGAGTCCATTTTTACTGCATACGGATTTTTATAGTGAAAAACACATAAACTTGCTGTTTACACGGGAGAAAGTGCTTTCTTCTTTGGAGGTTGTAAAAAAGTTAAAAAAAATTAACCGAAAGTAGAGGATCTGGATAAATGGGATTTGAACCCGCAAGTCCAGATTTTTTTCTATCTTCTACTCTCGGTTATAACGTGGAGGTTGCGTCTTCATCCAAAGTTAGTTTAATGTCAGTATTATATACCATATAATGCTACAATATATTGCATAAATATTCTTGAAAAGCAAACAATTCGTCCTATGTAAACCCAAAAAGGAGCCACAAGCTTATATATTTCTGTTGCTCTAAAATCGATGTATCCATAAATAATTTTTTATTACTTAGCCAACCTAGCGAAATTAGGGCTCTACATGAGCAATTTTTTGCCCGAAATAGAGCCTCTGATAGTTTATATTGTATCAAGGCAGTGATTTTTTTAATTTTTTGTAGACAAAACAGGCCTGGGTATTACATTAATTCCGCCGTAAGGTAACCGGTTAAGCCGCAAATGTATGAAAATAGTATTATTAAAAATTAATAAATTATGTATAGTAAATTTGCAATTTCGAATCTGAAATATATTATATTGCATAATACTTGGCTGCTGTGAAACGTGGAATTAATTTAAAAAAATTAATTTAGCCAAAAAACCCTTTATTTTATAAGCAAAATATTTGGAAATCTCCGCCATAACTTCCTCATCTCTGGTTTGCGCCCCCTCGTCTCAGACAAAATTTTTGGATCCACCCGTTAACTCTTAAAAAAGCGATGCAGTAAAAAAAATTATATCCCCCATTCCTTGCCAAAATTTCTTAATTTCCCCTATATCCTTCACCTTCAGCGCCCTCCACTTTTAAGCTACGTCGCAACAGCAGCAGTGTGTTGGAAAATAAGAAAAACACACGTCAGCGATACGCGCGGCGGCTTTGGCGCGACCGCGCCAACGGGCCACGTCGTTATATTGTCTTGCTTCCCTGTAGCCAGCTCAGTCGTGGCTCGAACGTTATAGAGGGAGGAAGTGTGCGCGCTTGTGCGTGAATAGTACGCGATGGTCCACAATACAACCACTATTTCCTAGCCTTTCGCCTTTTTTAGACTGCCGGTATAAACAACCTTCTAGATACTGTGGAAAATTTAGCTGATGTGAAAAAAATTCTACCGGTTTCCTAGAGATTTTAATTTATTTTTTCTCTTCTTTCCATTTGCAGATCTCGTCTTTTTTTTTAAAAAAAAAGACACTAGTGTTACCTCAGTTAATATTGTGTGTTTGTTAGTAAATTATTTTTTTGAAAATTTTGTGTGATTCAAAAAGAAATGGTTGAGAAATTGCTCGAAGAATTGGAGGGGACTTCCCCTAGCAGTGGTGAGTTTTATTTATTTATTTATTTATTACAGGCTAATACTTTAAAAAGGTTTTGTTGACATGCTGTAACTGGCACTCTGTACTCATCTGTACTTGGTTAAGTCATGCTTTCGCCTGTTTCATTGTGTCAATGGTAAGCTTGTCTCAGCTTGTCCATTATCGCTTGTAGTCGGTGTAAGTTCACACCGAGAAAGTATACCAGTTTGTCAATTGCCAAAAATTCATACGGAAACAATACAAATAATGTCCGAAATCTGTGGTGTCGTTGGCATTGGACAAGGGTCCATAAAAAGTCCTTAAAGAAAGAAGTTCAAATTTCATACTGTAACTGGGCTCTAAAAAGGTGCCCCCAAACAGCAGTACAATGGCTGGTCAGCACGGTTGCAGAATTTATTTTCTTTGGTAATTCTGGTTTGCTTATACAATAAGAATTATCTTAATTCATTATTAACTTTTAATGACAATTTCAGAGTACAATAGCTTGGCTTGATGGCTAGTCAGGTGGCTAGGGCGGCACTATCGCTTAAGTAGTATTCCTTACCGAGGCTTTTCTAGCGATTATGGGAACCGCCCTGGGGAGAGCTGGCGTGGAGCCGATCGCACGAAAGTGCACTGTTTTCCCCTAGACAAGCCAGAAATAAACAAAAAATCTTCTGCTATTCAACTCAAATTTATTATTACCAACAACGAAAATTACAATTTGTGACGATTAATTGACATGGCGCAAGAAATTGGCCCGTGTGCGGTTATCTATCTTATAATAATGTAATTTGTGTTTTTTCTTAATTTTTTTTACATAAGTGGATAGAAGCGGAAGTGCCCCCTCATGCCAGTGGCGTCCACTCTCACATCTATACATATAATAGCATCCAATATCAAAATATTAATGTGAAAATATTTAAAAACGGTTCATTCAATATGAAATTGTCATGTGAGGACCAAAAAAAAAAAAAAAAAAAATGTAGAGGAAGGATTGAAGGGGGAATTAAATAGTAATAAAGCCCTATTGCTGCAAAGGAAAAGTCGCTGGCAAATCGCGACTGCGTGAATCGTCCGTGTGTATCGGACCTTATGATCTGACAGACTGCGACCGGCCGGCATACTGTAGTATAGTACCATAACGCCATACTCGCCAGATCATACAAATCTTCTGAATTAGACTATGGGGTTTTGCATTGACCATTCACCAAGCCCTAAGGCTACATTGGAAAAGACGTCGGCAGATTGCGACTGCGAGAATTGTCCGTGTGTACCGAGCCTTATGATCTGACAGACTGCGACCGGCCGGCATACTGTAGTATAGTACCATACTCGCCAGATCATACAAATCTTCTGAATTAGACTCTGGGGTTTTGCATCGACCATTCACTTAGACTCTGGGATTTTGCATCGACCATTCACCTAGACTCTGGGATTTTGCATTGACCATTCACCTAGACTATGGGGTTTTGCATTGACCATTCACCAAGCCCTATGGCTACATTGGAAAAGACGTCGGCAGATTGCGACTGCGAGAATTGTCCGTGTGTACCGAGCCTTATGGTCTGACATACTGCGACCGGCCGGCATACTGCAGTATAGTACCATAACGCCATACTCGCCAAATCATACAAATCTTCTGAATTAGACTCTGGGGTTTTGCATCGACCATTCACCTAGACTCTGGGATTTTGCATTGACCATTCACCTAGACTCTGGGGTTTTGCATCGACCATTCACCAAGCCCTATGGCTACATTGGAAAAGACGTTGGCAGATTGCGACTGCACGAATCGACCGTGTGTACCGGGCCTAATTCTTCAAAAAGTTGCTGCCAACCCATTCGAAATGTTGTTAGTCTGTGGTTATTTTGGGAACCCTAAAACTGCCGCTGATGCTAACAAGCTTTTCGTTTTATCTTTCAGTTTGAAATGCATTGTAGCTGAAAGAGTGCCGGAAGTTGTTCCCATTAGTTTTTTTAAAATTATATTATTGCTTGGGGCATACACAAGTATTTCCATTTTTTGGTTTTACCTGTTACTCCGTTGCTATCAGGAGCAGCACGGAACGTGATTTATTGGTCACCCCCTTCCCCTGACAATGGGCTCCGCCTTAATTGTGCGATGACTGTGAGGTCTCTCGAATGACTATTAAAGCAGCTGGCAATGTAACTCTTATTTAACCCTTTGTTAAATAGAAGGGAACGTCTTTAATGTGGTTCCCAACTTCGCTTGAAAAGCCTTGATAAGGTATAGCATGCCAAAGCCGGCCGCCTTACCAAGTTGAATCCAGCGGACCAGAGCATGTTCAAAGCTGCAGATAACTTGGTCGTGTGCACTGTGCAAGTAGGGAAACATGGTAGGACTTGTCCTGGTCACCTCCGAACTAATCGTGTGACTTCACTGTGTTTCCCAAGTGGTTCGGAATCCACTATAATCAGGAGGTCCACTGTCCTATGGGCCCACACCGTGGCCTGGGACTGTGTCCAACCATACTACTTTAGCATGCCAAGAATTTGTAGGTATTTAACTACCACTTTTCCGCTATTGGCCGATCATTTCCAGAAACTAAACTAGTATACAATTTTGAGGACATCCTTGTCCAGTTCCTATAGTGTGGTGGCTAATTCTACCCTCTCCTGGCTGCGGTGTGGGCACTCAAAAGGGGGGGGGGGTTGTGGTCGGGGGGTGCCTTCTTGCTGTCCACATTGACATAGAGGCGATTCACCCTCGCCAATCCTGTGATGACAAATTAATGATTTTTACCATATTATTTAAACTTTCAGTGAATAACAAATA
The DNA here is from genome assembly GCA_963971405.1 of Psococerastis gibbosa. Classification (NCBI taxonomy): domain Eukaryota; kingdom Metazoa; phylum Arthropoda; class Insecta; order Psocodea; family Psocidae; genus Psococerastis; species Psococerastis gibbosa. Next base: position 8,215,640 of record OZ020489.1, read on the forward strand.
ACGTGTGCAATTAGATAAAAGTTACAGACAAGACGCAATATATGTAGTACGAATAGTATGTGATAATCATTCAAAATTTGATATCATTCAGATACTTATCAAGACTGCACGCGCTGCGGAATTTGAAGGCTACTGCGTTTATAAACTTATGTAACTGCACATATATTTGACTAATTGACAATTGACCACTTAGGAGATGTAGCTTAGATGTACTTAACCGAAAGGTTGTTGATTCGAGTCCCGCACTTGATACATTTTCTGGCCATGCTTCAGAGGGCGTGTAAAACAGGCGGGCCTAGTTGATGGTAAGATAGCCCTAACTCTTCATCATTTAATAAAACAATTGTTCTATGGTTTAATCAATCCCCAACACATTGTTTAGTAGTTCTACGCCATTGTAGACATGTATCTGTACTTAGTTAAGGCATGCTTTAGCCTGTCCATTATCACTTGCAGCCGCTGTAGGTTGACATCGAGGATGTATACCAGGTTTCCATTGGCAAAAAATTCATGCGGAAACAATAAAAATCATTTCTGAAATCCATGAGGTCGTTGGCATTGGACAAGGAACCTTCAGGAGATTATTAAAAAAAAAAAAAAAAAACAGTATTGTGGGAACATGCCATCTGTGTTTTAGCTGCGCCTTGGTTGACAATAGCTCAATGAAGAATACTGTAAACAGGGGGATTTGCGCAACAAGTAGTATGACACGTATAGGATTCCAAGGACGTAATGGAGCTTTATTAAGTAACAGCTGCTTCGCAGTGTTTACCGGCCTTTGCTATCGCGGTGGAACTATCTAGAGAACGCAACGTGCCCACATTTGCCGGCTGCCATACTGCGCAGTAGATTTCAGTGCTGCTCGAGCTTTATGATTCTTCTTCTTCTTTTAATGCCTCTTCTATCGAAGATCATCATGGTGATTTGGACCTTGGACACTGCTGCTCTGAAAAGGGAAGTCGAGCTCCTGCCAAACCACTGCCGCAGGTGTTTCAACGAGGATGGTTTTCTTCTGTCGGGAGCCCTCAGTCCTTCTATCTTCCCTTGGAATATTACATGCAGAAGGCATTTCTCATCACGTGGCCGAAGTATGTTAGTTTCCGTTTCTTAACCGTCAGCAGCAACTCGGCTTCTGTATCCACTCGCCTCAGGACCTCAGCATTAGGCACACGATCTCTTCTGGACATGAGCAGCATTCGTCTGTATATCAACATTTCAAATGCGCTGATTCTGTTCTCTTGTGTCGACGTCCATCCATCCATACATTGTAGAACTATTGGGAACACATACCATTTCACCATTCTCAATGGGAGGTCCAACCGAAGACATGAAGACATTTACAGCATTTCAATTATATTTATATATATGATTTTTATAGGCCTACTGAGCCCATGTGCCCATATGATTTTTCGTACATTGCAGTATCAATTTTGGGCGTTGACAGCTGCTGCACGTCCTCAATGTCAACCTACACCGACTACCTGCGACAATGGACAAGCTGAAATATGCTCATAATTGTCTTTTATTTAACATGCGTAAAGCATGCTTAGCCATATTCAAACGAGTCGAAAGCCTTCAATTATTATTTTTTATTATCTGGCAATTCCTGTGAAAACGTGATTATGCAACCATTGCACACTATTTGCTAGTCAGCTTAATCGCGCAAAATGTTCTGCGAAATACCGTATAGTCGTAGGAATCTTCTTCTTCTGGCTCTACAGCCCTTGGTGAGCTTTGACCTGCTCAACAACACTCCTCCAGTCGTCTCTGTATAATTGTAGGTACTGTATATTGACGTTTGTTGTTGTTCCATTACTAAGCCAACCTAGCGGAGTTAGGACTATAAAGCCCTCTCTTACACTTACCTAGGAAGACCCGGGACCGCCTGCTTTATATACCCTCCGAAGCATGGCCCCAAAATTTAGCAAGTGTTCGACTCGAACCAACAACCTTTCGGGTGAAAGTCGGAGTCTGTACCACTACTCTAAATGTCCTGATCTGGCTTGTGCTTGATTTTGGGCCCATCACTGCTGACGAATGAAAATAACGGTGTATTATGCAAACCAAAGGAAGCTATTTAAACACCATTATCAACATCACGTGGGGAAAAGCTGACGGATTTCGAAATTTGGCACAGAATTTGGCAGGACACGTGGCGCTGGTGACAACCCGGTGAGATTGATGGCTGAGAATTCAGCGAGTTTTAGGCCAGCTGCGCAAAGGCGTTTTCCACGTTTTTGCACCAAACCATTTGCTCTAATGATAGATCTCTCAGCGTGATTGCTGCGTGAAAAACACCTGGGTGCACCGAATTTTAGGCCAGCTGCAGAGAAGGCATTTTCCTCAAGTGCCTTCTGAAGTAGACTTGTGGTTTAGCACCAACCCATTTGCTCCAATAATGGAACGCTTTTGTGCAGCGAGCTTAAGGCCAGCTGCGCAAAGGCGTTTTGTTTTTTTGCACTAAACGATTTGCTCCAATGATATTGTGTCTCCCAAGCCCCAGCGTGAGTGCTGCGTGGAAAACGCCTTGGTGCACCCGGATTTTAGGCCAAGAATGCGTTTTCCTCGCAGGGATCAAGTGCCCCAGTCTTCTGATGTAGACTCTTGTGGTTTTCCTCCAATAATGGAACGCCTTTGTGCAGCGAGCTTAAGGCCAGCTGCGCAAAGGCGTTTTGTTTTTTTGCACTAAACCATTTGCTCCAATGATGGATCTCCCAGGCCCCAGCGTGAGTGCTGCGTGGAAAACGCCTTGGTGCACCGAATTTTAGGCCGGCTGCAGAGAAGAATGCATTTTCCTCGCAGGGATCAAGTGCCCCAGTCTTCTGATGTAGACTCTTGTGGTTTTGCACCAACCCATTTGCTCCAATAATGGAACGCCTTTGTGCAGTGAGTCCTAGGCCAGCTGCAGTAATACGGTAGCCGATGGGACAGGAGCGTGACTGAGCAAGATAGGGGGAACGCCCGGCTGCCCTCAATTCGGGGGCGTTACCGTTGCCAAGTGGAATTTTTAGATGGGGTAATGAATGAATGAATATTCATACCGAATATTAGGCATACCTTCTATTCACGATAAGTCGATCACACTAATTCAAATTCGCTACCATCCATTGATAAAAAAAAACTGACTATAAACATATTTTGCACCGCGGTTCTATTCTTCTTAAAAATGGAAGGGTCCTGTGGAAGTGGGCGTTAGGTCACTTTTTACCAGTTTCTATCGTGGAAGAAGGTGTTGTGCCCCACTCTTTCACTGATGTATAAATCCATATTTTTCAAATATATGTAATAGGCTGGTGCATAACACCATGATAGAATTTTGTTTTTAAAAGATGCGAGTTAACACCTTCCACCTGACTCTTCAACTGTTGCACATACGGGTACATACTCAATTTAAAGCATCTTAACTGGATGCGGGCCATATATATGAATGAATGAATATTTATTTGAAAAAAAACTAATTAAGAAACACCATTAGTTATCGCGGCCCTAAGTTCCTCAAGAGGACTTGTGTTGCCGGGATACAATTAAAATGTACGATTACAAACTTAAATTATTCAGTCGTACCTAATGTGTCTTCTTGTTAGCGATTGGTTGGCAGCAACTCCCTGCATATCGTCCTCCAGTTTACTCGGTCCTCGATCTTCCTCTTCAGTTCTTGATATGATATTGCTCCTGCGTCCTAATGTGTACCTACTTAAAATGTGGAAAGTTTCACTTATAAAACAAAAACAAAATTGAAAGGTTACATACAAAAAAGTGCCCGACGGAGTCCCGTGTCTAAATAGAAAAGAAAGTAATTTCCCACACCAGAATCATACCGGAATCTGACATTTTTTATTTTTCTCATACATTATAAGGTATATTTTTTTAATTTTGACCCTTTCAACGGCCTCATTGATTTTTCGGACTGGTATTGTTTCCGTATGAATTTTTGCCATTGCCATACTGGTATACATCCGCGGTGTCACCGGTTACGAGCGACAATAGACTAGCTGAGCCAATGACATAATGCAACGGGCGTAAGCATGACTTTACCAAGTTCGGTTACGAGTCAATCACACCTTAAGCAATAGGCGTGACTCCGTCGTATGTATATACTGTATATATACGAGTTTGGATTCATTATTATTAAATTATTCAGCTGCAATGAACCAGACAATTTATACGTATCTTAATATACAGCATGTGTACGTCATGTCAGGGCAATGACTGGGCAACCTTACCATATGGCCATCTCATTCAGGCGTTGCTGTGTTGCAATCGGGTTCATATAGGCAGGTCGTAGCAAGGTACCGATTCGGCAAAGACCTCGTCGTGGAACTAGAAAGGTGACACGAACGGGTTTTACAGGCTGCAATATAAAGCAGGCCTGTAGACGTCTATTGTCGGAACTCGGAATACTTTGATGGTTGGTGTTCCGATTTCAAAACTGGTACCGGTAACAGTTACATCCCTATAAAGCAGGGGTTAGAAAAACATTTAAACCAAAGTAGCTGAACTTCTGCCTTATGGTCTCAGAGGCGAAGACGCGAAAATCCTTAATTTGTACCTCTTCGTGGGGAATATGGAAGCGCGTAGTGGCGGACAGATAGGGGACCGAGTTTAAGCCGGGATAAGCGAAACACACAGTTTTCTCTGTGTAGGGCACTCTTTTGTCCTGGGGTTGAGAAACTGGCCGCCCCGAATGCGGAGGAACTCAATGAAAGGTCAACGGCACAAGGATGCAGAAAGCATCGGGAAATATTATAGTCATTGTGACTACAATTGTAGTGATGATCGCCAATCTTCGATATAAGAGGCATTAGTTGATGAAGAATAAACCAAAATATTGGCATGGCACGACAGCCCAATGAGGGTCTGAGGCCTGAGGACTGGTTTGAGGGTCTTCTCCCTCGACCACTACTGAGTTCGGGGCTCGGAGGTAGGATTTTGAGAATCTAATGTGAGAAGGTCGCCGGAAGCGTTGACTTATTATGCAACTTAAACCCTTCTTATACAAATTTGTACAACTCAAGAATAGCGAACCCAATACTGTTAAAAACAATCTACCATGCCTTGGTACAATCGCATCTGCAATATGGAATAACTGCATGGGGAGGAGCATTTAAAAACAACATAGACAGGTTAAATGTTATACAATGGAAAATCCTAAAAATTATACAGAAGAAACCAAACCCTTTTCCCACAAGTACATTGTTTGACATGTCTAATACACTTACTGTGCAACAATTATTTTTGAAAGAATCTATTCTGCAGGTATACAAAAATAAGAAATATAAGGAAACAGTAAATCACAACCATACCATGGGATACATACAGAGACAAACAGAATTCCCTGAATTACATTTTTACAACAAACTTCCCCTTCAGATTAAAACAGCTAAAAATTTATCAATATTTAAAAGAAATTTAGACAAATGGCTGCGAGCAGAACAAACCGGAATTAACTATTTACTAACTAACGTACCTATTATAGCAAACTGATACAACTATAACTTGATTATTACTACTACTAACCAATAATTATTGCTTTCCAATTTATACGTAGGATAAGGAAAGCTTTGTGATGGTCGAAATTTTCGATTCCGAGATTTCAACGGATTTCCACGTTTTCAGGTCCCAGGAACCCAAAAAAGTGGTTTTTACGAAATGTCTGTCTGTCCGTCGATTTCCGGGCAAACTACTCGGTCGAGTTTGATGAAAATCGCCATGTAGGTTCACAAAAATCATACCTCGGGACCATTTTTTTTATTTTGGGCTAACTCAATTTGGGTGGTTTTTATTTTCAAAAAACGTCTAAAAAAATTATTTCTCAAAAACGGCTCCAACGATTTCTTTTAAATTCTCATATATTGTAGTCGTTATTAATTTTGACAAAATGCGGGGGGTCGCTTGCCCCTTGATAGTTTGCTTCTGGGGGTAAACAAATAAAAATAACTAAATTTTAATGAAAAATTACTAAAAAATAATTTTTCTGCGAAACCTTTCTATCGCTGATTTCTACCTTCAGGCATGTTTTAGGTGTTAAATTGAGTAACGAAACCGGATATGTTGCTTTCCCAAAAAAATATTTAGTTTTTGAAAAAATGATAGAAAATTCGCGCTCAAATGCATTGCGTGGCCTGCCATTGATGCTGTGTTGTAATTAATGTGTTGGTCTGAGCTATCTAGAATTTACCTCACTTCCAGTGACGTCAGGTGGACAACCTCCCCCCCCCCCCCCCCATACATCGGAAATTTAACCACTGGAAAATTATTTACCATGAAATTACTCAAATTCTCTATCTACTAATGTTGATAAATTGGAAAGCATGTTCGAGTAAACTCGGATCAGTTCGTTAACTACTGTATTTGTATTGCGATTGAATTTAATTTACGGCGCCCATTCCACGGACCGGCTAGGGCTATTTACAAAAACGGTGACGTGGTAGCAGACATTCAAGACTTAGGTGGAGTTTCCACCGACCTCGCATTGCAGAATGCAAATGACATAGACGGAAATTAGAATTTTTCTTTTTATAGAAATCTATTAAAATGTTTGTACTTAACATATCCCATGACGCCATTTTTTAATTTTAGTTTGTGTTTTACTGTATGATCATTGATCAATTTTTACTATGGCATAAAGGAAAATAAACATTTCCCTCAATTCTGCAATGCGAGGTCGGTGGAAACCCCGACTACGTCTTGAATGTCTGCTACCACGTCACTTTCAAATTAACCCATATTGTTGAATTAAATATTACACAATGTTTTACCATATAAAAAAATGTACAAATTTAACTGAATTAAAAAAGGTAAGTATACAAAAATGTAACTGAAACTAAAAATGACCATTTTCACACCATACATCAGTATGGTAGGCCATTCTATAGTATTATATATTCAATGCTTCTTCATGTCAGGACATGTAGAGTAGTGTACGGACTCCCCCCGAAAGGTTGTTGGTTCGAGTCCCACACATTGTCTGGCCATGCTTCGGAGGGCATGTAAAGCAGGCAGTCCCGAGCTTTCCTAGTTGAGTGTAAGAGAGGGCTTTACAGCCTTAACTCCGCTAGGTTGGCTTAACAATGGAACATAATTCAATATTTAAGTATTTCTTTATTTATTTACAATGCTAACCTTAATCAGGCTATAGCCGTTGTATTGGCTCACCTATCTCGAATTGAAAATATAGCAAATATAAACATCTATAATATATAAACAATCTTAAGCGCCGGATTGTAATGTTGGTGGTGGTATATATTTTGACGATATTTTTAGGATTTTACTTTTTACTTTCTTGTGAATTACTTATTTATTTATTATTTATTTTTTCGATTCCACTTTCTGTGGTGTTATATATTTAAAGCTTCTTCATATCATGTGATAATGCATATAATCTTCTTTTTATGTGCTTTATCGATGTACAGTGTATATATCCTGTTTTGTATGCTTAATGTAGACTCTGGTGACCAAAGTCAAACGAAAATCACGAGAGGAATTTTTACTTTCATGCCCATATTAGATAACTTCCGGTCAATATTTAACCTAGATTTGTTATAAGTCTTCAGCGCGATATTTCAGTCCTACAAATTAAAATCTTTTTGTAGTATAGGCTGAGTTATCAGCAGTTCAAAATATCACGTTGTATTTACTGTATACTGTAGATTGGATGTAAGTGCTCAGCACGTGGGCTAGTTATTTATATTCTACTATCTTTTTTCTGGATAGTAAAGGCTGAATACGCAAACAGTCCAAAATACCATTTGAAATAAGTCTATAGACTAGTGTACATAGCTTTATATAATGTGGCTGCACTATCTATAGTCCTAAATACCACATCGTACTTACCGTAAATTGGTTAGAAAAAGACTTTATAGTCTGATTATTAGCCAATTGTATTGTTGCAATAAAGTAGTTATTCATTAATTCATAAGTTTTCACTTACTTACTGTTACTTACTTTTTCCGTTAAGATAAAAAAATAATCGCCCTAGTAGAGCGGCAGGGCAGCTACAGAATATCAGTTATTTGAAATAATCGCCCGCACATGTTTTAATAAATAAATAATTGAGGACTTTTGTTCTATTACTAAGCCAACCTAGCGGAGTTAGGGCTATAAAGCCCTCTCTTACACTCAACTAGGAAGGCCCGGGACCGCCTGCTTTACATGCCCTCCAAAGCATGGCCAGAAAATGTAAGAACTGTAGGACTCGAACCAGCAACCTTTCGGGTGAAAGTTAGAGTCTGTACCACTACTCTACATGTCTTGACATGTTTACATAAAGTCATTTAGCTGTGACAACTGACGTCATGTCATGTGTAAGGGGGTAAACAACGTGCATCATCAGTGTATCATTCCGGCAAGGATTTTTGTTTTACATTTTCACAATCAGCTTTGAATTGTTTTGAAGGTCTGTCCTTGAAATTTAACACAGTTTCGGTACTTTTGTCGGCGATTTGTTGGTTTTGAAGCTAACCTTCATTGTATTGTCCCATATGATGTTAATTATACATGATATGCTCACGGCTGTAATCACTTGACCGTGAAATCCTTTGAACCGGTACATGCGTTGCTATTTACCAATTACTATACAGGTACTGCAATAGTTCATACATACAATGGCTTCTCTTGGCATGTACTTAGGCGGGGTTTCCACATACGTCAATGGTCAATGGTAAATATGGTTTTGACGTGGTAAAGACACTTAAAATGTCTGCTAAAACGTCAATACCACATAAAACTTGGACCTCTTTTTAAATTTTATACGCCCCGTTTTCAGCTATCAAGGGGGATGCGACTAAGTGGTATTGGTAGATACCAAGGTCGCGCCCAGGTTTTGATTTCGGGGGTGGGGTCAAAAAAATTTAAACGTAATTTATTAATGAATCAATGGGTGAATTCTTCAAACAATGCAGGTTGTCATAAGAAAGTTATTTCGGGGGGGGGGTCCGGACCCCTTGGACCACCCCCCTGGGCACGGCCCTGGTAGATACGCTATGATATTCATCGATTGACACCGTTGGCGTTGTCCCGACAATGAGGCAATGTCCGGTGGTGTCGTGACACCGTAACTGCAGTTAGGCTACTATGTAACGCCCAATGTGGGTATTAGTGAGTGTAATTTTGTGTGTCATTGTTGTTGACGGATATCTCTCTCTCTTGATTGTTGCAGGCGAGGAGGTCGTTGTCCTCAGGGACTCCACTGACAGCGAACTCCAAGCCAGGAAGGAGGAGGCACGGAGGAAACGAAGGAAGAAGAAGAATGCCACGTCGTTGGTCTCCTCATGTTTCCAAGGTAAATATGTTGTTGTTGTTTTCAGCATTTCTGTTTTAAGCAATCCTGTCAGCAAGGCGGGGGAAGGGAGCCTGTTTGTTAACTTGAGGCACCCTAAGGGCCGACTTTTCACCTCGGGAGAAAGGGGAGTTGACTGATAGGATGGACCTCCTGGTTATAGTGGATTCCGAACCACTTGGGGAACATGGTAAAGGATTAAATCGGAGGTGATCAGGACTCGACACGCACGTAGACTGACTGGTAAAGTCTCAGCGCGTTATCATGTCCCACCATGTTCCCCTGCCAACGCCGTCTTACCAAGTTTGCCGCAGTTTGAAACATGTTCGGCTCTCATGGCATCAACATGGTAAGGCCGTTGGCATTTAATATAATTAAAAAAAGCTTCAGATTCCTCTGACAATGGACTCCGCCCTAATTGTTCGATGACTATTAGGCCCTTGCCTCCAATGACTATTAACACAGCAAGCAATGCAAGTCCAAGTAACCCTTTGTTAAATTAAAAAAGGTTGTCACGGGTGGATTAAAAGGATAAAGCAGTAGAATCCGGACTGATGGGCCGTGGTTCATCTGAAAGCGTACTTACAAGAGTCGACATCTGTTTGGAATGTGACTTTTTCAGTCTTACTAATGAACTTTGACACAAGCTATGCCGACCAGAATCAGTGCATTTGAAATGTGGGTATACAGACGGATGCTGGAGGGATTGTGTATCTAACCGTTGAAAAGAATTCACTTCTATTCTGTTCCTATCGTTGAGCCAACAATTAGGGATCCAAATTTTTACAAATGTATCGATACCATGAGGTATTGGCATCGAATGAAATGACAGGCCGCCAGAGGTGCATCCATGGACCCAGGGTATCAAGGGGCCTTTGAAAAATTCTGGTAACTTTAAATAAATAAATGAATATTCTAAAATAGTTTAAATTCAATATTTAAAAAAAAAACTGGGGAATTGCAAATTACAATTTATAAACGATCAGGCGCGCAAAATTAACCTAGTCCAACCTCTATACATAGCTTGCGAAAGAACACTCATACAGCAAGTTGGTGACTATTTTGAAAATCAAAAATTAAAAAAAAAAAAATGCGGGAAAAAGTTCAGTTTTGTGGTAGGTATTATTTGATTCAATACCTGCAAGTATTGAATGAAAAGTATCGATACTAGTATTATATCAGTAGTATCGTTGGATCCCTACCAACAATGAGGTGTAATAACATAGAAGAAATATTCCTCTACAATTTCATATGTATAGTATAAGGTCGTCACTGACACCGATTGGCCGCAGTTTTGTTAGGCGTCGACTTTACAACATCTCATTGATTGTGGCTTATCATTGTTATTAGTAGTAGTAGTTTTTGGCAGAGTCCCAGGTCATGGTGATGGCCCATAGGACACATCATTGTTAGTAACGACCACATCAAATTGTATAGGAACATCTTTTCCATTTTATTACGTCTCATTGATGACTCTACGTTCAAAATTTTCTGAGAAATTTGACTTTGTGCAAAAAACGGATAGTGGGGGTAAGATTTGCCCTTAAATTAGCATCATTCAGCTACGCGATTGCTCTTTGATTAGGTAACGCTAATTTACGTCGGTACTAATTTTGTTTGCGTCTGTTGTTTGCATTAATCTATGATAAAGTCACGTAGGGTTAAGAAATAAATTGGAGCTGTAACAACTTAACCTACGATAACCCCTATTTTTATCTATACAGACAATCGTTTTTAGAACAGACGATAAGGCTGCCTTAATTAACTTCCTTCTATTTTATTGGATGTTATTATTAGTTAATTTGAGTACCTCCGGTACTGCAAAAGTAGTTTTTCACAGGGCTGTCATATACCAGACGCGATATACCAAGAACCTACGAGAGTAGTCGAAATCAATAGTTTGTAAGAGATTAACGTTTAAAAAATAAAAATGCACAAATAAACAAATAAATATGAGGAGGCTGTTTACAAACATATATATAAAAATACCCTTCGCTCCCGAACTTTTAATGCTTTTCCATTTTTCTTCTTAAGAGGACATGCTACGTAGAAAATGAGCACCCCAAAATTTGTTGTTTTTATTGACTTTTTATTTTTTATTTAATTAACAAAGCAAGTCATTAAAAATTTAGCTCTTGGAAGTGGTAGAAGACGGCTTCATGCATCTTGTAATAGGAAATATTAAATTTTTTGTACCTTAGTTCTTTCATAAATACCAGAACGGACTTAAATTATGCGTATTCTGGGATTTTTGGAAGAACTACAAAACCGAAAAGTAAAAATACCCGATTATATGATGCGCGAAGTAGTCTTCTACAACTTCCATGAGCCAAAACTTTAATGACTTCCTTTGTTAATTAAATAAAAAATAAAAAGTCCGTAAAAACAACAAATTTTGGGGTGCTCATTTTCTACGTGGCATGTCCTCTTAAGCAATAGCGTTCAGTTCATTCGACATGTTAGTATAGGGAGGACTCTAACGCTTACCTGAAAGGTGGCTGGTTCGAGTCCCACACTTGCTACTAGCGGCTGTTGGGCATGTTGCTGACCAGAGCTTCACCAATAGAGGATCAGTCAAGAGGGAGGAACCTCAGGCCTAGATCTGCACTTGATTGTCGGGCCACGGTGTTTTTTTAGGTCAAGAGATTTTATAGTTGAAATTGCGTAGTAAGCATAATGGTATCTGTATCTGTACTTGGTTAAGTCATGCTTTCGCCTGTTACATTGTCTCAATGGTAAGCTTGTCCATTACCGCTTATAGCCGGTGTATACCGGACGTATACCAGTTTGCCAATGAGCAAAATTGCATACGGAAACAATATAAATAATGTTCGAAATCTATTGGGCCGTTGGCATTGGACAACTCAATTTATTATTATTTGTATTTAAGAGGATATTACGTTGAAAATTTTTTTATTTATTAACTCAGCAAGTTATTAAAAATCTGGCTCATTTAAGTTGTGGAAGACTACTTCGTGTATCATACAATCGGGTATTTTTATTTTTCAGTTTCTTAGGTCTTCCAAAAATCCCAGATTACTGGAAATTTTAGTCCCCTCGGGTTTAAAGAACTAAGTAAGTATTTCCTATTATGTGATGCATGAAGTGGTCTTCTACAACTTACATGAGCCAAATCTTTAATAACTTGCCTTCTTAATTAATTAGAAAATAAAGTCTTTAATAACAACTTTTTTTTTTTTTTCTATTTAATGTTTTTGTCAGGATGTCTGAAGTCTTGCAAGACCAATTGGTCTGTCTGCAAGTTCTTCACTATATGTACTTGTACCTTTTTGAGACGTCTGTAGGCCATGTCTAGTATTGTGTTATTTTAATTTAAATTAAAAATTTATTCGATTTTACTATGGAGCCATGACTTTACTTGTTGTTTTATTTCCCTGTATTTTTTCAGATCTTTTATTGTATTTGGTATATCATTGAAAATGTGAGGTATCATGTATTTTAATGTTTGGGGTGCTAATTTTCTACGTTGCATATCCTCTTAAATGACGACATCCTTTGCTGTAATTGCGTTATGGAAAATATGATTTGATTTGTAAGGCGCCCATTCCAGCGACCGGCTAGGGCTATTTACAAAAACGGTGACGTGGTAGCAGACATTCAAGACTTAGGTGGCGTTTCCACCGACCTCGCATTGCAGAATGCAAATGACATTGACGGAAAAGTTTGCTTTTCTTTTTACAGAAATCTATTAAAATGTTTGTACTTTGTACATATCCCATGACGCCATTTTTTAATTTTGGTTTGTTTCTTTGTGATTTTACTGTATGATCATTGATCAATTTTAACTATGGCATAGAGGAAAATAAACATTTCCGTCAATTCTGCAATGCGAGGTCGGTGGAAACCTCGCCTAAGTCTTGAATGTCTGCTACCACGTCACTGTTTTTGTAAATAGCCCTAGCCGGTCTGTGGAATGGGCGCCTAAGCATAATGGTGTCTTTTACCATGGATGCCATTATAGTGACTTTGAAGTAATGGCATCCCTGAAATCGGTGAATGTTAATTTTCGCGCCTACTGTTGTTGTTTCCTTGGCCACAGAACCTGTTTGTGCACCATCAATGAGCTTGGGTAGATGTCGGGCCATCTACGCAGTTACTTCTTCTCGACCTGTGATTGGCTGGCAGGTATAGTCATAGTTCCTCGATGGAATCCGAATGACCTTGGCCTATGGCGGCATTTCGATGCGTTCCCGCTCTGTTTATATCGCATGTCATGTGATATTTTTTATCTTGTCCCACGGCTATTTTTGCAATTTCTGTCTAGTGGTTAGAATGTTTGGTTTGCTGTCCTGATGGTTATGTTTCGGATTCTGATGCTGCTGCCGGTGGATTTTTTAAGATTTTATAATATAGCGTCTTTACGTTGCTGGTGGGTGAATTTACGTAATGCGTCGTAGTCCATGCGTCATAAGACTCGATAGACTCTAGATGTCCAGAGAAAGAAAATTGGTTATAATATCGTATTTAAATTATCGAAATAATTCCCCGGGTACCCTGGACCATGGCGGTGTTGAAAAATTAAGCAATGTGTGGTTTAGCACGGGACTGCGCCAATAAATGTGTTGGAAAAGTAAGCAATGTGTTGTTTTGCACGGGACTGCGCCAAAAAATGTGTTGAAATGTTGTCAGTGGGTACTATCTCTGAATGGAGTTCATTATATAGTCACTGGCGTTTTATTGTGTTCTGCGGCGGTTGCGACATACTGCTTACGTCGTATTGCTTAACATTTGCTGATTGTATTAGCCCGTGGCCTTCATTACGTGCAATCCACTTAACCTACTATTGTTATAGGCTGGACGATTAATCCTTTATTAAAAGAACCGGTACGAGTGAACTCGTACGTGCTTTCCTATTTATAAATTAGGATAGTTACTGTTATAGTTCTTTGATAAATAATTGTCTTAGTGTTAAATTTCGAGTTTCCCTATTCCAAAGTTTGAATTGATGAATGGGACGATTGAATAGTCAAGAATGCGTAGACCAACCAACCAATACAAGACAGTGTAGTGGCAGGGAATGCTACGCTATGTATTGTGACATGAATTATATTCATAATTTCTTCGAAAAATATTTTTTTGTTCAAAACCAAATCTTTGATTGGGAAAGCAACAGTTCTGTTTTGTACTCTATTTAACATCTAAAACACACATGAAGAAAGGAAGCATCGATTGAAAGGTTCCGCAGAAAAATTATTTTTTAGACATTTTTCATTTTAGTCTTTTTATTTATTTTTCCTCCCAGACCTAACTATGGAGAGGCAGGGGTTTTGTTTGCATTAATAGCGACTACAATATAATTATGTGAATTTAAAGAAAATCGTTCGAACGGTTTCTGAGAAAATACTTTTTGTCCGTTTCTTGGGGGTTAAACCCTCCGAAATTGAGTTAGCTGAAAATAAAAAAAATGGTCCCAATGTATGATTTTTGTGATCCTACATGCCGAATTTCATCCAAATCCACCGAGTAGTTTATCCACAAATCTACGAACAGACAGACAGATCGACAGACAAACATTTACCGACCTCAAAACTTATAAATCCACTGATATAACGAAATTGAAAATTTCGATAAGCACAAAGCTTTCCTTATACTACGTATAGGTGGGAAAATAAACATAAGATATAAATTAGTGTACATTTTTATTCCCGGTAGTAAGTGAACTTGTTGAGGCTGCGGATCCCTTAATGGGCTGCCTTGCTGCACAACTTCCGTAATTATTAATTATTAGATGGATATTAGCTGTCTTCTTTATCGGTTAAATAAGGCCAATCAGGCACTATTTTCTAATATTGTACGTTTCGTGACATGTGACATTATAATCAATTTTGTGGTTATCTTAAGTGCCCACTTGACTGTTAGATAAAGATAATTTAAGGCCGTTGTAAGTCTTTGCGTGTCCGCGACTCTGCAATCATTGGATTGCTTTTACCCTAGGGTTATCTCTTATCTTTAGAGTCGGAAACTCAACTGTGGATTAGGGTGAATTACCCCTTTGCAGACTGGGACTGAATTGGGTCACGTTTTACGGAATGAAATGAACGCAAATGAAGTTGACTCGCCCAACCCTGCGTTGCTGGAAATATTTTTTGGAGTTTACTCGTTTTTTATTCCAAAATCTTACGGAAACAATATACAGTCAATAAGGGCAAGGGACAATTGGGCCTAATTAGGCCTATGTTCATAAAAATGTCAGGACATTATCATTATACTAAGGACGATTAAAAATAGCAAATTACACCATTAGAAAGCTATTTCGGTTGTTAGGAAGCTGTTTGAATAGAAGGGATCACTACCCCTTTTCAATGCGAAATCCCTGATCTCGAAATTTGCTGAGTTAGCGATAAAGCAGCGCAGTGTAGTCAGATAGCCGTGTTTCGTTTGGAAGGTCTCCAATGAGGAAGACCCAATAGTGACTCTGTAACTTGTGCCAAAGCGTAGCCGAGTGCTTTGCAGATCTGGGACGATTTTCGCATCACTTACAGTATATACATACGTGTGAGCTTACTGGCTGATTACAAGACCTACATATTTACCGGTCGTATAATTTGCGTGTATTTAGGTCAGTGACTTTTTTATGAATTTACAATCTATGCTGTTCGCTTGCCAGATTTCGATCATAATTAAAGAATAAAGAGTAGTTTATTGGGGTGTTTCGGGTGGCTCTTTTTGTCGATTACTGTATAAGCTTACCAGCTAATTTTAAGACCTACATATTTACCGGTTGTAGAATTTTGGGTGTATTTAGGTCAGTGACTTTTTATGAATTTACAATAGATCCGGTTCGCTTGCCAGATTTCGATCATAGGATACATAGTAGGTTATTGGGGTGTTCTATTGGCACTCGGCTGAAATTGTAAATTGGCGTAGGTGATATAGTGTTGTAGGGGTTAACTGAACCAACTTAGTGGAGTTAAGTTACTGTAAACTCATATCTTACCCTTAACTAGGTTGGCCCGGGTCCATGCTTCGGAGTGCATTGTCGAGTAAATGCTGTTCGTTTTGTTTTCCAACGCCTGCTTTCAACATTTCTGCTTTAAGCAACCCTGCCAGCCTGGCGGGGGGGGGGGGGGAGTGAGTGAGTCTGTTTGTTAACTTGAGGCACCCTAAGGGCAGACTCCTCCACCTCAGGGAGAAGGTGAGTTGACTGACAGGGTGGACCTCCTGGATATAGTGGATTCCAAACCACTTGGGGAACATAGTAAAGGCGCACAATTAATTCGGAGTGAAGATGTCGGACCCGTGACACATTTCAATCAATCAATATAATCATACAATATATACAATTTGGAAGTACCCTTTCATGTCGACCATCTAATTCCCTAATTTTCTGTCAATGGCTGACGGCAGACAGACATTTCGTGAAAACACTTTTTTTGGTACGTGGTACCTGAAAACGTGTAAATTCACTGAAATCCCGAAATGGAAAATTTATGCCTACTTTCCTGATACTACGTATAAATTGGAAAGCAATAAGCGTGGCACGGTTCTGTGTTATTTGTACGTCTTCTTATAGTAAGTTTACATGCATTTACTTCTACGCCATAGGTTGAGGCTGTATTTATAATTAAATAAGACATTAAAAAGTATTCAACAGACTCCTTTGACGTGGGATAGCCTACCAGCCTTGACAGTAGGTTACGTATTTCATAATTTGTTTTTACAATACGCCAGCATTACATTAAGTTATAAGTACACGTAAACACGTCTAGAGTAACAACGTAGTTTCTTTATCTAGTCAATAGTCATTAGCAATGTAAATATACCGATGGCAAATAGTCTGATTATAGGGAAAGATGTTTTGCTGAACGCTATTCTGTTGATTTTCTTTTTAATTTGTTGGTTCTAAGTGGCAAGGACATGGCTGGGTTTTATTCAGTGAATAAGGACACATGTTCCCTGGAAGGTTATTGTTTACTTTATGTTCCCAGTTGCCGATATTCTTCACTTTGACAAATATTTAATATTTAATTAACAAATAATTCCCCATAAACTCCCAGCGAGCCCTACAAATTATATCGAGCGCCATTTTTATTTAACTTTTCACTGTTTTTTTCTAATTTGTGGTACTTCTTAATCAAAACTGTTTTATTTTTTTATTTTTGACGACATTGAATGTGTTTCATAGCAATCTTGTTAATAAATACCCAGGCTTTGTTCTGGGTTATAGTCACTGTTAATTATAGCGAACACTATTGAATGAGTTTCATTTATGTAGTCATTTTGTAGATGGAAGCACCAGTTGCTAAGATATCAAAGCGTTGATTTTTCCATAAGCTTCAATAATATTTTAAAATAATTTTATTTATGTATTATTTTAAAGTGATATTTTTCTATAAATCATGGAGAATATATACAATATTAAATTATATGCAGCGCAATAAGGTCCAGGCATAGTAAAAATATTAAAAGAATTAATCAGATGCTAAGAACGTAGCTTTCACATACAAACGGCGGCCATTTTGAATAATATGGATATCTTGTTGTCGTCAGCGATCCTAGTGACCAAATCTGTCCCTACAGAACGTTATTGTGCAACGAGGTCTCCATTATATTATATATTATATGAATCGTCGAGTGGGTTAATTTCCATGTCGTGTCACCAGAGCCCCTTTCTGCCACGTTTATACGTTTCTTCTGTTGGGTAGGGGCGAGAGGGTCTTCACATCCCGTGGCACGACACCCCATAGCGAGGGTTAAAGCCTAAGGACTGGTTGAGGTGAGATAGTGGCGTCTTTAGGGGTGGGGGGGGGGCCTCATAGACGCCACTGTCTCTAGTCTTAACTGACTGACTGATTGACCCGCTGTAAATTTTTACCTTCTGTCACGGATTTTAACAAAAAAAAAATTATGTTGTTGCAGAATTGTACAAATTGACGGGGGAGGTACTGGGTGAAGGCGCTTATGCTTCGGTGCAGACCTGCATTAATATTTTCACGGGACTGGAGTACGCTGTGAAAATGATTGAGAAGATTCCTGGACACCCTAGAGCCCGCGTATTCAAGGAGGTTGAGACCTTCCACCACTGCCAGGGTCACCAGAACATTATACAGCTTCTCGAGTTCTTCGAAGATGACGAACGGTGAGTCGTATATTACTGTTGCAGGACTATCTTTTGGAGTGTTGAGGGATGAGAATTGATTGTGATGGATAGGGAAGATACACCTTGACACCCTAGGGTGTTGAGACCTTACACCACTGCCAGGGTCACCAGAATACAGCTCCTCGAGTTCTTCGAAGATGACGAACGGTGATTCGTATATTACTGTGGCAGGGCAAGCTTTTGGAGTGTTGAGGACTCATAGGGAAGATACTCGTACCTGGGCACTCAGGGGTTCTTAAGGGGGTGGAGACCTTTCATCACTGCCAAGGGCAGTAGAACTTTGTGCAGCTCCTCGAGTTCTTTGAAGACGATGAATGGTAAGTGGTGCCTTTTCAGAATAAAATACGCCACAAATAACCCATCAGAGGGTTGAGGGATGGTGAACACAGTCAAAGTAAAATCAGAGTATATTCTTTGGGTGGAATCAGCGAGAGCCTATGGGGTCATTGCTGGCCGAGGCTGGATTCGATATTAAATTAGACTAATCACTTCTGTGTTCTTCGCAGATTCTACCTCGTGTTTGAAAAAGTCAACGGTGGCCAGCTTCTGACCAGGATTCAGGAGCGTAGCCACTTCTCCGAGAGAGAAGCCTGCCAGATTGTGCGGGACCTGGCGTCGGCACTGCAGTACCTGCACAAGAAGGGAATCGCTCACCGAGACCTCAAGCCTGAGAACATCCTCTGCGTCTACCCCGACCAGCTCAGCCCGGTCAAGATTTGCGATTTCGACTTGGGCTCGGGGATCAAGTTTAACGCTAGTCTATCGTCACCCATTGCTACGCCTCAGCTCCTTACTCCTGTAAGTATTAAAGACTCAAAATTTTTTGTAGCCCCTGAATGTCAGTGAAGTGTGCATGCTTGGGATTCACTGTTGCGAATGTTTTAGTGAAGATTTCTCGTTCTAGTCTTATGGGAGACACATTCGCCGAATACGAAGTTATGATGAACTATTTGCGTATGCCATGCCCTAAACAGGGTGACTTCTCCACAATTAGTCGCCATGCGGACTGCCCTCGGATTCCCAATCCTAGCGCAACCCGGATCTTTCAAGTTTCAAGGCTTCGATTTTCCTCTGGCTCCTGCGTCCAAACAGCTTTGTGCATTTGCTGCACATTGTCTGCCACCTCTTAGTTCTCTTAAGCTTCCGTTTCAATTATAGATAGAGAGACTTCTACAATTTGTCGCCACTTGGGCTATCCTTGGATTCTCAGCGCAACCTGGGTCTTTCAAGGTCTTTCGTTGTCCCTCTGGCTTCTGCGTCCCAAACGTCTGTTCCTCGCAGCTTTTTCTCCCACCATTTGCTGCGCATTGCCTGCCATGTCGGACTTGTTATTTTTGGTTTCCACCACAATTATAGGCCCGCCGAATATTTCGTATTATAGTATGATTGGTAACGCTTGAGTAGATTGCCTATTTCAATATTTGGAAAATGCCAAACTCATATGTAGCCTATTTGCCGAATAATTATGAAGGGTTGTGTCTTAGAATTTCCTCAGAGGACAGAATACCACTAGCGTGTCCAAGATGGCAAGTAAACTCTGATTGGCTGATGTCTTAAATCTTAGATGATCTTGGAACAGCTCAATGTGCGCAACTAGAAATTGAACTGCAAGAAAAAGGGTGGATTGATGTAATTGCGGCGGCGAACGCTCGAAGGAAGGTCATGATGATATGTCAATTTTAATGTCATGTTCATTCTCTTAGGCGCTTATTCCACCGACCGGCTAGGGCTAAATACAAATACGGTGACTTGGTAACAGACATTTAAGACTTAAGCGGGGTTTCCACCGATCTCGCATTGCAGAATGCAAATGACATTGACGGCAATGTTTGTTTTACTCTATGCCATAGTTAAAATTGATCAATGATCATAGAGTAAAATCACAAATAAACAAACTAAAATTAAATAATGGTGTCATGGGATATGTTAATTACAAACATTTTAATAGATTTCTATAAAAAGAAAAACAACCTTTTCCGTCAATGTCATTTGCATTCTGCAATGCGAGGTCGATGGAAACCCCGTCTAAGTCTTGAATGTCTGTTACCACGTCACCGTATTTGTATTTAGCCGTAGCCGGTCGGTGGAATATGCGCCTTACTTTATAAGTGATTAATGATGAGCCTTCGAACGAGCGGTTTTTAAAGAGTTACACAGTTGGTTGCGTACGAATTGCGATACTTCTTTTATTCGGGATTAATGAGGAAAAACAGCTGGTATCAACGTATGGACCAGCTGCAGATGTCATAATTTAATTCTTTTTCCTTGGCTGATAAGACGAATAATTTAGTTATATAAGTTGTTTGTATCATATCTTTGGGAGTGAATTAAAGCTTATATGTATGTATTGGCCAGAGTGTATGCAAATTTCCATCTTTCCACTGCTTGTATGTCTGTCTTATTGAACGATATAATTTTGAGTAGTGTTCTGGGTTGCGATTAACTGACCTGCACTGAAAATAGACAAATAAAGCCTCCGATCGTAGCTAATCAAAAGATTTGAGCAATGTGATTATTGTTCCACAGCGAAGAACTTAATTTAAGGTTTTCGGAAAGTTTTCTGTGCCCCAAATGTAAAACAGGAAACTAATTGACCCAAAACGTAATTTTTTACAGCTCCAATCGCTGTATGTGGTGATGTCTGGTACGGGGTTTTATCAGACGATTCAATGGGGTCATGAAGCTACCTGCCATTGAAAATCGTGTATACAGTAATTTATTTACTGGATATTGACCAGAAAAAAAATTCCACTTGGCTTAGCAGTTTCTACGACACCAGTCATGACTGCATCAAATTTATAGGAGACTAACTGTAGTATTTTGTTTTTTTATTTTTGCAGGTTGGCAGTGCAGAGTTTATGGCGCCTGAAGTGGTAGAAGCATTCATCAGCGACTATTCATCATACTATAACAAGCGCTGCGATCTCTGGTCTTTAGGTGTAGTCATTTATATACTACTCTGCGGCTATCCGCCCTTCTATGGTAACTGTGGAACCGACTGCGGCTGGCAAATTGGCGACAACTGTCTGATGTGCCGAGTAAGTACTTATACCCCACTAATTATACTTATAAATTGCATTTAATTAATTAAATTATTTGGAAGTGAACAGGTTAGTTTTAAGGGAGGGAAGGCCTGAAAAAGGTAAAAAATAAAGTCAATTTTCTTTCTTCTTTCTTTAATTTACCTTATGAACAAAGATGTCGAAGATCCCCAACTATACTGACCTCGGGGCTTGTCACTCGTTTTCAATGCACAACTGGCTAGGACTGCCTGCTGGCTCACCTGTTCCGCCTAGGCCTGGCTGCTCCTGACCAACGCCCACTCTGACTCGGCGGACGAATGAATGCTGCCCATCTGTCAATCGATCCAGAGCCCAAAAAACGGTTCCACTCTATTATCGCGGGTTGGTATCTTTACGGTGTTCATATTTCACCGATCACCATCGCAAGGAGCAACTCCACAATATTCAAGACCAAAAATGTCGGTACAGTAAGCAACGCTGCAAATATATACCCAATTAATTCACCGTAAAAATCAACATTGTGAAGAATGCAGCATCGGGCATTATAGAAGAATAGAAAGAAAGAAAATTGTCTTTATTTTCCGTGTGGGTGAATTATGGGCCTTACGGCCCACTCTTACAGCTAACGTATCTAGATAGTTACTGTATAGATTTTACAATAAGTCGATGACTTGATTGCAGGAACTGCTCTTCTCAAGCATCCAAGAGGGTCAATATGACTTCCCGGATCAAGAGTGGGCGGACATCAGCGAGGACGCCAAGGACCTGATCCGCAGACTGCTGGTGAAGGAGGCGAGTCGACGACTGAGCGCGGACTCGGTGCTGGAGCACCCGTGGATGCGGTGCCTGTCGGCACCGACGCCGGGCCGCATGCTGACCACGCCGCGGAACATTCGGCGCAACAACAGCGCGCGGGAGCTGAGCGCCGCTGCTGAGTCCGCAATGGCGGTAAACCGCGTCTGCCAGCAGCACTTCTCTATGAACATCGAGCTGGTCCCGAAGCATTCAGTGGAGACGTGCAAAACTCCAGGTGGGTCTCTTATTATTTTAGGGACTGATTTTGAAAAAATATAATTCATTACTTTGTGAAGTTCGTACACAGCGTCGACATTTGGCGCAGATTATAGATTCGAGGAGGATATTGCAATGGTTTGGACACACAAAGCGAATGGCAGTTGCGGGACGAACCGGCTGGAGGAAGATGTAGCGGGAACACGTAGCAACGAAGAGACATAGAAGCCAGATTGAGGACGATCTCAGAAGAATGGGACTCGTATCAGTGTTAAATGATCGAGAGTCTAAGAGGCGCATGTATAACACCCTGGTAATTGGAGCTGTTTGTAGATGATGACGACCTAGGTGTGTTCGTATTCCCTCTGTTATTTCTTCCTCCAGTCATTGGCTCGCACACCTGCTGTTACGCTATCCGTGTCCAACAAACCATTTCTCGCTGTCATCTCCACTATAGGTTTTTCCACTCAAAACTCACGTCTCACCACTTAATTTATAATTTCAACCCTTCTTGGCATGTGAAGAGTTATTCTGATAAATTTCGACAGAATAGTCTTTGACCTAAGTAAAGTAATACTTATTAATCTATTTATTTCTTGTATTTACAGGCGAATTGTTCGGTTTATCCCCGCCGTCAGAATCAAGACTGATGCAGCGTAGACTGCACACAAAGTCCCAAACCGGTCCTTGCTCGCAGCAGGCCAGATCTGAAATTCAGATCCTCAAACCCAATCTGGTTCCATCTCCGTAACGCATCACATAATGGAAAACAGAGCCTTGACATCAATCACCAAGAATCTACCCGCTGATTGGTCAAAACAGACCATAGACACCAGTCACCTAGATCTAATCCACTCAGTTTATTGGTTGAAGCAGAGTATAGACATCGGCCAACTAGATCTAATCCACTCCGCTGATTGATTAAAACAGAGCATAGACGTCAGTCATCTAGATCTAACCCCGCTTACAAAAGTTCACCGAAGCTGCTGCGCGTCATCTCCGGATTTTCTCTCATTTTAGAGATAGTATGTTGGATTGCTATTTGTGATATTTTTATTTTCAAAGTTGAAGTAAGTGTCATTGAAGTGTTCGCTGACGCGCCAGTCAACTTAGCGTTCTCGTGGTGCATAACATGTATCTCCTTCAAACCGCCTTGTTTGTTTTGCCTAAACCACGTGAACGCTTTGATTGGCTCTTGTTTGCTGAGAGAATGTTGTGGCAGCCATTTTGATTTATTTTTTAAAGTTGCAAAACCCTACCGAAAATTATGTAACTTGTACGTTTTACTGGTCAAATGGATGGTGATTTTGATTTTAGTTTGATTAGAAGCGATTCTTATTGACAATCTCAATATTCATATGGTTGAGAGATATGGTTTTTGTTTGCTGAAAGAGTATATGGCGGCCATTTGGATTTTGGTTTTTATTCCATTTCTGAAATGAAGGAGTCTAACTTGTATTTTATTGGCCAATTCTTTTTGTGTACATATTTTAAGTTTTTGTTTATTTCACTCTCCCTCGAACCTCCACCCACTGATAATAGGCACTTCAATATTCAATTTGGCGTCTATTTTCTGAGTGATCGAAGCAATCCTATTATCTCTTATCTGTTCGATTTGTACCGTACCTACAGTTTCTTCTAGGTTTAAATGCAATAGCAAGAGTCTGCGAAAAACTAAAACTGCTAAAGTTTATTTACTACTCATTTTAAAATGTAAACACTCCAATCATCTTCAACGTGATAAAGATTGCCCCTTTCTTCTATAAGTGACTTGTTTGTACAGTGGATGCTTAGCTTATAGACTTCTTGTATCTTTCTAACATTTCTGGAGCATTATCTATCTATGGGTGCAGCAAAATATTTTACTTAGCTTTGGTTTGTTTCACTCTCTTAATAATACAGCTGTAGCCTAAACTGCATTGCACATTGCAAAATAGCCATATCTTTATATCATAGAGTAAGATTGCTTAACATTATCTATTTGCGGTAAAACTAAGCAAGTCATTGTTAGTTTACAACTCCAAGTACTATACAATAATATATTGTCTAGTTAATACACAATCGGACAAATCCAATGTCGTTTATGTACGCCCTAAATATTCCGGAGATGGTCCCAAAAAGATTTCATTACAGAAGCTGAAGTGGGAATTCTGGAGGATTGAATCCATCGGGCACCCTTTTTCATAAGCTAAGTACTAAGAAATGTACAACTACTTCAATTCTTCTACTTTTTTTTTTTAAATGTCGGGGCGTACTTAAATTTTAATTTTGTCATGAAAGTTGCACTTTTAATCTTTCAACACCAATTTTTTGAAACATTCTAGAAAAAAAATGAAACAGTCCTTTACGTCACAGACCTTACATCAATCCAGGTTGCCAGTAATGATCATAGGATCGGCTGGCTTTGTCATGAAACTGGCCTTGAAGATTGTTTACAAATCAATCTAGTTTGTTTGAGGTCTGCGGTCGAATTTTGATTTGATATTTTTTAAATAAACGAAATATTGGAGGATTTGTTCAATAGTGTATATATTATGTAACCAATATCAATATTTATTTTTCCTTTCATTAAGTTTTTCATTTGCTTTTAATGCTGATGGGGCATATACTTTTAAGATTGCTCGAATAAATTTGACTGAAGAGTTTCCTGTGTAACCTAAGTTTGCGCAATTTTGCTGTTCCTGATGATATCCCTGTAGAATTGCTGGCATGTCAACAACGGTAATTCTGATATTGTTGTATTTTGACACTCATTAGGCCCTACAGTGTAATGTATTGAGTGGTGTAGCAAGCGGGTGGCCGGAGCGGCCCAGGCCAGAGCCAAATGGCGCCAAAAATAACAACAAAATATTAATAAAAACAGTTCATGTTCAAATTATTTTTCTTATAATTTTTAAAAATATTGCAACAAGCCCTCAAACCGAAGCGTGTGTGGGTGGCACACAATATACATTGCACTTTTAGGGTTATAAGTTAAGAGCTTAATTTATACAGGCACACTGATGGACAGTAAATTGAAATATTGTAAGTCGTTAGGTATTATATCGGTGCTGTGAAATTATTGAGATGAAGCCTGGCAATTTTTGATGCTGAAATGAAACAAAGGACGGTTTGTTTGCACCTACTCATTGCACGGCCTTTCCATTGCGCAAAGTCAAGGGAACACCGCTGTTGCCATTGTCATATATTCCTTCCATAGACATGAAATATCTGGCTCACCGTCAGTTTCCAAGCGGTTTTTTTTTCCACAAGATTCCGTTCATGAGGCAACTATTAACGTAATTCATGGATACGTTGGACTGCTGGTGGCTGCTTCTACAGTATGGATTTGTTGGGTAACGCTCGGCGCTACGTAAATTAGAATGGAGACTCGTATCCGAGCTTGTTAAGTTATGCTGTTGCGTTATGTCAAGGGTAAGCATGTCTCAGCTTGTCCATTGTCGTTTATTACCGGTGTGGATTGACATCGAGGATGCGTAACAGTTTGCCAGCGTTCAAAATTCATATGGAAACTAATACCAATTATTTATTATTGCCGATGAATCGATGAGGTCGTTTTGAGCCTATGGGCCTATAAAAAGCCTTTTAAAAACGTTAAAAGTTGGACTGACCTTTCAGGTGTACTACCGTTATATATAACTGAATAGCCTAGAAGCCAAAAGGTGCAAGTGACAAAGCGTTTTGATGTTAAGTGCACCATGCTGTTACTCCAGCTACTCCTTATCTTAGAGACCAGTAGGAACAGCGGGATCTGTCATTTTGGCAATTCATGGAAAAGGGGTATATCTGTACATTTTCACATGAGTTGCAAACTTTAGCCTCAATTATATCGAATGTGTATTTTTGTAATTTGCACCCCTTGGCCTCTGTGCGCTTCAACTACATTTTCTAGCCAGTGGTATCGCGGAGGAATGGCTGTGAGTGTTCCCTTAACTGTTTGTAATGGCCAGATCGTTTGTATTGTACAAATTTTAAAGTAAATCTAGCAATAATCTGCTTGTTGTCAAACAATTTTTGCTACCTATTTTATATAACTGATTGTGTCGTTCACATTATTAGTTGCTAACTTTCTCGCTTATATGAACCTGTACAGTATCCTGATTTTTTTTAAGGACCGGCCAGAGTATTCTGCTGCTAAATTATAAAGAATACTCTGATCATACCTTAATGTTTTATACATCAAATTCGCTGCCTTCAGCAGTAAATGCAACATTTTTTTTAAATACTTTTAACTTTTTAATATTTGTTTAAACATGTTAAAAACGAAATAAAAAATATTTCAATGTTCATTCAAGCAGTGACATTGATGAAACTGGTTGTAGGCCTTGATGATATTTTCAATTTTGACGTTTCTATTTTGATGTCAATTTTTAACATACACAATATTACTTTACATTGAGTTGAAATTAAGGAAATTTTTTGATTACTTTGCATCTTCTTCAGGCAAAATGTTTGCTGTTTTGTTAAAATCAATTGTTAAATACATTGAAAAAATTAATTTTAAGCTAAATCAGGTCTGAACAGACTGTATGCATCCGGCCCGGAGCAAAATTAAAAAAAAAAATATTCTCTTAAAAACTGCAGATAGTCCTGTGGCAAAAATTTTGTAAACGTCTTCCTAATGTTAACCGCCTGCCTTTTTTACGTTTATAAAGTTGTATTCATTTTTGACTTTATAAGCAGGCATTGTTGGCCAAAAATTGTCAAATTTAAGTCGTCGGTCGTCGGAATTTTAGCGTATTTTTAATAAATATTTACGTACAAAAATTTAATGGAAAGTACTAAAACTTTAATGGAAAAAATAGTAAAACATCTGTAGCGATAAATGGCGGGAGTTCCCCCAGCAGCGCATGCGCATGGGTTTTTTCTCTCGAAACTATAGGAACATAGAGCAGACTTGCGCAACAAAGAATGGTGGAATTTAAACCGCCTAACTGAAAATTTCATAAAATAATCTTAATGACTTGGTACTTTCCGCTTGAATTCATCCACCAATTTTATTCCCATATGTTACGACGATCGACGTAAAAATTGACTTTATGTACCAGTGTTATTACTTTCATTTATTCAAAACTTCGTACAACTTGTGTATTGGAGGAAATCAGTGCTTAGCTGCATTAGTTTCAACCTATCAACAGTGGAAACTGACTGTTTAACATTTGTTGAAAAAATGGCAAATCTTTTCTTTTAATGTACTAGTAATATTTCATTTTATAAAGAATGTAATATTTAAATAATTTGTTGCTGCTAAAAGCAGCGAAAAAAAATCACGACAATGCTGTAAGTTGGTTTTTAGAAGACATGATTCAATATTCTGATGTAAAGTTTAATGGGTTGCAGATTGTGTTTAAAAAAAATGTAGTTGTAGGTCAGTTAATAAGCTATACTAAATCATCTTAGGTTATTAGTAGTTTTCACAGTGGGTCGGTGTTAAGTATAAACTAAGCCGTAAAATTACTTAATTTTAATTATCTCCTAGGAGAGAGTGCTTGAAGAATTAAATAGTCGAAAATTTGAAGAAAAAAAGTACGGTACATCAGCTACAATTATGGGGAGCCTAATGTACTGTTTAAACAGCAATAGAAGGAATTGGAACGCTGTTCTAATGCAATCATTCCTGTTTAGGAATAAACACAGTGTTTCGTTTCCTTCAATTCCAATTTGAACAACAATAGGCGGACGTCGTAGTTCCTGTTTTGGAATAAACATAGTCTCCATTTGCTGTTTGAACAGTATTTGAATAAAAATAATGCATATAATAAATCATTATTAGTTTTTTACAATTCTGTCAAGGCGGTACCGGTAGGTAACTTGTTGTGAAAAGTAAGGAGCTGCAAATTTGTCGTGTCGATGATCTAAAGTTTATTTGAACCACCGGCACCACTAGAAAATACATTTAATTTATCTTGACGCTAATTGGTTAAGAATTTCAATATTCGGTTATTCTATACTGCATTTTTCGTCAGTATTTGAACTTAAAAATATAATTTGGTTTTTTTTTTTTAATTATGTTGAACTTTTAAATATGAAAAAAAGGCAAGAAGTATAAACTTAAAACCAGGAACATGTTCCTAATCGATATTTTCTTTCGACTATCTGCTCATATGCATATTTTAAAAAGTTTTTCTTCTCGCTTTTATTTTTATTGTGCAATAGTTTAAAATTACTTCTGATACCGTACGTTAAAAAGCCCGGTGAAGTAAATTAAATACGTATTATAGATATTAATAATTAATGTAATAGGTCTTACCTTATAGGCTTAATTTTAGTTTTAAATCATAAATTGAATCATGTCTTCTTGGGTTCTGTTTGATTAATATCGAAATTAAAAAGTCTGATAGGTATTAGTCGCTTAATTCTGGTCTGTGGGCGGAGCATCATTTGTGCCATCTACCGGAATTTTAACTCATTCACCTAAATTCCGCTAGAGGGCAGCGTTCGAAGCACCGCCCACTGGTGAACTTTGTACCTAACCGTACCTAACAAACGCATTATTAGATTTTATTCGAACGAACCTTTTACCAACTGGGTCTATTAGCGAGAACTTAATTTGTCTTGTGATTGAGTGTACAAGCTCTGTTTACCCTAATTCATGATTGGTTTAATTTTCGTAGCCTATCTTGGGTATTTTGAGATAATAATGAACGTATGTTCATATAAATAGTATTACATAATTCTGTTCATTTTTTTTTTCTTTTGTACGATTGCGGCGAAAAGAACAAAAATAAAATCATTCCGATTTTCTTTGATTTTGGTTTGTTTATTTAATAGCGTAGCCTACGTCATGATTTGGATAGTGTATCTAGTCGACTCCGCTACCGTGACAGAAGAATTAAGGCGGGGATTCCACCAACGTCAATAGTGATAGTAAATGTTTATTGACGTGGTAGCAGACATTTTTAGACAGCCATGTAAACTTTTACTTTTTGTCACTCGTTTCTTTCTCGACATGACTGACCATCAGCTGCATCACGAACGGCCCACCTCCCCAGCTCTTGGGTAAACCAGGTGGAAAGCATAACTCAGGAAGTATAGGCTAGCTCAAAACGTCTCCCAAGACTAGGGAAGAAGCATCACTCTTAAAATTGCTTAGGGTACCTTAGCAGGGATTAGCGTATTCCGATCAACTGTCAAACTCAAAAAGTAGTCTAACATTTCTTTGACTTGTCAATAACAGCCGCGACGTACAAACCCCAAACGCCTAATCCCGACTGCAGTATCCCAAGAACCGACTCTCAGGGTTGTTGAACCACAAAACTAGGGTGTCTCTTAAATGAAACCAACAACTTATAGGAACTGAAGAAGCAATTTATTAAGGAAATTGTGAATTGGGGAAAACTACACCCTAACCTTACACAACTTACATTTTCATAATAAGTTAATTGCCCAATCTTTGGCTACTGGAAAATTAAAGTTACATAATAAACGTGGTAGCAGACATTTTTAGACAGTCTAAAAATGTCTGCTACCACGTCTAAAAATATTTACTATCACTATTGACGTTGGTGGAATCCCCGCCTTAGCTCACTTGTACTATGCATAGGAGAGATACGATATTAGTTGCCGCCAAAAATATTTTTAGTTTCTGCTAGAACCTGCCACGTCTTCTTCGACCAACGGGTCGCCATACCTAGTTGAATGCAACAGAACAGAGCCTGTTCCAAACTGCAGCAAACTTTGTAGTGTGCACAACGTTGGCAAGGAAACATGATGGGATATAATAGCGCGCTGAGACTATCAGTCAGTTGAACTAATGCGCCAAGCTCTACCATAATTAAGGCGTATGGAAGGCAAAGCGTATAACTGCGGTCAAACTCGTTTTGAGAGAAACGCACTTGAAGTTAATAGGATATGCTACGTAGAAAATTGGCACCCCAATATTAAATACTTTTCATTTTTTATTTCATTAACTAAGCAAGTTATTAAAAATTTGGCTCATTTAAGTTGTTGAAGACTACTTCGTGCTTCATATGATCGGCAATTTTTACTTTTCGGAAAGAACTAAGGCACCAAAAATTTAATACCGTACTTCCTATTATATGATGCATGAAGTAGTCTTCTACAACTTACATGAGCCAAATCTTCAATAACTTGCTTTGTTGATTAATTATAAAATAAGAAGTCAATAAAAATAATAAATTTTGGGGTGCGAATTTTCTACGTTGCATGTCCTCTTAAGAAACTTTAACCTTTTTCATTGGTGAACTGATTTTCAAATGCATTTTATTCAGGAACTGAGCATGCTGCAGTTATACTGATTGGCCTTTAAAATAGATAAGTGCTTCAGGAAAACCATGGTGCAGTTATCTCAAAATTTAAACAAATTGCAGTTACACGCTTTGCCCGGCTTTGGCTTCTATACGCCTTAATTGCTTTCACGAGTCCTGGAGCTGCAGGATCCCGATCATGGCGATTTGGGATTATTATAAAACCTGGTTTATTCAATTATTTTTAACAAAGGAGAGCAAAATGCTCGGGAAATTAAAATTGATAAATAAATATACTTGATGAGTTTTCATTTTTTTTCTCCCTTAGATGTAGACACATTGATTAAAATTCTTATAATATTTCAAAATTCTACCTGTATATTTTTAATGTTTATTAGCATTTCCTTCCATTATTATTATAAGGTCAGCATGAAAAGAAGACTTTATAGTCTTATTGTTCGCATTTTGTTTTGTTTTTATTCAATAAAGTCGTTTTCAATTCAATTCAATTATTAAACAATGCAACCATTCTCTTACATTGCAATATTTATTATTATGAATTTCCCGCGCATATTTTAAGAGCATCACGAGACACCTTACTAAAAATAAACCCCGGTAATCGGTATAATCCCAAATCGCGATGATCGGGTTGCTGAGGAAGTCTCTTTTTCCTTAGTTTCCTGCAAATTGTAAGCTATGCAATTATGTTCTACTCGTATTTGTATAATAAAAGCGAACAAGTCCATTGATAAGCACTTGTGCGAGTCTTTACACGCCATGCAATCGGAGACGTGTCGTACTCATCACGGGTAATAACCTACAGAGGCGACTGAAAAGGTCAATCGGATACATTCACTAAATTGTTTGTGTGCGATTTATCTTTTTATAAAAAAAAAATATATATATATATATTACCCAACTAGTGCCTAAAGGGAGTATTATAGGTAACTAAGGCGGGGTTTCCACATACGTCAATCGTCAATGAAAAATGTGAAATTGAAGGTTTAGCAGACATTAAAGACATACTAAAAATTCTGCTGCCACGTCAAAACCATATTTCTCATTGACGATTGACGTATGTGGAAACCCCGCCTAAGCAGGTTAGCGTGGCTCACACCAGCGCAGGAGACAGGAGTAAAGAAAGAGGAATCCGAAGAAGTCGCCATGCTTGGAAATGATGTTTTCATGAGGAAGTCTGGCACACCACTATGCATTTGGACATGGGGGTGCCGCCTTACTGCATAATAACAAACACGGTAAATAATTGAATAGCTCCGCAGAATAACGTTCTGACACACATTATTGTACGTTATACTGGATTAAATTTAGGGAGAATTTTTAATTTTCTAACATTCCACCAGATGACAGCTCCATCCACTCTTACTCACAAAAACTTAGGCAGATATGTAACTGATGCTGTGTGTGAAAATGCGTCCTTCCTAGTAATTCTAATTAGGCCTATATTAGGCAATATTATATGATATCATATAAGATATCACAACAATAGGCTTGACAATATTTGAAAACGTTATTTTAATGCATGAGTAGGTAGGCTATATATTTATTTTTGTTACCCATTAAAATAATTATTTTTTCTTTAAAAACGTTATTTAGAAGGAAAAATAAAAATATATTTTTCCCCATCAATTTAAGTACCTATCATGAATGAATCAATTAACACTCAAATAATATTTTCTAATTCTAGCACTTGTTTCATGTTCATTTTGATCTTTCTGTTTATAACCTTTAATTCCTCAATAATTACAGCATCCATTTATATATCAAACACCGTCAAGTGTCACTTCAAGCATCAAACAATGGCGGATCCATGGGGGAGGTCACGTGGGTCATGACCCCCCCCCCTAATTGAGTAAATTCATAAGATAGTAAAAATAGTTTTTACAAAAACAATTTCTCGGGAGGCTGGGGGTCTTGGCTCGGCACCTACACATACAACTTGTGACCCCCCCCCCCCCCTACATTTCCCCCCCGCTGGATCCGCCCTTGGAGTCAAACAAGCTCTCTACACTGACAGATAACAATCACGCTTGATGCAATCGATTTCCTCAAGCATTTGATAAAGTCGCTTGATAGTGTAGGGGCACCTTAACATCCATATCTAATATATTGCAGTATTATATAGTATATAGCACTGATTTTAAACCAACATTGGTTAAAGAGGTATAACCTCCTTGTTCTGGCGTTCACGTTTGGAACAATTGGAGTCTGGAGTGGCCGATGCAGAGTGTCAAATGAATCTCAGGCCACGGGAGCTTCTGAAGTTCAGCAATATGATAAAATTGCAGTAGAAGAGCAGGGCGAACTTATGGGCCCAAATAGCGGCCTGAGTCCCTATAGCCATTAAGAACAACTAATGTAAAGTAAAGTAAATGTAGACCCTATTTGTATTGTATGGATGAGGACGTGATGGCAAACTTTAGTGATGGGTGGCGGGTGCAGCAGTATGCATTAATAAGCAAGTGCAGTGACATTGGCAAAATGGAGACTCACAATTTTTGGCTGTTTTCCATTTAATTAGCCTATAAATCCTCTAGCGAATAAACGACTAATTAGTAGGTAGGCTAATAATAGAGTTAGTAAAACCAAAATCAACGTTAGGACATTAACATTGTCAAAGAAAATTATAATTACAAAGGTTTTCATGGACGGAGTTTCGTGACGAAGCACTAGAATCCGGGATGGTATAGGCTGTGGAAATATCAGTGCACATCCCCTTGCTCAAACAGTTCCTGCTGAGCCGACCCCGTTCAATGCATAGAGGGTTCAGTATTTCCGCCCGCAGCGCTGTCTGCAGGAACAGTCGGCAAAATTTTATCTGACTATGAAAGCCAAGAGCACAGTTTTTAATTATTAATTGTAATTAAATAATTTATCTACGCAAATTTAATTTTGCATAGATTTAAATATATTTATTATAAGCAGTGACTAATTTGTTTTTCAAATTTAAGTTTATATGATATCTCTGAGGACATTCAATGACTAAAACCGCCATATACTTCCTTGTCAAAGCACTGTTTTTAATCATTAATTTTTAATTAAATTGATTATCTAAGCGACTTTAATATTTTTATAAATTGAAATATATTTATTATAACCAATGACCTTTTTCCAAACTTCAGGCTATATTTTATCTGAAAATAAGATAAACGAAACGATAAACGTAGTTCATCAGCCACCTTTGTTTTTATTTCACTACTCAGTTCAACAGCACTATTTTTTAATAATTAATTAACAACTTAATTGTTTATTTAAACAAATTTAACACTTTGTAAATTGTATAAATTTAAAGTTGTATTTATTATTTAATTAAATGAACATTAAATAAATAATATAAAATCAATTTAAAATGAAAGTTTTTTTTTGTAGGTTTGGGCGGAAACGCGATACTAGCGCAGTCTCAAGTCCCGGTCGGCAAGTTTTTTTGTTTTAGGGAATTTTTCCGCCATTTGTAAATAAACAAATACTACTATTAAGGCCGTAGTGGACCATCTAGTTAGTTCTTTATCTAAGCTGCTGAGCCTCCGAGTTACAATCTTGGAAGCCTACGCAGTTCCACTGAAGATGTCGACCGCAGATGTTGGCTTATTATCCAGGATTCTAGCGCTTCATCATTGTCAAAGAAACCTACAAGTTTTAGTATTAATATCAGTATTAGTGATTAGTTCAATAAACTATAGATGCTTCTTTCATTGCAATTCCTTTCATCGCTATTTTTTCGTTCATCATTGAACACATCCTAGATGCGTAGTCTTCTTACATTGCAATTACTTTCATTCATTTCACAATTTTCCTTTTTATCCCTAGTCTAATAGTGCTCAACGCCGCTAAAAAAGTTTTCACTTCAAAAACTTGGTATACACTCCGAGTACCTACTACTAATTAGAGGACAACTTAACAACTTTGGGGTCAACTTACTCGTCACGTACTTACTCAAGGGCTTGCTAGGAGGCTGCTCCAACTTGCACGGTCTAATCATCTCTGTCTGTCGAGACCCAAGGTCAGTCACGGCTAAGGACATACTTTACGTGACGGACGATATACAATATATATTTACAATTGTATTTGTAATTTGATTTGTTGTCTGCCCCTGCCATTACCTAGGGATTCTCAAACTGTCATTTACCCCTTAATAAATACCGCGGACCGCGGACCCCAAACGTTTTTAGCCTACCCCCCCCCCCCCTCATACAAAAAAAATATCGGAACATCAACAATAAGTCTTTTAGGCGAGTATTCCACTTGTCAATATTCCGTCATTTGTGATTAAAAAAGTTGAGATTTTTGTTTTAAGGAGACTATTATGTAGATACTTCACTTATCTACATAATAGTCTCCTTAAAACAAAAATCTCAACTTTTTTTAACCACAAATGACGGAATATTGACAAGTGGAATACACGCCTTAATAAAAAATTTTCGGCTTTACCATGCTGTGTTAAGAATAACTTATTGTGGAGCTAAAAATGATAACAAAAGATTTTTAGGATGCAAAGTGCTATTCGATTATGATTTGGTTTATAATTTTACTCTCGAATATAGACTCGTATCTGTACTTGGTTAAGTCATGCTTTCACCTGTTTCATTGCGTCAATGGTAAGCTTGTCTCAGTTTGTTCATTATCGCTTGTAGCCGGTGTAGGTTGACATCGAGAACGTTGCCAATGGCCAAAAATTTATACGGAAAGAATACAAATAATGTCTGAAATCCATGGGGTCGTTGGCATTGGACAAGGGACCTGTGGGCCGCTATAAAGTAGGCCTGGGGCCGTAAGAAATCCTTAAATAAATAAATATCCTAGAAAGTTATGATTAAACGGCATGGTACAAGAACATGAAAATGAAGCTGAACAAGGAACCTGGCAAAAGTGTTTTTTACGAATTGTCTGTCGCTCTGTTTGTCTGTCGCTCTGTTTGTCTGTCGCTCCGTCGCTCTTTAGCTCTGTCGCTCTTTTGCTCTGTCGCTCTTTTGTTCTTTCACTCTGCCACTCTGTCGCTCTGTCTGTCTGTCGCTCTGTCGCTCTTTAGTTCCGTCGCTCTTTTGCTCTGTCGCTCTTTCGCTCTTTCACTCTGCCACTCTGTCGCTCTGTCCTGTCTGTCGCTCTGTCTTTTCAGCGAATCTGGTTGTGTCTTATTTGTGCTTA
Organism: Psococerastis gibbosa; assembly: GCA_963971405.1. Taxonomy (NCBI): domain Eukaryota; kingdom Metazoa; phylum Arthropoda; class Insecta; order Psocodea; family Psocidae; genus Psococerastis; species Psococerastis gibbosa. The sequence continues at coordinate 8,251,439 of OZ020489.1, forward strand.
ACAGATTGTAAAGCCAGCTGTATAGAGATGGGATGGGACAAGCCATTATTCGCTTATGACAGTAATAGCTAATAGAGGATCAGAATCCAGTCCCCACTCCTTCCAGGCTACCGTCTCTATTAATCATAATAGTCTTGGATGGTAACTCCAGTTGAAAATGAATCCAAGACCGCGCGACATACAACTTACACAGTAGAAGACTTGTGAGCCTTACCGAACTTTTCCGAAAATTTCACAAATGTAAAATTAGCTGTCCTCAAACTTCTAGCACTAGCTAGGAAAATATAATAAAAATAAAAGTTTATTAAGAGAAAATAAAAATAAATTAAAATGAGGGTTTTCGCTGTAGTGAGAGCAATTTTGGTGCACTGGCGATCAATTGTGATAATTTCAGTGCCTTTGCTGCTGTTACCGCTTGCCCTGCAGGATTTTAAGGTGAGTTTTCTTAGTTTTCAACCAGTGGCGTTTCAAATTTTTGGGGCCCTTACGCAAGACAGTGCAGTGGGGCCCCCCGACAATTTTTTGCAATAAAATTACACTAGGCCTAACATTTCATTTTCTTTTCTTAAATTAGTTTTGTTTTTAAATTTCTTATTAGCCTATATATTTCAGAAAATCCCAAAAAATTTACTTTTTTTTTCCTTTCTGCGGGGGGCCCTTACACCTTTCGTAACAACCCCTTTCTGTTACTCCACTGTTTTCAACATATTACCAATGATTGGCTATGGAGTAATCAGAGCGTGTGTTCAGTTCAGATGAGGTGACCGCGTCAGGCCTCGCGCTTTGGTAGGCATCGTTCAAGTTTTGACTTTTGTGTCTCAAGAAACCCACTATTATCGTCCATTATTTCGAAATTTTTCACCCAAGAGTGATTCTAAATAAATTCTTGGTTTGTAAAGTCTGAACATTTTTTCTACTAAATCTGTAAGCCCCACTATATCGGGCCTATAGCCTAATTAAAAAATATTTCCCCCTAGGGTGACCCCCGGACCCCCTCTTTGGAGTTAGGGAGATATAAAACTTTACTGCTGTTAAAATACATTGAACATTCACAAAATATTATTAATTGTATATTATTATAAATATAATTATTGTTGAAAGAACGTTAAATCTGAAATATTCAAATAGGTCGTGAACATGTTTGGCGTATTCCTGGGGTTTTAGGAACAGTGTAGATACCATACCTATTTTGTGTACATTGTTGCCGCGGGACTTTAGGTTCGATACAAAACCACCCAGTGACCTTATACAGTAGTATAAGAGAGATTTCTTTACAGATTACATTGGCTATGGAATATTCGTCTCTCTTAATATCTTTTATAGTAATATTGGTTCAATGGGTGGATATTCAACACCCAGGGGCGGATTTAGCTTTGTGCGGATATAGGCTCGCCCTTGTCTCGCGGACGTTAATAATTATTTATATGTATTGGGGGGGGGGGGGGGGTGTTCACTAATAAAACCACTATTTTCATATTATTATGTTATATTTATTATGTTTATGAACAAAATAACTTACTTTCTTATCCGTATCTAAAATGCTATAAATAATTTTTTAAATTTTTTAACATAATATACAAAAAAATATATATTTAATGTACGCGCATGCGCGGATATAGGCATTTGCCTCAGTTGCCAAGGCCGTAGCCATTGGGGGGTTCTTGGGGGCTCAACCTCCCCCCCCCCCCTCCCAATGAAATTGCTTGACACTAGATAGAATCGGATTTTGAGAGGAGAAATAAAAACTACTATGTAATATCCAATGAAATTTCTGAATCCCCCCTCCCCCCCCAAAAAAAAAAAATCCTCGCTACGTCCTTGTCAGTTGCCAATTGGTAAATCCACCACTGACAACACCGCATATGTCCGTATGTCATGCAATAATTATTCCGTAGTGCTATATTAAGAATTAAACATTTCACTCATTCATTCCGTCATACGTTGGTGCATTTATAGAAGATTTACGGTATTTGGTTATTTCAAGCTAGGGAAATGACCTTGTTCTGCATGCATATCTTCAATATGAATTGTTTTAAAATTTGGCGCCAATATTACGGCAATTAGTTACGTGGTTCAATTACAGCCCCTAGTACATTATTTTAGAAGTTTACCTTAGCAGCTTTATTTATTTACATTTGGGTTTGCGTTGATTGTTGGAACCTCCAGCAAATTGAAATGGTTTCAGGGCAAGTCAGAGGCAAAAAAAAAATATACAATATAATATTATAATATATATGTAAATATATATAAAATACAATTTTCCCGGGAGGGGGGGGGGGCTGGTACTTGCCCTGCCCGGCCTCGACTCTTCTACTGATTATCGTTCTGAAAATTATTTTTGTCAGCAGCTCCGTCTCACATTATCCCAAAACATCGGCGAACCATTTGACCTAGCGGAGGTGAATCTAGCTAAGATTGTATTCACCTAATTGTCACACAGTCACATTCACTTAGTTGGGATAATTCAAGCAATCAATGGGGACATTAGTCAGCAGTTCTATGTTTTTGTTTTCCAACGCCTGTTTTCAGCATTTCTGCTTTTAAGCTACCCTATCAGCCTGGTGGGGGAGTGAGTCTGTTTCTTAACTTGAGGCACTCTAAGCGCAGACTCCTTCACCTCAGGGAGAAGAGGAGCGACTGACAGGGCTCTAAGTAACATCATTCCAAAGCATAGGCATTTGCCCCAGTGAAGCTGAATGTCGCTAAGACTACCTAAACGTGGTAGGCAAGATGCTGTGGGGGTGTCAACCCCCCTCCCCCGAAAAATGTTCGCCTTACACTCGATGCAGCAATGAGCTGTGTCAGGTGACGTTGCGTATCAAAACTCACACTATTTCTCACCAATATTTTAAAAAAACTCACCCTGGTACCCTCGTCAGGGGTCTTGGTCAGTAAAATCAATGCTTTACTTCTGTCCTTCGGAACTAGTTTTTCTAAATTTTCCCCCGGACCCCCCTGTCTGCAGTATTATGAATCTCCACCTGTAAAATTTTAATCTTTACTACCTTCAAAACGAGTGGAACCCACTATTCCACGGCTTCTTTTTCAACAATTTTCCTCTCCTACTAGGCAGTTTTCGCAAACATACAAGCATCCCCAAGTGGTTCGGAATCCACTATAATCAGGAGGTCTATCCTGTCAGTCAACTCCCCTTTCCCCCGAGGTGAAGGAGTCTGCTCTTAGGGTGCCTCAAGTTAACAAATAGACTAACTCCCCCCGCCAGGCTAACAGGGTTGCTTAAAAGCAGAAATGCTGAAAGCAGGCGTTGGAAAACAACAAGCAAATATACATGCATAAACATCAACCTCCCCCCCCCCCCACCCCCAATGGAATCCAACAGACTTTGCAGAAGTGATAGCTACCGCCCTAACTGAATAAGAATAAAGTGGTGTGGAATTCGCCTAATTGTCACACGGTCGCCTTCACCTAGTTGCGGTAATTCACGCGAACGGTAGGCCACACGACAAGCTTGCAATTTTGCATAAAGGGGTGGGGCCCCCTACGACAACCCACGGCGCATTGTCTTATTCATTGAGAATTTTTATGTCACTCATTATGCCGATGATTCGCGGTCAAGGCCATTTAGAGAAAGAGGATCAATTATCTGGGTAAATTATTCTGTGGCCTAACTCGTGGCGATTCTTTATGACACGCTACTGTCTCGCCCTTATGCCCCGTATTAAGATTGGGATATGCTTTTTGGACCCATTTGTATTTAGGGGATTTGTAATTAGGGCACAAATGAAAATGGGACCAGCGAGAAATGAAAGAGAGAATCTGTGACGTTATTTCAGCACGCTCCATCTGCTCAAATCAATAACCTTATCGAGAAGATGCAAGGGAATAATTTATCGAACGATAATCCGATATGATTTTTGGACCCATTTGTATTTAGGGCATTTGTAATTAGGGCACAAATGAAAATGGGACCAGCGAGAAATAAAAGAGAGAATCTGTGACGTTATTTCAGCACGCTCCATCTGCTCAAATCAAGAACCTATCGAGAAGATGCAAGGGAATAATATATCGAACGATAATCCGACCAGTCGTAACCTACGGGTTCGAGACATGCGGGTTAAGACTTTTTCAATTTGAACTACCGGTATTGTATTTTGAGACCAATGGGTCATTGAGGATGATTATTTTTTAATTGATTTCTATGTACATTGTTGTGATGTTTGTTTTGATAAAATGTCGTGCCTGGAGAACGTGGCAGGAGACAGTCAATAATGGAGGATGGGAATAATAAAGCATCGTTTAAAGTTCAAGTATAATTTATTTAAAACATGGTGTCAGAATTGATTTATTTGTAAAAAAGTTGGTTAATTTGTATTCTTTAATATGCCTAATTCAGATGAAGATAAAACGGGAGTGGTCCCAACCGCCCCGACAGTAACCAAACACAGTGTTAGCCACAGGCACATGAATACGCGTGCAAGCAATCTCTGTAATGAATGGAATCGATGGATAACTGAGTTCACCATCTATTTAAGAGCCTCGAATTTAGAGAATGAATCAGACTCAAGACGAGTAGCCCTATTGTTGCACCATATGGGTCCAGAGTCTCTAGAAATATTCACATCATTTGGTGTTGATTTGGACACTGTTAAATTTGAGGATTTGAAAAAACGGTTTGATACATATTTCAATCCACTAAAAAACACTTCAATGGAAAGATTTCGATTTTTTACTCGCAAACAAGAAAGTGGTGAAACAATTGAAGAGTACGCTACTAAACTGCAAAATCTTGCAAGTTTCTGTGATTTGCAAAAACTGGCGGACTCCATCACAAAGGATGTGTTCATTTGTGGTTTGCGTTCAGAATTTAACAATATTAGAGAAAAATTACTGTTTGATAATCCCACGACGCTACAAAAAGCTGTTGAATTAGCTCGTTCAATGGATAGATGTAAAATTGAGTCAAGTTCTTTATTGAGGGACAGTTCTTTGAGTGAATTCGTGGGAAGTGTAGGCAAAAGGCGAAACGCTGCACCTTCTACCTCGTATAGGCCTAATTGGAAACAAGATGATAACAAGCAAGTGTGCAAACGTTGTGGAAAGAAGCATGAAGACAAGGGCAAATGTCCAGCTATTGGCCAAACTTGCATGAAATGCTCATTGCTACACCATTTTGCAGTAATGTGTCGAACCCGAACCCGCCCTCAAGTCAAGGCAATCCGTGATGAATTAGAAACTAATGATGAAGGCGAAAATGATGTTTTCTTCATCGGAAATGTTAGTAGGCCTAATGTAAATGGTTCTGGTGGATGGTATGTCAACGTGCATATTCGTAGTCAAAAAATTAAATGCCAATTAGACACAGGGGCTTTTGTAGACTTGATGTCATTAAGTACATGGAAGAGATTAGGGTTTAAGAATAAAGACCTAAAAAATGTCTCAATGAAAATTACCACTGTAAGTGGTGAACGTGTTAAAGTTATTGGATGTGGGTTTGTTAAAGGCCGCATAAATAATAAATTGCATACTTTCAAATTCCTGGTAGCAGACATACCATGCACCACAATCTTAGGTTTGACTACCTGTAGTAGATTAAATTTGGTAAAAAACATTTGCCAGGTTGGGTCTGGAAACGTAATTAATAACAATTTAGAAAATATTGTAAATTTTAAAAATTATGCGGAAGTATTTGAAGGTCTCGGATGTTTGCCTAGAGAAGTTCACCTGGAAACTGACCCGAATGTTAAACCGGTTGTGGAACCTAACAGAAAAATACCATTTAGTTTAATAGATTTGGTAAAAAAGGAGTTGAAGCGGATGGAGCACTTGGGTGTGATTGAAAAAGTATTTGCACCTAGTGATTGGGTTAGCTCCATTACCGTTGTAAAAAAGCCAAATAATTCAATTCGTATCTGTCTGGATCCTAGAAATCTTAACAGGGCAATTAAAAGGGCTCACTGTTCTACGCCTAACATAGATGAAATTAAAGCAAAATTAAATGGTTCATCTAAGTTTTCAGTGTTGGATGCAAAAAATGGTTATTGGATGATGAGATTAGACGACGAGAGCTGAAATGTTGTATCATTTTGGTGACATTGATGGTCTTCTTATTTATCAAGACGATTTTTTAATTTTTGGTGATTACGAAAGTCATGATAAAACGCTCCAAAAAGTTTTACAAAGAGCTAAAGAAATAGGGCTAAAATTTAATAAAGATAAATGTCAAATTGGACTAACCTCAGTGAAGTACATAGGGCACATTTTTTCAGAAAAAGGAATGAAATGCGATCCAGAAGCTGTAAAAGCTATTTTAGAAATTCCAGTTCCTAAAAATGTGCAACAGGTACAAAGTTTTTTAGGCACAGTAAATTTTTTAGGAAGTTACATTGAAAATTTGTCACAGAAAACTAGTGCTTTGAGGCAACTGCTATCAAAGAATGTGGAATGGGAATGGCTAGAAAAACATCAAATGGAATTTGAAAATTTAAAAAAAGAAGTAACGACTTCACCTGTATTAACTTATTTTGATAGTAATAAGCCGCTAATTTTGTCTGTAGATAGTTCAAAAGATGCGATGGGGGCATGCATAATGCATGGGAAAAATCCAATAGCCTATGCGTCAACCACATTAACCCCAACTCAAATTGCGTACAGCCAGATTGAAAAAGAGTTATTGGCGGTAGTTTTTGGTTGTACTAGATTCCATCAGTACACATATGGACGCAAAATTATTTGCCACACTGATCATAAACCGCTTGTTACTATAGTAAAAAAATCACTTGACAAGGTACCAGCCCGTTTACAACGTATGTTGCTTAAGTTACTGGCTTATGAGTTTGAATTGTTGTATGTTCCTGGTAAAGAAATGTACATTTCTGATATGCTTTCGCGTAATGCTGTTAAACAAGATAAAGTCATATCTGAAATTTCTAAAGATTTAGAAGTACAAGTTCACATGTTTAAAACGAATTTGTCTGTTACAGAAAATAAAGTAAATGAGATTCGAGATGCAAGTTTACATGATGAGGCTATTCAACAGGTTCAAAATTATTGTAAATCTGGGTGGCCCAAGTCTAAATACGATTGTGAATCCACGGCGAAAATTTATTTTAATATGCAAGATGAGATGCACCTAATTGACGGCATATTGTTTAAGGGAACGGCATTGGTTGTTCCACAAGCATTGCGTAACAGTTTTATAAAGAATATTCACAGTGGGCATCAAGGACTTACTAGGTGCCTAGATCAAATTCGAGGAATTGTATTTTGGCCGAATATAACGGCTGATCTGAAAGCTTTCATAGCCGATTGCATTGCATGTAATACTTACCGAAAGAAACAAAAAAGAGAGCCATTACTTCAACATGAAATTGCCGAATATCCGTGGGAGAAGGTTGGCATGGATTTTTTTGAATTTAAAAACCAAGTTTATTTAGTGGTTGTGGATTATTTTTCACAATTTATAGAAATAGCTCTTATGAACTCAACTAAAGCTAAACCAGTTATTCATCAGCTTAAGTCTATGTTTGCGCGTTTTGGCATTCCACTAGAAATAATGTCTGATGGTGGACCTCCTTTTGATTCCCATGAATTTCAAATGTTCGCAGATGCATGGGGAATCAAATTATCTAAATCGAGCCCAAAATATCCGCAAAGTGACGGATTAGTCGAAAAATCAGTAGGAATTGTAAAAAAAATGCTGGCTAAGTGTGAAGCTTCTGGTGATGATCCATATATGGCTTTGTTGCAATATCGGACAACCCCTAAAGGTATGATTGATTCCCCATCGCAACTGTTAATGTCACGGCAGCTACGTACATTGATACCGAAAACTAAGGAAATGTTAATGCAAAAGGTAGTTGATCTCGAAAAACATAAAAAGAATACACTACTTAAGCGTATGAAAACAAAGAATTACTATGATAAAAATTCAAAATTATTGCCAGATCTTAATGTAGGAGACAGCATTATGTTTAAAAAATTTCCTGATGGTGTATTTTTACCTGGTAGAGTTATAAAAAAATGTTCTGAACCTCGTTCGTATATTGTTCAAGGGGAAGGTGGAGGACAGTATAGAAGAAATAGGCAGCATATAATACAGACCAATAACAGAAACCAAGAAAATGTATATTCTGATAATGAGATCATTGAAGTTGAAAAAATGCCGGTCGTTAATTCTAATGATAATAATGTTACTGTTACTGAGTCTCCAGCTGCTCCTGAGATCGGAGAAGGTCGTCCCTTAAGAGTGCGGAATGCGCCTCGAAGGTTTACCTTCTCCGAGTATTAGTTTTAAGAAAGGAAGATGTTGTGATGTTTGTTTTGATAAAATGTCGTGCCTGGAGAACGTGGCAGGAGACAGTCAATAATGGAGGATGGGAATAATAAAGCATCGTTTAAAGTTCAAGTATAATTTATTTAAAACATACATAAGCCTAGTTGTAGAAATAACCCTTTCTTTAGCCTAGTCTTGGTGTTCTTCACAACTGCACATTTTGGGGCAATTTTGGGTTCTTGGTCATAGTGGTGTTCAAGGAAATTAACAAGCCGATGAACTGACTCGTCTGCGACTCACACAAGATGATTATAAGGGAACTTGGCTGGCGAGCCACCGCTGCTTTGACAATGGAGAAGAAAGCGTCGAAGATATGTAGGCCTACGGCTTGCTCACCGGGAAGGAAGGAGACGAAACAGATGAAGCAGCTGTAAAATTGTAGAATTGTAGAATATGTGGATAATTTTGCATTTTTTCTTAATTCATTAATCTGTGCTAATCAATTGTGCCTTTCGTCATGGGTTCTTCCGATGATGAATGGACGCGTCTACGTATAGTAACAGCACAAGACTTTAATGGGATGATTGATGGACTGGGAATTGTAGAATATGTAGAATTCCTCTATTCATTAATCTGTGCTAATCAATTGTGCAATGCGGCATGGGTTCTTCCGTTGATGAATGGGCGCATATAGTCGGCACTGGATTTGAATGGGATGATTGATGGACTGGGAAGACTGTAGGTACGTGACAGTTTGTCAAAATAAAGCGAAGGAGAAGACAATGGTGAATAAGAATACGAAGAAGAATGTGAATAAAAGAATGAAGAAAGTAGACCGCGAACCGCACATTATAAATGTACCGCCTTATTTCTGGGACCTATAGAGCGTTTAACATGCTCCCTGACGAGCTGCAGCAAGTAAAATGAAAATTGCTTTTAATATCTGAAGAGGGTGAACAAATGATCAAAAAATTAAAAATTAGAATTAGGATACGGTGTAGGCTAAATTAAGTTAAGGTTTTGGGCTATATGGGCTTACGCTCATCGCCGTCAATGATGAACTGTCGGAAATTTATTTATTTAATCTTAAATGTATTTTGTAGTTGTCAAATTTCTGGTAAATACACAATTATTATTATTATTATTATTATTATTGCTACTAATGAAGATGATGTACAACATGCAAGTCAAACAACAGTAATAATCCTGCAGATTTGGGACATTTTGCATTTTCTATCAATTCATTAATCAGTGTCAATCAATTGTGCAATTCCCATGGGTTCTTCCGTTGATTAATGGACTTTTGGACTTTAATGGGATGATTGATCTAATGGGAAGACAGTAGATACGTGACAGATTGTCAGAAGAAAGTGGAGAAGAAGGAGAAGAAGAAGACAGTGACGGTGAATACGAATACGAAGAAGAACATGAATAAAGGAACATGCAAGTCAAGAAACAGTAATTATCCTGCAGATATGGGACATTTTGCATTTTCTATCAATTCATTAATCTGTGCCAATCAATTGTGCAATTGCCATGGGTTCTTCCGTTTTGAACTTAAATGGGATGATTGATCTACTGGGAAGACAGTAGATACGTGACAGATTGTCAGAAGAAAGTGGAGAAGAAGAAGAAGACAATGACGGTGAATAAGAATACGAAGAAGAACAAGAATAATAGAACATGCAAGTCAAGAAACAGTAGTTATCCTGCAGATAAGGGACATTTTGCATTTTCCCTCAATTCATTAATCTGTGCCAATCAATTGTGCAATTCCCATGGGTTCTTCCGTTGATGAATGGACGCGTCTACGTATTGTCAGCACTGGACTTTAATGGGATGATTGATGGACTGGGAAGACAGTTTGTCATGTGCAATTGGCTTGATTGAGACATCCAAAATGGGTCAGCCATTGTGCGGCGACGCTTTACTGTAACGCAGGCCATGGTTCCCTAGTATAATTAGGTGGCTATTCCACCGACGTGGATTTTGAATGTGAATGTGTCATGACGTGGTAGCAGACATCGCAGAGACTTATTAATGATGTCTCCTACCACGTCATGACACATTCACATTCAAAATGCACGTCGGTGGAATAGCCACCTTAGGCACCGCACAGCGCACAGCTTTAATCGAAATTAGAGGATATAGAAAAAACTGGACTTTGTGGGATTCGAACCAACGATCTAACCTAACCGGGGCTTCGTCTTAACCGCTGGACCACAAACCTAGTCTTAATGATTACTAGCTATGATGTCCAGCGGGGTTTTCCACATTATTATAATATTAACTTTTTGTTGTTTCTATTACTAAGCCAACGTAGCGGAGTTAGGGCTGTAAAGCCCTCTCTTACACTCAACTAGGAAGGCCCGGGACCGCCTGCTTTACATGCCCTCCGAAGCATGGCCAGAAAATGTAACCAGTGTGGGACTCCAACCAACAACCTTCCGGGTGAAAGTCGGAGTCTCTACCACCATGTAACTGCAAAGGCTTTCACGGCCGGAGTCAAATGAAGAACCAGTAGAATCCAGTAGCTCGCTACGGAGCCACCGAGGTACAACCTTCGAAGTCTACGCAGCGCCACTGAAGATGTCGACCGCAGATGTTGACGAAACGTTTGGAAGTTCACTTTCAATTCGACCACGGCCCATCAGCCCGGATTCTACTGGTTCTTCATTCTCTACCACCAATCTGCATGTCCACTATCTCCTTTTCTCTACTTGCGCATTTTCCGTGTACCACTGTCACCCACAGTAGTTAACAAATTTATGAGGTTATAGTTAACTGACCTATAAGGCAAAAACCCATATTGCGATTCCTATAAGGCGTGGTTTCCACATACGTCAATGGTCAATGATAAATGTGGTATTGACGTTTTAGCAGACATTAAAGACACACTAAAAATGTCTGCTACCACGTCAAAACCATATTTTCCATTGACCATTGACGTATGTGGAAACCCCGCCTAACGATAATTTGACGTGTTCATAAATTCGTTTGCCAAGGTCACCCTCAAAGACTTTTCCCAAAGCACAAGCCACAGCAACAGGTCTATACTCTTCAATTGAACGGGGGTTAGATCTTTGGAATTGGTATAATTATTCTGCTTATCTTACATTTCGATGGCTATATTCCAGTACCGAGGCTTAAATTAAACAAGAATCATATGTAGTCAAAAATATAGCTAGTTCTCCTATTCAAATTGACAAATATAAATGCCCTCAAAGAACAGCCTCAATCAATAATAATTTTCACGGCTGTTATCACCGTTCTTCAGTCAATCAGCCAACACGGTAGGTAATTGATTGAAACTAATTGAGGAGGCTGTTTACAAACACGGACAATTCCAAGTTGTAGAATTTTTCATGAGAGCGGATTTTCTGTTGAAAATTGCATAATGTTTATAACTAACCCTAAGCTTCTCAGCGCTTCTGTGCGCAATCTAGCTGCTATTCTCACATTATTTTACGACGTGCGGACATTAAAATTTTCTGCAAGGTCGGATCAAAACCCCATTTTGTGAAAAAAATGGAGTTGGCCACGTTTGTAACCAAGCTCCTCAATTGTCATGAAGTTGCGACTGCAAAACTGCTGTTTAAGTGCCGTCTATTTTTACTCATTTTGTTCTCTAGCAATTAGAGCCCCAGCTCTGCCCCCCCCCCCTCCCGCTTTACAACCCTGCCTTACAGAACAATGTATACTTTATGTTTTACAAAACTACTTAGGCTACAAAACATTTTCACAGCTGTTTTCTCCGCTCATAGCCAATCAATCAATGCGGTAGGTAATTGATAGAAACTTATTGCTCCGAGGTCGCAACTGCAAAACTGGCCAGCTGACGGCATTTGGTTCATGGCTGTCAAATAAAACGACCTCAACAAACTGACCCATCCACGTGCTTTATAGTAAATTATCAAGAACGCGCCTGCATGAGTTGTGGGCTAGAGTTATATATAAAGGAGCCGGCCGCCATACCAAGTTGAATCCAGCGGACCAGAGCAGGTTCAAAGCTGCAGATAACTTGGTCGTGTGCACAGTGGCGGTAGGGAAACATGGTAGGACTTGTCCTGGTCACCTCCGAACTAATCGCGTGACTTCACTGTGTTTCCCAAGTGGTTCGGAATCCACTATAATCAGGAGGTCCACTGTCCTATGGGCTGGCATAGGACAGTCAAGTCGGAGTCACTCTATGGGCCTAAATATGAGGCCTAAGTCGTTATTAACCCGACGAATACTACTACTACTACTACTATATATAAAGGACATTCGCTGCCCACCTAAAATATATTTTTTAATTTCTTCGGGACACCCACCACGACTCCAATGCCAGCCATTGAAAAGACTTAGCAGAGCATATTTTATGAAATTTTCACTGAGTGGCACAAATTGAAATCCTATTCCATATAGTGTAAATTTCGCTTGTATCCTCCCCCCCCCCCTCTCCATAAATAAGTTCAGATTAGGTCTATTATTTTTAATAATGGTTAGTATACCTATTTCTAAACGATGACACTTTTTCAAGATTACCAAAACCTTTTATATTTCAAAAAGCAAAGCGTTAAAAACAAAATTGGCACCATAAATACGACGCGACGGACAACATAGCTTTTGACTATTTTTTCTTTTTTTTCTAATTTCTAGTTTTGTTAGTCTTGGAATTGGAAATTTGTGCCCAATTTCTGTGGGGCAATATGCCTAAAAGTAGGAGGCAAAATTACCTCACTGGGGGGTACGCTTGCCCCAATGGACTCTTCCTTAAAATATGCTCTAAGACTTAGCAAAACATAGGATACAATTTTTTTGCGGGCTCGAATGGTCCTATATAGAAAACTCACCCATCTTATATTTCTCGCACATATAGCCTACTCTTTCATTCAGAACCTGTTTTAATGCCCTCTAGTAGTAGTAAGAGAGAAAGAAAGAAAAAAATATTCAATTAAACATCATAAAAGATCATAAATGGCAAAATAAAACTCTAAATTCTATAATCCCACAGTTTCATTATAGTAAGTATGGGTCATATACAGTAGGCCTATATACTTATTGAACAGTGGGCTAATACAACCATTATAGGCTGAACATTAGGGTAGTGACGTATTACAAACATGAGTAACAGGAGGACTAATAATGAGTAGTAGTAGTGTTCGTCGGGTTAATAACGACTTAGGCCTCATATTTGGGCCCATAGAGCGACCCCGACTTGACTGTCCTACGCCAGCCCATAGGACAGTGGACCTCCTGATTATAGTGGATTCCGAACCACTTGGGAAACACAGTGACACGATTAGTTCGGAGGTGACCAGGACAAGTCCTACCATGTTTCCCTACCGGCCCTGTGCACACTACCAAGTTATCTGCTGCTTTGAACCTCCTCTGGCTCGCTGGATTCAACTTGGTACGGCGGCCGGTTAATGCCCTCTAACGATTTAACCCATTTCCCCCCAATATTGAACAGAAAAATGTCAATGGATACACCAACAGCGGCAGCAACATCAGAGGAGGCATCAGGAGAGGCAGGGACACTACCAGTTCGAGGAACTGCAAGAGCATTATGAACGACTGTTGAGACAGCAACTGGACACCGCACCGAACCGAAATGAAATGAAATTAAATTAAAAAGGCGAGCTTCAGCACTGTAGGGCTACTCTATCAGCTAATCTATTCTATAGTTCACAAAAGACCGAAAATACTGCAAATCTGTGGGACCTAACTGGATAAATCGGCTTAATCGGTCTTTGGCTCGTCTGTCACTAAGCCTATCCTACTGAAGAAAGTCGGCAAGATAAGCCCGCTAAAGCAAATTTTAATTGGGAAGATGGTCCAATATTGTCGTGGGAGAATGGCGGTAGGCGTTAACGCTCAAGTTTGCCACTAATTAAGCAGATGTCCTGTAAGCGGCTGCGAAAAAACCGGTTAATTTTCCCCAGTTTTTAAAAAGCTTATTTCTTCTTTTTCTTCTTTGCATGCATCTTGTACTTGGACCTTGGAGAATGCTTCTCTGAAGATAGTCAGGCTCTTGCCAAATCACTGCCTCAGGATTTTCAACCAGAATGTTCTTCTGCCGGGAGCCTGTCAGAGGCTTAGCTCCAACTTAGGTACTCATATTTTTCAACATTCAGTATTCTGATATCTGGTCGCTTACGCCGCACTGAGCTAGCAAAATGCAATGGCAGTGGCGTAACCATATTTCAGAATACTGAATGGGGAAAAATATGAGTAAGTTGGAGCTAAGGCTCTGACAAGCCCTCAGTCAGTACTACAGAAGATATGGAAAAATGGTACAGACATTGGTACAGCGGTCAGCAAACCAACCAGGCAAAGTGGATACTCGGGTTTGAATCCCGTTTCTGTCCATTTTCTTTCTTTCCTTCTCTCACTCAATGAACTCGATTGTCTGCGGTCATCTGTTTGCCAAAATCATAATAATTGTGACTTAATTTGTTTGTTTCAGCCAGCAAAATGCGCGTACGTAGTGTCCATTATGGCCCTTTACTGGATGACGGAGGCCGTTCCTCTGCCCGTCACGTCCCTCATTCCAATAGTTCTTTTTCCGCTGCTTGGAGTCTTATCTACGGACCAAGTCTGCGTGTCGTACTTCAAAGAACCTAACATGATGTTTATAGGTAAACCAATAGAATAGAACAGTAGAACATCTCTGTATTGATTCATTGAAGGAGGATCTATGGATCCCTATGCGAAGACGGAGAGTGGCGTATAAGAAACATAACCCGACATAGACGCAATACTCAGCGGAGAAGAGATAGGTTCATAAATGCGCAACGCATAAGAATGACTGGGACACGTCGTAAGAATGGCAGACGACTGCATGCCGAAAAGGAGGTACGAAGCAAGTGTGACAGGAAGACGACTGGCCGGACGTCGTCGAAAACGCTGGAAGGACGAGTTGGAAACTGACCTACGCGAGTTGGCAGTCCGTAGGTGGTGGAGCATTGTACAAAACTGGAGGAGTGTTGTCGAGCAGGCCAAAGCTCATCAAGGGCTGTAAAGCCAGAAGAAGAAGAAGAATAGAATAGAACATCTCTGTATTGATTCATTAAAATGAAAACAATAGGCATTCTACAAGCTAAAACACAATAACAAATAAATAAATAAAACCCTAAAAAATAGCTTGAAGCAATATGCAGGCAGTGGTATGAATGTATGATTTTATTTTATTTTTATTTTTTATATAAATTGGGGTACAGGTGTTACCTGTGTGCACTTAAGCCTATTGGCCTATTGTGCCCCCTACAACAAAGTATCTACATCACTTCTACATCACTTTCTCGAGGCCTATCTCCCTCACGAGAGCCAGGATCTTGAGGGGATTCAGAAGTGGTAGGTCTTTTACATGTAACTGCAAGCTTTCCGAGCATGCTGCTCTTCTTCGTGCGATTGCATCGCATCGCATCGCAGGTCCTCCGCACCTTCATTGCAGAATCTGCAAGACTATAGTTGTCTCCCTAAGAGACTCCAGATATTTAACCCCAGGACCAAAGACGCCAAGGCCTGTTCTTGGTTTGGTACTTCCTAGCCTAGAGCCATCAGTATACCACTTGATTGTGTGACTATTGAGAATTCCTGCTGATTCGCAGCATTCTTTCATTGTCCCTAATATAGTTTCGAATTCCCTCCTAAAATAGTATTTTGGATGGATTCTATCGCTTGGCATATCCAGGCAGTGGTCAGACGTAGTCAGAGAGGCTGAGTCTCTCTTAATTGCCCTTCCACTCCAGTTATACCATTTCTGCTGAAGTTTCCACTGCAACATGGAGGGGTGGGAAGTCCAGTACTATCTCCATTGCTGCAGTGGGACAGGATTACATAGCCCCTGTAAAGCATCATGTTAGAGAATACGGGCTTCTGAATGTAGCCATAATTTGGATTATTCAGAGAAAAATTCTCATGTGGTTTGATTTTGCCATGTCCATGAAGCCATGACCAATGGTATGGTTACAGCAGGAAAAGACAGGCAGTATGAATGATTGTATGATAGGTCAATATCGTCACCCTAAAGTCAGAGGGGCGTACCATAAAACTGAAAAACAACATGAGGTAATTGCGTTTCTGTGTAGCCTACGCTAGCTTTCTACAAGCAGTTGGACGATCGCCTTTGCTGGGCCAAATGGAAGTAACTAAAAAAAATCGAAATTGAGGAATCAAGCAAATCAAAAAAAAATTCTGCCTCAAATGAAGCAGAAGTAACTCACAGAAAACATTCTGAATGCTAATTAAATGAGATAATTCTACTTCTGAACAACAGAAATTCTGTGTACTTGATCTTGGGTCCCTGGCAATTTTAATACCTTGATTACTCGTATATGACTGTATTGGGCTATTGGCGAGAATCAACAATTTTGACTTACGCTCAGTCACAACTGTTGAATCGTTGATTGACTGTGCAGCGGATGTCCATCTTATCCTTCTGGTGCAAATACAATTTTTAATATTTTATAACGTAAAACTGTAACTTAAATGGTATTTTCATGTTTATATCAACAGGGGGTCTCATAGTAGCAATAGCTGTGGAACACTGCAATCTTCACAAGAGGATAGCGCTCAAAATTTTACTGTTCATAGGTTGCAGTCCAAGAAGGTAAGTTGGCAACATTTTTATTAAATATATTATCTTTATTTAAGGCGCGTATTCCACCTACGTCAATAGTCAATAGTAAATGTGGTATTTTTTCAATTTTTCATTGATACACTAAATTCCACTTGTTTTTTCAACTATTGATCACTTTTCTTCTAATGACACGTATGCGCCAAATTTTTGAAATTTGGCGCATTTTGTTTTTTGAAATTTTGTTTGTATTTGTTTTCTTCGTACACTTATTATTTTTAATAAAACGTAATAATAGTAGGAGGTCCGAAGTAAGATCGACCTTCACCGATCTGTTTAATGGATGAAAACTGTTTTATAAACAATCTATTAAAATGTTTGTACTTAACAAATTCCATGACGCCATTTTAGTTTTTTATTGTTTGCAGCGCGTGATTTTACTCTATGATCATTGATCAATTTTAACTGTGGTATAGAGTAAAATTGAAATGTCCGTCAATGCCACATATACTATTGACTATTGACGTAGGTGGAATATGCGCCATAGTTATATTATATGTATAGTTAATATATTGTAATATTAAAGTTTTAAACTAACCTCAAAATCTTGATCAGACAAGAGTTGTTGTGTTGGCAAGAATAATATTTCAAAATAAGGTGAAACAAGCAATACAACAAAAAGACCCAGCACTTTGGAATTTCGAATTCTCAACATACCTCATACCATCTGTATACCTAATAATGCATCTGCACCTATACCTATTACTACTTTAACATTTTAGTTTCTATATTGTTTTCTGCACCTTGCCTCCACGTGTGAAATGGATGCACAATGGCAAGGGACCCAATGAAGAAAAATGTATTTTCGAAATTTATGTAACAGAATTTATTTTGGGAATTACACTATTACTATTACTATTACAGCAGGCAGGTTTTTCACTGATTTTAAACTAACTTTGGTGAAAGAGTAACCGATATTAGAGGATATATAAAAAACTGAATATGGCGGGACTGGAACCCACGATCTACGCAACCGATATATCGTATGCCATTTTTCTTGTGGAGATTTCTCTTGAACTGACTCTAAAATCTCCTCAAGCATCCGACTAGCTACGGATAGGTCATTCTGCTAATTAATAAGAAATATCGTAGGTATACATGGTTGTACATTATATTATTCACATATAGTAGTCAGAATGGCGTAGAAGTAGTCAGAATGGCGTAGAAGTAGTCAGAATGGCGTAGAAGTAGTCAGAATGGCGTAGAGGTAACGACTCGGACTATCATCCAGAAGGTGACTGGTTCGAGTCCCACCCGAATGCCAAAATTTTCTAGTGGTACAATTATTTATCTTCTGACTACCATGCTTCGGAGGGCATGTAAAGCCGGCGGTCCCGGCAGTCTTCCCTGACTGTCGATAGGTTAAACAGGAGGCTGTTGATGCAACCTGAAAACTCCTGTACCACGGGTAGTACCACCCCGACACGAATTTACTTTACTTTTATCGTATGCCGCATTTCATATAAACAGTATTCTCGTAATAAATACGATGTATTTCCATGTTTCATAATATTTCTTTATGCAATATTGTACTACGTAGTGGCATGTGCTTCTGTAAAACCCCCGTGGCAATCATATGAAAACGCATATGTACCGTACTCACAGTCTATAAGACAAGTACAAGACGTGGCATAACTGCGACCATAATTGCAAAAATAATGGCACGTTTTACGGAATGCAATAACCACATGTTTTCCTAGGGATAATTGCAAATTATTTTCGCCTTGTTTGTCAATCGGCTTTAAAATTATAGCGGTGTTTACTATATTTAACAACAATTTGAGAAGTGAATGGATTTTTTCAATTTGCCTTCCAGCCATCACGCACTTTTTCACTGGCGCCACCTTTTATACGATTTTTAAAAGCAAGGTAGTTCTAATATTATTCCATAGTAGGCCTATATATTCGTTGAAGCAGGAACCTTTATTGCTTTCCAATTTATACGTAGTAGCCTATAAGGAAAGCTTTGTGATAGGTAGTCAAGAAATGAAGCGTAGTGGTACGGACTCTGACTTTCACCCGAAAGGTTGTTGGTTCGAGTCCCACAATGGCTACATTTTCTGGCCATGTTTCGGAGGGCATGTAAAGCAGGGCCTTCCTAGTTGAGTGTAAGAGAAGGCTTTACAGCCCTAACTCCACTAGGTTGGCTTAGTAAAAGAAACAATAAAAAGCCCTTATTATTATTATTATTAAAATTTTCGATTCCGAGATTTCAACGGATTTACACGTTTTGAGGTCCCAGGAACCCAAAAAAGTAGTTTTTACGAAATGTCTGTCTGTCTGTCTGTCGCTCTGTCTGTTCATATTTTTTTTATTTAGGCTAACTCAATTTGGGGGGTTTTATTCTCTAAAAACTAAAAAAAGACATCTAAAATTTTTTTATCAAAAACGGCTCCAACGATTTCTTTTAAATTCGCTTATATTGTAGCTGTTATTAATGTTAATAAAATGTGGTGGGTCGGTTGCCCCTTGATAGTTTGCTTCTGGGGATAAAAAAATAAAAATAACTCAATTTTCATGAAAAATGACTAAAAAATAATTTTTCTGCAGAACCTTTCTATCGATGATATCTCTACCTTCAGGTATTTTTTAGGTGTTCAATACAGGAACAGTACAGTTAGGTGTAAGAGAGGGCCATAGGTCCTATTATCGCTGTATCTACATATTTTTTTTAATAAAGACTTTATTATTATTATTATTATTATTATTATTAAAATTATTATTATTATTATTATTATTATTAAAAAATTATTATTATTATTATTATTATAACAAAACCAAAAAGATTGCTTTCCCAAAAAAATGTTTGGTTCTGTGCAAAAAAATAATTTGTTGAAAAAATTATAAAAAATGCCTTAGCATTATAACTGTGTGGTAATGTGTTGGTCTGTCCGTTTTATAATATGAAATTTCAACAATTAATTCAGTACTTCGGGATAAGTGCCGTAGCCAGAGGGTGGCCAGGGGGTTCGGACCCCCCCCCCCCTCGAGGGATGCAAAATTTAACCATAGGGAAATTATTTACCACGGAATAACTCATTCATTATCTCTAACTACTCATTGATAAATTGGAAAGCATGTTCGAGTAAACTCGGACCGGTTCTTTATTATAGTTTAGGTCGAAGCAACATGTTTAAACATTAGCGGGCATGAGGGGGGGGGGGCGTTGCCCTGGGGTATTCCTTTAATTTGTAAAACTAATGTACTATACTTGATATACTTGATTTATCTTTTATGTGTTTTCTTCAGGCTTATGTTTGGTTTTATGACGACCACTATGCTGCTATCTATGTGGATATCCAACACAGCGTGTACAGCCATGATGGTACCAATTGTGGCAGCAGTACTTGATGAACTCAAATCGGTACGTATAAACACAGAGAAAGCACGTGGATAGAATACGTATCACGGACGGATCATCTATGCCCGGGTCAGGAAACACAGGTGCTGGGTATTTCAGTCCCTTATTTGAAGGGCACGCTGCTGTAGGAGCCCCCCTAAGCTGCTATGATGGAGAGGTTGCAGCCGTTACGATAGCAGTGGAGAGGTTAAAAGAAGCGGAGAGTCACAAAAAAGCAGTTATCTTTGTCGACTCCCATGCTGCTATCCTCGCCCTCTCCAGCAATAACGAAACTGACTGTCCTCGCACCATCCGATGTAGGCGACTACTCGACGAAATGGCTGCTGTTGGCTGGACAATTGCACTTCAGTGGATTCCGAGTCACATAGGTGTGGCTGGAAATGAGAATGCAGACCACCTAGCTAAACTTGGCGCATCACTACAGCAGGTTAAAGTGAAAACTACACTCTCCTCTGCGAGATCACTAATAAACTGCACATGTGCTAATCAAGTAAAAACTCGTCATGCCACAGCTGCACAGGGCAAGAAGTGGGAGAGGCTAGTAAAGGACGGGCCAATCAACCGAAACCTCCCCCGCCACGTGTTTGTTGCCTCCTTCAGAGCCCTCACTGGACACGACTACCTAGCTTCACACCTACATAGGATAGGCGTATTCGACTCGTCCTCATGCCCCCTGTGTGGACACCCCTCAATGGTGGCCGATCATCTCTTTGGATGCCCGGGGCTTGCAGACGCTCGAGACTCGTCGGTGAACACAGGAGAATATCTCCTCGCTGATCTATACTGGCTTGCGCGACACCAAATGGCAGAGATGCCAAGAGTGGGCATTGGATAATAAAAAAAAAAAAAAGAATACGTATCATTCTTTGCGGTATACCCATATACAAAATCGTCTTCTTTGTAACTTTGTAATATTTTGAACACATTATAATGAGGGTTAACTTTGTAAAATATCACATAAAACCTTTTAAAACATAAAAATATCGTCACGACCGGTTTCGACAGATTGTCATTCTCAAGTGAGCAGATACAACTTAAAATCAAAACAAGTAATTGCAAGTTATAATCATTAAGTCACGTTAAAAATAAAAATAACCGGTATACCCATTACTGTGATAGGTCTGCATGGTATATACAATATGTATTTATAACCAATTAATTAGTCCACACTGCCCAAGACTAGTGGGAGGACGGGACGTATAGACTCCCGTTCCTGCAGCCTGATCGAGGCGATTATAATACCGGTATTTATTTAATCCCCTGGTATTAAAAATGCAAACAAGATAATTTTATAATGGAAAGTGCTATTCAAAATTTTTTTGTTTACAGTTTTAATCCTAGGGTATTTATTTAACCCCGGTATTATAATCGCCTCGATCAGGCTGCTGGAGTTCTATACCTATATGAAAGATGAGACATTCACTTCCCGCCAAAAGATATATTTGAATTTCTGGGGCACTCGTCACGCCTTCCGACCACTCATTGAAAAGACGGTGGCCTCTGGATAAAAAAAGTAGTTTTGGCGCGCTAGAAAGCTCCATCTCTCCAACATAGAACTCTACCCCCTCCAAGTATATAAGGTAGCATAATAAGCTATGTTCAGCAACACATCTCGCCGCTTGTCTTGCAATTTTGGGCTCCCGGCTGAAGAAGAACATCCTGGTTGAAAAACCTGAGGCAGTGGTTTGGCACGACTTTCTTCTTCAGAGCAGCAGTCTCCAAGATCCAAAATTGCCATGAAGATTGCCAATCTTCGATCGAAGAAGCATTTAAAGAAGAAGATTGAGTATCTATACATGTTATTTTAATTATTTCAGAAAGAAAACGATGAGGCAAGACGGCCGAGCTTGTCAACGACAGCGGGAATTACCAAGTCACGGCACGACAGCGGTACTTTCGACGAGGAAACTAGACGGAAATCGGTTGCAAGAATAGACATGAGGTAGCCCTACAGTCTCCAAATACCAAAAATATAGAGAAAAACCGTTAGAAATGTGGTCTCGCAGAAAATTTTTGAGGTCAATCGCTTGGGTAGGCCGATTAACGAATGAAGACGAACTCTGAATACAGTAATAGGTGGGGGATATATATATAGATATGGATATAGATATATGGCGTTGGCTGAAGAAGAAGAAGGTGAAGAAGAAGAAGGGACATAGAGAAATGCAACAGCAGCATATATTTATAACAGCAATTTTTTTTTTTTAATTTTCCTGTCACGTCATTATGGTGGGACTTGGCAGTAGGCAGAAGGTGAGTAGAAGTTCTATTTAGGAAAGATGGGACATTCATTTACCGCCAACATAGTTTTTTGCTTTTCAATTTATACGTAGCCTAGAATAAGGAACGCTTTGTGATGGTCAAAATATTCGATTCTGAGATTTCAACGGATTTACATGTTTTTGAGATCCCAGGAACCAAAAAAAGTGGTTTTTACGAAATGTCTGTCTATCACTCTGTCTGTCTGTTCATCGATTTCCGGGCAAACTACTCAGTCGATTTTGCTAAAATTTGGCATATAGGTACACAAAAATCAAACCTCGGGACCATATCTTTTATTTTGGGCCAACTCAATTTGGGGGGGTTTTATTCTCAAAAAACTTCAAAAAAAAAACTTCTAAAATAATTATTTCTCAAAAACGGCTCCAACGATTTCTTTTAAATTCACATAATATGTGAATTTAAAATAAATATTGTAGTCGTTGTTAATGTTGACAAAATGCGGGGGATCGCTTGCCCCTTGATAGTTTGCTTCTGGGAGTAAAAAAATAAAAATAACTAAATTTTAATGAAAAATGACTAAAAAGTAATTTTTCTGCGAAACCTTTCTATCGATGATTTCTACTTTCAGGCATGTTTTAGGTGTTAAATTGAGTAAAAAAACCGGACAGGTTGCTTTCCCAAAAAACTATTTGGTTTAGTGCAACCCCCCCCCCCCCCCCCGTGATATCCGAAATTCTTCAACCATAGGAAAATTATTTACCATGAAATTACTCATTTTCTCTATCTGCTTATTGATAAATTGGAAAGCATGTTCGAGTAAACTCGGACCGGTTCTTTGAATTCGTGGGGTCATCTGCCATGTCTCCTATTGTATTTCCAGTCATCCAGTCATTGAAAAGACGTAACAGGTGCCCCAGGACTTTCGGTGGGCTTAAATGACCCATCTCTCGAATTTAGAACTCTAGCCAGCGCAGCGCTAGGTCTACCTAACACACCTGTTAAAGGTTTATAGGAAGCACCAAATGTTTGGAATAGTTGGAAATAATTACAGGCTAATTAAAGTGTCTAGGTCAATAGCAGTGGTTGATTAAAGATAGGTTAGTTTCAATGCAAGCTTGTTTCACTTAATTATACACTACGCTGCTTTGTTATGCCTGATTTATCTTCACGGCGTGGTTCCGTAGCTTTGCCTTCAACAAGAAGTTCCTTCCTGAATGGATGCTGAAGTTATCAGGAGATGTTATCATTGCTTTCCTATTCATAAGTGGTGTCCAGACTGGTGCATTAACGCATTGCATTTCGGCAAAGCCGCAGTGCTTTGCATTAAGGCCTCCGTTCACACTACAGTTGCAGTATGGACGTGTGATAGCGGGGTCAGTATCGCTCGCGATGCTTGAAGAAGAAGAAGAAGAAGCCGCCGCTGTTGATGTGATTTTGTCTTGTGCACCTATGCGCAGGAAGGAAAGATTTTGGGTTCGACCGAGTCTAAAAAGCAAGACTATACATACAACGCCAGTGATTTAATGAAAGATTTGATTTTGGGCGACGTCGACGAACTGAACATGGAACTTCGATGTGATATGGGGTTTCGAAATCTCTTTCTACTCAAAACAACAGCAGAAGATGAGTGAGGCCAGACCACGTGGGTGCTGACAAGGCCGTAGCCAGGATTTTTTTCGGGGGGGGGGGGGGGTTAGAAATTTCATTGGGTATTACATGGTGGTTTTTATTTTTCCTCTCAAAATCCGATTCTATCTAGTATCAAGCCATTTCATTCATTTCGGGGGGGGGGGGGGTTGAACCCCCATGAACCCCCCCTTGGCTACGGCCTTGGGTACTGAGAATGTATCGGGAATAGGGATCGCACGCCGTCCAGATCACAAGCCACAGCATGCCGATAGGCTTTACTTTGACAGAGACCGCCGACTGGCGGATTCGCAATCCCTGTTCCCTAATGCATTACATTTCGGCTTTTCGTGCCGATTGTTGCGTCTACACTACGAAAAAGCATTGCGGCTCTGCCGAAACGCAATGCGTTAATGCACAGTCTGGACGCAGCTTTAGTATAAGGAAAGTTTTGTGATGGTCGAAATTTTCGATTTCTAAATTACAGTGGATTTACACGTCTTGAGGACCAAAAAAATGGGTTTCTACAGAATGTCTGTCGGTCTGTCTGTCGGTCTATGTTCGTCAATTTGTGGGCAAACTATTCGGTGGATTTTGATCCGATTTGGTATGTTTCAGCCAAGTCAATCGACCTACCAATGAGGAAATTTGTTACTACTTGGGAGTAGCGTATGCAGCAAATATTGGAGGCACAGGCACACTTACTGGTACAGGTACCAACCTAACCTTTCGAGGGCTTTTTGAGCAGTAAGTATAACTCTTATGTAGATATTTCATCTAACAGTGAACCGTTGCAGAACTACTTCGGTGTTGAAATCAGCGGTTAGACCTTAGAATGCGAATGGTGAAAAGTTATGTGTTCTCAATCGTTCTACTTGTATATGGTATGGAGGGATGGACTTTAACACAAGCTATGGAGAACAGAATCAGTGCATTTGATATGTGGATGTACATACGAATGCTGCGCATGTCTTGGAGAGATCGTGTCCCTAATGCTAATCCTGAGGCGAATAGATACAGTAGCCAAGTTGCTGCTGACAGTTAAGAAACGGAAATATACATACTTGGGTCATGTGATGAGGAACCAAATGTATCGCCTTCTGCATGTAATAATACAAGGGAAGTTAAAAGGACCGAGACCCGACAGAAGAAGAAGAGCCTGGTTGACAAACCTGAGGCAGTGGATTGGCAATAGCACGACTTCCCTTTTCAGAGCAGGAGTACCGAGGTCCAAATTGCCATGATGCTAGCCAATCTTGGGTAGAAGATATTATATGCATATATTATGCGATATACATATATATATGTATATACGTATTGTATCACTAATGACTGTTGATCGCGTAAGACTTGCACAGTATGCCTCATTCAACTTACCGTGAGTTTTCTCGTGTGATGTGAGACTTAGGTAACTCAGCGTAGCTATTTATAGTAATACAAGCGGTATAATGTAAAGTAGCGGCAGCTCGGCCTACGGCCTCGCAGTCACTGCTCATGTACATTAATTCTGGTCACACACAACACACACGCAGCACCAACTGTCGGAATAAACGAAAATTAATGGTAGCGCAGTCTGCCGCTAGATGTAGGTTGGCGATGGTAGCGCCAACTGTCGGGATAAACGAAAATTAAATGTAGCGCAGTCTGCCGCTAGATGTCGGTTGATGTCGGCAGTACCAGCAGCGATGTACACGCACCAATGTAAAATATTCCAAAATCAAATTATAAAAACATTCTCCAGTGGACGAAAGTGTTAATGTAAACCATCCTCGAATATCCTTGAACACACACAGCAATATTCATCATAATCGGTCCAGTCGTTTGAGAGGAGGCCCGGAACATACACACGGACAGTCGAAATATATATATTAAGATAACCTACTGTATGTTTTTCATAAGCTCAATACTGTCTCTGTTTAGGTACTTCCCCACTGCTGACGTTATTAATTTTGCGAGTTGGATGTCGTTCAATGTTCCTCTTATGGTAATCAACTGTTTATTAGCCTGGATCTGGCTTCAGTTCTTGTTTATTGGATTTTTTAAGTAAGTTTATCTAGAAATACGATAATAAGAGGCACTAGCTCAAGTCAAGACATGTAGATTAGTGGTACGGACTCTGACTTTCAACCGAAAGGTTATTGGTTCGAGTCCCACATTACTTACATTTTCTGGCCATGCTTCGGAGGGCATGTAAAGCAGGCGGTCCCGGGCCCGTCTAGTTGAGTGTAAGAGAGGGCTTTATAGCCCTAACTCGCTAGGTTGGCTTAGTAATAGAACAAAAAAGTCTTTATTTATTTATTTAATTAGCTCATAAATATATAACTATATATACGTTCAGGAATCTTTGGTACATACGTAACCAAACCAAAAGGAATGTCACTTTATTTAGCAGTGGGTTAGTTGGACTTCGCCTCGATGAATGGTTAGAGAGCTTATATTTCGATCGGGAGAGCAGCAGCCTGATCGAGGCGATTATAATACCGGGGTTAAATAAATACCCTAGGATTATAACTGTAAACAAACAAATTTTGAATAGCACTTTCCATTATAAAATTATCTTGTTTACATTTTTATTACCAGGGGATTAAATAAATACCGGTATAATAATCGCCTCGATCATGCTCATCATGAGTAGAGGAAGAAGAACGCAATGATCCACAGTAAAATACTTTAATAGTGACCGGTTTCGGATAAAATCCATCATCAGACTAACAACACATGAAAAAAAAACGCCAGCTTATATACTACGGGAAGGGAGTGGGAGGTGGAGGCGGGGGTTGAGTACATAAATCGAGTAGTGGGGATACAGTTTGAAACATTATATCGTTCGTGAGAACCTCGTTATTCCTAAGAGCCTTTCTAATCTCTAAGCTTTCTAACCTGTCTAATAGTCTACCTTTATTACAACAATGTAGAATTTTAAAATCTTCAAAATTACATGAGTGCGAGTTACTTGAGAGGTGGTCCGCAAAAGCTGAGGTACAGTCATTTTTACCGATCGCAGACCACCTCTCAAGTAACTCGCACTCATGTAATTTTGAAGATTTTAAAATTCTACATTGTTGTAATAAAGTTAGACTATTAGACAGGTTAGAAAGCTTAGAGATTAGAAAGGCTATTAGGAATAACGAGGTTCTCACGAACGATATAATGTTTCAAACTGTATCCCCACTACTCGATTTATGTACTCAACCCCCACCTCCACCTCCCACTCCCTTCCCGTAGTATATAAGCTGGCGTTTTTTTTTCATGTGTTGTTAGTCTGATGATGGATTTTATCCGAAACCGGTCACTATTAAAGTATTTTACTGTGGATCATTGCGTTCTTCTTCCTCTACTCATGATGTTCTCCAAGTTCCACGAAGTCACCAAGGAAACTCTCACAAGGACTCGATCAGGCTGCTGTAGTATAAATTCTCAAGGGTATCAGATTAACTTAACGATTCAGAGAAGAACACAAGAGTCAATCGTCCAGAAACAGTCAGTTCTTATCAGGACTAAACCATCAGTCCTTCTCAGGACTATGCCTGATGATGGAAGTAGCACCTACTCCCGAAACGTCGACCCTTTCCCCTGACCGCAGGCTCCACCGTAATTGTTCGATAACTGTGAGGCCCCTGCCTCTAATGACTGCTAACGTAACATACAATGTAAGTCTAAGTAATCCTTTATTAAATAATTATATTTACCATTGCCATTAATCTATAGGTACCAATAAATTATGAATGTCGTAGGACTGGGTTATTTTCTTAGAAGTAATTTCAGGCCCATGTTACAATGCGCAGTATACCCTGTATAGCCTCAGGTGGCTATTCCACTTGTCACTTTTTCTTCAATTTTGATAATGTCATAATGACGAAAAATCATCAATGTTGCATTTATATTTTTACACCTCATTCCACTTGTCTTCAATAATTGACCATTTTTGTTTTCAATTTTTTCTAATTTTGTAAATTTTCTGCTGCCTGCTGTCTTTCTTTTAATTTTATAATCTACAAGAAATTTTTTGAATTACATTATGAAATAAGGAAGGATTGAACAACTCACGGGAGCAAGAGGGAAAACTATGGCGAGTTCAGGGAATGGGTTCTGGGTTCCCCACGCTGCGCATGCGGCACTAAGGGGGAAGAAGAAGAAATTATGAAATAATTCGTTTGTTCTCAAGAAATTAATTACAATTATTTATCATATCCAGACGACATCATTGTTTAATTTTAGTTTGTTATTGTTTGCAAGGAGTGATTTTACTCTGTGATTATTGATTAATTTTAGCATGCGGAAATTAAAATAGACAATGACATCTAGAGTAAGTAAAAAATATCGCTCATGCACGAGAAAAGTGACACATTTCAAAAAATTGCAAAATTGAGTTATTTATACGAAAATGTCGAGGAAAATATAGCGAATTTTATGAATGTAGTGTCACATATCTAATTTAATTTGTTTCCATAAGATTGTGTTTTGTCACTGATCCATTGTCAAGTTTGGCTACTTCGGGTTTGGCAATACTGACATAATTCGGAATGTGTTCCAGGCGCCTACATGGTAATTACACTTCTCTTTCAAGTAAACTGTCACATCTCAAAAGTATTAAGTGCCTCGAAAGTACTACAAGTAAAAACTAAAAAATGGTCAGAACTAAAATTTGAATTATATCAAAAGTCAATATTTAGAAATGTGTCACTTTTCTCGTGCACGAGCGACATCATCAATTATTGAGGAAAAATTGACAAGCCGCCTTACAAAATCATCTCTAAAAATATTAATTTCTTAAAAAAATAATTATAATTATTCTTTCCATCTTGTGCTAGGGTACAATAATATGCATAATATTACTTTTAACCAAACAACTCGGTCCAACGAGCCTCCGCCCTATGAGCACCCTCCTCCCTCTCCGATGCGCTAGGAAACAAAACAAAACAACAGCCACAAATAATATCATACAATTCCTACAATACATCAAGAGCCGCCGGCCTCTTCTTTAACATTTAACCCCCCCCCCCCTCCCCACTACTTACACAACAGAACGGATAACTCTCTACCACAGAATAATCCGGTAAACATTCCCAATTTCCTTGCGCAAATTCCCAATAGGGTCCCGCTCTGTAAAACAAACAAAAATACTTTTAAAACTATTTATTTACTTCTCAGGAGTAAAAGTGGGATGGAAACATCGAAATCGAAAGAGAACTCAATTCGGATTTTGATGGAGAAAAACCTGAATGAGCTTGGACCGATGACGTTCCACGAGGCCTCCGTTTCCGGCTTATTCACTATGGTTGTCATACTGTGGATTTTCCGGAAACCGGAATTCATAACCGGTTGGGGCCAGATGTACACTGATATGTAAGTCAATATAGATGTACAGTATGTATGTAGTACTATGTAGTAGGTAGTGGTTCTAAACCTTCTTGGCTTGCGGATCATTTGGCCGATTTTCCGTCTTACAGCGGACCAACATGGGCGTGGTTATAATATTTGGGGGGGGGGGGGGTCCGAGACCCATTCTATTTAAAAATTTTGGGGCTACACGCCTGACCACCAGTGACCTTTAATGCGGCGGTAAATGTTAGTAAGTAAAGTAAAGTAAAGTAAAAATGTATTCCTCCAAAACATTACAGAATATTTTCATTGATACCAATTTTCAATGCAACGACAATACAATACAATATATGCATGACTGCTTGATAGGCCATCCACCCTGTGCAATGAGAAACTCGTGTCTGCACGGATGGAAGGCATATCAAGCAGGACAGAGAAATGTATATATCAATGATAATTGAAAAGAGTTGCGGAGAGCCCCCCACTATAAGAACTCTTGTCAAAGTGGGGGGCTAGAGCAACGAAAATGATTAAAAAAACACACGAAATTACAATTTTTTTACGTCTTTACTCTAATTTTTATAGGTAAACAATACAAACAATTTCAGTACTGTCTTGTGGACCACCTTTGGTGCTCCCGTGGACCACTAACGGATATAGTGTAGTCTTGTATGCTTTTAATATATTTTATTAGGTCCTTGGGTTCTAAGGACAGAGTAGAAATACCCCATATGTATAGTTTGGTACACACCCATAGTACCTAAAACCTTGTGGCCTTGGCTACCTACGGTATGTAAATGTTTAACTTACTTATATTTTCAGAGTGATTGATGACGCAACTGCCGCCATTTTAGCTGTGGTTCTACTTTTTATTTTGCCGGCTAATCTGGATTTCTTAAAACCAGGTAAAAGGATGTCTTATGTATACATAGCAATAAAAATCCGGTGATAAATCACCTCAAATCACGCAATGGTGAACTCTCCTAAAAAAATCAAACATGGGGGGCCACCGTACCGCTATGCTGTGATTGGCGGGGTGCATCCCCGTACTTCACTTATGGAGAGACGTGCAGTTCAGTTATTAGCTTTCGTGAGTGACAATCCTGTTGTAACTTAGTTAAAAATGGTTAAAATTGAACTGTTCTTCTGTCCATAAGCTATGTAAGGGGATGTGTCGCGCAAACCAAAGCATGGCGGAGGCCCTCGATGTTGAATTTTCTATAGGCGCCCATTCCACTGACCGGTTAGGGCTATTTACAAAAACAGTGACATGGTAGCAGACATTCAAGACTTAGGCGGGGTTTCCACCGACCTCGCATTGCAGAATTGACGGAAATGTTTATTTTCCTCTATGCCATAGTTAAAATTGATCAATGATCATACAGTAAAATCACAAACAAACAAACTAAAATTAAAAAATGGCGTCATGGGATATGTTAAGTACAAACATTTTAATAGATTTCTATAAAAAGAAAACTTCTAATTTCCGTCAGTGTCATTTGCATTCTGCAATGCGAGGTCGGTGGACCCCACCTAAGTCTTGAATGTCTGCTACCACGTCACCGTTTTTGTAAATAGCCCTAGCCGGTCGGTGGAATCCGCGCCTAAGAAAATCAAACATGGAGGGCCACCGCACCGCTATGCTGTGATTGGCGGGGCGCATCCCCGTACTTCACTTATGGAGAGACGTGCAGTTCAATTATTTGCTTTCGTGAGTGACAATCCTGTTGTAACTTAAAGTTAAAAATGGTTAAAATTGAACTGTTCTTCTGTCCATAAGCTATGTTAGGGCATGTGTCGCGCAAACCACAGCATGGCGGAGGCCCTCGATGTTGAAATTTTTATAGGAATGTTCTCCATCTGGTTAGACCCTTGGTCGCAAGCATTTTCCTATGTGAAGGGAGTGCATTACGAAGAGTAGCCAAACCATTTTATGAACGATACACAATACACTTGTAGTTTAGTGGTACGGACTCTGATTTTCACCCGAAAGGTTGTTGGTTTGAGTCCCACACTGGTTACATTTTCTGGCCATGCTTCGGAGGGCATGTAAAGCAGGCGGTCCCGGGCCTTCCTAGTTGAGTGTAAGAGAGGGCTTTACAGCCCTAACTCCGCTACGTTGGCTTAGTAATAGAAACAACAAAAAGTCCTTATTTAGTATCCGAGCTGACGAGCCGTACTGTTTCGTCAACATCTGCTGACATCTTGTATGGTCTACTTAGACTTCCAGAATTGTACTGTATAGTTGCATCTCGGAGGTACAGTAGCAGGTCTACAAAGTACCACTGAAGATGGCGACCCCGAAGGTTGATGAATTTTTAGAAGTAGCCTACTCTTTCAGATTGACCATGACCTATCAGTCAAGAAGTTTAAGGCCGTGACAGTCATTGTAATTACATAATCAAATCAAATATATATTTATTCCAATTTTTTCCAACAAGAGAAGTATACATAAAATGACAAAATTAATATTAACTTTAAATACGCTAAAATACTTAAGTTATATTACATTCAATACTTTACATAACGGCCTTTATTCGTCTTATACTTTAAATTGCTCTTCTATCGATGATTGGCTGTCAGCAATGGCAATTTCGACCTTGGAGATTGCTGCTCTGAAAAGGGAAGGGCAACCATTACCTCATATTTTTCAAAGATTTTTTTGTCTCAAGCCCTCAGTCCTCTTTTCTTCCCCTGGATTATTACATGCAGAAGGCGATACTTTTATTTCCTCATCACATGCTAGATGTTATGTCAGTAGCAACTGGGCTACAGGAATTCAGCATTTTGGAGAAGATCCCTCCAGGATATGCGCAGCATTCGCCTGAATACCTACATTTCAAATGAAAAAATAAATAAGGAATTATTTGTTACACTCTTACACTCAACTAGGAAGACCCGCCTGCTTTACATGCCCTCCGAAGTGTGGCCAGAAAATGTAGGAAGTGTAGGACTCGAACCAACAACCTTTCGGGTGAAAGTCAGAGTCCATACCACAACTCTACATGCACTGATTCTGTTTCCCATAGCTTGTGTCAATATCAATCTCTCCATAGAACGATTGGGAATAGACTTTCACCATTCATAATTGAAATCGAAATGTACACATTTTTTTATAAACCATGATTATTTATATTATTATTATATATTATTAATTATTCTTGTAGGTATCAAGCATCGAAAACCTGTTCCATCACTTCTCAACTGGAAAACTGTTCATGAAAAAGTACCATGGGGACTTGTTCTCTTGTCAGGTATGAAAAAACTTCGGCTTAGGCTGTACATGTGGCACGTCTTCTAGTATAGTCAGGGACCATGATGGTATTTTGAAACTCAGCTAGTAGGTAATATAGAAAAAAGTCATTATTTATTTATTTTGTAAAGCTTGACCACTGTCTCCCATTTACTTGTGCCATTGCACCCATTTCCTCACATAAATAATTGCATTACTCGTGACTTCGTGGTATTTCATTTTAATAAACCAAAAATAACAAAAAACAAAAAAAGTTTTAGAAAAACTTGTTATAACAACCCGAATTAGTAAAATCCAAATAATCGTTAAGAAATTAACTTTGTCTAAGAAACCCACTTGTGTTAGTATAAAACCCTGAGCGCTTTCGGCAAGAACTGCCATCTACAAAGGGAAACCCACTAGCACAGTTACACCTTAGGCGATATTCCACATACGTCAAACGTCAATGAAAAATTGAAAAATGACGTTTTAGCAGACATTAAAGACATACTAAAAATTCTGCTACCACGTCAATTTACGTCATTGTTACGTCATTTTCAATTTTTCATTAACGATTGACGTATGGGGAATACCCGCCTTATCATTTTCTCACCACTCTCAAGACACCTGAAAGCAGACAGAAGCAGCTATAGGTACATGATACCTTGAGGCGCGGTTTCCACCAACCGGTTAGGGCTAAATACAAACACGGTGCCATGGTAGCAGACATTCAAGACTTAGGCGGGGTTTCCACCGACCTCGCATTGTGAATGCAAATGACATTGACGGAAATGTTTGTTTTCCTCTATGCCTTAGTTAAAATTGATCAATGATCATACAGTAAAATCACAAACCAACAAACTAAAATTAAAAAATGGCGTCATGGGATATGTTAAGTACAAACATTTTAATAGATTTCTATAAAAAGAAAAACAAACATTTCCGTCAATGCCATTTGCATTCTGCAATGCGAGGTCGGTGGAAACCCCGCCTAAGTCTTGAATGTCTGTTATCACGTCACCGTATTTGTATTTAGCCCTAGCCGGTCGGTGGAAACCGCGCCTAAATACGTCCTACCATCCCGGATCGGCGGATCCCATTGCTTCACCTCATAAGGCGCCCATTCCACCGACCGTCTAGGGCTATTTACAAAAACGGTGACGTGGTAGCAGACATTCAAGACTTAGGTGGCGTTTCCACCGACCTCGCATTGCAGAATGCAAATAACATTGACGGAAATGTTTGTTTTCCTCTAAGCCTTAGTTAAAATTGATCAATGATCATACAGTAAAATCACAAACCAACAAACTAAAATTAAAAAATGGCGTCATGGGATATGTTAAGTACAAACATTTTAATAGATTTCTATAAAAAGAAAAACAAACATTTCCGTCAATGCCATTTGCATTCTGCAATGCGAAGTCGGTGGAAACCCCGCCTAAGTCTTGAATGTCTGTTATCACGTCACCGTATTTGTATTTAGCCCTAGCCGGTCGGTGGAAACCGCGCCTAAATACGTCCTACCATCCCGGATCCCATTGCTTCACCTCATAAGGCGCCCATTCCACCGACCGTCTAGGGCTATTTACAAAAACGGTGACGTGGTAGCAGACATTCAAGACTTAGGTGGCGTTTCCACCGACCTCGCATTGCAGAATGCAAATGACATTGACGGAAATTAGAATTTTTCTTCTTATAGAAATCTATTAAAATGTTTGTACTTAACATGTTCCATGACGCCATTTTTTAATTTTTGTTTGTTTGTGATTTTACTGTATGATCATTGATTTTAATTTTAACTATGGCATAGAGGAAAATAAACATTTCCGTCAATTCTGCAATGCGAGGTCGGTGGAAACCCCGCCTAAGTCTTGAATGTCTGCTACCACGTCACTGTTTTTGTAAATAGCCCTAGCCGGTCGGTGGAATGGGCGCCTAATCATGATATTGAACATTTTTCTTCTTATGGTTTCAGGTGGTGGCTTTGCCATGGCAGCTGCCGTCAAACATTCAGGTCTTTCAGAATACCTGGGCCAGCAACTTACAGCCATGAGCGTACTTAGCCCGTTTGTCATGCTGGTAGTTGTATGTTTGGTAACTACTTTCGTTACTGAGGTGTCCTCCAATACAGCCATCGCCAATATTGTGCTCCCTGTTCTGGCTGATATGGTAAGTACAGTTTTATCCAGCTTTACATAGGCTTATTTACTTACTTAACGTGTACGGGCCTGGCGTCTAAAAGATCTATTACATATATATGTTATATAAAAGAATAGAGGGGGTGGGGAGGCGGTCGAGATCAGATCGCCACTGGCTGTCAACATTCTTGCCAGCAGGGTTAGAGCCTTTTCTCTCTTCCCCCCAAACTATCTCGGAACCGCTTTTCAGCATTACTTCCGCATAGCCGTGTCTTTTTCTGATGTTAAATTTAGTTAAGTTCTTTCCTCTTTCATCTTGCGGCTCAAGATGAGGCATGCCAACTCCTTCACAGCACACCAAACTGCCTCTGACTGAACCATTTGCAGCACTATATTCACATTTAGTGTTTTGATCTGGGCTTCCCATGCCCTCCTCTCGTTTTCCCACCACCGACAGTCAATGAAAGTATGTGCAACTTTATACTCATCCCCGTCGTATATGCACCGGTACTTACTTAACGTGTCCGGGCCAAGGACACGTTGATCGAAAACGTTGCGGCCTGGATGGCCTTGTCGTTTGCGTCCAAAAGATCCGTGAGGGCTAGACAATACTTCGATATTTATCGAAATCGTTATTAGGGCTTTTGAAAAAAACCGATTTGGTTTTGTAGCGTTGTTGTCGCTTGGCCCGGTTACCAGGGACGCCCGATCGCTCATTCTCGTGTTGTAGTCTCAAGTAAGCGCAATCGTCGGAGAGGCTCCTTCCTTGTCCTATGCTCCGGTTAGTAGTACCTCTATTACACCCATGAAGAAAGGTCCGAAAACTGCAACGCCCAGGGGTAGAGAGGCCCGAGACGATGTTGAATTCAACCCACCAAACCGCTTACCAGTTATCAGGATCAGGCAACTTAAGCATTACAAAAACGCGTATTAGTTATTTTCATCTTCCATTTTCCCATTTCATAGAGAGCCCCCATAGAAGGGCTATTGGCTGTCTCTATATAGTTAACATCTCACCTGTGGTTTTGGCGAACTAAATCTCATATTGTAGGCCTACTGTCGGACTAGTAATTATAATGAACGCAACCTCTCGAGTTTGTTCGATGTTATTGACTTATTGATGTTCAGTATGTTCATCGAATTATTGGAATAAAAAAGCGGTTTATTCGTTTCAATCGCTGATCTAACCTAGCCCATTTCAATATATTGTAATAATAGGCTACTCATAACATCTAAATATCTTCGTAATTCCTTAAAATTGTCAATCAATGTTCATTCAATGACAGGAATTTACATTATTAGGCACATTTTAATGTTTAAAATCTTTCTACCTTCTAATGCATTTTGGTCTCATCTATATTTCATCAATCTCGCTATTGGCTCCCTAGATCTTCATATGGTCTTGCTGCACATTGCAACTGTGCTGCTTTGAAACCCAATCTGGTTTCTTATCTGAAAAACTCAGATTCTAACAGTAGGTTATATAAATAAATAAATAAAATAAATAAATAAAAATTGAAAATACCAGTCTGTAGAGCATGATGTTACCTATGCGCGCCGGAGCACATATATCCCAGATTATTATAGAAACCATATCAACAACCATTAACAACCTATGTAATAAGTTTCCTTTAATGTAAGTATTTAAGTTTACACATTTTCCACTAGATGGCTCGCAAGTCGCACCAGCATTATTAATTATTAATCATTTATCATCACGTCACTCGTAGCATTCAAGTACCGCAAGATAAGAATGATTGTTAGATAACGACATTAGTGACTTGGTTAGCACACTACTTCGGCAAAGCAGAAGCACGCGGGTTCGAATCCCACTTTAAACGTTAAATTTTACATTTTATTCGTCTCAGATCACTGGCAGGTCTATCTACAGTATATTACTCTCCGAGCGAACTAGCAAAAGCACAACGAATTTGTCATCTGAAATGACCGACTCACAGAAAAGGTCAGTTATAAAACCACGAGAGGCTAATTTCAAACGTAATATAGAGTCAGCAAATACAACATCAAATGCAACAACCACCTGGCACAGAAAAACAGATTTCATTGGTTTGTAGTATGTCGCAGTAGAGAATCAACGAAAAACTTATTCCAATCTTAATATAGAGGCAAATACACATCAATATCAGATTCAGAAGTCGTTAAAATTTGTTTAAAAACAGACTTCATATATAGAGTCAGCAAAAACACAACGACGGCTAACTTCACTACAAATTAGGTACGTTTGTAGCCGCCAAACACAATATCGAGTCAAGAAGCAATGTAAAACGTATTTAAATCGTAGTATAGAGGCGAAAAACATGTATATACCATATTGGGCTTACAACCTCTTAAGATCTAATAAAGGGCATTGTAAAAATGGACTGCAGTTATCAAAACGTAAACGGTGTAGGTAGACGTAGAAAAGAGTTCCATTGGAATATAAGTGCTCGAAAATTGGATCTTTTATTCTTTACGGAAATAAAGGATCCACCTTCGGAGGTACTCACTCCAATCAAAAACTACGATATATTTAGAGTTGACAAAGATAGGAAATATGTTAAATCTGCAAATTCCAGGACAGGAGGCGTAGCTTTATACGTGAAAAAAAGTTATAAATCGGAACAAGTTTGGCATATAAGCAATCGCCATTGCCAAGCTCTTGCAGTTCGGTGTCACATACCGGGTGCATTCCCGATATTAGCCATTGTTGTGTACATTAAACCAGCTTCTAAGAAAAGTATTTATGAAGAGGTTTTTAAGAAAATTAGACAATACAGCGACTACAAAATGGTTATAGCAGGCGATTTCAACGTTCATAAAGCTAAATCTGGCTTCTACAACAAAATAGGGCGTCATATTGAAAGTTTAGGCCTCATATCAAAAAATGAATGTCTAAATTACAGAGATAGGATTCTTGACTTGGTTTTGACAAATATACCGATTGGTAAAGTTAGACGTGTGAAGAGCTTCGTTTCTACAACAGACCGCCATCATCCACCTCTAGCATGGCAACTATTTCTTTAGCATTCTGTATTACTATTTTTGTAGATTGATCATTAGCATCTATTGCCACCCCATCATAACTATTATAATCTAGTCAATTTATAGTTTTTTTATCTTCTGCTTGAAATGTCTCCTCCATCGAAGGTTGGTGATCTTGGCAATATAGACCTTGGAGACTGCTGCACTGAAAAGGGAAGTTGTACTCTTGCCAAACTACTGCTTCAATTTTTTTTTTAACCTGGATGTTCTCCTTCTGCCGGGAGCTCTAGTAAGTCCTTCTATCTTCCTCCTGGATTACATGTTGAAGACGATACGTCTTGTTCCTCATCACATGACATCACAGTTTCCGTATCGTAACCGCCACTGGCAACTCGGCTTTCGTATCCCTTCACCTCAGGACCTCTCTAGGATATGCGCAACATTTGTCTGTAAATCTACATTTCAAAGACACTGATTCTGTTCTCCATAGCTGTGTCAATGTCCATCCATAGCTTTATACGGAAAGCATTCATCGTGTAGACTGCTGTATCCTGTACCGTATCACTTCGACTCAAATTGTGTTGGGCAAGACCGTAGCTTGATTATTTTCGGAGGGGTTGAGCTATAGCAGTAGCCTATACACTAAACCTGAACAAGCTTTATGTCACTCTCATCTGTCTATGTGTCATCACACCAAACCTTTATCAGCCCTGCTGTCCCGATTTAAAGCCATAAAATTCAAGTAAAAAAGGGGATGTAATAATTATGGCTATTAAATCATATTAAATACACTATTATTAAAACTCAATGGTTTTTTTTTCTCAAGTTTTAGATCGACAGCCTTTTCCTCTTAAATTATATATAATATGTACAGTATATTATACTGTAGTGTTAATCAGCATCTATATATTCCATTTTACTTTCAGTGCGTCGCCATTGGAACGAATCCGTTGTATTTGATGCTGCCTGCGACATTATGCTGCAGCTATGCCTTCATGCTTCCTGTTGCTACGCCGCCCAATGCTATCGTTGTAGCAGCTTCCAATATGAAGACTTCTGACATGGTAGGTAGCACAAGGCCGTAGCCAGAGGGGGTTCAGGGGGTCCGTAACCCCCCAATATTTGCAGCGTACACTAGATAGAATGGAGTTTTAAATAATATTGAGGTTACCTAACCTCCGGTTACGTCAGATGGACGTATTTCTGTCTACGGCCCTGAGGTAGCAAAATTTGTATGTTTCAATTATAAAGGCAGTCCAAACAGTGGCGTAGCCAGAATTTTTTTTTTTTTTGGTCCAGTTTTCATGCAAAATCAATGCATAAAGTTTGCCCGTTTACGATAGGTTTTCAAATGGGGTGGTGTTTCATTTGGCCCCCCCCCCCCCGTATTTTCGTAAAATAGTAGAAAAATAGGAAAGCCGTCCTCATGAACGTACGCATCTTCTCTCATTAGAGGCATGATCTTAATTTCCCCACCCGAGGGGTCGGGGGCTGAAGGGGGTCCCGGGGGTCTCCCCCAGGGAAGGTTTTTGAAAAAAATATGCCTGAAGTTGTGGAGTTTAACACATTTTGATGTATATACGTGTTGTAACCTATTCTAATAATGTTTAGGTTTTACAGCCGAAGAATAGTAGACCTACTGCAAGAATGCGGGGCCCTGAAAAAGAATAGGCCCAAAATAGTGGAATTTACGCACTTTGAAAGCAGTTATGCTCATATTTTACACATGATGAATTTTACAGCTAACAAGGGGGGCTACCGTGGGGAATGTTTTTTAAAAGATAGGCTTGAAAAAGCTTGTCGGCAAAACAATTTTTATTTTGCAGACGATAACATTATTAACAAAACTGGAAACAGGACGACCGGGGTCACCCCGGGGATTTTTTTGGAATAAATATCTGAAAATTTTTCTGTTTTGCTAAATTTTGGGGGTGGTCCGGACCCCGCTGACCCTCCCCCCCCCCCTTGGCTACGCCACTGAGTCCAAACTAGTATTCAGTATTAAACTATACGTGGTCCATTAACCAGGAGGGAGGATGGGCTCTTTTAGTATGTTGAGGATGTTCAATTATATCTACAGTGTAAAGACAAGAACTTTGGGGAGGAGGCTGCAGCCCCCCCCCCCCCTGGCCACGGTTTTTTTTCTGGGCACATGGTTACCCCAAATGATATAGGCCTTAACACATTATAGAGTCTATAGCTTGATGACCTCAAGATTAGGCGTAGAAGAGCCGATCCCGCTTGAAATGAGTTTTTTAGGCATTCTAACTGAGGTTGGAAGCATTTTCAACGATCTTACGGTTCCCTTTTTGAATCATAAATGGCAGGTCCTAGTTTATTCAGAAATGCTTTCCAATTTAACTATTAGTAACCTGCCGGAGATACGAGTAATTCCATAGTAAATAATGTTTGTAGGGTTAATTTCGGTTGCGTTCCCTATCCCAAAGCACTTAATAAATTGATGGGACGACTGCATAACCCTAAACCTAGCCATAAGAAAAGGGTTTAATCCTATCAAGATCGTAGCCTGAAAAGCTTTGGGGAACCAATTCAAGGTGTAAGGGGAAAAACCGGAAAGGTGCACTTTTGGTCGAAATTGAGATAATGGTGGCATTCCGTTCAGTTTTTTTCGTAATTTAAAATGACATAACAAAAACTGATAAAAATAAGGAAGATTCTGCAAAAATGGCGAGGGAACAAACAGAATACAGGAGAAGATACGGCTAGGTACTTTAAACTTTAAAGTTAGATTTCTTTAAAATCACCTTTCCGGGTTTTTCTCTGACGTCTTCAATTTTGATTTATTGTAGTACTAAAACAGGGGGAAAATATTTTAACTTCTTGTATTATTTTCAGATAAAAGCTGGCTTCGTAATGAATTTTATCTGTGTGTTCTCTCTCATCGCTTGCCTCAAAACCTTTGGAATGAGCCTTTACGGTTTAGGTACATTTCCGTCTTTTGCTGAAGACTACAAGATCGCTCATAGCGCTTTAAATATGACAATGGCTGTTTCTCACTAAGTAATCAACTGTATATGAATGCCCTTTTTCGCCTACTTAATTTTTGGTTAATGAAATCTGACGGCATTGTGGTAGTCAATGCAGGCTTTTAATTAGGCCGACAACGCTGTAGTCTACCTATATTTTAAATTCAAAACAAAATTCAAAAGAAACTTTGAAATCTGAGGAATTGATAGTGTTTTTTACGAAACAGGATTTTTTTCTAAATTACTACCCTTGCCAGCTCATTTGCTTGTTCATATTAAATTATTTAATGAAAACAATTCGGCCAACAACACAGCTGCCCCAGGGTAGACCCCCTGAAAAATGGTGAAAAAAACATTAAATTATAGTACAATGAAACCCATTGAAAATGGAAGACAATATGATAGACATTAAATGAAAAATAAATTCTGATTATCTGAGTTCGGAAGACAGGTAGGGGTGGTTTTCCATACGACTTGTAGTTTTGTCGGAAATGAAGATGTACCTTATTTCACCCTTAAAAGCCACCCCTGCCTGCCTATCGAACTCAGATCGCCCGTTTATATTTCCTCTAATGTCTGTAATATTGTCTTCCATTTTCAATGGGTTTCATTCTACTATAATTTAATGGATTAAAAAAAAAATTATCTACCCTGGGCTATGTAGTCTACCTATATATTAAATGAAACACAATTCATTTGAATCTTTGAAATCTGACGTTGGTAGAATTTTTTTACAAAAACGGATTTCTTTAAATTTACAACCCCTACCAGCCCATTTGTAAATTATTTTATGAATAATTATAGTCTATACGTAGACATAGGTAACTCTGTAGTTTACCTATGTTGTAAAAGAAACATAATTCATTGGAAACATTGAAATCCAACGTTTTTTACAACTTAGGATTTCTTACTATACCCCTACCATCTCATTTATATATTCACAGAAAATTAGGTACTTTCCGAATAATTATAGACATAGGTACAAATCTGGGGGTCTACCTATACTTCAAAAGAAGCACAATTCATTAGAAAAGGATCAATATAGGGCCTAGTTGTAAGGGTTTTCCCATTGGCTGAAAGTTTCGACGATCAGCTCCACTTAAACAGCCATAAAATAAATCATTTTTTTCTGTAGTTTTAGAGTTCAGTGTAGCCTACACAAGATCAATTATCGTGCATGTTCATATCATTATTTAATTAATTTATAAAATGTTTTCATTATTATAAAAATTGCCTTGAATTTTATTAACGCTCGGTTTAACTTTATTTATTGTAGTCAATAATTTAACAAGTATAGGCTATAGGTCTACAGTATAGGTAATGTAGGTACCGCATATCGAGCATATTGAACATGACATATAGATCAAAGAACCGGTCCGAGTTTACTCGAACATGCTTTCCAATTTATCAATTAGTAGATAGAGGTGAGGTAATTTCTAGATAGGTCAGACTAACACATTTCCACACAGTAATAATGGCAGGGCACGCAACGCATTTGAGCGTGAATTTTCATTTTTTCATTTTCATCATTTTTTCAAAAACTTTCTTTTTGCATAAAACCAAATAGTTTTTTTGGAAAGCAACCTGTCTGGTTTCGTTACTCAATTTAACACATAAAACATGCCTGAAGAATCATCGATGGAAAGGTTTCGCAGAAAAATTATTTTTTAGTCATTTTTCATTAAAATTTAGTTATTTTTTTTTTTATCCCCAGAATTAAACTATCAAGGGGCATGCGACCCCCCGCATTTTGTTTACACTAATATCGACTACAATATATGTGAATTTAAAAGAAATAGATGGAGCCGTTTTTGAGAAATAAATTTTTTAGACGTTTTTTATGAGTTTTTTGAGAATAAAACCCCCCAAATTGAGTTAGCCCAAAATAAAAAAAATGTTCTCGAGGTATGATTTTTGTGAACCTTTATGCAAAATTTCATCAAAATCAACTACGTGGTTTGCCCGGAAATCGATGAACAGACAGACAGACAGAGCGACAGACAGAGCTACAGACAGACATTTCGTATTTTCTTTTCTGGGTTCCTGGGACCTCAAAACGTGTAAATCCGTTGAAATCTCGGAATTGAAAATTTCGACCATCACAAAGCTTTCCTTATACTATATACGTATAAATTGGAAAGCAATAAGAGCTATAAATAAGACGTGGAGTAGAACAAATGCTCCTCTAAATTTTGATGCATAGTAATTTATTCGAATAGCCGGCAATAACACAGATCGAGGTTTATTGAAGAAAACAAATTGGAACACTACCTTAAGGCGGGGTTTCCTCATACGTCAATGGTCAATGGTAATTGTGGTATTGAAGTTTTAGCAGACATTAAAGACACACTAAAAATGTCTGCTACCACGTCAAAACCATATTTACCATTGACCATCGACGTATGTGGAAACCCCGCCTAAAGTCGTCTGGAAATTTTCTGACTAGAATAGTCCTAGATTAGATACGGTATCATCAGAATAAGAAATAAGGAAGGATATAATTTACACCAAAAATTCAAAATATCACATCAATATATTTTTATTATTCAAACTGAAATAGTCTAGAGTATAACAAAGAAATAACCAAAAACGGAAGGGCGCACATTTTTTCGGTTAAACTACAATATTCAGGTTTCTTAACAGTATGTCACTCACTTGGCTACCCAGGGGGACCATTGACTCCCTATATTTTTTAAGGAGTACAAAGTATCCAGCACTCAAAACGCATCAATCCAATGAGAGACGCCAAAATATGCCCCAATAATAGTTGAAAAGCTATTCCTACTGCATTTCGATACTGAGGACCGCTCCATGGAGCTTATTCCATTTTTTTTTTCTCATTGAAGGTAAGCTAACCAAATTTTAGCAAACCCCAAATTGGTAGCTGACAATTGATGATAGTTTTTGAGTACCCAAATCCAGGTGAACGTTTGGTTTGGCTTCGTTTGGGGGATCATACGCCATTTTACAAATGACATGGTACTCATTATAATACGGAGTGGACTGCAGGATTGCGGACCCTCCGTGAATGACCCTCTTGGTCCCCCTGGATGAAATAGTGAGTGCCACACTGATCAGACGGAACCGCGAACGTATACATTAAGTCAATAGGACATCTCAAGGTTTTAAACGCTCAAGAGTTGAAAAAACGTCGTAAGCATTGAATATCGAAAATGAAAAGGTCTACTCCTCATGCTTATTAACTAGTTAATGATACAGTAACAATAAATTAATAACTTAGGGGTTAAGTAGCCTATGTGAGCTATATATTAGGCTCGCATTATGTCTGTTGTAGGTATTGTAAAATAGTGTAGTTCTTGACTAAAAAATAAAAAATGCCTTGTCAGAATAATGAAGGTCTATAGGAGGAGCTGATACCGGGGGTTATTTTATGGAGATTCATCTACCTATTGTGATGGCGACCAATGTTCTACTTCCGTAAATTTTTTCGCAACATTTCATTTCATGACCCCCTGAGTCTAAAACCACTTCTCGTTCAAAGTGTTATGCATATTATATGTATGTATGTACTGTACGTGTATATCGATTTTAGCAAACACTGTAACTTTCGTGGATACAATCAGATTTTTATGAAACTTGGCACAAAAATTGATCATACATGTGTCTTGATCAAGTTCGTTAACCAGTCTGATACGCCATTTTGTTTCAAGATGGCGACCGATTTATCTAATTCATATCTCAGTTAATATTGGTCGCATAGGAATGAACCAAAATCTGACTGAAAGCCCGTAGCCTATTATGTTAATCATCGCTTTTTACGACAAATCAACGATTTTGAGATGGTGTCCAGTCAAAGTGAGCATAATGTGATAGGTACTTACGTTAAAGTTGGGGAGCAAACTTTCAAAACGTCACAAATCCATGAAAATTAAAAATTGATTTTATCATCGATTTTCCATCTTGAATCTTGAGTTGAATCAGGATTGCTAATCAAACAAAAACAAAAAAATTTTAACCCAGTCTTCTGCAGGGTTAAAATCTTATTCCCGTTATAATAAACCCGAAATAATTATGTTTTTCGTGTTTCCTGAACATTCTACAAAAATGGATTAGTTTGAAAGTTTGGTCCTCAGTTGATAGTCGTCATTGTGGTTCGAAATTTAGAACACAAGAGTGTTTTGTTTGTTGATGTTGTGGACGGAAAAAGAATGAACTATTTTCAATTTTTAATTACAGTACATACATAGTGTAGGTAGCATGGT
This sequence comes from Psococerastis gibbosa, assembly GCA_963971405.1. Classification (NCBI taxonomy): domain Eukaryota; kingdom Metazoa; phylum Arthropoda; class Insecta; order Psocodea; family Psocidae; genus Psococerastis; species Psococerastis gibbosa. The sequence continues at coordinate 8,296,389 of OZ020489.1, forward strand.
AGAGGAAAAGCGGGGTCTGCGCTTGCATGGAATCTCCCTACACCTGATCGGCCAGAGCCGAAAGGGATTTTTGATATAGAATTTGGTGAAAAAGTATGAAATAAATAACACATACACTATATACTGTATATATAGTAGATACAAGAGGTGTGGGAAGAGCGGTATACCTAACAATATAAGCTCACGACGTTTTTAGAACTACAAGTTTGGTTTGGGTTTAATGCGATAATGGGAGGTTTATTTCTAAAAGTAATTTGAAGTCTTTTTTGGTTGGACAGTGCAGATTCAATCACTCAATCAATCAAAGCTCAGGCCTACAAGGTACAAAGTACATCCACTAGATAGCAGCATTGCCCACAGGGATTGTAAGTTGACCTCTCAATACTAGCAGGGGCTATGAAACGCACGGTCTTTCTCAGTTTCTCTTAGAAGACAGGTAAGCGTGGGAGTTTTGAAATCAGGGTGGATCTTTTTACAATATTTAATGAAGTATGTGAAATGTATTCTCTTCTAGTGTCCATGTGCATGCAAAACGGCCGTTGCCATGGCAGAATACGTAACTATTATATAATAGCATTTTATGGTCTGGTTTTTTTACAATATTGTAATGTATATTGAAGCAAGTATAGCCAAGAACTGTAGGTTTACCGCGTGAATATTTTTATTAAATTATCAGGTCATATCTGGTTACTATTGGTATAATCAGTAACTATCTCTTTAAACAATACTGCTTTTAAGCGGATTTTTTGCTTTATGGCTGTACTTTTGTCATTCTTCTGGCTACGGCCTACTAACACTTTGCTGTTATTTCAAGATATGAAATTGTCCGTTACATTCACATGGAGAATATAGGGGAATACGCCTTTTCCCGTACTTAATGATACACTTAAATATATAATATATAATAATATAAAGACATTTTTCATTTAATTTAATTGAAAGATGAACCACCATGACCCCAAACGCCACATGTACCTACGTCTTCTACGAGAAACAGAGAAAGACCGTGCGATGGCAAACTTCTTCTAGTAGCGAGGGGTCAACTTATAATTTGTCTTCCTCACTTTGCTTCTGAGTTCAACTGGTGGGTGAATTCAAAGAACATGGACTTATATAGTGTGAGATAGCTCCTTCTTCCAATATTGACTGCATTAGGAATGCGCAATAAAGGCCATGTTTGCTTAGGATAAAAAAGACTTGACTTGTTTGTATAGTGTATATTCTATTAAGAAAAAAATACACAATATAAGTTGACCTCTCACTACTAGAAGAGGCTTCCCAGTGGACGGTCTTCCACACGTTCTCCCTTAGAAGACGGGTCCGCGTGGGCCCTTTGGGGTGACAGGTTGGGTCATCATACAATATTTTATTAAATATTCGGAAAAGCGTGATATCTCCTCTATTCTCTATGTACGTGCAACACGGGCATAGTTACAGATCTTGAAATTACCACAGAATACGTAAATCTACTATGTATTTTTCAACAATTTTCATCAATCAAATAAGTAATTTGCAAGTATACCGTTATTAGAGTATCTATACTGGTAGAGTTAAGTAGGCCTAGTCTTGCAAATCTAAGGAACCGGTTTAGGTACTGTTTGTACTGTACTGTACTGTACTGTTTAGGCCTGGTTTTGAAATGAAATACATTGAAGATAAATCAGGTATACGCTTGGTCTATAGTCCAGGGGTCGGCAAAGTGAGGCTCTTTGGCTCATTGACTGCTGCATATTACAGGTTCCATGCACAAAAATTAATATAATTTAAAATATAACAACAAATGAAATAAAGAAAATTAATTTTAATTTTTGGTTTGAGATGTGTGGCTCTTCAAACAGTGTAACAGATCTAAATCTGCATCTGGCTATTTCGAAATCTCCCTCAGCTGCTAAAAAAGGTTGCCGACCACTGGTCTATACACTAGGTACCGTATACTTGATTACATTCACATTTTGCGGTTTTCTTATATTATACCTTCCAGTAAGGTAAATAGAGTGTAATAGGCATATTATGTTCGCCTAAATTTACGGTACGGTATCAACAGAATAGCTAGGTATTAGTTATTTCTTCCTGCGTTTAGGCGGGGATTCCATCGACCTCGTTTGTGTTTGTCAGCGTGATATTGACGTGGTAGCAGACATTAAAGACAGCCTTTAATGTCTGCTGCCACGTCAATATCACACTGACAAACACAAACGAGGTCGGTGGAATCCCCGCCTTATGTACGGCAAGAGGTTTTCCTACTTTTCCCATGAAGACCACAAAATTTAGAATTTTAAACATTAGTTAACCTTGTTGAAACTCACGCGCCAAATTAGTAATATAGCGTAGGTAGTGTATACCTATACAGTATACCGTATATACAGCATGTAACAGTTATGGGACACGTAATTTTGAAATGTTTGTAAACAAATAGTAGGCCTATTGTGAAATGGTACTCTAACCTGCTGTTGCGTCGATACAATTTTATACTGTAGGCCAATATAGCCTGCTGCTGAAGTACGATCAAAGAAGAAGAAGAAGAACATTATTAAAATGAACCGGTCCGAGTTTACTCGAACATGCTTTCCGATTTATCAAAATTAGTACATAGAGAAAATGAGTAATTTCATGGTAAATAATTTTCCTATGGTTAAATTTCCGATATCTCGGGGGGGGGGGGGGGGTGTCCACCTGACGTCACTGGAGGTGAGGTAAATTCAAGATAGGTCAGACCAACACATTACCACACAGCAATACTGGCAGGGCGCGCAATGCATTTGAGCGTGAATTTTCTATCATTTTTTCAAAAAAGCATTTTTTTTTACAAACCCAAATACTTTTCTGGGAAAGCAACCTGTCCGGTTTCGTTACTCAATTTAACACCTAAAACATGCCTGAAGGTAGAAATCATCGATAGAAAGGTTTCGCAGAAAAATTATTTTTAAGTCATTTTTCATTAAAATTTAGTTATCTTTATTTTTTTACCCCCAGAATTAAACTATCAAGGGGCATGCGACCCCCCGCATTTTGTCAACATTAATAACGACTACAATACATGTGAATTTAAAAGAAATCGTTGGAGCCGTTTTCGAGAAATAATTTTTTTAGTCGTTTTTTCGGAGTATTTTGAAAATAAAACCCCCCCAAATATGTCCCGAGGTATGATTTTTATGAACCTAAATGCCGAATTTCATCAAAATAGACTGAATAGTTTGCCCGGAAATCGACGCACAGACAGACAGAGCGACAGACAGAGCGACAGACAGAGCGACAGACAGACATTTCGTAAAGACCACTTTTTTGGGTTCCTGGGACCTCAAAACGTGTAAATCCGTTGAAATCTCGGAATCGAAAATTTCGACCGTCACAAAGCTTTCCTTATACTACGTATAAATTGGAAAGCAAAAAGTTGCGGCTAGAGCTGTTTACGCGTATACATACAGTATGTATATCATAAGGAGTAGGTATGAATTGCCGATTCTACCTACATCGTTACTATTATATCGGGGAGCCTCCTCAATTAGTGCACGTAGATTATGTATTTTTAAAGTCGCTAACATACGGTACCACAAGCCTCTATACTACCTGAAGACATTTCGTAAATCGTAACCTACTTTTCTTTTAATTCTCTCCCACTTTAAAATTAATTATTGCATAGTATAAAATTAATTTTCATTAAATAAATAAATAAATATTGACTTTTTGTTCTATCACTAAGCCAACCTAGCGGTGTTAGGGATACAAAGCCCTCTCTTGCACTCAACTGGGAAGGCCCGAGATCGCCTGCTTTACATGCCTTCCGAATCATGGCCAGAAAATTTAGCAAGTGTGGGACTCGAACCAACAACCTTTCGGGTGAAAATCGGAGTCTGTACCACTACTCTACAATTACATGTCCTGACAATTACGCTACAAATGTAATTACTCTTTTCCTGAACATGACGAATATGCCCTTTGTACATTACAAGAAGTAAGGCTAAGGCGGGGATTCCACCAACGTCAATAGTGATATTAAATGTTTTGTGACGTGGTAGCAAACAGTTTTAGACTGTCTAAAAATGTCTGCTACCACGTCACAAAACATTTAATATCACTATTGACGTTGGTGGAATCCCCGCCTAACGAATATCTACGTAACGCGGTCAGGATACACGGATATTACTGGCATTAGGCCCATATCTTACCCATACATATCATATATTGTACATATTATGTATACTGTGTATGCACTATACAGTACCTACAGCCCGGTCCGACATAGTTTAGGGCAACTCGAAACTCGAGACAATTTAATTTTGAGGAGTAAGGTGTAAATTGCGGATTCTGCATCACTATTTTTATTGGGAGACTCCTTGATGGTAGGCTCGGACTTTAATCTGCTAACGGTGTCTCGGCTGGAGATATATAGCATTAGTTACATGAAACATAAACGGGGTTTACGTTGCTTGGAGTCCATTTGAAATATCTTCCAAGAAAACTATATGTAACATACTGGCGAGAGATACCATTTTGGAAATTGGACCATTTTGGAAATTGGAAATCTGTTGCCAGTGTGATAAAGGCTAATCCTCGAACAAGGGCCTATATTTCAAAATAATAATAGAATAACTTAAATAAGGCGTAAGTCTACTATTGTATCGAATTATGCGTCTTCAAACTACCTACGGTATTTGATTCTTCCACATTTACGTGTCCCATAACACAACATGCATAACTTATTTGACATAATTTCATCTTCCTTAGGTTTCAATTTTCCTACAATACAAACCACAATTCACAATCAAACCTGAACTGCTCCTGCAGCATGCATTTCTTTGTGTTGCCCTTGAAATCCAAGCCAACTAAGAAAACGTGCGTCTAGGTATTATAGTACGTAGACTCAGATCTCAGATAGTATAGGAGACCGAGCTTTACGCAGACCTTGGCAGATCCAGCATTTATTTGAAGAGGGTTATGGCCGAAATTGGCGCCCTTTGCTACCTACCTAACAAATTTGACCCTATTTTTTAAAAAGTATTGTTTGTTAATTATTATATAATATTTATTTTCACTAAATTTGTCTCATTGAAGGGGGTCCTGCAATAACCTATGCAATAATGCATCTGAAGTGTCGTAAATAATTGTTACATATATTTATTTCCAGGGACACACAAGAAATATGCATGAAATTGGTTCTCTACAGTTCACTTATAGGCATGCTGTGCAGTCAAAATAAGTCAGTTCTTTCAAGGCAACTGATGCGTTTCGAAATGAATCCGAAAGCACTGATCTCTACTAACTATCGACATGAAATCTTAAGTTGTGGCATAAACCAGCCTTTTTAGTAGATATGCACGAGGATAGTTGATTTCTCTTTAAGTTAATAAAAACATTCAGTTGAATTCACAAAATTAAATTTGCTTCAAAAGTAAATGACGCAAATGGTAAAGACGATCATATTAACTGTACCTTACAATGTCATACATTGTCAGAGCGACCTTTTAGCTTACTCCAATGAACCAAAATCTGACGAGTTTGCCCCAAATGGGCAAATTGAAACGTTTTACCTTTTTTAATGAATTCCTCTGATGTCTGATTATGAACCTGCTGCAAGCAGTTATGCTATGCTTCTATAAAAGATTTTAGAGTACTTATTACTGACTACCATACTGAGATCGTGGTAAGGCATTGCAGAATAACTAATGTAACTGTCAGATTTCAATATGAAAGCATTAGTCGCCCAGGCGTGATTACGCAGCATTTATGCATTTTAATTACACTCAAAGATTTAAACAAAAAATTAGTTTTTTGCAGAAATTCGCAAATTTACAGAGAAAAATCAACTGTACTGCAGGGTTGGGCCATGGCAATAAAACAGAAATTAATTAATATTAATCAGCGATAAACCCTGACTGACCACAAAATGAGAAAAAATATATTATAATTATTAGAAACACCCTATTCGAAAGAAGCGTTTTTTTTCAAAGATACTTACTGCTCTAGAACTATTGGGAGAATTTGTTATGCATTCCACAACACACTCTAAATAGCATATCCTTCAATAACAAATGAAATAATCTAAATTTAAATTTCAAATCCTGTCTTCCAGAAAACACATAACGACCAGCGTTCTGTCCTTTCAAGGAATTTGGACGATGTTTTTTATTATTATTTTAAAGTAATTTTTGGTATGAAATTTAAACGTCTTTGGTTCTTACAAAACACTTTAAAATATCACCTGTGCTTTTTGGCTTTGAATCAATCAAGCCTATCTACCCTTATGCTGTTGGATAAAGTTGATGCACCAAGAAACTAAAGAATGAGAAGAGTTTTATTGTCTTCTGGGAGAGATGTAGCCGCAAAGTCTGACTAGGCCTATGCGGAAGCAGATATATTGCAACAACAACGATTTTGGGTTCAAAAGGAATAAGTTATTTGTCCACGAAGAAGATAAAGAAAAAGATAGCGTTGGACATAATTTATCTGCTTCATCCTGACCCAAAATAATTGGAACACCTAAGCAAAGTTAGATAGAAGTTTTTTATACTCTTCCACTCTTCCCATTGCATTCTTAGCAATTAACTACAACAAGAATTTTATTCATGTCCATAGTCCTTTAGTCAAAAAGCATCAAGCTTATTCCTTTCTAGTTAAACGCATATACATATACACAAAACTTAAAAAACTACAATAGTTACGTTATTAAATCTATTTATAATGAAAATCTAAATTCAATCCGTAAAAAATACAATGTGGTGACCAGCACCAAAATTCTTCCAATAATCAACTTAATAATAATTTCTATTATGTACAATAACTATTTGAAGCCAAACAAAGCTCGTTACATCTTTCATCTTCTTACGATATTGACCCGTACCTAAACGGTGTGACTGCGATAAAGGTTCAGAAAATAAATCATAAGAGAATTTATAGGATTTTCTCTATTTCCGGATAATGAAATTCGGTAAAGCTTAATTTTAAGGAGACTAGTGCTCGCAATAGACAAGAAATATCATCGAAAACATATTGAATCGCGCAGATGATTTAACTAAACTGTAAGAGAATTTTCAGGAAATGGTATGTATAGACGACGGATTTGACAAAATCGGTGATTGAGAGAAAATCTCAAATCAATTAAGAAAAACTATAGGCTACAACTATTAAATGGCCGAGTTAAGTTTCAACTATTCTTTTTTCCATAATGAGTACGGTAACGTAAATGTTGTGTTAACGATTGTACAATTCCTTATTCAATAAAACTTACTGACCAGCAGAAATAACAAATTAGGGCTTACAACTATATTACGTGCTTATTAAATGATTCATGTGAGAAGTGCTAAAAAATATTACTTTTCTTATCATCCTTAAAGCAAAATTAGAAGCGTACACCCCACTAAAGTAACAGCACGACCTTAAATTACGAACAAATTGCCAATTACCGCAATCTCTGAGTAACTTTCTTAAGACTAAATTTTGAATAAAAGCTGGTTTAAAAACTTTCGTGCAAAGGAAATGTTAACCATTTTCTAAGCCTTAAAGTAGACTGAGAATAGACTGTTAAATCCGTTTTTCCTGATGGCTTTTCGCAATGTTTTTACATAAATCAGCTCTTACGCAAATTGGAGCATTCCATGCAAAATTTAAAATCTGTTTGATTGGAAAGAAGCAATATAGAATAACACAAGATGCCTTACATTGAGAGTGAGTCTTCTTAGAATAAATAGGCTATACTGTAAGTACCGTATCTAATATTACAGATCTCACTTTATGTTGCTGTTGCGTTCCAGATACAAAGTGGCGCCCAGCAATGAACGATTGTGAGGTGTTAAGAGTTGTTCTTAATTTGATGCAATTATTGCAAAAGCACTTCACTCATATAGTGTAAAATCTATCGAAGGGTTTAGATAACAATGCCAAGCATTTGCTTCCACACATACACAGCATTGTAGGGCTACAACAACAAGTGAAATTATTAAGGGTATGTCAAGACTCCTTATTACTTCTATCCAATCAAACACTACAATTACCATAGCCAACTATTTCACTTGCAGCATCAATTTACTTAACAAATTTGTAAGAACCAAATCCGTTTGGTAGAGAAATGAGGTAACAAGGTGATGTAGACTCTGTCTGTTTGACATGAAATGTAAAGTTATCAATAACGAAATGAAAGAAAACATCGGCTGCCGAGGGCACAGATGATTTTGCCAGGTAAAAGCCGTTAAATGATTGTAATGAGTGTATTCGCTGAGAGAGAATTAATAAGTAACAAAAATGCACAGTATAAGTTCTTTTTTTGGAAAGAAAGGTGTCGTTTAAATGTTCTTTGGACATACGTATATCTTACCTCCATATCACAGCAGACATTCAGCTTTCTAATGGGAGAGGACAAGCAAGTTGTAACACTACGAGGCAATAATACACAGCGAATATATGGGCATTCTAGACAACAACTGGAATCAGTCTATTTTAGGTCAGGTCACAATATTAAATTGACAACAGACAGAGTCAACATTTTCATTGACAATAATGGAAAATAGAGTAGACAACTACGTTACTTGTTTCGCCACCAGCTAAACACTTTCTCGTGGATTCGTTTACAGATATTGAGTAACGAGCGTCATATTCGAGTGGGTCCTTCCGACGAATCATCCTCATTTTCCTTTTCCTCAAGCGTCACTTCGAATCTTATTCTGTCGGTAGCGACACTACTTGAGTTACGTGATGTTTGACCCTCTGATTCCGTTTCAGACTCTTCCTCTAGACCTTAACATAAGGAAATCAGTGTTAAAATTTTAGTGCTGACAGTTGAGGAAGAAAAAGGAGCAGCTCCTCCATGTAGCGGAGAAGGTATGGCTCAATAATTGAAAACAACATGTATTCGCTAAAGATTTCTTATCGTAATCTTAAAGGCAGATACAACAAGTCCTTGTTGGTACGAAGGTTATTAAGTATCTTTGTTGGATTTTTTAACATTATCTATTTAACCTCCTGCATTTAGTACGTTACATAAGTAGCCTAGCTACGGTATTTAAAATGAGTTGCCTATTTTCAAATGGGTCCATCTCCATTTGACTTTACTTTTCAGGAAAACTAGAAAACCTATTCTCTCTCAATTTCTTATCCCCCTTAACTCCAATCAATATCTAGGAGTCATGTTCGTATTGTTGGCACGTGATCACAATGGCAGACGCTTATTGGCTGAATTGGAGCTAGCACGTTTTGTTCAAAGGAACGGATGCAGATAGAATTTCTTTAAAATAAGTCGTACTTTAGAGGAGCATTTAACATGGGAGAACTTTTTTAACGTCACAGTGTTATGGCCATCAGGCCTTTAAGCAAGGAATCCAATCCTATCAAAATTCGAAAAAAATGGAGATATTTATAAATGGAGAAATGGAAAATGGAGACCTATTTGGAAATAGGCAACTCAAGTGTTCAGCAACCTTTACCCTCTTGCGTGTCTTCTTCTTCTTCATCCTCATCTTGTCCAGTGGGTGACGGAGGAATCATGCTTTGGTAATAGTCCCTATTCTCTTCCAACGTGTCCAAAATGTCCTGAGCGTCTGGATGAACAAGGTCGGCCCATGTCTCCCATAAGGGGTGAACTATGTAGTCAATAAATCCGACCTGAAAGGCAATAGATGTATTGTCAGTGAAGCGTTACATATAAGTATGCATTAGAAACTATTCCCGACAGATAGAAACCAATAAATTGAATTATGGGGAGACTTTTGCAATAAAAGACGTAGTAAGTAATTGCGCTTATTTAATTAATAAATGGTTAATTTTATTTATAGTTTTGCGCAAAGGTGGATTTCCTCATTGCCCAGCAGGGTACTTCTTTTGGTTGCTTGGATTTCTGATTATTGGGTCTTTGTATTTAGTATAAGTCATCCTATGTTTGCGATTCAATAAGAGGGTGCATTTTCAATTAATAAGCAACTCACCTGGGTCTTTTCTATAGTTGCCGTATGTCTGTCGCACATGGGACTCATTTCCAGTCGCTGTTCCCTCTCTTTGTCACCTTGTTGGAAAAATTCTTCCATGAGAAGACCTACCCATTTCTTATAAAGCTCTAATGGCTTCGTAGGATTGCTTAGATCTGCACAATGAACCTGAAACCAAAATTAAAAGTGAATGACAGTGACATGACACTTCATTATTTTAGGCTAAATTAATTATCTTGTAAATTTTTGAATTAGCCAATAAGATAGATACCAATTTGAATTTAGTTAACCTATTCCTTTCTACTTCACCCATTGGTACAGACTATATCGTCAGGACTACACCAACATCACAACACCGATAGTTGCGTCAGAAGGCTTTTGGTATCAATTTCAATATTGGGGAGGTTAAGGACAAGTGTAGGCTTTGCATTTTTGTCTATAGTTGTCATATTTTGTCTCCCAGAGCTTGGATATGTAACATCCCAAAAATAACTTCTAAATTATTTTTATAAAACCACTTTGAGGATTCACATCAGATATGTTTTGGAGTTCTTGTTAAAGAGATGTCTCAACTCTCAATTACAAAATCTAACATTTAATAGGGACTTACCAAGTTTTCCAGCACTTGAATTCGATCCGTGTAATTGTCAAGAAGCAAAACCCCTGAGCCAGCTACCTTCTTAGTTTCTACCATGGTCTTTAAATCCGCCAACAAAGACATGTGTTTCGACATGTCAGTGGACAAAACCTAAAAGAACAATATTATATTATTCATACGACACAGTTTTTTAATTGGCAGCCATATTGTACCAAGTATTGGCAACATTTTTTGAAAATTGTTTAGTTATTGCGTTTGCTGCTGCTGAGAATCTTTTAACTAACGGGATTTGAAATGTTTTTAGTGACATTTTTCTTGTGAAAAGTTCAGATGGGCTATAAATAATTTTGGATTATTTGTTTGTTCCTCCAAGAGAGACCTCATTAGATACAGTTCCTAATATTTTCATGATCCAATATGTACCGTAGTCTTTGTTCATGAAATCCTCCTTTGTTTACAGCACTGTTGATATATGACCCCAAGATTAAAAGTCTTTGATTTGAACGCATGTATCTTCTATTGGATCCACCAACATGACCTAAATTAAATACTCTACAACTTAATGACATTGAACAACAGCATCATCTCTCTGCGCCTGATTATCAATGATGTCAGGTGCCAGCGTTTAATTTTGTAAGTTTGTTTGCACATACGACACATACTTTTCCTGTATATATCCACGGCCTGTTCCTTTTCGCCCATTATACCGCGTAGGCCTATAGGCCTACATCGCCCATGTTTAATATCTTCCAGAAAAGTTGATCTCATTTTTGATATTTTCGCGCATACATTCAGAAGACCTTAAAAATTTTTAAGCTATCGCGCAACACTCACCATGTCAATAACCATTTTTCTAAGCGTCTGTCTTTGCTTTTTCCCCAAATTCATGAATATGTCACACCCCTCGTTTTGCAGTAACTTGAACGCTACTGCCAAGTGGTGGTTTTCTAATACGCTCTCATCATTATACATCAGTGCCAACTCTGAACCTGAAATTAATTGAACAAATGGAATCAATGATATACCAGACACAATTAAATTTTAGCATACCGTACTAGTCTATACAGGTTTACAATTATCTATTATATAGAGGAATGCTGACAGAAGTAGGTAGGCTTTCACTTATGCTGCTGGGCCTATTGGTTATTATTAAAAAAAATGCACACATCTTCTTGCCGACCACAGAATTAGGCTTGGTTTTTTTACTGTCGGGGGTTTGAACCTCCTATGCGATTACTCGTGAACGAATAGGGATGGAGCAATACTTTTTTCACACACATTCAAGACCTGTTAAAATATAAAATTATGAAGCAAAAAATCTATCTGGGTCATATTAAGTTAATAAGGGAGTTACAATGGTCAGCTCCAATGATGCATAATTTGGACTGGTCGGGTTCGTATTTTCGGTCGGACCAAGTCGGGCAAAATAAAGTCGGAGCGAAGCGAAGAGGAGTTGACTGGCAGGGGGGACCTCCTGATTATAGTGGATTCCGAACCACTTGGGGAAAATAGTAAAGTCACGATTAATTCGGAGGTAACCAGGACTCGACTGGCAGTCTCAGCGCGGTATCATGTCCCACATTGTTTCCCTGCCAACGCTGTGCACACTATCAAGTTTCATGCAGTTTTGAACAAGCTCCATTCTGGTGGTCTTAACTTCGTATGGCCTTTGGCAGGGCCCCAACTAAATTGGACAGGACAGCTCAGGACATGTAGAGTAGTGGTACAGACTCCGACTTTCACCCTAAAGGTTGTTGGTTCGAGTCCCACACTTGCTACATTTTCTGGACATATACTTCGGAGGGCATGCGGTCCCGGGGGTTCCTACTCGAGTGTAAGAGAGGGCTTTATATAGCCCTAACTCCGCTAGGTTGGCTTTGTAGAACAAAAGTCAATATTTATTTATTTATTTATAATATGACCATACTTACTAGAGTTGATGAGAAACTGGTTAGTAAGTCCAGGATGATCTACGTCGTGGATACACGCAGCAAACAGAGCCGCTAGTTGCTCCAAAGGCGTAAAAACAGACTGCAAAAAATTGAAGTTAATCCATACCTATTGGTAAAGGTTAATGGCCATGGTGTAATACCATTTAACAAAGGGTTCGTTGGATGGACTTACAAGGCCTGCTGTGTTTATAGCCATTGTAGAGGCATGGGCCTCATAGTCATCGAACAAACAATTAATTAATTAATCCATACCGAGACTTTTCAAGTGATTTTTAGCGAGGATGCTAAATAAAATAATATACACCATATGGAAAATGGTCTTGTGGGGGCAATACTCAGCAAGAGGTTAAGCGTAACCTAAAATAATAAAAAAGTACAGCTTTTAGTCCGAGTCAATGGCCTTTCGAGCTGGAGAAGCTACCTGAATAATACTCTGCTGAGTAATAAAGCCCATTATAAATTAAGGTTAAACGACCCGGAAGATAAATTAAAAGGTAAAAATTCAGAAGAGGTTCTGATGTAAATTACCTCAAGCGCCGGGGTGTTTAAGAGAACATTAGTGCTTTGCGTCACGTCGGCCGCGTGCAACGAGTTGTGAAACGGATTATCCTTAACATAGTGATCTTCTAACGTCATCATAAACGTAAGGAAAACCTTGGGTGGTATTAAAAATGTTTTAAGCAAGTCTCGATTCTGAAACAAAACAAGTTTTATTAGTGATAAGGATGTACCTACAGTTACAAAGTGAGCAATGTCAGGGACAATCTTAGACCATAAAATACTCTAGACCCGGCATTCTGCATGAGAAATTTGGGGCACCAACATTATGTTTATTTTTGCCAGCGGATGACGTCACAGCCCAGATTACCTAGCAACAGAGGCTTTGTTGCTAGGTAACCTGGTCACCCTAGTGACTAGTTTGTTTTTTGAAAAAATAACGGAATGATCGTTAAAAGTTTCTGATTGAATATTTGAATATTAAATAAGTTTTACCAATGTTAAAGAATCTTTTCTCACACCAATTAATTCATTAACTAAACAAAACTTGAAAATAATAGGTTCGCGCCTCTGAAAGCAGCTGATTTTGCTCTTTTGCCAGTGTGTGACGTCATTTTATGTTGGTCTCCCGGAAATTCTAACATGGCGTGCCTAGAATATTATATGGTCTAAGGGGACAATATATAAATAAAAAAGTAAATAAATAACACAACAGAAAAGGGCAGTTATTGTTTAGATCTGCAGTCGCCAGCTTTTTATCATTGTTTCATGGTTGTTGCAAAAACCAAAGAGTCTGTTTCAGAAGATTTCTATATGCTGGCGAGTCTGGGGGAAATTCATGCACTTTCGTGCGGTCTGTTTCGTGTCAGCTTCACGCTTGATTCAGCAATACACTGGATGTTTCATGGCAATTCGACTATGCACAAAAAACGAGTAGTTGTAGTGTCCGCTCTTAATAAATGGCCAAACTCTACTCAGCAGTGAAACCGTGTTCAGAATTAATTGACTTGAGCATTTGAACCATAAGCGGGCATAATTGGGGCTAAAGGGCTCCTTTGCGGGCAAAGGGTTGTTGAAGATGAATGGAAGGAGACACATCATCGATTTCCGTCAAATGCAGCTTGATTAAGCGATATGTACGGTACCACCCCCCCCCCTCTCTCTCTCTCCCCAGAAGGCGTATACCTCCGGGACACAGGTGCTGAGATTCAATGCGCCATGAAGGCTAATAAATACGAGTAGTTACTAGGTATATATCTACTGTAGGGCCTACATATTTTATTAAAAAAATCAATCCAATTTTCTGTTTGTTCCAGAGGATTTCCAAAACCATTGATCAGATTGTGATGAAACTTTAGTAAGGTAGGGTGTTCTGGGGAAGATCCCAAAGGTTCCTTCAGGTCTACTACGGTGTTTAAAGAATAACTTATTCTAGGGGTTAAACATGTGTAATAAAAGAACTTACTTGGAAGGCCTGATATGCTACAGCAGTAAGTGGTCTGTTTCCGGATAAGTCTCCTATCCGAAATATGTCTATTCCCCATTTGTCTATTTCACCCAAACACTGAAAACAAAAAAAAAACAGTAATTAGAACAATAATATCTTATCTTAATTTTTTTCTACAAAAAAACTAATGGCGTGGTAGTCCGGTGGAAGGAGTTCAAGTACTGTGGCCAAATCTTCATCTTCTTCTTCTTCTTCTTCTGTCTCTACAGCCCTTGATTGGCTTTGGCCTGCTCAATGCTCAACGCCACTCCTCCAGTCATCTCGGTTTTGTACAACGCTTAACCATCTAAGGACTCCCAACTTGAAAAAGTCAGTTTCCAACTCATCCTTCCAGCGTTTTCGAGGACGTCCGGCCAGTCAGCTTCCTGTCAAGCCCGCTTTATACATCTTTTTTTGCATGTGTCCAAATCAAAATCAAATCAAAATTTCATTTAATCAAATCAAATGTATTTAATTCTATCTCAAAAGTACAAGATACAAATGAACAATTCCCTACCCCAAATGTTCCTAAGAATGTGCTTGGGGAGGGAACATATATATATACTATATATGTATGTATGTATATACTAAATTATTCAATTCAATAACAATGACATGTGTGCTTCAAATGGATAGCTATGCTATTGAAAAAATGAGAAGATATATTAATACAAATGGATAAATAGTTAATAAAATGATTACATGATATATTTTCTAATATTTGGATTTGAGTGAATTGATTAGCATCGGAAAAGGAACATTGCTGCACTATGCTATTGTAGAAAGAGGTAGGAACATATTGTATACAAGTATCATGTATCAAAATGGTCAAAAACATTTTTTCCAAATTGTCCTGATGTTTTTGACTGCTCTACAACTGATGATCTTTTTAGCCTTTTCTCCTCCGATTCCTTAAAAGTGAGTAGAAACTGTCACTGAATTTGCAACAGAAGGAATGGGAATTAAAAAAACTGAAGTATGGTTGAAATGATACTTGGTGTAGGCCTGTGGTATAATTAATCAAAAACAGGAACAGAATTTGAATTCAAACAAAGTATTGGAACTTGAATGTCTCTTCTTTTTAAATATTGTAGAAAAAAAGCAAATAAAAAGAAAAAAGGAGAAAACAAATTGCTCAATAGAAAAAGCAGAAGGAATCTCGAAGAGAACTTTCAATATGTTCCCAAGAGAAAGTTTTTTTTAATTAATTATCAGTGGGAAAAGCCTAAAGAAAAAATTTTCCTTTCCTTCAACCACTTTACTTTGCTTCGTATCTCTAATTAGCAAAGAAAAGGTGTTCTCTAAAACAGACTTAGTTTAATTGTTTGTAACGTAACTTAATTAGGATAGCTTTCAAAAGAATAAAAAAAAGTTGAAAGTTTAAATTGAAATAGAGTTGGAAACACAAGATTAAATGCACACAGTAGGCTATACAGTATATTATGATGTGTTTTTTTTTAAGGTTAATCGCGTAGCTACAAACAATTTAATGAATGTATCTGATTAGCCTCTTCAATCACCTCACTGAGTAACCTAATAGGTACTTGTGTCGAGTTACGACACGTCTCCGATTGCAAGGTGTGTAAAGACTCGCCCAAATTCAAGTACGCTACCACCTTGCCTCCGAAGTCGCGAAATGGCTGTGGAGCCATACTGATTTGGATTCTATAGCCAGGTCCTAACTGCTGAAAAACTATAAACAATTTAAGTCGGTATCATAAACAAGCCCTCACCAATATGAATAGGCAGGCTGGGCATTTGCCCAGGGCGCCAAGCTTCGGGAGGGGGGACCGGGTCGTAATTGGTCGTATTTGGTCAATATCCTTCCGCAAAATTTTGTTTTAATCAGGTAGGGGGCAATGAGCGACTTGTTGCCCAGGCCTGCGAAACCCCAAGGTCGCAGCCCGCTCATATATACATTTAAAGAAAAGGTTATTCGCATACAAACAATCCAATGAATGCATCCGAATAATCTCTTCAGCCGCCTCTGTAGGTAATACCTGTGTTGAGTTACGACATGTCTCCGATCGTCTGATGTGTAGAGACTCACACAAGTACGAACAAGCTACCACTAACCCATCGAAGGCATTACTAGATTGTATTCAAAATGTTCTATTACATTTACAATTCTTATAATTGTAGTATTGTTTTCATTTTCAAATGAGGAAAGAAAATGTGTATGGTAGCTAACAAATTTTTTCAACGTTTTTTAGGGCATATCTACTGGATTTTATTTGAAATATCTCACCAATATCGGATCAGTGATCCATTTTCAATATTTCTAAATTAAACAGCGATTATAAAACATGGAATTCTCTTTTTGGAATTTCTGTTCGGGAATTTGCTGTTATTTGAGAACCGTTATAGATTTTTTTTTTAAATTTTAATTTGCCAATCTAATCAAGATTCGCAATAACCTAACTGTAATGGAATCACGACGTTTTCACGGATAATGCACAAGTACAAACCCTCTCGCCTTCGGAGGACATGCTACGTAGAAAATTAGCACCTCAAAATTTGTTGTTTTTATTGAATTTTTATTTTTTTTAAATTAACAAAGCAAGTTATTAAAGATTTGGCTCTTGTAAGTTGTAGAAGACTACTTTATGCATCATATAATAGGAAATATTATTTTTTTCGTATCTTAGTTGTTTCTACTAAAAATCAGAGGGGACTAAAGTTTCGCGTAATCTGGGATTTTGGAATTTTAGATTTTGGAAAAACTGCAAAACCGAAAAGTAATAATACCTTATTATACAATATGATGCACAAAGTAATCTTCTACAACTTAAATGAGCCAAATTATTAATAAATTGCTATGTTAATTAATTAAAAAATGAAAAGTTCTTAATTTAGGGGTGCCAATTTTCTACGTACGATAACTACGATAATATTTAAAAGATACAAACTTATTGATATCCTCTACCGTGTCTTAACTGTCAGATAGGTTACTTAGATAGGATACTTACTTTGCCCAGATCTTCTTCGAAGACGGTCTCAACCCCATAGGTAGGCACCCTCTCGCCCGTAAAGCTGTTTGTATGGGTAAGAGGCTTCTTGACCCCATAAATTTGGGACATAGTCTGCGGGCCATGGCGGGGTTTTTCTTTCTTTTTCGGGGCACCACGGATTTCAGAGTCTTCGATGCGCAGGGACGGCAAGTCCAATTCCTGTTGCTTATCTGGAATAAGAAAAAGGGATGGTTTCAAAAACAGTCCATAAAAATCAATGCGGTCTATATCCACTTAATTTAAAACATCCCCGAAATTTTTGGAATACGTGAGTCCAATCAGACATGAAGGATTTCTGAACACTATAGAAGAAGACACCATTTAGGACACCATGGGGCACCAAGGAAGGCGTACGCGGAAGACATCATGCAACGTATTATGAGTCTAACAGTGATAAACAGTCAGACTCCGCTGGGTTGGCTTAGTAATAGAAACAATAAAAAGTCTTTTTAATTTATTTTATTGCTTTCCAATTTATACGTAGTATAAGGAAAGCTTTGTGACGGTCGAAATTTTCGATTCCGAGATATCAACGGATTTACACGTTTTGTCCCAGGAACCCAGCAAAGTGGTTTTTACGAAATGTCTGTCTGTCTATTCGTCGATTTCCGGGCAAACTACTCGGTCGATTTTGATGAAATTCGGCATGTAGGTTCACACAAATCATACCTCGGGACCGTTTATTTTTTTATTTTGGGCTAACTTAATTTGGGGGGTTTTTATTTTTAAAAAACTTCAAAAAAACGTCTAATAAAATTATTTCCCAAAAACGGCTCCAACGATTTATTTTAAATTCTCATATATTGTAGTTGTTGTTAATGTTGGTAAAATGCGGGGGTCACTTGCCCCTTGATAGTTTGCTTCTGGGGGTAAAAAAATAAAAATGACTATATTTTAATGAAAAATGACTAAAAAATAATTTTTCTGCGACACCTTTCTATCGATGATTTCAACCTTCAGGTATGTTTTAGGTGTTAAATTGAGTAACGAAACCGGACCGGTTGCTTCCCCAAAAAAGTATTTGTTTTCGTACAAAAAATGTTTTTTTGAAAAAATGATAGAAAATTCACGCTCAAATGCATTGCGTGCCCTGCCAGTATTGCTGTCTGGTGATGTGTTGGTCTGACCTATCTAGAATTTACGTCACCACCAGTGACGAGTGACGTTAGGTGGACAACCCCCCAAATTATTTACCATGAAATTACTCATTTTCTCTATCTACTAATTTCGATAAATTGGAAAGCATGTTCGAGTAAACTCGGACCGGTTCTTTTTATTTGTATTTATTTTTTATTTAGACAAAGAGACTGCCCTTATATTCTCGAGAGAGTCAATCTCAGAGTTATAACCAGGAATTTAATTTTTAAGAGCATACTACTGTATTACCGTATGTGACTTTACTTTCATGTAAGTGCTATTATTTTATTTCATATACAAAACCTATAGACATAACTTACTACATGTATACGACTTAGCTTTAATAAGTGCTTTAGTAAATGCTATCGATTTCGAGACTCATATCCGTTGATGGTTCAATATACAATTTAATCTATTTATTTATCATTATTTATAGTCGCGGAACCCACTTGAAACTCCAGACAACAGATATGAACGGAAAAGAAGATTGAAAGTTTGCTGCAAACACATCGATTAAAGAAGTAGAAGAATAGAGTAAAGAACCGGTCCGAGTTTACTCGAACATGCTTACCAATTTATCAACATTAGTATATAGAGAATATGAGTAATTTCATGGTAAATAATTTTCCAGTGGTTGAATTTCCGATATCTTGGGGGGCGGTTGCCCACCTGACGTCACTGGAAATGAGATAAATTCTAGATAGGTCAGAGCAACACATTAATTACCACACAGCAATAATGGCAGGACACGCAATGCATTTGAGGGCGAATTTTCTATGTTTTTTTGAAAAATAATTTTTTGTGCAAAACCAAATATTTTTTTGGGAAAGCAACCTATCCGGTTTAGTTACTCAATTTAACACCAATAACATGCCTGATGGTAGAAATCATCGATAGAAAGCTTTCGCAGAAATATTATTTTTTAGTAATTTTTCATTAAAATTTAGTTATTTTTATTTTTTTACCCCCAGAATCAAACTATCAAGGGGCAAGCGACCCCCCGCAATTTGTTAACATTAATAACAACTACAATATATGAGAAGTTAAAAGAAATCGTTGGAGCCGTTTTTGAGAAATAATGTTTTTAGACGTTTTTTTGGAGTTTTTTGAGAATAACCGCCCCCCCCCCCGAATTGAATTGGCCCAAAATAAAAAAAATGGTCCCGAGGTATGATTTTTGTTAACCTACATGCTAAATTTCATCAAAATCGACCAAGTAGTTTGCCCGGAAATCGATGCACAGACAGACAGACAGACAGACATTTCGTAAAAACCACTATTTTGGGTTCCTGGGACCTCAAAACGTGCACATCCGTTGAAATCTCGGAATCGGAAATTTCGGCCATCACAATGCTTTCCTTATACTACGTATAAATTGGAAAGCTATAAATTACATAAAAATACAATATAGAATCGCCGAGAATAGCTTTCCTGAAAGAAAAAAAAAACGCTCTATAATACAGGAATAATCCTCAAAACCAAATTTAAGCAGTGTGGCCAGAAAGCTGCAGTGTGGGAGCTGTTGATTTCCAACCCTTTATTTACTCAGCAGTGGGTCAGATTTCCAATGTACACAGATGCTCAACAGCGATAGACCCCGTTTCCAATTACGTACTCTAGATAGCCTTAATTAAGAAATAGTTGAGTTGGAAGAGAACTGAACTACATAGCGGAAGGTCGATGTTCGACTGTTCGAGACTCAACAGAAAAATTAAAGTAAAGTAAATGTAGGCTATTTCATAATTGTCCTTCATCATACATTCGTGAAACTGAATGGGGCCGCCTAGGCTAAGCTCGTGATGGGCCCCTAAACAGTTTCTAAAGCAAACAATGTGAATACACCAATTTCATTTATCACTATAAACACAGAAAAATATTAATAAATAAGCAAGAAAGAAAAAATAATAACGGTGGTGAGTACAATGCCTAGTGAGCATAAATCTATATATATGTAGTCGTATATATAAAATCAAATCAAAATTATACTTCTATTAAACTAAATAATTAAATATATTATATAATGCGTCATAAGTCGTAAATATAATTAAAATTAAATCGACAACTTTAGCTAAACTGAAACTGTCTGTCGGTTAGTTGGGTAAAAAAAAGGGGCGGGGGGAAAGAATATTTTCCACTGGCTCTGGGTCCACTGAACCCTATTAAGTACCTTATCTCCTTACCTGAAGGTCTATCTGAAGTTGTTGTTGTTGTTGTTGTTTCTAACGCCTGCTTTCAGCATTTCTGCTTTAAGCAGCCCTGTCAGCCTGGCGGGGGGAGTGAGTCTGTTTGTTAACTTGAGGCACCCAAAGGGCAGACTCTATCACCTCGGGGAAAGGGGAGTTGACTAACAGGGTGGACCTCCTGATTATAGTGGATTCCGAACCACTTGGGGAACATGGTAAAGTCACACGATTAAATCGGAGGTGACCAGGAGTCGACTTGTATCGCCTAAGCCCGTTATCATGTCCCACCATGTTCCCCTGCCAACGCTGTGCACTATACCAAGTTGCCGCAGTTTGAAACATGCTCTGCTCTAATGGAATCAACATGGTAAGGCTGTTGGCCATTAATATCTGAAGTGAAATACACTGTACCTTCATAGACCTTCTATGGATTAATAGGCTGCTTGGGTAGTAGTAACAATAAAATATGAAACATGCTAGATAAGGTAGCTTATAAACAGGTTAACAATCATAACACAATATGTTTTTTGCAAGGAAAAATTGTAAATATTGAAAAATAAATAAATAAATGTTGATGCATTTAACTGTGGATTACAAGAGCCAACACATTAGTGCCCCTAGCTGAATTCACCCTTCGGTCTTACTCTGTAAAAGTTTGAAAAAGGCGAAGTACCCACGTACATGTTCAACAAGCACGAAAACCAATTCCAATAAAAGTACACAGAATTTTCACCAATACCTAACTCAAAATTTTGAAATGAACTTGAAGGTAAATTTAACAGGAATTTTGGAAGGAAGGAAGCAGGATGTGAAACTGTGCAAGGGTTTTATTAAGTTTAGAAGGTTCTAACCGGGAGAAAGGTAAAAGTAAAGTTGTGTCAAAATTATTTTTACTACTAAAAAGGTACGAGCTGCAATATACTGTATATATATGTACCTTCCAGCTATGTCGACTATGTTGGAGTTGATTGAATTATCTTTACGACAGTGATGCAGTGGCGGTGGTTGCGTGCTAAATGTAATTATTAATTTTCAGAGATGATTTAACTTGTCACTGACATGTTGTAAGCGCTTGTACAATAGTCCCGTGGTAAAGGCTCAGATTCTCCTTCGAAAAGTTGGTCGTTCCGGGTTCAATTCCCATAGCTGTAACGGATTTGCCACTAAGTCTGCAGCGTATTATTACTGATTTTTTCATGGGTTTCTCAAGACCTATTTTCCTCACTTCAAATCATTAAAAATCATGACAGCCCCAAGTCTGTATATATTTAGATGCATTTCACATATCTTAAAGCCTGAGGTGAGGGGGACATTTAAACAAAATGGGGACACTCATACCTACAACACGAGGCAACGACCTTGTAAAGCCAGCGCCACGCACAGCCAAGTGTGAGTGACTGGATCCTATACTACAAGGTTTCGCCTACCTTAGAAAATTCCCGATTGAACTGAGAGCGGCGAGAAATGCTTCTAAGTTCCCTAAATTGCTTAGAAACCATCTCTTAGAGAAAGCTTTCTACACTGTCACTGAGGCACTAGCACAATCACAATGACAATGACAGAACTACCTGATTTTGACGTTATTCTGTCGATTTTATTTTATACTTTACTTGTATTGTATAATTTAACTGAGATATGTATTGTATTGTAAAGGCTAGGACGTTTTGGTACTGTAGTTTTTTCATAAACATGATGCATTAAATTGTTTGTATGCGATTTATCTTTTTATTTAAAAAAAATTATGAACAATAAACTTTCACGTAAATAGATCCTATGAAAAAACTACAAGAACAAAAATTAAAAATACCCTATTATATGATGCATCAAGTAGTTTTCTACAACTTCAATCAGCCAAATCTTTAATAACTTGCTTGGTTAATTAAATAAAAAATAAGAAGTATTAAATTTCGGGCTGCCTATTTTCTACTCTCTTGAGCTGTTCCATTGACGATTTCCCAAGCTTTGGAATGGGATGAAAGGTATCAGCAGACAAAGGCATCCCTTTTATATATTTATATTTAAATGTCTGTCAATGTTTAGAAAATCTTTCTGGAAATTATTTCCGATGCATATTGCCCATGCTTTGGGTCACATCAGGCAAATCTACCTGTCCGATTTCCCTTTCATTTGCTAACAAGAAAAAAAAGGTAAAACCTAAAATTATTTTGCCCGAGTGCAATAAAAATTATTGGAAATGAAATGGAAAAACAACCCCTCAAAATCAGGATTTTCTGCCTCGTTACTTGTCAGGAGAAAAAATTTGGTAATTTGCGTCAGTATAAAATAGCTGATTTTGCAGATTGGACTAAATTTGATTTTCACTTAAGCCAAAACGTCAAAAATTTCCCAATACCAGAGGTAATAAGAAGTTGATTAAAGATTATGTTGGAGAAGAAATGAAAGGGGCTCTTGTGTTTTCAGCGATCGTTCTCTTTTTTTACTTTTTTATTTTGTATTTCCAACATTCCTCGAACGTCTTCTCCGGGCTTTCGTTCCCTCGCGTTCGTTCATCTTCTTTTGAATTTTGGAAATCCTTTATTTAAAGTTTACTGACAGTTTTTGATGGATTGCCTCTCTATTTCTCCATAAAGAAAAACCGCAGTATTATTTTGCCTTTATAACTTACAAGGCTATCATTTGATTCCAAGGGTGTAAGGTTGATACTTGATTTTCATGTTTTATCTTGTGAAGTTTAACTAGCCACAAATAAATTCACTCTGTGTATCAACCATCATCATTACTTATCTATTATAAATTAAGTTTAAATATGGTAGAGACTTATTAATGATGTCTGCTACCATATTACAATATAACTTAATTTATAATAGATAAGTTAAGTATCTACATAATAGTCTCCTTAAAACAAAACAAACAAAAAATCACAAATGAAGTAAATTCGCCGGTGGAATTTACTTATTGTAAAATTAATTGGTTAAGACACTCATAACAAAGTTACTCTTACCTTCACCACTTTATATATGGATATATTGTACTATTTACTTATTATTATTTAAATGATTATTTGTTCTATTTATTAGTATGTATTTATATTTATCTTCGAAGGAAATATTTTTGTAAATATTTTTTTGGCTGATACAAAGTACCACAAATTATGATACTTTATTGTCTTACATAACAAATGGTCAGTTTCTGAAAAGACTAGGAAATTCTTCAATAATTCTTATCCTGTCACAAACTTTTCTCGTTACTGCTCCTTCCACAATCCATTACAGATTTAGAAGTTCTAAAGTGCCTGTGAAAAGATTTCCGAGCTTGTAAAACAGGACCTGCCCAAAAACTTTTGGAAAATTTTACTTCCCCCAAATTTGATCAGATTTCATTCGCCCGAATGAATGAATTGTTGGGGTATCTTTATCTTTATAATTTTGCAGTTTTAACTTTTTCGACCATCCAATTGGAATAAGGGAATTAATGAATGTTCTAAGTGGTGTAGTTTGAAATATCAAAGACAAACAGGTCGTGACGAATATGGTGAAGAGGTGGACACCGCAGCAGGATGTTCATTGCTCAGATTGTTGATTTTGACATGTTGCTGAAAGTCAGAGGTTCCAACAGAAAACGCTGTATCTCCTCAAACTATGTCGATGGTTGTGATCGGAATCGAAATGTACTTTTCATCAACGGCCTTACCATGTTGAATTCATTAGAGCGGAGAATGTTTCAAACTGCGGCAATTGATTCCATGAGAGCAGAACAACAGAACGGTAGTGTGCACAGCGTTGGCAGGGGAACATGGTGGGGCATGATAATGCGCTGAGACTATACCATACAGTCTACGTGCGTGGCAAGAAATCCACTATAATCAGGAGGTCCACCCTGTCAGACAACTCCATTTCTCCCGTGGTGAAAGAGTCTGCCCTTAGGTTGCCTTTCAAGTTAACAAAAAAGACTCACTCCCCCACCAGTTGACAGGGTTGCTTAAAGCAGAAATGCTGAAAGCAGGCGTTAGACATAACAACAACAACAACTTTACATCTAAATAGGGCTCTATATTAGACAGGTATTGTCATCCGCCATTTTGAATCCATTTTAAGTCTGGTGTATAAGCCAAGCATTGGGTGTTTAACTATTTATTTTTGGAAATTTATCGTTGTTTATGTATTATTATTATTTAAAGAACCTACTACCAATTTGGGAGGTGTATAATAAAAAAAACACTAAAACGTGTTTTCGTTTTTTTCAATCTTTTACTTTCTTACAATACTTACCATTTAGGAAATATAGGATACAAAATGGCGGATGACAAAACCCGGGTATATAGTGCCTTACATCTAAATATTCGAACTGACCTTTATTAGTGGCTAGCTTTGGGGAGTCTCCCTTTGCCAGAAAATCCAATAAATCAAAATGAAAGGCGCCGCACTGCGCTTCTCCCATCCTCGCTTTAATTCAGTTACAAATGTGATAAGGGATAGACTTACCCAAGAATGTGGAGCAGATATATTCCGAAATTTGATTCCCGCTTTTACTGGACTCGGAGAAGTGGCTCAGCTCTTTATTTAGCATACGTTTAAACTGTAAGCAAAAAGAAAGGAAATTGTTACAACAATTATTGAAATGTAGAGGAGCATTTCTGCTAATTTAACGGCTATTTTTGAAGTCTCTACGATCAACATTTCCTGTGAAAATATACTTTGTACAAAAAAAGAAAGCGTAGTGTGTGTGTGTGTGGGGGGGGGGGGGGTATTACGATTTTCTCTTAATAGAAAAATAGTTGGGAAATGGAAATTTATTAATGGAGCATTCCACAGGTGAATAGGCTATGTCACATAAAAGTTTCCATTTAAGAACTTCATGGCAGTAAAAATGTATTTTAATTTCGTTACGCCATTTTAGACAGATTTTCTCATTTTTCTTGGCTTAGAGGCTTACACATGATTATGGAATATCGAAATTTCGTAAGAGAAGGCATCTTCATTTGGACCATGGGCAGAGAAATACATAATATTTATGTTATATATATATATATATATAATATTTTGTAAACAAAGAGGGGTGTTTTTGACGAAATTAATAAATAATAATAATTAGTTCCTTCCTTATTCATTAATAATAATTCCTTAATCCTTAACTCCTCTAGATTTCCTGCTTTTAATTGTATGCTGTTTTTAAATCATGGAGGCTGCTGCTCTGAAAGAGAAGTCTCTCGCCAAAACACTGATACAGGTTTTACAACCAGGATGTTCATCTGTAAACATGTATAGAATAGAATAGAATAGAAAAATTTGTATTACATCACACAGCCGTAGCCCTTATGTGTATAAATATTACATAATGTAAAGCGAAAAAAACAACAACAACAAAAATTCCTACTGTTTATAGCCTATTGTAACTTCTTATTAAATAATTTAAATTTATAAAAAAACCTACCTAACTACCAAAGAACAACGTAATATATAAATATATCCTAACTACCATTCTTACAATAAAATTTGGTTACGAGTTCCTCTGAATAATTCCAAGCTTTGCATAAATGGATCTAAGGTGTCATGATCATTTAGTAAATGAGTGAGCCTGTTTATTGGAGAATTTATGGCTACGTCAATCCTGTTTTGCGGCTGGTAAAATAAGTTAAAATTTCATGTTGGAAACTGGGGTACAATAAAATTTAGTTGTATATACAGTATATACAACATTTTGAACAGGAACGGGATAATTTTTACGGAAGTTAGTATTTCCTAAAATCTATATACCTTACATACTTGTACATACAATTCATATACTACCTGACCACGATAGGATGGCACTTGGAACACTTTATTTATTCGATTTTTAATTATATAACATTTTTAACAGGGAGTGGTTTCAGAGGTCATAAAACGAAAAGTCAAGAATTAATTTTCCGGAAATTGAACATTGGTCGCCGTTTCAATAGGTAGATAAGCCCTCTCCAGAATTAATAAAGCTGAGATTCTCATTGACGAATGTTACATTGAAATAATATAATTATAATTACAAAGGCTTTCCTGGTGGGAGTAAATGCTGAAACAGCAGAATCCGCGCTAAGTACCAACTCAGACTAACGCCATTACTCCGAACTCGACACAGCTGTATCATTCACTCATTCCTTTCTATGAATTTTGAATTCCATATAGAGTACTGTAGTCTTTGACAGTGCTCCATATAATCTGCTATATATCGTATATAAATTTCCCAACAAACCCCGTGAATTAAATGGGAAAGGGGGCGGCATTGTGGACGAGAAGGGAGGGGGCGGCGAGGGGGGGGGGGTTATCCTCTCATTCATGGTGGAAACCACTCCCGAACAAATCCTGAAAAAGGGGTGAATTCTCTTCCAGGAAAGTCGTCTTATTCTAATCCGATTTCATTTGACAGAATCAAAATATAACCCCCCCCCCCCAAAAAAAAAATCTACACCTAAGAAAAGAACCGGTCCGAGGAGTTTACTCGAACATGTTTTCCAATTTATTAATTTTTGGGTTCCTGGGACCTCAAAACGTGTAAATCCGTTGAAATCTCGGAATCGAAAATTTCGACCATCACAAAGCTTTCCTTATACTACGTATAAATTGGAAAGCAAAAACCACAGAGGAAAATGGATACCGGTAGGAAATACCTTTTTGAGAAAATAATTTTAACCACTACTTACACAACAGATAACCATCTCCCATAAAATAATTGGTCAACATCCCCAAATACATAGAGGAAATTCCCATTAGGGACCCGCGTAAAAAAAATATAATTATTGTACCATTATTGTATATATACATCGTCCTTGAAAACGCTGAAGGGATGAGTTGGAAACTGACATTCGAGAGTTAGGAGCCCGTAGATGGTGAGGGTTGTACAAAACCGAGATGACTGGAGGAGTGTTGTTGAGCAGGCCAAAGCCCATCAAGGGCTATAGAGTCAGAAGAAGAAGAAGATGAAGAAGAAGAAGAAGAAGATTGTGTGTACATACATATGTCTTGGGCAACTAAACGCGCAGTTACTTCATGAAATGATCAAGATTGTTAAATCTTCTTCTTCAAGTTACAGCCAGCTGACCTGGTTGGCAGCAACACGTGGCATCGATGCCTCCACTCCCATCGATCCTGGCACCATGAACGTACTGGCGCCTACATCCTCCATCACTTGATGCAGATAATCCTTTCTTGGTTTCTTCCACGATGCAGTTGACGAAGTTCTCGTCTCGTAGCAAATGTACAATCCAGCGACCTCTTCTTGTACATAATTATGCAACCAGAGTTTTGCTTTCACTTATTCTGGCCAGCTCCTCCTCTTGGGTAACATTTATATAAATCACAATCAATAATCTACGGGTAAAGGTTAATGACAATTGTAGTTGTTCGATGACTTCCTCTAATGACTATTAACACAACAGGTAAGTCTGACTAATGAAAAAAAAATGTAAGTAGTATTACAAGTGCGTTCTAATCCTCGTTCCACAACCGCTATGTTATGAAAGTGTTCAGGTGAAAAATTCAAAAAAATTACAAGCTTTCGAAGAAAATTCACATATGAAATATTATTACTTCCGAAAACTCCGATGGACCCCCCCCCCCTTCCGTTTTATATTCCATATAATTTTAGTTATATTACTATAAATACTGATATTACCTATGGTTAACATGGAAAAAAATTATAGTCTTATTGTTCGCCAATTGCATTGTTGCAATAAAGTAATAAAGTTGCTATTCATTCATTCATCATGTGCATTAATACATTGTAGTTTTTTTATATATAGAATAGAATATATATATATAATAATAGAATATATAGGATTGTAGTATTATATGGTATATATAACACTCACATTAAATTAACTTTGGTTGAAGAGGTAACCTCCTCGTTATTACCGAAATTAGGGCTTGTGGTCCAGCGGTTAAGAGGACGCCCCGGTTAGGCGTAGATCGTGGGTTCGAATCCCGCCAAGCCCAGTTTTTTCCATATCTTCTAATTTCGGTAATGTGCATTAAACCGATTTCATAGAATAGTAGTCAGTTTGTTGAATAGACTGCTTTTTGAGAAAGCTTGAATTTTTATGAACATTTTCAACTGACTACTCTCATATCATTGCGGCTGTGGAATGAGAAACAATTAAGTTCGTCACAAATACACGGCCATTACTTGTCAACAATTTCAGATCTGTCCCTTAAAAAATATTTTAAAAACAATGTCAGTCTTTGAGTGACTTTCTTGATTACAACATTTCCTCTTAAACAGCAAAAAAAAAAATTTCCTTCTCATAATATTCTATAGGGAAACAATATCTTTCAAATTAACGTACCGTACAGACAAAGTCCTTTTTTTTGCACAGAACACTGAAAGGAAAATCTCAAGGGACTGGTACTATTCTTTTGTCCTTGAAAAAAAAAACAATATTTCCAAGTTATGCTGTAAGTTTTTATCATTTCGAAATTTCGATTAAGGATTGAGAAAACTGTTGTGCGCATCAGTCAATAAGGTACTTAACTTGGAAGTTTATTGAAGGAGAACTTATAGGTACGGTTGCTGGAGATGGAGGAACTTGAGTTACTTCAGCAAAGTTCCAGCAATAAGTTATTTCATAACTTTATTTCCGTCATTCCGGTGAAATTTTACTTTGCTTCATGAGTGATTTGTTCTTGTTCGATATTGAAGAGCAAAAATTCCTTTATTTTGCGAAGCAGCTGGCAGTAGAGATGGTAGAGCTCATATTAAAGTACGGTATACGATTAAGGCTTTTATTGCATTCCTATTTTAAGAGTGTACCGTACCCCAAATTCCTTTGTTTTTAGAGGCCTCTTATTTTTTATTTAATTAACAAAGCAAGGTTTGAAATATTTGGCAAATTTAAGTTGTAGAAGACTACTTCATACATCATATAATAGGATATTTTTAATTTTTGGTACAGTAGCTTTTCCATAAAAATGATTGAGGGCTAAAATTTGGGGTGTAGTAGGATACCATGAAAAAACAACAAAATCAAAAATGAATAATACCCTATTATATGGTGCATAAAGTAGTATGCTACAACATAAATGAAGCAATATTTTAATAAGGCGCCCATTCCACCGACCGGCTAGGCCTATTTACAAAAACAGTGACGTGGTAGCAGACATTAAAGACTTAGGTGGCGTTTCCACTGACCTCGCATTCCAGATTGCAAATGACATTGACGGAAATTAGAATTTTTCTTTTTATAGAAATCTATTATTTAAAATGTTTGTACTTAACATATCCCATGACGCCATTTTTTTAATTTTAGTTTGTTGGCTTGTGATTTTACTGTATGATCATTGATCAATTTTAACTATGGCATAGAGGAAAATAAACATTTCGGTCAATTCTGCAATGCGAGGTCGGTGGAAACCCAGCCTAAGTCTTGAATGTCTGCTACCACGTCACCGTTTTTGTAAATAGCCCTAGCCGGTCGGTGGAATGGGCACCTAACTGCCAATATCCTACGGGACGTACACTCTTAAACGTTAGTATAAGGAATTCGATTATAAATACCTACTTAGTTTTGCATTTTATTAGACTTTTAGGTCTGTTTGCAAATAAATGATTATTTATTTATTTTATTTAAACCTTTGTGATGGTTCGAGATTTCAATAGATTTTGAGGTCCCAGGAACCAGCAGCCTGATCGGGGCGTTTATAATACCGGTATTTATTTAATCCACTGGTCAACAAGATAATTTTATAATGGAAAGTGCTATTCAAAATTTGTTTGTTTACAGTTATAATCCTAGGGTATTTATTTAACCCCGGTATTATAAGCGCCTCGATCAGACTGCAGGAGTTTTTACAAATTGTATGTCTGTTTGTCTATGCGTCTATTAGTGTGCAAACTACTCGGTGGATTTTGATGAAATTTTGCATGTAGGTTCACAAAAATCATATCTGGGGACCATTTATTTTGGGCTAACTCAATTTTAGGGGATTTTACCCTCCACAAACTTAAAAAAACGGGTAAATTTTTTTTCCCTTCAAAAACGGCTTTTTGTAAATTTACATTATATTGAAGTCGTTATTAATGTAAACCAAACCGCTTGCCCCTTAATAGTCTGGAGCAGCAGCCTGATTGAGGCTATTATAATACCGGGGTTAAATAAATACCCTAGGATTATAACTGTAAACAAACAAATTTTGAATAGCACTTTCCATTATAAAATTATCTTGTTCACATTTTCATTACCAGGGGATTAAATAAATACCGGTATTATAATCGCCTCGATCAGGCTGCTGGGGGGCATTCATAATAAATGAAAAATTACTAAAAAAAAAAAATTCTCTGGAGCATTTTTCTCGATGCTTTCAGGTATGTTTTAGTTGTTACATAGAGTATTACCCGATCAGGTTGCTTTCCCAAACAATGACTTGGTTTTGTACAAAAAATTATTTCTTGAAGAAATGAAGTTAAAAAAGTTAAAAAAAAGTTAATTTCTTAAAGATTATTTGGGTTTTACTAATTCGGGTTGTCATAACAAGTTTTTCTAAAACTCTAAGTTATTGTTATTTTTTGTTGATTAAAATGAAGGATATTGGATTATTATAAATGTTGTGGTCAGCAAATAGCCCGAGATGTATCCACTAGGCTATTATTATTTATTAATGAAAACGGATAAGCACTAGCCAATAAATCAAAGCTTTGCGGAGGAAAACAAACTCAAAGCCAATAACTAATGGAAAATCCATAAACGATGTACTCAATGTGGGAAAGCAGCAAGCGAAAAAAAAAAAGTAAATAAACACAAAAAACTGCATCCTTTGAATCAGTTTATGCTGCAGCGGCGGCAGGGGCCTCATCAGTGGGGAGTTGGCAAGACAAAAATATTCGCGTCTCTCTTAGTCGGCCATTACTGTTGTACTGCCATGGCAACCGGAATGTACGCAGCAGGAGAGGTTAAGGGCGGCGGGCTTTTGATTTGAAGATAACGGGACCTGTATCAAACAGACCTAGGTGAACCTTCCAATGGATCTGTCAATGGGCTACCTCAAACGGAAATGAAGGGTTTATTTAGTTTTGAGCCTCCTGACGATTTGGGGGTTTCTTTATCTTTGTTTTCTTTTTATTTGGTGTACGTACTTGTAGATATACATACGTGCATATCATAGGTATAAACCTAAGCCACCCACCACAAAGTATATTTAATATGAAGAATAGAGTAGAAAAATGAAAAATTTGGACATGACGGGATATAGCATAGAGCAGGGTTATCAACCTTTTTTTTCGTGAACCACTAGATTATCTAATGATTTTCCGTGGACCACCATGGCTGTAACAGGAAAATCGTCTAATTCGAGGACTTAGAGCCAGTATCGACTTCGATGGCCAGGTGGTAGCGTGCTTGTACATGTGCGAGTCTCTACACGCCATGCGATCGGAGACGTGTCGTTACTCGACGCAAGTACCTATTAGGTAACTTAGTGAGGCGACTGAAGAGGTCAATCGGATACATTCATTGAATTGTTTAAAAAAAAATAATAATAATAATAAAATGTTCTTGCCTACAGTCACGTGCTAATATTTTATTCAATGTTTACGGCTGGTATCGATCGGATTTTATATCAGTGCCAAGACTTGCTGTATGTTATTTCAAATTTCCAATTAATTAGCTGTTTTATTTTCTTATTTCTGGAACACCTGATAGTATGTCCATGTGGTCCATGGATCACAGGTTTCGAACCCCTGGCTTAGAGGATCGAGTGAAGCTTGGGTAAGGTGGGTTTGCAGTATAAGGAGAATATGAGAGAAGAATTACAAGATCAACCAGTAGCGTCCATTTATAGATCAGATCTTTTTCAGAGGGCCCCTAGAGGTTGTGAATGAATGAATGAATGAATTATATTGGATACAGTAATACAATACAATTATAACTAAACTAAAAACACTTAACATGTAACATTTAACTTAGATAACACCAACAATATAAAAAATTAAAATGTACAAAACGAAATAAAATTGGCCCATTGTAAGAACAATCGGCCAAATTAATTTACGCATTCCCCAGAAACTCATCAAGCGAATAAAACACACCCTCCACCAGGTAAATGCGTAATATTCGCCTGAACTCCCTAGCCTCCGAACGCAATCTCTTAATGTGGTCCGGTAACTGGTTGAACAGCAACCTTCCCTTTATTAGAATGAAATTGTCGGTGCCATGTCTTCGGGTTCGGGGAATGTGGAAGTCGATGTCGGCCCGCCGGCCGCCGGGTTTCACGGCCCGATATTTCTCCCACTCTTGTAAATAAAGTCGGCTTGTGCGAGGCAGTGCATTATGGCCGCTTCTATGTACATGGAGGGAGCAGTAAGAATTTCGAGGTCTTTAAAGACTTGCCTACATGACTCCCTCCATTTAAGACCGGATATAATTCTAACAGCACGCTTCTGCATGACCAATATTTGACCAATATTTCCCCAATATGATCCCTAATACGCCCGATGACATGGAAGGATTTCGGTGACAAAGACCCGCCTGCCCTGAAGCTGAAATACTGAAAAATGGACCACATGTTAGGAACTCCTGGCATTGAGGATCCAGTGAAGTCTGGACAAGGCGGGCTTGTAGTATATGGAGAATATGAGGGAAGAATTACAGGATCGACTAGGAGCGTCCATTTACAGGTCAGATCTGTTTCAGAGGGCTCCTAGAGGTTGTGATCAAGGCCGTAGCCAGGATTTTTTCGGGGGGGGGGGGGTTAGGGTTTAGAAATTGGATATTACATAGTGGTTTTTATTTCCCCCCTCAAAAGCCAATTCTATCCAGTATCAAGCCTTTCTTTTCGGGGGGGGGGGGGGGGGTTTCAACCCCCATCACCCATGAACCCCCCTTGGCTAGGCCTTGGTCGTGATCCCCAGTATAACCGATGGCACGGAAGGATTTCCCCACCTTGAAGCAATACTGAAAAATAGCCCCAGGGTTGTACAAAGAAATGAGATGATTAAAAAAGAAGAGAGGCAACACGATACGATGTTGATCGAGAGGTCGAGTCCCACCAAAACCTGAATTTTTTGATTCTCTAATTTCTGAAATAAATCAGGGGCGTCATCTTGAAATGGCTATATACATGCATACATGTTGACCATAGGTTTCTGTCAGCGCAATACTCAGCGATAACAAAATTGAGCAAATATTTCAAAGTTGTTCATTGTTCAAACTTTTGCAAATACAGTAATGTACCGTGGCTGCAACTCTGACGCAATTAACACCTGAGAGAATCAATGGCGTCTGAAATAGCTCCTTGCGAAAACGGAGCAACACCAAGTGACTACGTCATAGCCTGGAATAGCACAATATATTATAGAGAAACAATGGGTAACTCCTCAATCCTTAGATTCGAGTACGTATACCCACGCTTTTTGTTCTCTACGCTTCTCGTCAGGTAACGGCATTATTAATGTCTTGCTTGGAGGCAAAGCAGCTTACAAGTCCTTGAATTAGATATAAAGGACGTGAGATGTGATTTAAAGGAGCAAGATGTTCAGAAGGAACTGTTGCGGTTAATGATAATTGGAAGGTTGGAAGGCACTTAATATCCAGATATTCCGGCAGACATCTTCTTCAATACAATAAAAACAGTAACAGTAACAACAGTAACAGTAACAGTAACAACAGTAACAGTAACAACAGCAACAGCAACAACAATAAGGATAAAATAGTAAACAACATATTATTCACACAATTATCCCCTCTCATAGATTTAGCCAACTAGTTAGGAATAGGTAACCAGCCACTCCCACTTCCAAGGTTTCCTTTCCCTAGTCACATTTGCATCTTCTCTTCGAGTAGAGCAAGCCTCAAATCGCAGATAAGGTGTACCGGTGGGGGTTTCCCTGTGTAGATGGCAGTTCTTGCCGAAAGCGCTCAGAGTTTTGTACGATGGTAACACCAGTGGGTTTCGTAGATAAAGTTAATTTTTTTAGCGATTATATGGATTTTGCTAATTTTAGTTATAGTTGTTATAACAAGTTTTGATGACATATAGAGTAGTAATATGGAGTCTGACTTACACCCGATAGGTTATTGGTTCGAGTCCTACACTTCCTCCATTTTCTGGCCATGCTTCGGAGGGCATGTAAAGCAGGCAGTCCCGGGCCTTCCTAGTTGAGTGTAAGAGAGCTTTATAGCCCTAACTCCGCTAGGTTGGCTTAGTAATAGAAAAAAAATCATTATTATTAAAACTTTTAGTTTCTGTTTGTTTATTAAAATGAAATACCACGAAGTCACGAGTAATTTAATTTTTTCTACTTTCAGTTGCGCTTTTGTTCAGACTTTCAAGCTTAATAAGTGGCGCATTGTGAGTAATCTGACTCTGAGAGCTCGGCGCCCGTGACTGGCATCGAAGGGCGCTGAACTGGCAGTCAGGCATCAGTGGCGCGATATAGTGGAGCAGGACTAGGCAGGCGAAGGCCGAAAACTGAACTTATGATGTCAAAGCGCGGGAAGAAGAAGAAGAAGAAGAAGAAGAAGAAGAAGAAGAACAAGAAGAAGAAGAAGAGGATGAAGAAGGAAGAGACATACTACCACGAAATCGCCGAGGAGCCTCAACCCAAGTCTCCAGACGAAGGCGGCCATAATTAAGACAAAATTGTACTTTCGTACGAAAATAGAACTTTCTGTGGGAGAGAAACCACCACTAGAAAGCACCCCCCAATGAATTTTAAAGCAAGCTGCCTTGAATGCCTCCGCATCAAATGAGCCACCCACCCCCTAATAATTTTACAAATGGGGGTTGTATCAGTGGAGCTCTACAACAGCCCGTTTTGGAAAT
This sequence comes from Psococerastis gibbosa, assembly GCA_963971405.1. Lineage (NCBI taxonomy): Eukaryota > Metazoa > Arthropoda > Insecta > Psocodea > Psocidae > Psococerastis > Psococerastis gibbosa. The sequence goes on from OZ020489.1 coordinate 8,331,906, forward strand.
GATTATGGAAACCAAAATTTGATTCTCCCCCATTTCCTACTTGATTCTCAATTCAAAATATTCGCAAATTTTGCTCCATTGTATTGTTGATTATTCAGTAAAATATATATTGTAACACTGTTATACAGTATAATAGATATTCAGATACCATTTGGATTTGCTTATTATAATTAAGCTTTCCCATACAGGTTGCGACATGTACAAAAGGATAGAAAAGGTTGGCAGCATCTGAGTTGTGGTGCTACAGAAAAAAGAACCCTGTCATAGCACAACTACCCAATGAGGGTCTAGGTCTGAGTGCTGAGGGATAGTCATGTTGATAAAGAACTAAAACCGAAGGTCGAGGTTCGAAATTCAACATCCTCTTTTTCTTTAAATGCATCGCGATCATCATGGCAATTTGGACCTTGGAGACTGCTGCACTGAAAAGGGAAGTCGAGCTCTTGTCCAATAACCAAACCACAGCCTCAGATTTTCCAACCAGGATGGTCTTCTGCCTTCTGTCCATATGTCTTACAGGCGAAGATGCCAAAATCCCTAATATGTACCTTCTTGTGGTGAAGACGGAAGCGCGTAGTGGTGACTGAACAGATAGAGAACCGATATAAGCGAAAAACACAGTGTTCTCTGTACAGGACACTCTTTTGTCCTGGGACAGGGAAACTGGCCCCGAACGCGGAGGAACTCAATGAAGAGTCAGCGGCATAAGGATGCAGAAGGCAACAGGAAACCACTGCATTACAATTCCCTAGTATAGTCATCATGATTACAATTGTCATGATGATCACCAATCTTTGATAGAAGAGGCATTTGAAGAAGAAGAAGAAGGAGCCATGCCAGGTGGAAAATATTCCCACTTATGTCGAGTTTTGAACCTCGACTTCCGTTTCATAGTTCAGTTCCCTGAGCCATTTCCGAACATTAAAAAATTAAAACTACTCTCCATAAAAAACGCTAATTAAAAAAAAAAAACAATGCATTTGAAGTTAAAATTTTAGATATACGATACATGTAGCCTATCAGTAGTGAACGTTGCTGACCAGAATAACATAATGGCGTCCAATCACTGTAAATGGGTTTGCATGGAACCTTTCCTGTTGGAAGCCTATAGCAACAACAGTTTTGCTGTAATACCTGCAGAGCTTCAAAGGAGAGAGAGAGAGTCCACCAAAGTAGATCCATTACCTTAATGAATACTCAATTAGAGGAACCCAACGGTCCACGACAGATGCTGATAAATATCAAAATGTTGAAGTTGAAATTGAATTATAATTTTTAAAGGTTGCTGAATTATTGATAAGGCTACATTATCTGATGAACTGAAGTTTTTTACTGAAATAAATGGTGTTCAGAAATGCTTTCAATAAAAAAATTTTTAAGGGGGCATTACTAAGAAATAATTATGTAAGAAATAATTATTTAGAAGTTATCCTTATTGTGACAGTTGCAGTTAAGGAAAAGTATTAAACTTCAGAAACGCTTTCAATCAATTTTTTAATGGAGCATTACTTAACAAGTAAATATCAGAAGTAATAATTTAGAAGTTATCCTTATTGTGACAGTTGCAGTTAAGGGAAAGTCCTAAACTTCAGAAATGCTTTCAATCAATTTTTTTTAAGGGAGCATTACTAAGAAGTAATTATAAGAAGTAATAATTTAGAAGTTATTTTTATTGTGACGGTTGCAGTTAAGGGAAAAGTCTTTGACTTCAGAAATGCTTTCAATCAATATTTTTTTAAGGAAGCATTACTAAGAAGTAATTATAACAAGTAATAATATGGAAGCTATTTTTATTGTGACGGTTGCAGTTAAGGGAAAAGTCTTAAACTTCAGAAATGCTTTCAATCAATTTTTTTAAAGGAAGCATTACTAAGAAGTAATTATAAGAAGTAATAATTTAGAAGTTATTTTTATTGTGACGGTTGCAGTTAAGGGAAAAGTCTTTGACTTCAGAAATGCTTTCAATCAATATTTTTTTAAGGAAGCATTACTAAGAAGTAATTATAACAAGTAATAATATGGAAGTTATTTTTATTGTGACGGTTGCAGTTAAGGGAAAAGTCTTAAACTTCAGAAATGCTTTCAATCAATTTTTTTAAAGGAAGCATTACTAAGAAGTAATTATAAGAAGTAATAATTTAGAAGTTATTTTTATTGTGACGGTTGCAGTTAAGGGAAAAGTCTTTGACTTCAGAAATGCTTTCAATCAATATTTTTTTAAGGAAGCATTACTAAGAAGTAATTATAACAAGTAATAATATGGAAGTTATTTTTATTGTGACGGTTGCAGTTAAGGGAAAAGTCTTAAACTTCAGAAATGCTTTCAATCAATTTTTTTAAAGGAAGCATTACTAAGAAGTAATTATAAGAAGTAATAATTTAGAAGTTATTTTTATTGTGACGGTTGCAGTTAAGGGAAAAGTCTTTGACTTCAGAAATGCTTTCAATCAATATTTTTTTAAGGAAGCATTACTAAGAAGTAATTATAACAAGTAATAATATGGAAGTTATTTTTATTGTGACGGTTGCAGTTAAGGGAAAAGTCTTAAACTTCAGAAATGCTTTCAATCAATATTTTTTTAAGGAAGCATTACTAAGAAGTAATTATAACAAGTAATAATATGGAAGTTATTTTTATTGTGACGGTTGCAGTTAAGGGAAAAGTCTTAAACTTCAGAAATGCCTTCAATCAATTTTTTTTAAAGGAAGCATTACTAAGAAGTAATTATAAGAAGTAATAATTTAGAAGTTATCCTTGTTGTCTTAAACTTGCACCCATTCCAGAATAATTTATTATTTTTCTTTGGTGCTATAGACCCGGTGTACCTGTGTATTAAGGTATAGTCAGTGCTTAGAAACCTCTTCACATTCTTACATCATGCTGCTATCTAGTAATTTTCTAGCTACACGTAAATTCAATTTTACACTGTATTAAGATTATACATTAAAAAATTATCAGCAGCTGAGAGGCGTTATTTTAAGAAACTCCGAGCACGTGAGTGCAAAACCATTAAAGTTCATCAGAATTCAATGACTTTACTTTACGTCATTACTAAGTCTTACTTTAGTCTATATAAATGAAACTGATTGGGTTTGATTGGAACGGCATCTGCTGTGTAAAACAATATCTGCCTCAATAACATCTTGAAGCCTTAGTTAGCATCCATGCAATGCATGTCTATCACAGATTTTCATTAAAACTAAAGCTGTTTAGGCCCCTGTATAGTATCGCATTATATCATACCACCTGCATATAATAATGCACTACAATAAATAACATTAGTGTTATATAACAAAGGGTGAGTTGGACTTACATTGCCTGCTGACTGGTATCTGTACTTGGCTAAGTCATGCTTTCGACTGCTTCATTGCGTTAATGGTAAGCTTGTCTCAGCTTGTCCATTATCGCTTGCAGCCGGTGCAGGTTGACATCGAGAACGAATACCAGTTTGCCAATAGCCAAAGATTCAGCAATGCAAAAAAGCATGTCAGAAATCTATGGGGTCGTTGCATTGGACAAGGGACCTAGTAATTTTTTAAGGACTTTTTATGGACCCAGGCCTATGTGGAAAGGATAACCGAGTCCTACAGGTAGGCCCACATTACCAACCGGAATTACAATAACACAATACACGCAAGGACGGATACAGGGGGGGGGGGTAGCTGCCCCCCCTAAAATTTGGTAAATCTATTGTAAATTAAGTTATTACGCTCTAATTTAGTCAATCCTACATAAGTTTTTCCTATTTTGACCCTCAGCTACCCCCCCCCCCCCGAAAAAATGGGCTGGATCCGTCCCTGAATACACGTGGGACTTTAGGCATTAGTGCTGTCGTCTTCGGCTAAATTATCGTCAAAGGAAACAGCCTAACAAAAGGCTACCGCAGGAAAGGTTCTAAGGTCAAAAAGGCAAGGTTAGCGGCTTCAGTTAATAACCTTTCCTTATCTTTTATTCAGAGAAAGAAGAGGAAACCCGACGATGAAATTTCTTTATTATAAAATTAAGATTTAAAAGGTTCCATTTAATTTCAAAGTGCGAAAATCTGAGAAAACTCTTGTTCAATTTTCAGTTGCGCTACAGGGTGAGATTTAAGCAGTAAGCTGACGTTTTTTTGTTTTTGATACTTTACGAGTTACTTTTGGATCTTGTTCCTATAGTATAATTATATGCTGACAAAGAGAAAGAAAAACATTTTTAGACTTAGGGATGCACGGGGGACGGTTCTTGACGCCATTCTGACGATTTTTTTCTTCGTTACATTTTTTTAAAATCATGGTCAGGTCACAAAACAATTTTTTTAATCAGTCCCAGCTACCTCTGTTACAGTAGAGAGGCCGTAATTATTTGCATGAGTTTTTTGACATTATTATTACTATTATTTGAAGAGCTTGAAGTTGAAAGTTGGCATGAACACGACTTCCCTTTTCAGAGCAGCTGTCTCCAAGGTTTCAAATTGCCATGATGATCGCTAATCTACCATAGAAGAGGCGTTAAAAGAATTTGCGGGCGTCGGAAAACTGTTCACGTCCTCGATGTCAACCCACACCGACTACAAGTAGCAGTGGACAACCTGAAATATGCTTACTATTGACATTGTAACAGGTGTTAGCTTGTCTTAACAAAGTACGAGAACAAGTTTGAGTTGATATTAACTCAATACGGAAAGAGAGGAGCCAGCAACTGTCAGCAACTGGAATTGAATGCTTTCAGTTTTGGACTAAGAGACCTCCGTAGTCAGAGGGGGTAAGGGGGTCTGCACCCCCCCCCCAGTATTTGCAGGGTAGAATGGAGTTTTAACTATATTGAGACTACTTCACCTCTGGTGATGTCAGATGGACTCATTCCCCGGAAAAAATTATGACGACGGCCCAGCTTTCCGGTAATAGGCATAATAAACAATATGCGCCTATTGTGAATCTTATCGCACTGCATTCGAACGCCCCCCTTTTCAATACGGAAATACTTGAATGATATAAATTAGCACCTTCAACTCTGGGAATCACTTCGAGTTTAATTTTCAGACTAAAACCCCACATAATAAATCTGTCTACGATTTATGTTTCCGGAATCTTTGATCCCGCAAGCTTTGAATAGTTTTCAGAGAACTTTTGGCAAAGAACCAGCGTAGATATTAGTTTCGGAGAAAGGTGGAAGAAATTATCATTCGCTACGTGTTAATGTGTAATACGAAGTTTGTGTAGGCGGATGGTTTAAAGATATTAAGAGCCCCACTAAAATTGTTTTTAGGCGGGGATTCCAACGACCTCGTTTGGGTTTGTCAGCGTGATATTGACGTGGCAGCAGGCATTAAATACTGTCGTTAATGTCAGCTACCACGTCAATATCACGCTGACAAACACAAACGAGGTCGGTGGAATCCCCGCCTTACCAAATGTCTGTCTGTGGATAAATTTATGGGCAAACAGTTCCAAGGATTTTGTTAGAATTCGTCATATTCGTTCATAAAAATCATATCACGGGATTTTTTTGTCGGGCTCAATTTCGGGGGCATTTACCCCCAAAAACAGGTCCAACGATTTGTTTTAAATTCACATATGGTAGTCGCTATTAATCTAAACAAACCCCACTAAGTCGCCTCTCCCTTGATAGTTTGGTTTAAAATAAAAGAGACTGAAAAATAGCTAAAAACAATATTGGTGACTATGGTTTCCAATGATGTTTCATAATTCCTGGGTCATAGAGTAGGGTTTTGACAAACCTGTAGCTAAATTTATTAACTAAGCTTTGACGCTTTTTCAATTTGTATAAATAAAAATATTAGCACTACACAAAGTAGCCTATCATGAAATAAGCGCAAAAGGCAAAAGGGACATAAAGGGGTGAAAGCTTTTGGTCGCAACTGTACTGAATGACTATAAAAATCATATATAAAGCATGAACCTTGAAAGCGTTCTGAAAAGAAAATAAATTTCCATCAAGTTTAGTTTAAAAAAGCGGGCGATTTCGAGACAATTTACAAATTGTCAACTGTATGCCAAGCCTCGTTAGCCAAATGGTTCTGGCAGTTGAAAAGGTTTTTTAAATATTTTATTGCTTTCCAATTTATATGTAGGTAGTATAAGGAAAGCTTTGTGATGGTCGAAATTTTCGATTCCGAGATTTCAACGGATTTAGACGTTTTGAGGTCCGAGGAACCCAAAAAAGTGGTTTTTACGAACTGTCTGTCTGTATGTCTGTTCATCGATTCCCGGGCAAACTACTCGGTCGATTTAGATAAAATTAGGCATGTAGGTTCACAAAAATCATACCTTTTACATTTTAATATATAATTCAATTTGGGGGGTTTTATTCTCAAAAAACTAAAAAAAAACATCTAAAAACATTATTTCTCAAAAACGGCTCCAACTATTTCTTTTAAATTCACTTATATTGTGGTCGCGTTATTAATGTCTACAAAATACAACGGGTCGCTTGACCCTTGACAGTTTTATTCTGGGGGTAAAAAAATAAAAATTACTCAATTTTCATGAAAAATGACTAAAAAATAACTTTTCTGCGGAACCTTTATATCGATGATTTCTACCTTCTGATATTTTTTAGGTGTCCAATAGAGTAACAAAACCAAATAGGTTGTTTTCCAAAAAAAATATTTGGTTCTGTGCTAAAAATTCTTTTTTGAAGAAATTATGGAAAATTCACTTTGCAATACATTGCGTGCCTTGTTATTGTTGCTACTGTTACAATGTATTGGTCTGTTCGTTCCAGAATATGCAATTGAGTTTTAAGAGGTTTTTAATATATTGAAGTGGACCCCCCCCCCCCCCCCGAGGGATCCGAAAAATTTGACCATAGGGAAATTATTTTGCAATGAAATGACTGATTATGTCTATTTACTACTTTATAAATTGGAAAGCATGTTCGAGTATACTCGGACCGGTTCTTTTACTTCGTATATATTTTGTCAGAATGGGTTATAATTTTGGCGGGAGAATGGAAATTTAAAATAGTAACTTATGGAAATGAAAGAAATGAAACCAGGTGGATGGACATCCGGATCTCAGTCATTTAACGATTCCGCTTTAATTTCCTGGTGTAAGCGGGTCGTACTCACCATAAGCCTTATACAGTCAAAAACAAGCTACTTAAATTGTGAGTTATGTTCGCAGAAACTCACTTTCATTTTATATTCTTAAATTTACATTTACATTGACTTAGACTCCCACAGAGCCTTAATATTATTATTGATCGTTTTTTATATTTTTAATTTGACTGTAAGTAATTGTAATTGTTTATTGTTCTCTAATTAGCCTTTAAGAATTAATGTATTCTTGAAATTACCCCAGTGATACAAGTCTCTTTGAGTACTTAGTAATAGGGTAGACTTTGAAAACTGCACAAGAAAAAACTGTAACATACTATTTACTTACTTACTTACTTACTGTGCCTGTTGAATTTTCATGTGTTTTTCATTTGCGACTATTTTTTTCCACGTATTCTAGAGAGATCGTGCCCTTAATGCTGAGGTCCTGAGGTGAATGGATACCATAGCCGAGTTGCTGCTGACGGTTAAGAAAGGGAAACTAACATACTAGGGGCCATGTGATGAGGGACGAAAAGTATTGCCTTCAGGGTGTAATAATCCTAGGGAGAAACTGTGAAAGTGTGAGAAAGACCCTAAGCAATAAAATAAACTAAACAAATTGCCTTTTTTTCATGGCTAACTTTAGACCTTTCAGGTCACTCCTACAATTAACTTATGGCCGCATTACGAATGCACAATAACGGCTATGTTTGTTTACGATACGATTAAAAATACACATTTGAGATGAATGCGTAGGAAAGGTTCCCTATTTTTTTTTTAGAGAAAAAAGACACAATATAAGTTGACTTCTCACTACTAGAAGGGGCTAATAAGCGCACGGTCTTTCTCAGTTTCTCTTAGAAGACAGGCACGCGCCCCCCTGTTTGCAGATATATGAATATATGCATTCCTTTGTAAGCTTTGCTGCTGTAAAACCCCTCTGTTTTGCACTTATCTGTGAATTTTTTTCCCCGGGGGAGACCCCCGAGCCCCCCTCTGGTTTAAATGCAATATTATTTCTATGAGTAAGCATTCCGTTGTAAGCTTTGTAAAATCTATCCTTTACTGCTGTTAAAATGCGTAAAACCCCACTATTTTGCACTAATATTTTCAAATTTTCCCCCGGGGGAGACCCCCGAACCCGTCCTCTTTGGGTTAAAATTCAATATTATTTCAATTCCATCTAAACCGTCGTAATGGTAACATTAGGATTTACTCCGCATCTCCGCAAAATATTATGTGTCAGTGTTCGCACCAAAACTAAGTCCGCCAATAAATTGACGTTTGGTGTGCCCATGCTATCATATATCCTCAGTAACACCATAACCTCAAAAGAATACACTAGATACAATTGAATTCTCTAGAATTTTTTTTACACTGGATAGGATCACAGTTGCCGCAGCCACCCCCGAAAAAAAATCCTGGCTACGGGCTTGCTCCATACGTATGTAGCACGGGCATATCTTAACTTGAATCAGCGTATTAAATCATAAATCATGGTATTATAATCAAGTTTTTAAGATTTGCATTTTATTGGTCGGTTTTCAAATAAATGATTATTTATATAAGTTTACAATAGCAATTTAAATAATTGAAATCATTATAATCATGGTGTCGGTGAGTGTTCTGTATACACGTAATTGAGAGTACATAAGAGATAAATATGATAGGTCGTGAACTTCTGAACCCACCATGGCAACACCCCCCAAGGGATTTTTGAAAATTACACGATTTTCTTCGTTTCGCAATAGTACAGGCAAATTATTATGGTTTCAATGTGGGGCTGAGCTTCAGGCTACCAGTGGGGTCGCACGTGGCAGATAGCGCAAAGGCCACCAGATATGGTGGCTAGCTGCGAATATAACAAATAAGAACCGGTCCGAGTTTACTCGAACATCCTTTCCAATATATCACAATTAGCACATAGATAAAATGAGTAATTTCATGGTAAATAATTTTCATATGGTTAAATTTCCGATATCTCGGGGGGGGGGGGGATTGACCACCTAACGTCACTGGAGGTGAGGTAAACTCTATATAGTTAATAGGTCAGACCAAAACATTACCACACAGCAATAATGGCAGAGCACGCCATGCATTTGAGCGTGAATTTTCTATCATTTTTTCAAAAAAACACTTTTTGCACAAAACCAAATAGTTTTTTGGGCAAGTAACCTGTCCGGTTTCGTTACTCAATTTAACACCTAAAACATGCCTGAAGGTAGAAATCATCGATAGGAAGGTTTCGCAGAAAAATTATTTTTTATCATTTTTCATTAAAATTTAGTTATTTTTATCTTTTTACCCCCAGACGCAAACTATCAAGGGGCATGCGACCCCCCGCATTTTGTCAACATTAATAACGGCTACAATACATGTGAATTTAAAGGAAATCGTTGCAGCCGTTTTTGAGAAATAATTTTTTTAGACGTTTTTTTGAAGTTTTATGAAAATAAAACCCCCCCAAATTAAGTTAGCCCAAAAAAAAAAATGTTCCGGAGGTATGATTTTTGTGAACCTACATGCCGAATTTCATCAAAATCGACTGAGTAGTTTGCCCGGAAATCGACGCACAGACAGACAGAGCGGCAGACAGACATTTCGTAAAAACCACTTTTTTGGGTTCCTGGTACCTCAAAACGAGTAAATCCGTTGAAATCTCGGAATCGAAAATTTCGACCGTCACAAAGCTTTCCTTATACTACGTATAAATTGGAAAGCAAAAGGTCCCCGACCAAGTAGTGGCATAATCGGGGGGTGGCAAGTCAGGTGGTGCAGGTTTATATAGAAAAAGCCACAGTAACCCGAGGATGACTATGTGACGGGGCGAATAGTTGCCACGCCTAAATAAGCAACAACGACTAGGACACTCGTTTGTCGTGGGGTTGGATCCTGAGGAACTCAATGAAGAGTCAACGGCATAAGGATGTGGAAGGCTATGGGAAACCACTGCATTACAATTCTCTAGTAGAGTCAACTTGGGTTAATAGTAGGAGTGAGCCGAAAGTCCAATAATTGGCCCACATGGAAAATAATGACAATTTTCTTTCTTTATTTCTTGTAATAATATAATAATTAATATATATATTTATGGCGCTTGATGACGGGTCCCCCCCCCCCCCCCCATGTGTCCAACCTGTCAGGTACTACTGGATGTACAACATCTGCTCCTTGTCTGTCCTATACGTATGCTTGCTACCGCACCTTCCCTAATAACTCCTCTATGAGCAATATTCTTACAGATACAACTACTTTACGCCAACACACGCTCCCGTTTCTATTCCAGTCAATTATCTTTAAAAATCTGTGAAAACCCTTAGCCCATTAAACCAATAGATAAAGGCAAACTGTTGTAGACGGTACCTGGGCAACTCGTTGTCTAGCACGCTTATAGTTTGCCAGACGACAATAGTGCACACCACCCACACCAACCCCAAAAAACCACAGCATTGCAAGACATAAACATACAACGCGTATGCCCCAAAGGGCGTTGCGTTATGATTATTAATAAATAAAAATATATTTATAATGTAAAGGAAAACAATGTATTTACTTGTAGATAAGTTAGCGCCATTTTTCCTAGGTCAGTTAGTAGGTATGCCGTCATCATCACTATAAGAGTAAGTGGCAAGGTAACCCCCAGCTTATGGACTACGGTATAAATCAACATATGGCTTATCTCGAAAAGGTTTATCTGTTTGAGAATAGTTTGCGAAACTTTCCACGAAGATGACAAGTGCACTTAAGCTCAGATTTCCGATATGTCACTTAAACCAGAGATAACCTTCCTGTCACATAACTTATCCACGACAGAGATATAGATGATAGTTTATACTGTGTATCTAGATGATGGCCACAAAATGTAAAAATAACGTAAATGTCACGTTTGCAGCTCAACAAAAATAAACACATGAACAAAATAATTATGAATTTTTCCATATGTTCAATGGCAACGTGTGTTAAGAGACGATCATATTTCTTTCATTACTAGGGCCACCCGCCTTATCCCCCGTGACCAGCCATTGAAAAAACGTAGAAGGTGGCCTCAGAATTAGGTTTTTTTTACACATAAAAAGGTTAATTATAATTTAATTTAATTAATTAAAGGAGTTTTTATGGACCCAGGCCTACTTATAGTGGTTGATTTGTCCCTTGTCCAATGCCGACGACCCCATGGATTTCTGACATTATTGCTTTCCAATTTATACGTAGTATAAGGAAAGCTTTGTGATGGTCGAAATTTTCGATTCCGAGATTTCAACAGGTTTACACGTTTTGAGCCCAAAAAAGTGGTTTTTACGAAATGTCTGTCTGTAGCTCTGTCTGTCGCTCTGTCTGTCTGTCTGTTCATCGATTTCCGGGCAAACTACTCGGTCGATTTTGATGAAATTTGGCATTTAGGTCCACATAAATCATACCTCGAGTTATTTATTTTTATTTTGGGATAACTATATTTGGGGGGTTTTATACTCAAAAACTCCAAAAAAACGTCTAAAAAAAATTATTTCTCAAAAACAGCTCCAACGATTTCTTCTAAATTCACATATATTTTAGCTGTTATTAATGTGAATAGAATGCGGGGAGTCGCTTGCCTCTCGATAGTTTGCTTCAGGGGGTAAAAAAATTAAAATAACTAAATTTTATTGAAAAATGAATAAAAAATAATTTTTCTGAGAAATCTTTCGATCAACGATTTCTACCTTCAGGCATGTTTTAGGTGTTAAATTGAGTAACGAAACCGGACAGGTTGCTTTCCAAAAATGTATTTTGTTTTGTGGAAAATAAGTTTTTTTGAAAAAATGATAGAAAATTCACTGTCAAATGCATTGCGTACCCTTACCCTTACGTTACCTCACCTCCAGTGACGTCAAGTGGACACCCCCCCCCCCCCCCCCCCCGGAGATATCCGAAATTTAAACATAGGAAAATTATTTACCATGAAATTACTCATTTTCTCTATCTACTAATTGATAAATTGGAAAGCATGTTCGAGTAAACTCGGACCGGTTCTTTGTATTGTCTCCGTATGCATTTTTGGCCATTGGCAAACCGGTATTCGTTCTCGCTGTCAACCTACACCGACCGCAAGCGATAATGGACAAGCTGAGACAAGCTTACAATTGACGCAATGAAACAGGCGAAAGCATGTAACCAGTAGAGATACGAGTCTTATAAAAAGGTTAATCGTATACAAACAATGTTATGAATGTATCTGATTGAGCTCATCAGTCACCTCTGTAGGTTAGTACCCGTGTCAAATTACGACACGTCTCCGATTGCATGGCGTATAGAAACTCATGCATGTACAACCACTCTACCACCTGGCCATCAAAATCGATAAAAGTCAATTTATACAATCATTTCAATAGATCTCTTTCGTAAAAAAATTAAAAACGCCAGACATACATGTTTCAAATGAGAAATGACATCAAAAACCTATGTATTGATTGGTTGGCCACGTCCATTAGCGGTCCCTTTTAAGTTTGGATAAAAAAAATTAACCAGAGATGCTATATAATGTTGAGCTTAAGCAGGCTGCCGAATATTCAGCAATTGCGGTGTTCGAACCAATAACTTTAATCCGGGTGTGAATAGAAATTTTGACTGCATTATCTTGACATGGCAGATAACCCTGTCATATTCATCGCTGAATTTAGCAATCCACGTAATAACTTCAAGAACTAGATGAGATAACCCCAAAACCTAATACCCATAAAACATAATTTAAAAATCACGTTTCTCACAGTTGGCCATTACACATGGCATGTGGAAACACAAGGCTACTTATCGGTACTCCATTTGTCGCGACCTGCAGTCCGACCAATCTTAAAACGTTAAGCTTCCAATTTACTTTTTATAAAATCGCCTAACATGGCTGGGGCACGTCGTAAGAATATCAGACGGCCGCTTGCCGAACAAGATGTACAAAGCAAGCATGACAGGAAGACGACTGGCGTAACGGACTTTCGCGAGTTGGGAGTCCGTAGATGGTGGAGCGTTGTACGAGCAGGTGAAAGGGCATCAAGGGCTGTAGAGCCAGAAGGAGAAGAAGATCCGACTGACCTCTTGGTTAGTGCCCGTGTTGAGTTACGACATGTCTCCGATCGCACAGTGTGTAGAGACTCGCCCAAGTACAAGCACGCTACCACCTTGCCGATATACTGCTATATTCGATGGCCTGACTTGTCACACTAGCGGGTCGGCTGCATTTTGGTAATTCTGTGAGGCGGTTATTGAGATGCTGGTGAAAGCAGCAGTGTAATGGATAACGATCTGGACTTCCCTAAAGGAAGTCAACCGGGTCCCATTCCACTACCAATTCAGCTCTGTCTAATAGTAGTAGTATGGTTGGACACAGTCCCAGGCCACGGTGTGGGCCCATAGGACAGGGGACCTCCTGATTATAGTGGATTCCGAACCACTTGGGAAACACAGTGAAGTCACACGATTAGTTCGGAGGTGACCAGGACAAGTCCTACCATGTTTCCCTACCGGCACTGTGCACACTACCAAGTTATCTGCATCTTTGAACCGGCTCTGGTCCGCTGGATTCAACTTGGTAAGGCGGCCGGCTCAGCTCTGTCTAATTAAGAATAATTATTCATGTGTGAGGCTGAACCCAAGTGGTCTCCTCATTAATATCGTAGCAGGTTCAAACACGAAGGCATGGCGCTTTTTAAGTTTCATAGTTGAATCCATGCCTAATTAATTTGTATGAATTGAGAAGTGAGAGTCCCTGACAACCTGAATGGAGTACTAACAAGGTAGATAGTGAAGAAGTTTCTCACAGCTGACAAAACCATACAAATAACTGCTGACTTGTTCAAGAACAATAACTTATTATGAAGTACTGTAAATATTAAACGTTACGTACAGTACTACCCGACCACGATCGGATGGCACTTGGAACCTTACGCCATAATATAATACTCAAGACACGACATTCTAGATGAAGAAAGCTGGGGCACCAACATAGATGACGTCACCCGCTGGCAAAAGATTTATTTTTCATTTATTTTTCACCAGTTGCTTAGCAACAGAGAATTTGTTGCCAGGTAACCTGGTCACCCGAGTAACTAGTTTGTTTTTTGAAAAAATGACGGCCTTCCAGCCTGCAGTCTGATCGAGGCGTTTATAATACCGGGGTTAAATAAATACCCTAGGATTATAACTGTAAACAAACAAATTTTGAATAGCCCTTTCCATTATAAAATTATCTTGTTTACCAGTGGATTAAATAAATACCGGTATTATAAACGCCCCGATCAGGCTGCTGATCGATAAAAGTTTCTAATTGAATATTTGAATATTTTTTTTATATTATATTTACAACCAAAGGGTCATTACAACATTAACAGAGTTACAAGTACCATCCTATCGTGATCGGGTAGCATGTGTTTTACAGGTATTTATCTACTTGTGTACACACAACTGAACAGTACGTTATCGGGTGGAATCTGCTAAACGTTGAAGTATTTGAAGAATTTATAAATCTTTAACTAAATGCCATAAAGGACGAAAACTATTGAATAGGTACCGTATGTAATTTAGTTAAAATTTGAGACGAGTGAGCTGCAAAGTAATTTTCTCATTTCCTACGTAACTGTACAGTAACTGAGTCGAAGAATACAGTTAGAGCGCGGAGAAGAAAGTTTATTTCCGGCGCTACGCCATACTGTCTCTTTGCTGGAACGCTTCTAATTCCTTCTAATGGAAACTTTCCGGTAAATTGCGCTCAATAACAGCACTGAAACCGTTAGCTATATCAACACGGAAACGAAGGCTACGCTACAATTTTCAAATTTAAATTGACTAAGGTTAAAGATGCAAACTCCTCAGGACATTACAGTTATCGCAGAGAATCAACATGAAACTGTGAAACCTTTGCCTTTCCGGGGCATGCTGTAAGTAAGTAAGTAAATAATATAGGTATTACATTTTACGTATTTACAATTAAAATTTCAACCCCAGCATTAAGTACTCTATACCGTACTTTATCGCTTGGGTACAATAGTGGCTAGAATTCTATATATAATATTAGCAGTTTATTGAACTATTAGGTCTGTTTACAAAATTAATAAATTATTATTTATTTATTTATATTGCATTTTAGAGATTCAAGCCCGCCAAAAACTGTTTTTGAATCCTGGGACCACCTGTGCGATGACTGGCCATAGGAGACATGGCGATTTTTTTTTTTTAATTTTATACATGTCCCACCTCTCCTATATAACTCTAATGGGGGCCATAATGAATAAATAAATAAGGACTTTTTTTTGTTCTATTACTAAGCCAATCTAGCGGAGTTAGGGCTATAAAGCCCTCTCTTACACTCAACTAGGAAAGCCCGGGACCGCCTGCTTTACATGCCCTCCGAAGAATGGCCAGAAAATGTAGGAAGTGTAGGACTCGAACCAACTACCTTTCGGGTGAAAGTCAGAGTCCGTACCACTACTCTACATGTCCCGATGGTTTGTAGACTCAATATTATATGATTATAAAATATGCCTTCAAAGTAGCTGAGCTTCTAAGTAATGCCTTATGTACTCAGAGGTGAACCCGCCAAAATCACTAATTTTCGTCGTGGTAAAGATGGCAGCTCGAAATGGCTACTGAACAGATAGGGGACCGAGTGCGACATTAGCGAAAAACATAGTCTTTTCTGTGCAGGACACTCTTTTGTCCTGGGGTTGGGAAACTGGCCCCGAAGGCAGAGGAACTCAGTGAAGCGTCAAAGGTATAAGGATTCAGTCGGTAACGGGAAACCACTGTATTACCATTGCCGGCATTCGAAGAAGAAGGTTGTTGTTGTTGTTGTTCCTAACGCCTGCTTTCAGCATTTCAGCTTTAAGCAACCCTGTCAGCCTGGCGGGGGGAGTGAGTCTGTTTGTTAACTTGAGGCACCCTAAGGGCAGACTCTCTCACCTCGACGAAACGGGAGTTGACCTTCTGATTATAGTGGGTTCCGAACCACTTGGGGAACATGGTAATGTCTCGCGATTAAATCGGAGGTGACCAGGACTCGACTTATACTACCTAAGAGCGTTATCATGTCCCACCATGTTCCCCTGCCAACGCTGTGCACACTACCAAGTTGCCGCAGTTTGAAACATGCTTTGCTCTAATGGATTCGACATGGTAACGCCGTTGACTTCAAAGAAGAAGGAGAAGAGAAGAAGTCGGCACTGCCATGTTCCCATGCATAGCAACAGTTCTAAGCGTAGTAGGAGTCCTGTTTTTGCTTCACTATAGTTCAGGTATCATTCATCTCGGTATTGTATGTAGCCCCTCAACAACCGCCTCACAAACTTTCCAACACCTATTAGGCCTGCAAGTGTTGGCATATTTTGTCACGCGTCTTACATTCTGTAAAGGGTGGCTGGCGTACGCTACATCGTATAGTCTATAAAATACATAGTGTATGTGTTTAGTGTTAGAAAGTCTGGAGAAAATAGATAGGGAACTAATAAATTTTGAATTTGATATTTTTGGGGAAATTTAAATTGCTAATGAAGGTATTAATTTCGGGAAATTTTGGGAAATTTCGCGTATAATTTGTTTATTTTTGATATAGTTTAAAATAATTTATTCTTCCTGAGTTAAAGCCCTATACGGAGTTCCACGTCATCACACTATATACTGGTATGAGTATGAGTGGTGTCATTTCAGCTTTAGCGGGGGGGGGGGGCAAACTTTCTTTACGATTCACTCTTTACAAAAAATGAAGAAAACTAATTTCCAACGCTACCGTTAACGTGGCTTATTGGAAAGTAAATTCCCGCCATTCATTAACAATCGATCAATACAAAAACATAGCCACTCTGATATGCAAAGTTTGTTTCATATTACTATCATTTTTTAACGATTTGGTTAGGTATTAGTTTTGTAAAACCCCTCGCTTTTCTGGTCCTTTAAAGGTTTGGGGGGGGGGGGCGAATTTTCCTTAGGGGCAACAAATGACGCACTTGGCTGTATGTAACTTATTATGATTCGAAGGTTTTTTTTATGTACATAAGCCTACTTATATAGGCGCCAATTGAACCTTGCCTTGCCCATGACCTATTTAACATTATTTAACATTTCCGTAAGTATTTGTAAGCGTTGGATAACAAGTCCACATCCACATGTCCAATTACACGCGATAATGGATATGCTTACCATCGACACAGTGTAACAGGCGAAAGCGAGACTTAACCAAATTCCAACACGAATCAATGTAACTTAGGCGCCCATTCCACCGACCGGCTAGGGCTATTTACAAAAACGTTGACGTGGTAGCAGACATTCAAGACTTAGGTGGCGTTTCCACCGACCTCGCATTCCAGAATGCAAATGACATTGACGGAAATTAGAATTTTTCTTTTTATAGAAATCTATTAAAATGTTTGTACTTAACATATCCCATGACGCCATTTTTTAATTTTAGTTTGTTTGTTTGTGATTTTACTGTATGATCATTGATCAATTTTAACTATGGCATAGAGGAAAATAAACAATTCCGTCAATTCTGCAATGCGAGGTCCATGGAAACCCCGTCTAAGTCTTGAATGTCTGCTACCACGTCACTGTTTTTGTAAATAGCCCTAGCCGGTCGGTGGAATGGGCGCCTTAACAGAACAGACATTGCCGTTTGTAAATAAATAAGTAATGGTTTTCTTATTAAGCCAATCAAGTGGAGTTAGGGTTATTAAGCTATCTCATACAATCACTTTTTAGCGACTTCGGTGACAAGGTGGTAGCTTGCTTGTACTTGTCTCTACACACCTTGCTATCGGAGAAGTGTCTATTAGGTTATTAGATTGAAGAGGTTAATCTGATACAATCATTTAATTGTATGTACGCGAATAACTTTTTTAAAATATAAAAAATACATACAAAAATTAAGATAGACCGGGCCTATCCGCTTTACATGCCCTCCAAAGCATTGCCAGAAAATGTGGCCTACAACCATTCGTTTGAAACGCTAGAAACATAAGCTGACATTTTCATCTAGGGTTTACATGCGACTAGATAAGGTCAAAAAATTATGGAAGTAACTGTTTAGAGCAGGGGTTCCCAAACTGTGGTCCACAGACATATATTAGGTGGTCCACGGGCCAAAGTAAGAAATAAGAAAATAAAACAGCTGAGTTATTGGAAATTTGAAATAAAATGCAGTAAGTCTTGGCACTGAACTACAAAACCCGCCCGATACCAGTTCTAAACATTTAATCGAATATTAGCACGTAATTATAGGCACAACCTACTTAATCTTGGTCCTAGAATTTACCAATTTTCCTCTCACAGCCATGGGGGTCCACGGAAAATCATAAAATAATCTAGTGGTCCAAGTTTGGGAACCCCTGGTTTAGAGTATCCGTTAAATGGTGTGATCGAAAACAACTCACCTTTACGTACCACATAAATATACTGTATACTTGTACAATAAATACAGTATAACTTATTAAATGAGAAAACCAGATATTCTGTAGTAGGCCTACTCCCGTACAATATCTTTCGAACTGATTTTTTTTAGTTAGTGTCATAAAGTATTAAATAACAGTTAAATCTTGGTGAAGTGGCTACCGGCCCTTGTCTAATCTCATATACTATAGATACTTCAAAACTAATCACATGTAGTATTTATTTAACAACGCAGTTAGGCCTATATTACACTAAGACAAGACAATTTAGGGTGAATACAAACTATGATCTCAACCTCGCGCGTCATAAGTCGCAAACAAAAAATATTTACACATTAAGGTTGAATCATGAATAATTATCAATTTGTATCTATAACAGTGCCGGTGATTTTAATACAGGGGTTAATATAATACCCTGGTGTGACAAATGTAAACAAGTTAATTTTACAATGGAAAGTGCTATTCAAAATTTGTTTGTCTACAGTTTTCACCCCAGAAGTAAGTTAATACCAATCGCCACAGGAGGGCCCCCACAAAAAGTCGCAAAATACAAAAGTACAATACATTAAAAAACCAAAGCAAATAAACTTGCCGAAATATTTGGCGGATTTTGCAGAGCATGTTTTAAGGAAGCCCCATTGGGGCAAGCGTGCCCCCCAGTGAGGTGATTTTGCCCCCTACTTTTGGCCATATTGCCCCACAGAAATTGGGCACAAATTTCAAATTCCATGACTATCAAAACAAGAAATTAGAAAAAATAGTCAAAAGTTACGTTGTACAAACATTACTGGCGCCAATTTTGTTTTTAACGTTTTGCTTTTTGAAATAAAAATGGTTTTGGTAATCTTGAAAAAGTTTGATTATTATTTTAGAACTAGGTATACTACCCATTATTAAAAATAATAGACCTAATCTGAACTTATTTATGGAGGGGGGGGGGTGGATACAAGTGAAATTTACACTATATAGAATAGGATTTCAATTTGTGCCACCCAGTGAAAATTTCTTAAAATATGCTCTGGGACTTTCTTGGGAACTTGGGACTTTCTTTCTTCTTATTATTCGTCGAAGCCTGCTTAGACTGCTTAGAAACCATCTCTTAGAGAAAGCTTTCTACACTGAGGCACTAGCCCAATGACAATGACAGAACTACCTGATTTTGACGATACTCTGACGATTTTATCTTATACTTTATATGCATTGTATAATTTAAAGGAAATATATATATTGTATTGTATAAAATATGTCAAATAATCTTACCTTGTAAAAAATGAAGCCCAAAATCAGAGCCACATCCAGTATTAACCCCACGACGGTAAAAAGTTGAAGAGTAGATATTTCTCCCACAACAGCTCCTCTATTTTGCCCCATTTCAAAAAAACACAATGTTTTTTTTTAGTTTTTCAGCTCCCTTTACGATACTTTTGGAGCTTTCTCACGGTTATCAGGGGTTTGTCACTTGACCTTTTTTGGGGGGAATCAGCTAAAACTGGCACTTGTAGAACAACTTGTAGTTCCCTTCGACTTTGGGAATTTAGAAACTCAACTAATGGGATCTGTTGACTTTTTTTGTGAGTAAAGCGAAGACAGGCGCTGGCACAAGCTCACTTGACGATACTTTTGGAGCTTTCTCACGGTTATCAGGGGTTTGTCACTTGACCTTTTTTGGGGGGAATCAGCTAAAACTGGCACTTGTAGAACAACTTGTAGTTCCCTTCGATTTTTGGGAATTTAGAAACTCAACTAATGGGATCTGTTGACTTTTTTGTGAGTAAAGCGAAGACAGGCGCTGGCACAAGCTCACTTGACGATAGCCCTCGCCTTTTTCGGACGTTTCTGCTTCAAAACATTCTTGTTGAATGCCGCGGAAGAGATGTCGTGATAAATTACGACTGCCGGGCCCCACCACAGCATCTTTCAGTTGGAAATTGTCGGAAATGAGCTGTCAAAATTGTTTTCAGCAATATAGAAATTGCGAAAAGTTTGCGGTGAGAAACTGTCTGCGAATGAAAGGTTGGTTTGAAGTGATTAGTTATATGTACAACAGCTGCTGAGTCGGTTGAAAAATTATTGCAATATTTTTATTTCCTTTAAAAATAAACTTTTCTATGATTTCTTTTTATGTCGAGGCAGTTTTCTATACAATATTGGTTAGTTTATATAAATATATTTTTTTTTATAGGAAACCATTCTAAGCAACACTGAGTTTTATCAGCAGTGGCCGACAATTCATCCGAATTCATAAAAAGAGTAAACGGTAGAATTGAATAGAAATTAGCATGTGCTCTTTGTTATGTTCATAACAAATTACTTCAATTTATTAGCATTTGCTTCCAGAAAATAGTAAAAGCACGAAACGTAAATACCGTAGGTGAAATGCTTGAAATTATAAATGCAGCGAAACCTTTTACTCATGCAGAGAGAAGCTTTTTCTCCTGGAGCAAATGCTCTTTTTTTAGAAATATAAAGCGTTTCGTTTGGTTTCTATACGGGTCAATTAGGGTGGTATGCTGACCTTCAGCGAAAATCGGTAACTATTAAAATAATAATTTACTAAATAAAATATTTTTATGTTTTACGAGACGATGTTGATTGCCTTTTGGTTACCTGAGAGGTGGGCTTGTTAATTGTTATAATTCACCGTCGTTTCAAGTTTATATAGTTAGGGCCTTCGATGGCATACTGGTAGCATGTTTGTACTTGTGCGAGTATCTGCACATCATGCGATCGGAGACCTCCATAAACGTATTACCTACAGAGGCGACTAAAGAGGTCATGCGGATTCATTCTATTACTTGTATGCGAGGAATCGCTTTACAAAAAAAACGTTATTAGTTTATTTTAAGAAGTGATGAAAGGTTGTGAAGGAACTTGGCTGGTGCACAACTGCACAAGTCTATACGCCATTAACAAATTGTAGCTCGGCGAATTTCGAAAAATAAAACCCCTTCTATAAGTAATTAATTTTCGGGAAAATTGAGGGATAGAAACTTATAATTACTTCCCTTCCAATTGATTTTCCAAGTAAAATTAACTACTATTGGGCTGCGAAAATGAGAAAAACCTTGCTGATTTATTGTATAGTAATGTATTTATTTAT
Organism: Psococerastis gibbosa; assembly: GCA_963971405.1. Lineage (NCBI taxonomy): Eukaryota > Metazoa > Arthropoda > Insecta > Psocodea > Psocidae > Psococerastis > Psococerastis gibbosa. Next base: position 8,353,451 of record OZ020489.1, read on the forward strand.
TGTACGCAGTTTTCCACGTATAGCCAAATCACAAATCAGGACATGTAGTACAGACTCCATCTTTCACCCGAATGGTTGTTGGTTTGAGTCACACACTTGCTACATTTTCTGGCCATGCTTCGGAGGGCATGTAAAGGAGGCGGTCCCGAGTCTTGCTAGTTGGGTGTAAGAGAAGGCTTTATAGCCCTAACTCCGCTAGGTTGGCTTAGTGATAGAACAAAGAAGTCAATATTTATTTATTATTATTATTTATTATTTACTTTTTTTAAAAGTTAATTGCATACAAACAATTTAATGGATGTATCCGGTTGACCTCTTTAGTCGCCTCTGTGAGGCTTCTCGTCTGGCCACTACTTACGAGTCGGGAGATTCAGACTGCTGTTCGTCTCCTGTTGGCCGGAGAGCTAGCGAAACACGCTGTCAGTGAGGGTACCAAGGCTGTCACCAAATACACCAGTTCCATGTAATTGGCCACCTCTACCAAAATGAACTATCAATATTGTGTACTGTGTTGAGTTACGACACGTCTCCGATCGTATGACGTGTAGAGACTCGCACAAGTACAAGCACGCTATCGATGTTCAACAGACTATGTGTTGTATTGGGCTGCAAGAAAGCAAGAAAGCTGATGGCGGAAGCCTAATGCTATGGTGTAATTAAAAAAAAAAATTAGAGCTAACTACAATCTTTGATGGGATCCCTAGGGGCCAAAACTGTCAGTCAAGGAATGGGGAAAGGGGGGGGGGGGGTGATCAGCGCAAAAAATTGGAAGAATTTTCGAAGACTAATTTTTTTTTAAATTAACAAGGCTCAGAAAAAAGTACTTTTGGCCAGCTTATTTCATTGGCAGACTATAGGATATTTTCGCCAGCTAAACATTGATTCACATTATGGTGTAAGTTTAATGAATTCAGCCAGGTGGTGTATTTTCAAAGACTGCGTGTAAGCTTTAACGCCCCAGATTTCCTCAAAGGCGGATTATCTAAATGGGGTTACACCAAACAAACTGTCTCTTATAGTTTGTAAATTTCTAGAAGTGGGGCAGAAAAGTTTGTTTTGAGATATAACTGCTTGTAAATTACGGAGGAGTTCCGGCGCCTATTGAATTTCACAGGGCAGACAGATTATACAATGATTTATTAAAATATAGGGCAACTTTAATTTAACCGCAATGTTATTTGAATGAAAAAACATCGACTTCGATGGCCAGGTGGTAGCGTGCTTGTACTTGTGCGAGTCTCCACACGCCATGTAATCGGAGACGTGTCGTAACTAAACACGGGTGCTAACCTATAGAGGCCACTGAAGAGGACAATCGGACACATTCATTAAATTGTTTGTATGCAATTAACCTTTTTTTTAAAAATGAAACTTCCTAAAAATTTAGTTCTCCACAAAAAACATTAATATGGATTTTCCAATTTTTCATCAGGTGCCGGGAAAGTACGCTTTCAGGTGACCCAGATTCAACTGCTCCATTGTTATTATTTAAATTAATCATTATTTTTTTTTTTTTGCAATGTAGACTAGCTTACGATTATGTTTGTTTTTTGCAGATTTTCTATTTTTTTTTAACCTAAAACACTTGTTGACCTCATTCTTGCAATACTATCTTGGGAATGTTACGTACATCACTTGTTAACCAACAGCTAATTAATCAGACCACTAACAAATCAAAGTGAAAGGCGTGACATAACAAAAGAGTCTCATGTAGGCTGTATAGGACAGAGTTTATGAAGAAAGTTTGTGTCCCAAATACCGAGTACCTAAGGCGAATGGATACAGAAGCCGAGTTTCCGCTGACGGATAGGAAACGGAAACTAACATACTTTGGTCATTTGGCGAGAAATAATCGCTTTCTGCATGTAATAATCCAAGGGAAGATTTTTTTCTTTAAAAGAAAAGGTTAATCGTATACAATTCAATGAATGTATCAGATTGGCCTCTTCAGCCGCCTCTATAAATAAATAAATAAATATTGACTTTTTTGTTCTATTACACTAAGCCAACCTAGCGGAGTTAGGGCTATAAAGCCCTCTCTTACACTCAACTAGGGAGGCCTGGGACCGCCTTCTTTACATGCCCTCCGAAGCATGGCCAGAAATTGTAGGAAGTGTAGGACTCGAACCAACAACCTTTCGGGTGAAAGTCAGAGTCCGTACCACAACTCTACATGTCTTGACTCTATAGGCCTATATATACCCGTGTTGGGTTACGACAAGTCTCCGATCGCAGGGCGTGTGGAGACTCGCACAAGAACAAACAAGCTACCAACTGGCAATCGAAGTAGATGGAAGGACTGAGGGCTCCGCGGGCAGGAGAAGAACATCCTGGTTGGAAAACCTGAGGCAGTGGTTTGGCACTTCCTTTTCAGAGCAGTAGTTTCAATGGTACTAATTGCCAATCTTCGATAGAAGAGGCATTTAAGGACGAAGAAGAGAGCTAGCACGAGGTACGGGTACGAGTTACGAGCCACTATTGACAGAATAAGTAGAGTCATTTGGGGGCCACACACACTAGGATTTTCTTTGGGAGAGGCCAAGCAATTTGAGACCTGACCGAGTCCTGGATAAATTCACAGAGGGCGGGACGGCTCCCCCCCCCCCCCAATACTTCATTGCTTCATTGGAGCCTACTGGTCAAACAGTTTTGCAGTTCTTCACCTTGAATGACACAAGAGCGGAGTGAGGGGGCTCCGGAGACTCTCCCCGGGTGAAAATGTTTCATATTGCCTATGGTGTATGTTAATAAGAAACTGTAGTCCCCCAATTATTTTAAAAACTTTTAAAAACAAAAACAATTAACCAGGCATATATGACGTGAAAAACAATATTTTGATGTTGGCTGCGAGGTAAAAACTTGACACATTTGAAACTTGACGCCGATGAGTAATTTTGAGTGAAACACTGTGGGCGGAAATGGTTTTCATTCAACACCGAATAATAAATCGTTTCATACACATTTCATGAAAATCCCCGTGGCCCTTTATAATTTATTATTACGTACTGTAGCTCCTGTAACATACTGTAGCAAACAAATTTATAACCGCCCACGGTTAAATGAAATCATCGCTGTTGTTATTTCCAAACATAAGTTTCCAGGGTTACGATATTGCTGGAGGAGGGGGCAAGCGAAGTTTTTTTTTTTTTTTTTTTTTTTTTTTTTTTTTTTTTTTTTAAACTGAAAATGAATGATTTCTTAAACGTATTCATTTTTTTTACCAGGGTTAATCGAATTCAAACAATTTAATGAATTTTTCCTCTTCAGTCGCCTCTGTAGGTTATTACCCGTGTTGAGTTACGACACGCCTCCGATCGCATGGCGTGTAGACTCGCGCAAATACAAGCACGCTACCACCTGGCCATCGAAGTCGTTACTTTGTTTGTTATGAGGATATGCTACGTAGAAAATTGGCACCCCTAATTTAAATAATTTTCATTTTTTATTTCATAAACTCAGCGATACATAAATAATTTGGCTAATTAAGTTGTAGAAGACTACTTCGTGCATCATATAATCGGACATTTTTACTTTTCGGAATTCATTCCGACGTACAGCACTATACCGTTAAAAAACAATTTATTCTCAGGCTAACAATGTAATCATAACAATTTAGAGTATCACTGTCCATGCTATAATAGTCTTGTTTACATTTTTGTCCCGAGAAATCCTTTAAACGGCATAGTAGGTCCGCAGGAAAGTAGGCAGCATTTTTAATTTAAAAAATTAAATTTAATGACCATCATTAAATTATATTATTTAATTTTAAATTATGTAAAAAACATTTTATATTGTTTTGAATCATTATTTTAGCCGACTCAGCAGTATTAGTAGTACCCAAACTTTCCGCACTTCTTGAACCGATACTCGTGACCACCCCACCGGACAACAGCACACTAGATACTAAACAGAACTGCACACTGCCACAGGACTCTATACACTAGACCGCTTGGGCACAACTCATCCACTATCGCTACTACAGAAGGTCGACAGCGGGATGACGTCACGCGTCATGGCCGGAAAGAGTGGACCATCTGCTTAGAGCAAAATTGTGTTTATAAACTTATATTACTTAACTTATGACAGTCTTATGGTCATTGGTTATTGCGATGTATAGTGGGGGGAGTGTGTTCACTAATAAAACCACTATTAATAATTAATTTTATTTTAATAATTATTAGATATTGAAATCGCCATGATCTCTCATGAATTTGCCCCCATAAAGAATTTGTTTCCGTAAAGGAATTGGTCTCCGCAAGGAATTTGCCTCGATAAGTAATTGTTCTCCGCAAGGAATTCGCCCCCATAAAGAATTTGTCTCCGTAAAGGAATTGGTCTCCGCAAGGAATTTACAGTACCTCCAAAAGTAATTTGTATCCTTAAGAATAAGGAATTTGTTCCCATAAAGATTTTGTCTCTGTAAGGAATACTGGACAGCACCGTCATGATTTTATTCATGCTCAGTTTTCCTTACCCAGAAGTTTCCAAGTGTGGCAACCGCCTTACTTGTTGATGTTATTCGAACGGGTATACCTTTAGTGTTTAAATTTTGCCCTAAATAGAAGCAATTTCCTGGCAAATGCCCCAAGTTTGCAACTATAAGGTCGTTAGCAGCTTAATTGTCAGCAAGTTTCTCAGTTATTCAATCAACTGACAGCAACAGCTCAGCTTCCATCTGGTTAGATAATATTTTTCCTCGCCAGCTGCATGTAATAATCCAAGGGAAGATAGACTACTAAGGTTACCAATGTCTTGAACGACTTTTTATGGACCTAGGCCCATAGGTCCCTTGTCCCATACCAACGACCCCATGGATTTCGGACATTATTTGTATTGTTTCCGGATAAATTTTTGGCTATTGACAATTTGGTATACGTTCTTGATGTCAACCTACACCGGCTACAAGTGATAATAGACGTGCTGAGACAAGCTTGCCGTTGACGCTATGAAACAGGGGAAGGGATGATATAATCAAGTACAGATACGAGGGAAGATAGTTGACTGAGGACACTCGGCCGAAGATGAACAGAGGATATAGAAAAACTGGACATGGCGGCAAGCACGTAGCCTGGATTTTATTTCGGGAGGGGCTAACTACCGGGGGGTCAAAGGGGAATAGCCCCAGTAAAACGGTTTACAAAATTTACATGCAAAAACACACAGTTTTAGTGTTTTTAGAGGGAGAAAAAAAAATGCAGGTGAAACATCAAACAGAACAATGCAAGGATTTTTTCTTCTTTTTTCATCCCCCTCCCTGGCTACGTGCCTGCATGGTGGGATTTGAACAAAATATGCCTACCCTAGCCGCCGTCCAACGCCCGTCTTACGTAATTCCCGTCTTATGAAATCAGCGAAGTCGCTGTCATTAATTAATTGACCTTGAGACGCAAATACGCTCGCACTATACAGCAGAAAATAAGATGCACCGAGCAAAATAAATTCTAGTTATGAAATCTAAAATAAATGCACAGTAATAACCAAAGAATGTTGAAAAATGTCATTTTATGTCGACTTCTCAGCCCATAATAACCTAAATAACATGAAAATAAATCTATTAAATAAGCTGAGAATTTTTATGTGGGCGCTGAATTTATTGGCAAAGTTCGTCCGGTTATTACGAACATCGATATACACCTACTGTTTCGGCTATTTAGGTTGCCTAACTTGCGTGTTTACACAGTTATGTGTGTCTATAGCCCCATCAATTTGAGGCTATATTTAACTGGCGCCATATTTATTTTGAATTTGTCATCGGCGTGTGTCAATTTTTGAAGTGGATGCGCTATTTTGAAATTTTGAAACGGCCAACAGCGTAATTCCATTAAGTTTTAATTAAGTTCAAGTATTAATAAAGAAAGATATCTAACTGGCTATATTATTTAATACAATATGCAGTGGGGCTTTATATCGCAAACACCACTAGGTTGGCATAGTAATAGAACAAAAATTCATTATTTATTTAGTTAAAAATATAATGTATTTCATGAGAGTGACTTCGGAGAAGTGATACATTTCAATTAAGAATAAATAACTTTGCACTAATTCTACAAAATAAAATTATTTATATTGTATTGTAACAGCTGTTTCGGTGGTGGAGCCTGAAGATGGTGTCCACCATCGAAACAGCTATTACAATATAAATTTTATTTGGTTGAATTTGCGCTAAGTAAAGCAATAATTGTATTCTTATTTATTGCTTTCCAATTTATACGTAGTATAAGGAAAGCTTTGTGATGGTCGAAATTTTCGATTCCGGGATTTCAACGGAGTTACACGTTTTGAGGTCCCAGGAACCAAAAAAAAGTGGTTTTTACGAAATGTCTGTCTGTCGCTCTGTTTGTCTTGTCTGTCTGTTCGTCGATTTCATTTCATTTCATTTCGAATCATACCTCGGGATCATTTTTATTTTATTTTGGGCTACCTTACTTTGGGGGGGGGGGGGTTTATTTTCAAAAAAAAATCCAAAAAAACGTCTAAAAAACTAATTTATCCAAAATGGCTCCAAAGATTTCTTTTAAATTCACATATATTGTCGTCGTTATTATTGTTGACAAAATGCGGGGGGTCGCTTGCCCCTTGATAGATTTCTTCTGGGGGTAAAAAATAAAAAAATGCAAATTTTAATGAAAAATGACTAAAAAATAATTTTTCTGTGAAACCTTTCCATCTATTATTTCTATCTTCAGACATGTTTTAGGTGTTAAATTGAGTAACGAAACCGGACGGATTGCTTTCCCAAAAAACTATTTGATTTTGTGCAAAAAAAATGTTTTTGAAAAAATGATAAAAAATTCAAGGTCCAATGCATTGCGTGCCCAGCCATTATTGCTGTGTGGTAATTTGTTGGTCTGACCTATCTAGAATTTACCTCACCTCCAGTGACGTCAGGTGGACAACCCCCCCCCCCCCCCGAGATATCGGAAATTTAACTATAGGAAAATTATTTACTATGCAATTACTCATTTTCTCTAGTTACTACTTGCTAAATTGGAATGCATGTTCGAGTAAACTCGGACCGGTTCTTGTATAATAAATTTAAATAAATAAAATAAATATTTACTCTTTTTGTTGTTTTATTACTAATTCATGTAATTTACCCCACATTACTACTAGGCCTACATCCTCATCTTTGGGAATTTTCGTGTTCACTAGGCTGTCATTCTTTTTTATTAGGGGTATTCACTGCGTTTCGATTTCCCTAAGTGAATAGAACTCCAGTTTTTCTACGGTAGAAAAATAATGCCATAAAGAAATGTATTTCAAATTATTCCCCATTTTCCCCAACTACTAGTTCTTGGTTGGGTAAACTGAGCTTGGGAAATCGAAAACGCCAAACGGCCATATTTATTGTTGTTTTGCATTTGAATTTTGGTTTTTAGTTTTATTTAATTTAAAAAAAAAATGAGCTCTGCGACAGAAATTAATTTTTAAATAACAATAAAAAAAAACAACTACCGTACTACAGTAGATGTTCATAAGTTAAGCGAAGGCAAAGAAACATTGGAAGTAGGTTAGGTTAGGTCGGGTAAACTTAGAGATATACGTTTCCATGGCAATTATTTTTCTACAGTAGAAAAAAATCTAGTTCTATTCCTACTTTCCCTTAGGGAAATCGAAATGCAGTGAATACCCCTATTGTATAAACATTAATAAGTTGGTAACAAGAAGTCAGCAACCTAGAAACGCCACGTAACAGACAGGCCTTGAGTTAGAAGGATCAGCATTCAGCAACGATAGGTTGAGGTCGGCATGAAAATACGCCCGCAGTCTGTCGGCGGAGAAATTCCATAGCGACCGAAAGTAGGACAAGATACCGTCATAGGCGTCTGTAAAGGTCGCTCAATGTAAACAAGGCTAAGCCCAGGGCTGATCTACATAATATTGACGGAAAAAATTAAAATTAAAATTTATTCCATAAACCATTATATTTTCTTGGGTCTATGGCAGCGTAAAAAAATACTGATGACGGAGTTTCCCGACTGTGGTCAGTAGGTGTTAGTAACGGCAACATATTATGCATCAAAATGTAGAGAAACATGAAATGGAACATATTATGCAATCTATAAAAATATACACCGTACACCGTTTTTAGGGATATTCATCTACCTATTGAAATGGCGACCAATGTTCGACTTTTCGAAAATTTCTTCACAGCTTTTCATTTCATGACCCCCTGAGCCTAAAACCACATTCGGTTCAAAATGTTAGATATATGTATGCATGTATTGTAATGTACATAGTACGTAGTATGCATGTATGTATATCGATTTTAGGAAACACTCTAACTTCCCTAAATATTATCAGATTTTGATGAAACTTGGCGCAAAAATTGATCATACAAATGTCTTGATCGAGTTCGTTAACCAGCTAGATACACTATTTAGTTACAAGATGGCGGCCGATTGAAACCTTATATAATTCATATCTCAGTTACTATTGGTCGCAGAAGGAATGAATTAAAATCTGACTGAAAGTCAGTATTATTATCTACGATAATGGTAATCAACACCTTTTACGACAAATCAACCATTTTAAGATGACGTCCAGTCAAAGTAAAAATAATTTGATAAGTGAAGTTTATAATCGGCATTGTGGTTCGAAATTTGGAATACAGGAGTGTTTTGTGTGTTGATATTGTGGTCTGTCTGGAAATAATTAAGTAATTTCTATTTTTTATTGCATAGCGTATGAGGCGTAGGGGAAAAGCAGGGTCTGCGGAGCCGAAAGGGATTTTTTTTTGTTATATTGAAGCTAAATTACTGACCAAATACTAATTTCGTTGAAAATATTGACGTTGACTGGCTTTACCGACCACCTAACACCCATCTTAAGCGGCTGTAATGCTTTCCCGAGAAAGAAAACCGTTAGTCCTATGTACTTACTTAATTGACGTGTCCTATGTAAATAATGGCAAACCAGCTACCTATTTTTAGGGCGACCGCGTCCGGATTCTGGTAACTCGGTAATTTCGGTCGCGCTCGCCCTAAAAGTAAAAGGATAATTCTTATGTTAAAACATCACAATTTCAATCACACAAACCTTTCATAGGTTTTGATTGAGGTGCCCACGGAGGAATTTATACATATATATATATTTAGTAGGAACATTGTTAATTTCTTAGTGGGTTTGTTGTATAATTAATTTCATTTTGTATTGTATGATAAATATATTTCTCTCTTTCTTTCTTTCTTTATGTTTTCACCCCCTCTAAAATCTCTGTATTCATTAACGGAGCCTAATTAAACAGAACCTATTATTCCAGTGAGACCATGTTTAATAATACAGTTCGAGACTTCATACGAAATGTCATTTGTACCATTTGTAATACTTTTATGTAAGATTTGTGTCATTTTTCCCCCTTTAGTGCCAATTATTTTGCCTTTAGTAGTAGCCACTCGGCTTTTATCCTCTCAAAGCGAGAGAGCTCGTACTTGCCTGTCTTTTGTCTTGTTTCATTACGAATTGCAGGGTAATTAAGGGTCTGCTCACTGCTGCTCTTTGTCCATTTGGTCGGAAAATTACTCTCTTCCCCTCTCATTCGCTATATATTACATTTCACCTTTATGAAATTCTCACAACTAATTGTTATCTCTTGGGGTGCAGTCATGCGTCATCACAATTTCAGATTTTTCGTAACCAAGCAAGCTAAGACTAGTTCTGTCCCCTTCCGCTGACGATCCAAGTTAGTGTTTATCGACTCGTATCTGTACCTAGGGTGCGACACCTATAAAGGACTGAAAAGGACCGCACAAAACAGACAAGAGTGGAAAAGAAGATTACAACATTCACTGCAAACCAATTCATAGATTGTAACACAAGAAGAAGATCTGTACTTGGCAAAGTCATGCTTTCGCCTGTACCATTGCGTCAATCGAAAGTTTGCCTTAGTGCAGATTGACATCGAGAACGTATACCAGTTTCCCAGTGACCAAAAACTCATACGGAAACAATACAAATAATGTCCAAAATCCATGGCGTCGTTGGCATTGAGCAAGGCATCTATGGGCCACTATAAGTAGGCCTGGGTCTATAAAAAGTTATAAAAAATTACAAATGAGGGTAAGTTTGGCATACATGCCTGCTGTGTAGACGGAACACCTCCTCAAAAGGAGTATTCCATCTACACCTACTTTATACCAATAAATAGAAAGTTATTCCAATATGAAAAAGTTATTCCAAAGTAAAAAGTTATTCCAATAAAAAACACCTTCACATTCCCACTGGAGGAAGATTGATTCCAGGAAGCGAGATTATTAAGCTCTTGATGTTCGTGGAAAAAGTCCATAGAAAAAAGCTGACAATGTTATTGTGAGGAAATACTTCAAAATTTAACAGAATTTGAAGTATCACAGGAGCGAAAAAAGGATCTCTGATATATTGGATGAGAAACATAAAAAAACATGGAGAGATGAGAAAATTAATAATATTTCGGAAAATTAAAAATATTTGAAATTTCAGCAATTTTGACTAGTTGCAATTGAAGATGTCGATGACGATGAAGGAAATGAAGAAGAAGAAGAGGAAAAAGATTAAGAAGGTGAGGAAAAAGAGGAAGAAGAAATAGAATTGTATTGTATAAGAAAATTGCAAGTTACAGGGTTTGTTTATTAACACAACTCAACGCGGGCTTCCTTAAATAGAGGGGTCGTAATCGAAAATTTCCGGGAAAAAAGTTAGATACAAAACCAACTTTCCTGCTATCAAGTGTTTTATTTATGGGATTGTTTTTCTCGTAGAAAATGACAGGGATTCTATCTCGAAATTGTTCTTCGTTAAACCTAGAGACTTGTTACTTATCAAGGCTTTGTTCAGGGGCGTATGCAAGGGCAAACTGCATGAGCAATTCTATTGTATTGCAATATTCCATAATACTACTGTAAATGATAAATTAAATTGACAAGTTACTGTTGTGTTATCTTATAAATGAATAAATAAATAAATGGCAAGGTGGTAGTAGCGTGCTTGTACTTGGGTGAGTCTCTACACACCTTGCGGTCGGAGACGTGTCGTACACAAGTACCTATTAGGTCACTTAGTGAGGCGATTGAAGAGGTTAATCGGATACATTCATTAAATTTTTTGTACGCGATTAACCTTTTATAAGAAAATTAAAAAAATAAAGAACCGGTCCGAGTTTACTCGAACATGCTTTCCAATTTATCAGAAATTAGTAGATAAAGAAAATGAGTAATTTCATGGTAAATAATTTTCCTATGGTTAAATTTTCGATATGTCGGGGGGGGGGGGTGTGGTGTTGTCCACCTGATGTCACTAGAGATGAGGTAAATTCTAGATGGGTCAGACCAACACATTACCACTCAGCAACAATGGCAGGGCGCGCAATGCATTTCAACGTGAATTTTCTATCATTTTTTCAAAAAAACATTTTTTCTACAAAACCAAATACTTTTCTGGGAAAGCAAACTGTCCGGTTTCGTTACTCAATTTAACACCTAATACATGCCTGAAGGTAGAAATCATCGATGGAAAGGTTTCACAGAAAAATTATTTTTTAGTAATTTTTCATTAAAATTTAGTTATTTTTATTTTTTTACCCCCAGAAGCAAACTATCAAGGGGCAAGTGACCCCACGCATTTTTTCAGCATTAATAACGACTACAATACATGTGAATTTAAAAGAAATCGTTGGAGCCGTTTTTGAGAAATAATTTTTTTAGACGTTTTTTTGGAGTTTTTTGAATATAAAACCCCCCCAAATTGAGATAGCCCAAAATAAAAAAAATTGAACCCGAGGTATGATTTTTCTGAACCTACATGCAGAATTTCATCAAAATCGACTGAGTAGTTTGCCCGGAAATCGCCGAACAGACAGACAGACAGAGCGACAGAGCGACAGAAAGACATTTCGTAAAAACCACTTTTTTGGGTTCTTGGGACCTCAAAACGTGTAAATCCGTTGAAATCTCGGAATCGAAAATTTCGACCGTCACAAAGCTTTCCTTATACTACGTATAAATTGGAAAGCAATAATAATTATTATCGTTCATTTGCGAACAGGCCTATAAGTCCAATAAAATGCAAATCTTACACAGTAAATTGAGTACAATTTAAATTCGTTCATGGTATACAATTTTGTTTTACTAAGTTACGTAAAATAAACAGTAGACAGTAATCATATATGTATGTAGCCATTACAGCCATACAAGCCAAACAAGTTAATTTGAAAATAGAATGTGGCATTCAAAATTGTTTTGTTTACATTTTCCACCTCAAGAATAAGTTAATACCTTAGACCATATAATACTCTAGACACGGCATTCTACCTACAGATGCACTGCATGAGAAAGTTGGGGCACCAACATTATGTTTATCGTTTGCCAGAGGATGACGTCACAGCCCAGATTACCTAGCAACAGAGACTTTTTTGCCAGGTAACCTGGACTAGTTTGTTTTTTGAAAAAGTTTTACCAAAGTTTAAAAATTTCCTCTCACTCTAATTAATTAATTAACTGAATAAAACTAGAAAACAATAAGTTCACGCCTCTAAAAGCAGCTGCTTTTGGGCTTTTGCCTATGTGTGACGTCATTTAATGTTGGCCCCTCGGAAATTCTAACATGGCGTGTCTAGAGTATTACATACTGTATATGGTCTAAATATATATATATAGCCAAACAAGATAATTTGAAAATGGAATGTGTTCTATTTGTAAAGGTTAATGGCAATGGTGTAATACTATTTAACAATGCCTCTATTCTCAATGCCTCTAATGACTATTAACAAAAGAGGCAATACAAGTTCAACTAACCCTTTGTTAAATAGAATGTGCTCTTCAAAATTGTTCTGTTTACATTTTTAACCTCAAGAATAAGTTAATACTAAACGGCATAGTCGGCACAGAAATTAGCAAAAGCTTTTGCACACAATTAATATTTCTGACAGATTGGTTTCAAAGCAATTGGGAGCAATAAAGGAACTAGAAGCTCCTCCCAAATTACGCAATAACGTTGTTATCTAAGAAAATAATTTCCTGAGAATCCTCTTAGATGGTTGTCAAATATGATAGACAGTAAACAAAAATTAATGGCAGTGGAAGAAAGTTGTTTATTTGGACTCTGACATTCAGTAAATTGGCCCTAACGACTACTAATGGCAACTCGACCGATAGTCGAGCAGCGAGCAAGCAATGCTGACAGATAGTTTATACGGGCAAAGTTCAATATGAACGTGCTGTACTGCACGCAAGCATTTATATGAAAATTGTAGAGATTTCCCACTAAGAGAGTGGACAGCAAGGCAGTGTTTTTATCGTGTATGATCCTGGGGACACTACTTAAAATACATGAGACATTCATGAACGTATTCTTAAGAGTGTAGTAGTAGTAGTATGGTTGGACACAGTCCCAGGCCACGGTGTGGGCCCATAGGACAGTGGACCTCCTGATTATAGTGGATTCCGAACCACTTGGGAAACACAGTGAAGTCACACGATTAGTTCGGAGGTGACCAGGACAAGTCCTACCATGTTTCCCTACCGGCTCTGTGCACACGACCAAGTTATTTGCATCTTTGAGCCTGCTCTGGTCCGCTGGATTAAACTTGGTAAGGCGGCCGGCCTTCCGTTGGATATTGGCAGCCCTTACTAAGTTACTAAAATATTGCTTCAGTTAAGTTGTAAATTGTAAATATTAAATACACAGTGTAAAAAAATAAATAAGGACTTTTTTGTTCTATTACAAAGCCAACCTAGCGGAGTTAGGGCTATAAAGCCTTCTCTTACACTCAACTAGGAAAGCCCGGGACCGCCTGCTTTACATGCCCTCCGAAGCATGGCCAGAAAATGTTGGAAGTGTAGGACTGGAAACAACAACCTTTCGGGTGAAAGTCAGAGTCTCTACATGTCTTCACATCTGCATATTATGGGGTATTATTAATTTTTAGGTTTGTAGTTTTTTCATGGTATCTATTATACGCGCAATTTTAGCCCTAAATCATTTTTAAGAAAAAGCTACGGTAGCAAAAATTAAAAATACCCTACAATATGAAGCATGAAGTAGAATAAAATGCCGGTAAAAACAACGGATTTTGGGGTACCTACTGTATTTCCTACGGGATGTCGGCCTACACTCTTAAGCAATTCATTAGTTTATACTTCACTACTACTTGTGTTTTTATTAATAAAAAAGTTTGAGCAAAAGCATATACTAAATATATGTACATATATAGACATAATTGGTTGCAAATACCTCATACACCTGAAACTCATGTAGTAATAGTTCATGAACTACCCTGTTTGTCTTTCTTTTTGATGTAGTAAGACATGTTTAAATAATTCTCGCACCCCCAGGGCGGTGAAAGGGGAATCTACTGCCCCTTTTCCATTTAGAGACGCCCATGTTTGGAGGGTCAACTAAATCGAGACGCTATAGTGATTAAGGAAGCTATGTTTATTGTTTATTTAGTTTATTCATCACTACTACTTGTGTTTTTATTAATAAAAAAGTTTGAGCAAAAGCATATACTAAATATATGTACATATATAGACATAATTGGTTGCAAATACCTCATACACCTGAAACTCATGTAGTAATAGTTCATGAATTAATCTGTTTGCCTTTCTTTTTGATGTAGTAAGACATGTTTAAATAATTCTCGCACCCCCAGGGCGGTGAAAGGGGAATCTGCTGCCCCTTTTCCATTTAGAGACGCCCATGTTTGGAGGGTCATCTAAATTGAGACGCTATAGTGATTAAGGAAGCTATGTTTAGACCAAGTCTGCAGCTGCAACAACAGCCTTGCTTAAATTAGAGTCAATTCATTGCTATGCGAACTACGTCGTAGCCATTGATCAGTAATATCGCCGACAAGCTTACTATGCACCGAAAATTAATTATAACAAGAACATTTCTCGGATAGACAATAAGCATGGCAGCAACCTCAACTTAGGGTCCCAAAATCCCCCGCACTCGGATCGTTAGTTGCTTAACTTATTGGTAGCCCACTAACATGATCTCGGTGCAAAGTTTGATTGTTCTTCATCCACTGTGATGGTTGTGATAACTTAGTTTAAATGTCTATGTAAATAGTGGACGCTTTACCAGAACTTCTTCGAACACCGGCATTTTCTTATGTTGTTGTTTTTTTGCAGGAAAAAATGTTATACTATACATATTAACTTTTGAAATAATTTGTAAATCAAAATAGGTTTGCTGGTAGAGTAGCCGTTTGGAGCTAAACCTCGCCTAATATAAAGACGTTTTTAATTTAATTAATAAGGACTTTTTGTTCTATTACTAAGCCAACCTAGCGGAGTTAGGGCCATAAAGCCCTCTCTTACACTCAACTAGGAAGGCCCGGGCCCGCCTGCTTTACATGCCCTCCGAAGCATGGCCAGAAAATGTAGCTAGTGTTTAATTTCAATTCATTTAGGACTAAGTTCAATTTAAGGAAGGAAAAAAATTGATTTAGGTGGAGTGGCAGGGGATCCGGGGCAACCAAGCAAGACATGTAGTGTAGTGGTACGGACTCTGACTTTCACCCGAAAGGTTGTTGGTTCGAGTCCCACACTGGCTAAATTTTCTGGCCATGCTTCGGAGGGCATGTAAAGCAGGCGGTCCCGGGCCTTCTTAGTTGAGTGTAAGAGAGGGCTTTATAGCCCTAACTCCGCTAGGTAGGCTTAGTAATAGGAACAATAAAAAGTCCTTATTTATTTATTTATTTATTGAGATACTTTTTTGACGAAATCTATCAAATTATACAAAACTAGTCCCTTTCTTAAATATGCCCCCCCCCCCCAATATCCTAAGAGCTAAGAAGTGTGTAACCGGAGAAGGGTCTTGTACCCACAAGTTTCTAGTCCTCCCATTATGACATGTATATGCATAAGCTTAGATATGCGCTTATTTTGGAATGATCGTGTCCATAATGTCGAGGTTCTGAGGCGAGCAGTAGCCGAGTTGCTGCTGACCGTTAAGAAACTGAAACTAACAAACTTTGGCCATGTGATAAGGAACGAAAACCATCGCCTTCTGCATGTTATAATCAAAGGAGTGATAGAAGAACTGGGGGCTTCCGGGAGAAGATGAACATCCTGATTGAAAAAGTGGTTTAGCGACTTCCCTTTTCAGAGCAGCAGTCTCCAAGGTCCAAATTTCCATGACTCGTAGCTAATGAGGCATTTAAAGAAGAGGAAGAAGAAAAAGATTGTAAAAGGGACTTGAGGAACTATTAACAGTAATGAACAGCTATCAATAAGCCCCGAGGCTTAAGTACGTACGTAAAAAGTGCCCCAAATTTAGAAGAAAAACCGGATGTACCATTACCCTTTGAATACACGCTTAATAAAAATGTCCGACCGTGACCTAATGATAATATTTTTCAAAATAACGTTTTTGTCAGGGGTCAAATGGATCCAGTTTCAACTAGACTTTTGATAGTTGCTGACCCATGGGTCACCGAGTCAGACTAACACTTTCATTTTCATGATATCAAAATTGATACTAAAAATGTGCAACGCAACGCAATAATTGGCCAGCGTCTGGAAAAAAAATTGCGCAATCATTTACGTAAAGGATTAAGACTTCCGAATTCTATATCATAGTTTCTATTAATGTATAACAGGGTTTTTGATGGACATTATGTGACCGTGAATAACACCGATCTGCCACAGATATTGAACATTAATTTAATAAATTTTCTTAATAATATTAAATTAATTTAATAAATAAGTAAAACTGTTATTTGAGCAACTGCGGGCCTCCGGGATACAATCATAAAAGGTTACGATTTGCTGCTGAGTTGAAAACTAATGACAACACTGAACACTCTCAAACTCAGGTAACGCCTGATTTCCCATAGGCTTAACATAAGGCGAGGCGCGACTCATCTCCTGAAAAGGGTTGAGAAAATTGTGGTCCCAGGAAAGAGGAGAAGAAGGAGACAGAAGAGGACGCTGCCGAGAAGGATCCAGACAGACATAGAAAAACTCACTCTTCCACACTAGGACACCCTAGATAGAGCGATGAGGGAGTGCCAATGTCGAACCCGGTAACGAGCGGGTAGAGTGAAAGTAAGTTGTGTCACTGCAGATTTCGAACACAGATGTTGACAAAACCCATGAAAGTACGTTTTCTGAACGACCCAGGCCCATCAGCCCAGATTCTACTTCATCATCTGATTCTGGACATGAAAGTCTTTCTAATTACAAAAACTACAACGATTCGATATCGTGAATGTATTTATATCAAAAACAGTGTTTCATTTCTTTTAATTTGTGATCAGACAGTATGTCACTTTCAGTTAGTGGATCTCAATAGAGAAACTACTCTAATCCGGAAATTAAGCTGCAGAGCTATAACATCGATAATAACACTAATTTGTGCTAATTCGATGATAAGGCAAGGTTAATTCGAGCAAATGTCTCAATCAGACACACTTAAGTACACTGTAAACTTATATAGACTGCTAACTGAGACACGAAGGGCTCCTCAAGAACATCATTGAGGGTATGGTTGAAGGCACCAACTCAAGAGGACGACAGAGGAAGGAGTACCTAGAGGATGTCATGAAGAACCTAGGGTGCGACACCTATAAAAGACTGAAAAGGACCGCACAAAACAGACAAGAGTGGAGGAGAAGAATACAACATTCGCTGCAATACCTAGATTGCAACTCGAGAAGAAGAACTGGGTCATTTTGCAAGTGGAAAGTGTTTTTTTTTTTTTTAAGAAGTTTTCTGTCATTTTTTGCGGAGGGGGCGGGAAATCCCCATTTTAAATTCCTACAGAATAGTACAAATAAGGTCACGCGATATGGTTTTTATGAACCTATGTACATACCAAGTTCCATCGAATTCGATCGAGTGGTCTTCCCAAAATTCGATGCACAGACTAACAGACAGGCATTTCGTACAAACCACGTTCTTTTTAGTCTTGCCACTTCAAAACGTGTTTAAATCCTTTAAAATCTCGAAATCGGAAATTTTGAACATCAAAAAGCTTCGCTTACATATATAGACAATAAAACAGAGAATAGACAAGCAATAAACGAATAGTCTTCAAAGCAGCTGAGCTTCTGAGTAATGCCATATGGTCTCAGAGGCGATGACGCGAAAATCCATAATCTGCACCTCCTCGTGGTGAAGATGGAAGCGCGTAATGGAAGCGCGTAATGGCGACTGAACAGATAGGTGCCCAAGTTTGAGCCGGGATAACCGAAAAACACTGTATTTTCTATCCAGGGTACTCTTTTGTCCTGGGGTTGGGGCACTGGCCCCGAAGGCGGAGGAACTCAATGAAGAGCCAACGGCATAAGGATGCAGAAGGCAACGGGAAACCACTGCACTACAATTCCCTAGTATAGTTATCAAGACTACAATTCTTATGTTGTTCACTGATCTTCAATAGAAGAGGCATTAGAAGAACATGAAGCAGTAATGAATTTCAGTGCGTGTCAATTGGCAATTTGAGATGATGGGTAGCGCATTGGTTTGTAGGTCATGTTCGTTGGTGTATATTCTGTAGTTAATATACAGAATATTACCTATCTACATCTATTCAAATGCAAAACGCGATAGGTGGGGGAACATATCATAAGCAGTCCAATCAAATTTCCAATCCACGTCAAAAACGAGTGAGAGTGGCTTGAATGGCAGGCTCAGCAATGTGGGGGGGGGGGGGGTACGATTCCGCTGTAGGACAGGAAGCGGTTGCAGAGCCCTGTGGTGCACAGCAGCTCCCCCCCCTCATTTTACCCCTCCTTCCCCCCTACAGGGAAGCAGCCCTTCCCAATGACATTCAGCTCGACCTTCAGCCTATAGCTCGAGCTAGGTTTTGTAATTTTTCCACAATGCCTCGGATACATATGGCCTACAGGTATAACCTAATTATGGCCAGAGTTTGAATTCTGTCGGGCACTGGTGTAGTTCAGTTGATAGAGAGCTGGACAAGATGCCGGACGGTCAAGCAGTGGCGTCATTTTCATATTTTTCAGGGGGGGGGCACGTCAATTAGGCATATTTTTAAACAAGGTTGTAAAAATTTCCTCGTTAGTCAGATCGTATTTTTTCCAATCGCAGGGGGCCGACTCCCCCCCCCCCCCCTGGGACCTCAAATAAAGCCCCTGCAGTCGAGGTTCAAGACCTTAACTAGTGGGTATGTTTCTTTCTTCTTTACCATACTTTCTTAATTTTTAGCATTTCTTTAACCTAGCTCTCACGACCTCCCGGACAGGTTCTCGCGACCCCCAGTTTAAGAACCGCTGCTCTAGGTGATGCCTACACAATTCTAACATGTCTCTCTGCCACTAAATGCCCATGTGTCTGCCTAGTACGACCAATTTCAGAACTTACCTTAAGGGTTGCCATGTCGGAGACGGAGCGATGTGTCTGGATAGTGTCCAACTGATCCAGACACCAGTCGAGCTCCTCCATAGTCTCCAATGCCAGCTTCATGTAGCCCTCGTCTTGGGGGTTCAGTACTTTGGGCTGTGGTGACGCACCGGAGCTGCCTGTTGACCGCCTACTGCTGCAAGGAAGAAGAAAAAAATTGGAATATGAAGTGGAAAGCTGAGGTTCGAGACCCAACAACTTAACTCAACGATAGGAAAATTTTTCCACCGGCTCTACTTCTTCTTCTACTGGCTCTACAGCCCTTGACGAGCTTTGGCCTGCTCGACAACACTCCTCTTGGTTCAGGGACGGTTTCAGAAAACGTTTTCGGGGGGGGGGGGCGGTGACCTGAAAAATATCGCGTTTCCCTTACTTGAGTAACAATTTCTCTTCATTTCCTTCAAAAGTCCATTCTATCTAGTATAAAGCTATTTTTCTCGGGGGGGGGGGGCGACCGCCCCCACCGCCCCCCAAGGATCCGTCCCTGTCTTGGTTTTGTACAACGGTCCACAATCTACGGACTCCCAACTCGCGAAGGTCAGTTCCAGCGTTTTCGAGGATGTCCCAGCAGTCGTTTTCGCTTGCTTTGTATATCTTGTTCGTCGTGTGGTCGTCTGATATTCTTACGACGTCCGCCAGGTCTAGGTCTACACAAACATCACTGGTAGGTGAAACATGCGGGCATGTTACTAGCAAAAAAGACCCCCTAATGAGCACACTAGGGGTCAAGAAAGGGTTTCCTCAGACAGGCCTCAGGTTTAGGCCTCAATGGCCAGACAAGTTGAGAAGAGGAAGCTTGAGTCACTACGGCGATCGCTGAAAAATGCTTCGAAAGCCGGTTCTTTTTATTATTATTATTTTTATTTTTTATATTTAAAGGTTAGTCCCTTTTGGGAATTTGCGCTAGGAATTTGGGGATGCTGACCGATTATTTTGTGGAAGAGGGTTATCTGCTCTGTTGCGTAAGTAGTGGGGGGGGGGGGGGTTAAATGTTGAAGAAGAGGCCGCTGACCCTTAGAAACTGGATGATATCATCTGTGGCTGTTTCTTAGCGGTTCTATCTATGCGAAGTATAAGGAAAATAATTCGTCCAGTAGTACTGCACAAATGATATGACATGATTTTCTATATCCTCCAATTTCGGTAATAACGAGGAGGTTACCTCTTCAACCAAAGCTAGTTTAATGTCAGTGTTATGTAGCATATATACTTGACAGACAACCTCGGTTACCTGTAGGGTTTCGCATATCTTTTAGTGTATTGCTGGGCTGATTACTTACATTTTGTTGGATGGCACGTTTGTTAGACTGAGGAAATTGTTTCGGACGCTTCGCAAACTTGCCAGAATTTGAGCAAACGGCGTAACTATCAGGTCTTCCCCATGACTGAAACAAAGAGATAATTAGGTTAGTAAGGGTGTCAATGCTTAGCGCAGGGTAGTTAGTCCTACTGATGGCTCGCTCTCATACTTGGTTAAGTCAAGATACCACCTGTTACAATGTCAATGGTAACCATGCCTGAGCTTGCCCATTGGCACTTGTAGTCGGTGTGGGTTGACATCGAGGAGTGAACCAGTTTGCCAATGGTAAGAAAGTCGTAAGCAATACCAATAATATGGAAAACCTATGGTGTCGCAGGCAGGGCGAGGGTCAATTTACCCCACTTCACGTAGGCCTATGTCCATAAAAAAACCTCCAACAAAAAAAAAATGGTCGTTGTAGGAAAAAATTTCCCTCCATAAAAATTACAAAAATACTTTCTATACCGTCATTTCTTATATTTCCCTATATAGGGGGTCAGCGAAAATAAATTCTCGTAGATGTCCTATCCAATACAAAGAAACCCACACAAGAAAAACCGATTTCCCCAGGGCGAGTTGGGTACTCGGTCGTTGTCAAAGGAAAAACCAACCCCTCAGCCACCCTCCCCCACCCTTCACTTACTGCCCTTTCGTCATCTACATATTCATCCAACATTTGTAGTCTACATATCTCGTAAAGGGCACGTCATAGCTATAAAATCGTCTTTTATGTGATATTGATGTGACATCGTAACGTCAGCTTTTCCGAATCATATTTATAGTCCTGTAAGCTATTGGTTCCATTATTATCCTATATCCATAAAACATTGGTTTGCAAACAGATGACAGATGTGTTGTAAAATTTGTACTTTAACAAAACCACTAAAATACGTAGCTTTCCATTCGAAAATACTGGCGAAGGCTGCTTATTGCTAAGCTCAACATATAATGCTGTTTTTTTTATATTGTCGACTATTTTATAATAATAATACGAGTAGGCCTAGTAGCCTATAATATATTTCCCAATCGCTTACCAATTTTTTTATTTTCTTGTACATAGCCACCAGCACGAACTTAATTGCAGGCAACGTCATCAGTCAATTATTCCATAATGTTAGTTTATCAAGTCTATGAAATAGACATAAATAAGGACATAAATAGGGAAAAATTAACAAACGACATAACATTCACACAATCATCCCCTCTAATAGATCTAGCTAGTAGGTTAGGAATAGGTAACCGGCCACGCCCCCTCCCACCCCCTCCTCCCCCCGCTCCCAGTCCTATATAAACCAAGGTTTCCTCTCCCTAGTCACATTTGCATCTTCTCCTCGAGTTGAGCAAGTCTCAAATCGCAGATAAGGTGTGGCTGTGCTAGTGGGTTTCCCTCTGTAGATGGCAGTTCTTGCCGAAAGCGCTCAGGGTTTTATACTATCACAAGTGGGTTTCTTAGACAAGGTTAATTTCTTAACGATTATTTGGGTTTTACTAATTCGGGTTGTTATAACAAGTTTTTCTAAAACTCTAAGTTTTTGTTATTTTTTGTTTATTATGAAATAGGTGTAGTTAATGTTGGTTAGGTTAGGTTAAGTTAGTATAGTTAAATTATTTATGTATGTGTGATATAGGTTAGGTGTCTTTTAAGCTTCATAATGAATATTTTAAAGGTAGGGCAGCTTTTTATATCGATTGGTAGGTATTAAGAACGGTTTCTTTTGCTGATTTTGTAGTTCTGCTCGTGTTTGGTTTTGTGTACTGGTTTTTGTTGAGACATATTAGAAGTAAGGCACAAACCAACACATAATGTCATTAATGTCAATATTAATTAATATAATTTTACAACAATGGAATGGGTTAAAAGCCAATGAGTACAAGTTTTGTCAGGCTGATTTCGAGAAAAACACAGCTGAAGTTTGATAGTCTGCGTCCTTTTAACGGTTGACAATATTTGCAAACCCTTATAGCTCAACAACTATGTATGATAGAGATATACCGTTTGGCTGCTCGCATGGATTATCTCTCGGAGATTGTCTATTAAATTACAGGTACAGATTATATATTTTACTTTAAGGACAACCTCTACAGGGTAAATAAATAAACAAGTTCACAATGAAGGAGTTGAAGAACTGTGGCCAACTGTTGTTATTGAAGTCCTCCACATGTCATATATCGAATTTTATAGGAGCATTTCTGCTAATTTAATGGATACATCGATATATTTTTTCCTTTGCAACTCGACTTTGTACAAAAACGAGCAGTGAGGGTACTCCAATTTTCTCTTCAGAATAGCCTGAGGCATTCAGGTACAGACATTAACACGACTAGCTACAGATGCACGACCCATTTTAAATACGTGTAGCCTGAGGTATTCAGATGCAGAAAGACAGACTAAGTGCATTAACACGACTAGCTACAGTTGTATGACACTCATTTTAATTCAGGATAGCCTGTGGTATTTCGATACAGACAGACAGACTTAGTGCATTAACACGAATAGCTACAGATGTATGACCCACATTTTAATTCAGGATAGCCTGAGGTATTCATATACAGACAGACAGACTTAGTGCATTAACACGACTAGCTACAGATGCACGACCCACATTTTAATTCAGGATAGCCTGAGGTATTCAGATACAGACAGACAGACTTAGTGCCTTAACACGACTAGATACAGATGCACAACCCACATTTTAAATAAGTGTAGCCTGAGGTATTCAGATACAGAAAGACAGACTTAGTGCCTTAACATGACTAGCTACAGATGTATGACCCTCATTTTAATTCAAGATAGCCTGTGGTATTCAGGTACAGACAGACAGACTTAGTGCCTTAACATGACTAGCTACAGATGTATGACCCACATTTTAAATAAGTGTAGCCTGAGGTATTCAGATACAGAAAGACAGACTTAGTGCCTTAACATGACTAGCTACAGATGTATGACCCTCATTTTAATTCAAGATAGCCTGTGGTATTCAGGTACAGACAGACAGACTTAGTGCCTTAACATGACTAGCTACAGATGTATGACCCACATTTTAATTCAGGATAGCCTGAGGTATTCATTTACAGACAGACAGACTTAGTGCATTAACACGACTAGCTACAGATGCACGACCCACATTTTAATTCAGGATAGCCTGAGGCATTCAGGTACAGACAGACAGACTAAGTGCATTAACATGACTAGCTACAGTTGTATGACCCTCATTTTAATTCAGGATAGCCTGTGGTATTCAGGTACAGACAGACAGACTTAGTGCCTTAACATGACTAGCTACAGATGCATGACCCACATTTTAATTCAGGATAGCCTGTGGTATTTAGATACAGACAGACAGACTAAGTGCATTAACATGACTAGCTACAGTTGTATGACCCTCATTTTAATTCAGGATAGCCTGTGGTATTCAGGTACAGACAGACAGACTTAGTGCCTTAACACGACTAGCTACAGATGTATGACCCACATTTTAATTCAGGATAGCCTGAGGTATTCATTTACAGACAGACAGACTTAGTGCATTAACACGGCTAGCTACAGATGCACGACCCACATTTTAATTCAGGATAGCCTGAGGCATTCAGGTACAGACAGACAGACAGACTTAGCGCATTAACACAACTAGCTACAGATGCATGACCCACATTTTAATTCATGATAGCCTGAGTTATTCAGATACAAACAGACAGACTTAGTGCGTTAACATGACTAGCTACCGATGCATGACCCACATTTTTAAAAAAATAGCTATGAATGGGCTGTATAAATAAAGACGAGCCTCCACCAAAATATAGCACACGCGCGTATTTTGACAGCTTTCAGCAAAACATATATTTTGTAAACATCGTTGACAACTTTATCACAAGACACAATGGGAATCTTATTCATATGTATGAACATCATAAATCTCGAATAGTTTGCCAAGTGCACCACGACTTCTGCATGTTAATGTAACAAAAAAGTTCATGTTTTGATATCTGAATATTATTGTGTCATTTTTAAGTCGGTGGTTTTAAAGGCTTCATATGTCCATGACCTCTTTGTACTATTATAGTTCAGTGTATTAGGTGAGGCGGTATTTAATCACAAACTTGGAGAACCGTTTGTAATATCATCACAAAGTTTGATATAAAAAAAGTTACGACTTCACTCATTTTCATTACCCGCCTGGCCCACGCAGCCTTTCAGTATTGATTAAGCATTATCATCATTGAAGCCTAATGTTAGTTTATTGGGTCTATTGTACAATAAGTCGAAATAAAAGTCAAATGATGACATTAGCAGACTGCAGTTAGCAATAAAACGCGGATCTTTGAATAGGGTTACAATTTTTTTTTAAATATAGTAGGTCATCCTCGAAGACACTGGAAAGATGAGTTGGAAACTGAACTTCGCGAGTTGGGAGTCCATAGATGGTGGAGCGTTATACAAAATCGAGATGACTAGAGGAGTGTTGACGAGCAGGCCAAAGTTCATCAAGGGTTGTAGAGCCAGAAGAAGAAGAAGAAGATGAAGAACAAGAAAGAATAAGAAGAAGGAGGAGGAGGAGAAGAAGAAGAAGTAGAAAAAGAAGAAGAAAGAAGCAGAAGAAGAGAAGAAGGTCATAATTGCGTATACCAAATTCACATTAAAAATGTCGCGGCAGGATTGGTCGAGGATTCGCTCACATCACCACTGCTTCAAAATCTGAATTTAAGATCTAATCGTAGTACCCCCTCCCAATCACCAAAGTTAAGCAATATCGGGCACGGTTAGTACTTGCCTCTTGTGTCCTGGGACTTTGCCAAATTTACTACTACTACTCCCACTACGCGGTTTTTCTACAAAGTCGATTTTCACAGCAAAAATAGTCTTTAAATGATCAGAACTGCTCCATTTGGCATGTTGTGGTCAGCAACATGTCCGGCAGCCGTGTTTTTCTACTTACTATGAATGCAAGGTACCCATTAGGGTTGAGTGGACCCAATTCTCTCTTATGTCAAGCCTCTTAGACCCTACAATTTAATAGGCCTGTGATCTACCAACAAGTTTGGGGATGTCCGATTGTCTCCTTGTAAAAACAAAACTCTGTTAAACAAAGGTTTAATATACTTTTTACATTTCAGAAATCTCCAACAGTCTTTTTAGAAAAAAAAATGTATGCATAGCTTACAGTATATTACATTTAAAAGTTGCGTATAAGCGACATGGCATTAAAAAGCTGAGTGATGATAAAAGAGAGTTTTCCCCGTTTATAAATGAAGTTTTAAATTCTATTCAAACGCCAAAAGTTTTTAGAGAGAACGGTATTTTTAGTAGCTTTGTAACTTATAGAAATTTCCGTTTCATGACGTCGCAAAGGGTAGAAGTCTCACGAAACTCCGGTAGATGTTTTTTTTTTTTCGTTTCGGTACGTGAATTTTGTAATATTTGGGGCTCCTCTATTCAATATGTTGGTAAGCCTAAGGATAAAAAAAAATCCCGTGGCACAACAATCCAATGAGGTCTAAGTCTGAGGACTGGTAGACGATCCTCTCTCTTGGTCACGTCTTTATTTGGGATCTTGTGGTCAGCAAGATTCCCGGCAGACTCCTACTCCTCACCTAACAACTCCAATTGGACTATTTCTGACCGACCTGTTTGTACAAGGCCGTAGCCAAGGGGGGGGGGGGTTCATGGAGGTTCAACCCCCCCCCCCCCCCGAAGAAAATCTTGGCTACGGCCTCGTGTTTGACAATAGTCTACTGCTATATTTCAGCAGTGCCGGGCTTGGACTTGTGGGAGCCCCTTTCTCGGGCAGTAACTTCTTGCTCCTTTACTCGAATATTCCACTATCATTTATAAAGTAGAGGCACAGGAGGCAAAATAGAATACAGTTAGGCGATTTATCATTAATGGCACTGCACGATCCAATTTCCCTCCAAATATATCGACAAGTTTATTTGTTTGTCTTAGCTTACTTAATCTATTGCGATTTTGTATTTTGCGGCTTTATGTGGGGGCCCCTTTTTTGTTGGGGCCCCATAGCGAAACACGCGCTGATATTTATTTCAAATACAGACTAATATTATTAGCCATTTTAGTCCTAATTATCTTTCATACGGATCTCTTTCATTTGCCTAGAGTGGGTAGGTAGGCTACTCTATTCTGTAATGGTTTATTAGATTTAAATATTAATTAAAATTATATTTTGCAGTGCCACTGCTCCAAGATGGCTCGATAAGCGAAAGCTTGAGCGTGATAATTCGTTATATTACAATTATTTTTTGCTTTCCAATTTATACGTAGTATAAGGAAAGCTTTGTGATGGTCGAAATTTTCGATTCCGAGATTTCAACGGATTTACACGTTTTGAGGTCCCAGGAACCCAAAAAAGTGGTTTTTACAAAATGTCTGTCTGTCGGTCTGTCTGTCTGTTCGTCGATTTCCGGGCAAACTACTCAGTGGATTTGAGTGAAATTTGGCATGTAGGTTCACAAAAATCATACCTCGGGATCATTTTTTTTTTTTGGGCTAACTCAATTTGGGGGGGTTTTATTTTCAAAAAACTCCAAAAAACGTCTAAAAAAATTATTTCTCAAAAACGGCTCCAACGATTTCTTTTAAATTCTCGTAGTTTGTAGTCGTTATTAATGTTGACAAAATGCGGGGGGTCGCTTGCCCCTTGATAGTTTGCTTCTGGGGGTAAAAAAATAAAAATAACTAAATTTTAATGAAAAAATGACTAAAAAATGCGAAACCTTTCTATCGATGATTTCTACCTTCAAGCATGTTTTAGGTGTTAAATTGAGTAACGAAACCGGATAGGTTGCTTTCCCAAAAAAATATTTGGTTTTGCCCAAAAAATTATTTTTTGAAACAAATGATAGAAAATTCGCGCTCAAATGCATTGCATGCCCTGCCATTAATGCTGTGTGGTAATTAATGTGTTTGTTTGACCTATCGAGAATTTACCTCACTTCCAGTGACGTCAGGTGGACAACCGCCCCCCCCCCCCCGAGATATCGGAAATTTAACCATAGGAAAAATATTTGCCATAAAATTACTAATTTTCTCTATCTAATAATTTTGATAAATTGGAAAGCATGTTCGAGTGAACTCGGACCGGTTCTTTAAATATATCCGGGGTTACTGGACAAGGAGAATGTGAAGTGAATCGAAGCTATAATAATTATTATAATAATTAGAAATTTCATTGGATGAAATGAAATGAAAAAACGACTTTATTGCAAACAAAAGGCGAACAATAAGACTATAAAGTCTTGTTTTCATGCTAACCTTGGATATTACATAGTGGTTTTTATTTTTCCTCTCAAAATCCGATTCTATCTAGTATCAAGCCATTTCATTTCGGGGGGGGGGGTTGAACCCCCATGAACCCCCCCTTGTTGCGCAGTGTTAAAACTGTATAATTAGCAATTAACAACTAGATTCAACTAACAGTTTGCGTCCCCATTGTTATTATGTTTTCATGCATTCATTTCGAAAATTCCGTAAAGCCTATAGAAAACTTTTTGTAACTGAACCTGCAATGGGGGATGGGTAAATTTAATTGAATTATAGACACAATATCAGGCTCCTAACTAATAACGAACTGGGCTTTTTATTCCAGACTGCAGTAATTCGCTCGTTTTAATGTTTATCTTGTTTGTAAACTTCCCACTCTTATTTCGATTTATATTACATTGCTACACTGCCTGCTGTGCTGACTTTTCATTTTCTGACCAAATGGCAATTTTAAGCTGTACTTTCTGTCAGGACATGTAGAGTAGTGATAAAAACTTCGACTTTCACCCATAAGTTTGTTGGTTCGAGTCCCACACTGGCTACATTTTCTGGCCATGCTTCGGAAGCAGTGGCGGATCAAAGGGGGGCGGTCGTCCCTCCAAAGCACCCAAAGCTATGATAGATAGGTTGGGTGGTGTTCACCGATTGAAGCATTTTGTTGTGTAATTTTTTTTTGTTTATTTTATATTTTTTATTTTATTATTTTTATTTTATTTTATTTTTTATTATTTTATTTATTTGATACTTTTTGAATGCAGATGTTGAATTGTAACACAGTTAGTGACAACGGCAATGTCGGATAGAAGCATTTGATTTTCAAATAAGATCCGCCCCTCCCAAAACTTTTTTATTTAGTCCGCCACCGTTCGGAGGGCATGCATAGCAGGCAATCCCGGGTTTCCCTGGTTGAGCTGCTTAAGCTTTATAGCTCAAACTCCACTAGGTTGGCTTAGTAATAGAACAAAAAAAGTCAACATTTATTTTGGCTGCAAACTAAGCTGACTTTTTTCTCAAAATGAATAATCTATAATAATTTTTTGGCACCACTATTCATCTTTATCTTATCACCAAAGCAGCGTTAGTCTCAAAATATAAATGAGATACTACTTAAACTAGGGTAACTTGATAATTTGCAAATTCAAAGTAGTCTAACTCGACTTAACTCAGTTTTCGCGAAAGCAGCTGCTTTCCCACGCAACATACCGTACTAAATACCTATATCACGTAACTGCTAGTCTATCAAGGTATAACGTAGATTCTTATAAAAATAATATATGACTATAATTAGGCACAGAAAAAAAAATATCCATAAATACACTTAGCCTATCTACTGAAATCATCGTTTATAGACAAATTTCAATATATTTTGGAAATGAAAATAATTAATTCCTCCTCATTCTGTGGTCTTAAAGATAATATATTACGGTCACCTAGAGGAAAAAAAAACTAAAAAAGACTTCTCAAAACTCTGGCTATTCGCTTGACTAAATTACTACACTTTTTGTAGAAAATAAGTATAAATGACTTAATGGTGTTTTTTAAGAGATCTAACATTTCAAGTGAGAAACTAAAAATTTATTGCGAAAACTAAGGAATGACATCATATCGTCAAAGTGACTTCGTCGTCATTTGTTCACAATTTATCAAAATATATTCAATCTCATTTTCATTTTCAGGAAAAAATAAATAGCCTTCAGGAGAAACCAGGCTGCGATTTAATTCCAGTTCTACACAATTATTATAACTGAACTAAACTTTTGAATATTTAATTGATTCGTCCAAACAATATAATTGTTTTGAAATCAATTAACGATATATTAAATTAAAAATCAATTTAAAAAAGTTTTAGTCCTAAAATAATTTTAATTATAATAATAAATAACTGGAATATGTCGGGTCATCCGCTAAAATGCTAAAACCAGTGCGCACAGCTGCATAATAAGAAAATTGCAGAAAATGGAGCAAGGTAAAAGTCGAATTGTAACTTGGCTCCTGTGCTTCCGCGCACGTTAATACAGGTGCAGAAACCATTCAATGGCGAAGCATTTGGAAGTACCACGGCCCATCAGCCCAAAATTACTGTTTTATCATAAACATAGTCCAATATACAAAAAAATTCACACACATACATTTAGGTAGGTACACAATTTATATTTATTACAAATGACTATTTATTGAAAGTATACGATGTTGTATTCCAACATATTGTAATGCAACACGACAGAACCGTGCATCTCTTTGCGTTAACTTTTTTCAAAAATTCACAAAATGTACAGTTTCGGAAATAAATACGAGTAAGTGTAAGTGATGACTTATTGTTCTATTGCTTAGTCAATCTAGCGAAGTTAGGCTATAAAGCCCTCTATTACACTCAACTAGGAAGTCCAAAGGCCTCCTATGCATGCCTTCAATGTCAGACAATGGACAGGTAGTGTAGAGTAGTGGTACAGACTCCGACTTTCCCCCGAAAGGGTGTTGGTTTGAGTCCCACACTTGCAACATTTTCTGGCCATCCTTCGGAGGACATGTAAAGCAGGCGGTCCCGGGCCTTCCTAGTTGAGTTTAAGAGAGGGCTTTATAGCCCTAACTCAGCTATTTTGGCTTAGTAATAGAACAAAAAAAGTCAATATTTATTTATTTGAAATGTTACCAAGTATGGAACTCGAACCAATGACTTTTCGGGAGAAAGTCAGAGTCCGTACCACTACTCTACATATTTTAATATTAGCGAAAGGGCGGTTATTACTGTACACTGTTGTAGGTAGGTATGCTAATTCCTTACGGGCCAATAACCAGTATAGCAAACAAGTAAAATTATCACACTTACGAATCTCTCTGTCGGCACTCCTTCCAAAAATTATCCCAAAAGCTAGGTCGCGCCTTAATCCTTAAAACACTGGTGCTCAGTGTCCGCGGTAGAGTTTCCCGCGCCTTGTCATGGACACCTAGCTGGTCCTGACATCCCGCCGTCAGGTCCGCGGTCTGGCAGACACCCGTCAAACTGGTCGCCAGGCCGCCGCGCGTTAACTCGCCACAACGAAAAGAAATCTCGCCCAGTTCTTCAGTATCCGACGCCATTTTGGAAACTCACTGTCACTTTATTGTACACAACAGCAATTGGTGCATTGCTTCGGTCTATGTGGTTGCATTTGCATTATATATGTAGTTAACCCTTGGATTCATATAAAAAATTTCACAAAAAGGGGCAAGCAACGAGAATAAGAGACAAACTAACACCGCCACAGTTAGTTTTTTTTTTCTTTAAATAGAAGGCAATTGTATAATAGAAATAAAAACAAATAAATAAAGAAGCAATAAATATAATGTACCAACATTTAAACACCATCCCGTGGCTGGAGACCGTTATCAATATGGCTGTTAGTGTAGCCTGCCCAAGATAAGTACGCAATTTGGCGGGGAAAATAGCCTGCACAAGCTAAGTACAGAGTTTTTGACCGAGTCCATGTATCCGATCTGCTATGCTGCAATGTGTAAGACTTCGATATTTTTTGCGTTGGTACTTATCTCTGATAAGATTATAGTTAACGGGTGCCTCGTAAGCCATATTATAGCCCTCGCCGCTCCAGTTAATATATATCTATGATAAACACACAGTGGTAGGAAATCTCTAGTTTCATCAATCTGAGAACGGATGACTGGAAATACTTTTGTAAATGGAGGATAAACTTTCAAACGAAATTACAAAACATAAAATTTGCAATTCAAATGTTGGATTGTGGAACTAGGAAGAATCCTGCCGTTCTGAAGCGGGAGGAGGAGGCAGGACTTCAAAATTTCGTTTATATTGCGAAGCATACTGTACTAGTGACATTTAGACTTATAACAGGCTGAGCTGCAGGCTACTAGCGGGTCGTAGGTGGCGGACAGCGAAAAGCCCGCCTGATATGGTGGCTAGCTGCGGACAAGGCCGTAGCCAAGGGGGGTTCATGGGGGTTCAAACCCCCCCCCCCCCCCCCCCGAAATGAAATGGCTTGATACTAGATAGAATCGGATTTTGAGGGGAAAAAATAAAAACCACTATGTAATATCCAATGAAATTTCTAAAACTCCCCCCGAAAAAAAACCTGGCTACAGCCTTGCGGATATAACGAATAAGTAGTCTCCGACCAAGCAGCGGCATAATCGGAGGGTGGGGTGGCAAGTCTGGTGGTGCAGACTTGTCTAGAAAACTCCACAAAAGCTAAGCCCGAGGATGGCTATATGACGGGGCGAATAGTTGCCGCCACTACACCACTACTAGGGCACTCTTTTGTCAACTCGACGATGTATTTTACATTAGGCGGGGTTTCCACATGCGTCAATGGTCAATGAGAAATATGGTTTTGACGTGGTAGCAGACATTTTTAGTATGTCTTTAATGTCTGCTAAAACGTCAATTTCATATTTCTCATTGACCATTGACGTATGTCTTAATAGATAATTGATTTTTACACTTATAAAGCTTTGCCACCTCCAATTGCCTCTTTATGGTGATAAAAGAGCCAAATGCATAAAACTTAACTTAAAATCTAAGTCACTTGGTACATTGCTACGAAGTTCCAAATCTTGTGCCTAAGAGACAACCCAAAATTTCCACTAGGTAGGTTTGCATAAACGCCGTAAATATCCTTTGATAGTGAAAGGCTGGAACCCTGTAGCGCCCTCCCTCCAAACCTACCCAGCTCCCCCCCCCCCTCCACAAATTCCCCTTTCTATTGCCGCCTACAAGACCTGTCAGCGAAAAGGTCTGTCGGGCGAGCGGTGTCTCAGTGTACGTTCTTCAAAATTTAATAGCAAAGTTCATAGCTTTGTCAATCGTAAAAGTGGATTTATTTGAAATGGCGGCATGACGTGCACGTTTATTTGAGACCTTTCCATCAAAAGAGTTTTGCTGATGCGAAAACCATATGTTACGTACTTTTGCTTGGGGGACTAAACAAAAATCAGATTCCACAGGAAATGTCGATAGTAAAGCTATAAAAAAATGTCAAATCTATTAGGAAAAATATTCCTCTACATTTCTCAACATTTCACAGTGGCTTTCGCCAACAGCTGGGGCTGAGCTGTGAATATAACAAATAAGTAGTCCACGACCAAGCAGCGGCATAATCGGAGGGTGTGGTGGCAAGTTTGGTCTAGAAAAAGCCACAGTAGCCAGAGGATGACTATTTGACACCACTAAATAAGAAACCACTACTAGGAAACTATTTTGTCCTGGGGTAAAGAAACTGGCCCCGAAGGCGGAGGAACTCAATGAAGAGTCAACGGCACAAGGATGCGGAAGGAAGGCAACGGGCACGGCCGTGCCTAGTGGTCCATGGGGTCCGGACCCCCCCCCCCCCCCCAACAAAAAAATTGTTGTATGTAAACCTGTATGGTTTGGAGAATTTATCCATTATTTCATTAATAAATGACTTTAAAAAATTTTTGGACCCCCCCCCCCCGAAATCAAAACCTGGGCCAACGGGAAACCACATCATTACAATTCCCTAGTACAATCAACATCATTAATGCTCCCTACTAACTTATGTATAATTCCTAAAATATTGTCTGGATTGACTATTGACTATTATTGTAACAATAACAACAGAGTTGATCTGGACCCATCACGAGCCACGGCCTACCAGGTCCACGGTATTTTTGTATCACAAATGGATTGTATTGCATGTTGTATGATTATATTGATTGATTGACTAAATTGACTTAAAGTACATTCGATATTCTACTACATACTAAAATATATTGTAGCATTATATGGTACGTAATACTGACATTAAACAAACTTAGGTTCAAGAGGTAACCTTCTCGTTATAACTTGTGGTCCAGCGGTTAAGACGATTTTCTTAAATCCTCTAATGTTGGCCACTACACGTCCTGACTATAAACGGATGTACAATGAAATGAAATGAAATGAAAAAACGACTTTATTGCAAACAAAAGGCGAACAATAAGACTATAAAGTCTTGTTTTCATGCTAACCTTAAAAACTAAAAAAAAAACATTGTAGGCTATTATAGATTAATTAAAATTAAATGGAGAGGAAGAAAAGAGCGGGATAGTGAAAAAAAGAAGGATAAAAGGTAAACGGGGGGGGGGGGCGGGAAGCCTATCGTGTTCAAAAATCACAGACATTTGCTATTGTATTCTGTGTACAGTGTATTGTACTGTATACAGTATTTCTATTGCTATTAACATCATCGAGTGGGTGGTATTGTAAAAGGGGACAGTGCAGTACAACACTTCAAAGGGCTATCTGGCGGCAATGTAACAAATAGGAAGTGTTTTGCCTCATTAATTGTTTTGTATGCTCACGGCTCTTATTCATTTACTATATAGTGCATTCCATTTAATTGGACATGTGGAGGTTTGTCCTTTTGTATACAAATTTTGCCGAGTTTGCGGAGCCTCCAAATAATCAAGGGCGGATCCAATAAATTTAAATAAATATATATATTGTATATTTCTGTTAAATTATACAATACAAGTAATCAACAAGTAATTGAAAAGAAATTATAAAGTAAAATCGTCAAAATACCGTCAAAATCAGGTAGTTCTGTCCTTGTGCTAGGGCCTCAGTGACAGTGTAGAAAGCTTTCTCTAAGAGATGGTCTCTAAGCAATTTAGGGAAGTTAGTAGCATTTCACGCCGCTCTCTGTTCAATCGGGAGTTTTCTTAGGCAGGCGAAAGCTTGTAGTATGGGATCCAGTCGCTCACACTTGGCTGTGCGTGGTGCTGGCCTTACAAGGTCTCCCCGTTGCCTCGTGTTGTAGGTGTGGGTGTCCCCGTTTTGTTTAAACTTTCCCCACACCTCAGGCTTTAAGATGTAAAATGCATCTAATATGCACAGAGGGGGGGAGGGGTAACAGGTTGTATGTAAGTTTAAAAAGTAATTGGTTTGTTGAAAATTTGAGTTTTATTCAATTAATTTTTTTTAACTATCTTATGAATTGTAGTAATGTAGAAATGTAGTTATTTAGGGGGGGGGAGGTCACGCATTGGGCTCATTTAAGTTGTAGAAGACTACTTCAGGTGTCATATAATCGGGTATTTTCAATTTTTGGTGCCATAGCTCTTGCATAAAAACGATTGAGTCAATTGAGTGCTAAAAGTTGACCTAAAACAGATACCACGAGAAAACTACAAAACAAAAAATTAGTAATACCGTAGTATATGATGCATAAAGTACTCTTTTAAAACTGAAATGAACCAATATTTTAATAACTTACTTAGATAATTAAATAAAAAATTTGTCCTGGAGTTGAAAAACTGGCCCAGAAGACAGAGAAACTCAATAAAAAGTCAACGGCATAAGGATGTGAAAGGCAATGGGAAACCACTGCATTACAATTCCACAGTACAGTCATCATGACTACCATGAATGAATGAATGAATTAATTAATGAATGTATTAAATATTTAGAACAATTTAAATACAATAATTGTAAAGCCCCACATGGAGACCTATAACAATTTACCCTACTCTAAAACTAAAGAAAACGAAAAAAAATCAATTAGACTTAATTTAACTTATTAAACTACACTTACATATTAATAACAGATCTCTCGTAAACACATAACAGTCTAGTCCACTATTTCAAATAAAGATTCCACCTCTTCCCGTCTCATCAGCCATTCCCGGACGAATTTGGAAAATTTATAATTATTGACAGCGACCCAGGACAAATATTAAGTAAGTTAAATGATGATCGCCAATCTTCAATAGAAGAGGCACTAGAAGAAGAAGAAGAAGACCAACGTTTTGCCCTTCATTACTAAGAAAACCCTGTCCCTTTTTTCTAAAGTAGTCTTCTACAACATTAATTTCATACGCGAGATCGGTCATTTCTAAAAATAGAAGTGAGTAAATATTTGATGAATGAAATTCGCGGGTTGCCAGATTAGAGAGGGCGGTAGCGAAGGGGGGCAGGCCGGGGGGGGGGCGCCCACAAAAGTAATGAAACTAATGGAATAAATCACCCAACATTGCTGCACGCATTGTTACATTTTTCAAAAAGGGACAGAAATAAAATTTATTTTTTTTGTTTCATATACTATTATAAAGGGTGGAGTATAGCCTATTGTATCATGTTATATTTCTCATTTTCGACTATTCCCAATTGCTCACATTTCCGGTTGTGATAAATAAATAAATAAATGCGTCTATGTTGGACAGTGCCTATTAGGAATTATAACGTGTAACCAGTGACCTGTGACCAACTTACCATTGGTGCAATGTAACAGGTGAACGCATGACTTAAACCAAGTCCGGTGCAAATATGAGACACCATTCACGGTACTATATTAAAACCCGGCTCAAATTTGAGCTCAGCTGAAAAATAAGCAGTCAGTCTATAAGATGACAACTTACACCGTCTAGATAATGGACAAGCTGTGACCGGCTTAGCATTGGCGCAGTGTAACAGGTGAAAGCATTACTTAACCAAGTACAGATATGAGACACCATTCACGGTACTGTAGAACCCAGCTCAAATTTGAGCACAGCTGAAAAGTAAGCAGTCAGTCAGAAGGGAAACGTCTGCTAGTAGATGTCATACTCTGACAGGGGAAAGCTGAAGATTAAGAGCCCTTTAGAATTGAGGGAACGGGGGCATGGAAGGAGGAAGGGAGGCGGCGGATAGGGGAAGGAAACAAAGTAGGCCGTTTTTTGTTCTGCGTGGAAGGGAAAACAACCCTGGCAGGATGCCAAAAATGGTCTTTCTATGCGGCGTTTACGAGCCCTAGGTTTTGTCTTTGCTGGCAACTGTTTGCCCTAAATGTTATTGGACTCACTTTATTATCGAAACGTTTCTCAAGCTTGTAAGCTTGTGGAAACATAATGGTCAAAAGCTTCGGTGGCATAGTGGTAGCATTACACTTATAATATGGTATATTTAACACTGACATTAAAGTAACTTTGGCTGAATTTGCCTGAAGAGGTAACCTCCTCGTTTTTCATCCGATAGGCGTAGATCGTGGGTTCGAATCCCGCCAAGCTCAGTTTATTCCATATCCTATCATAATTTTGGTGGTGGTAGCGTGGTTGTACTTGTGCGAGTCTATAGTCGAGGATATACAGGCGAATGCTGCACATTTCCTGGAGAGTGCGTGTCCCTAACGCTGTGATCCTGAGGTGAATGGACACAGAAGCCGAGTTGCTTCTGACGGTTAAGAAAAGGAAACTAACATAATTTGGCCATGTAATGAGGAACGAAAAATATCGCCTTTTGCATGTGATAATTCAAGGGAAAATAGAAGAACTGAAGGCTCTTCTCTCGGCAGAAGAAGAATATCCTGGTTAAAAATTGTGAGGCAGTGGTTTGGCATGAGCTCGACTTCCCTTCTTAGAGCAGCAGGCACGCCAAGGTCCAAATCGCCATAATGCTCGCTAATCTTTGATAGAAGAGACATTTAAAGAAGAAAAAAGGCAAAAAGGTACAAAGTAGTAGTACCTAACACCCGGTAGGGAGGACACTACAGACAGCGAGGCTTAAATGTATATACGCAAAGAAACGTTCCCGAAAATGAGACTATAAAATTGGTTTGTATCTTGTGGAAACACAGTGCGCCATGTTGGAACTAAAAAAAAAAATGTTAATGGTGCGAAAGTAAAGAAAGAAAATTATGTTTATAATATTACTATACAATCAGTGGCGGCTCGTCCATAAGGGCACTGGGGCTACAGCCCTCCCATAATTTTACAGGCAAACAAAGCAATTTCCTTTTAATAATAATAATAATAATGAAATATTAATATACTATTCTGAAGAAAAATGCAACTGCTACAATTCGGCTATGCTATGTGCGTGCTCTGGGCAACTTGGGGCAATTTTCAATTTAGCCCCGGGTCGCCATGGCAACCGAGTCAGGCAAAAGTTAAGAAGATCGTTCGCACCATTGAAAAGGTGTACACAACTTTTCTCTTATGGACCTTGCAATGCAATTCATGCCATATGCATTTATACATGGGCAGCGGGGCAGCGCCCCAAAAATGACTTTAAATGTTTCGTATTAATAATATCGTTGAATATTGGTATTTTTTTAAAATCATAATTATAAGAGTTATTTTTGAGAAGAGTTTCACTATTTTGTCATGACTAATGATTATTATAAAATTTTTCAAAGAAGAATTTTTGACTAGGGAAGTCAGGTTCTGCCCAACGGCCAGGCAGGGTAATGTAAACAAATATTACAAAAATGTAAACAGCGAGTGATAGACTTGTTTGCCACATCGAAATGCTGAAGAATCTATTTGTTATTCAAGTAGTGGTAAGTTATATGCTATTACTTTATTACAATTCGTTGCCCCACCATTTTGATACACCACGAGCCGCCACTGTATACAATATTAAATGAATTCAGCAGCATCATAGAATAAGCCAAATAAATAATGGACAAGCCCCCCCCCCCCTATTATAGGCTGCCAAGGGAAAACTGTTGGGAAACGGACAAGCCAGAAATCGATAGCTAAAGGCTTGCTGCATTCAATCGAGTTTGAGCGCGCAAAGAGCCTTTTCTGCGAAGTAAATAGCAGCAACATGACAGAAAAAGTTGGCAGTAGAGTTCTATTTAACCCTTTGAGGTACCGATTTAGTTTTTTATTAAAACAAATAAAAGACTTCTCTATATATGGTAAATAATACCGGCATTTTAATAAGTTTGGTTGAAGAGGTAACTTCCTCGTTATATCCTCTGATTTCAGTTAAAAGACTTCTTAATAAATATGGCCGCCAGACTCGTCTAAGTTTAAAACCATACAGCCATGTCCTTCACCAGTGGTTTGATCGTGGGAACATTGTAGTCCCACTGTACCGGAGACAGAAAAAAATGAATTTCTCAGTGGGTTAACATCCCTGAAAGGGTTAGAAAAGTGGAGTTTTACAAATTTCTTTCCCCATTAGGCTACAGTTATAACTTATCTAGGCATATGGTTTGCCGAATTGAAATTAGAGACAATTTTGAATTTTCTTCCTTTTTTCCTTGTGACTTAGAGCTGAAAGGCCATAATACGAAAACATTAAGTTTAGAGATATTCCCGTCTATAGTTTTAAATAAAAGAAAGAAAGAAATATTGACTTTTGTTTTACTACTAAGCCAACCTAGCGGAGTTAGGGCTATAAAGCCCTCTCTTACACCCAACTTTACATGCCCTCCGAAGCATGGCCAGAAAGTGTAGCTAGTGTAGGACTCGAACCAACAACCTTTCGGGTGAAAGTTGGAGTCTGTACCACTACTTTACATGTCCTGTCCTTCACAGTACATATTCCTAAACAAAACATGGTTATAAGTTATAAAGAAACTGCAGCCTTACTATGGCATCCCGTGGCTGGAGACCGTTATCAATATGGCTGCTAGTGTAGCCTGCACAAGATAAGTACGCAATTTGGCGGGGAAAACCTGTGATAAGTGTAGGCTGCACAAGCTAAGCAGAGTTTTTGACCGGGTCCAGGTATCCGTTCTGCTATGCTGCAATGTGTAAGACTTCGATAATTTTTGCGTTGGTACTTATCTCTGATAGTTGGCTTATGGTTAACGGGTGCCTCGTAAGGCAAATTATGGCTCCCGCCGCTCCAGTTAATGTATTTCTATGTACTATGGCGATTCCGGATCAACTTTAATGCGCGGTAAATTCAAATTAAATGAATTGGAAAACAAGAGAATGGTTGTATTCTTTAATAATTGAAGAAAATACTAATAATCATTAACATGTACAGATAGAATTTTGGAATATAATAAGAAATTTTAATTAATGTGTTTAAATGTAAGTGAGATAAAATTGGAAACTCACAAAAAATTTAGCCAAGGATAAATTGTAATAAAGTTTGTTTAACTGTTATCCAATTGCCAATTAGGTTATTTTATTTCTAAAAGCCGTTCGAAGCTTGATTTGTTTCCTCTTCCTGGCTATTTACAATATGCAGTCTTTTCTTTACTTTTAGATCAAACCCATAATAACATAGGCTTTAAAGTAAGATTAGAGAACGGATAAGAAGCACTGTGTTTTCAAAAGCAATGGCGAGCAAGTAAAGTTCCTTTTCAATTAGATAGATAGAAATCCTTCCTCGGAGAGCATCTTAACTCTTGGTGGGCTGGTGTGTTGTCTGCTGCTGAGGTAATATAAAAATAATAATAATAATAGTTTCTTTATTGCACTAGGCTCCCCTAGCGGAGTTAGGGCCTTCGGGCCCTTTCTTACACTCAACTAGAGGGCTAGTTAATTAGTGTTACAAAGCTGTAAATACAAAAATAGTTGCAAATACACACAAATTTTTTACTCATTCACACACTCATTCACGCATGGAGAGTGAAACCACATCAGATCTTGGCGAATATAGTGTATTAGCCAAATTAGATGCTCCCGATGAGGTGTGGAACCTCCTCTGTTTCCCAACTAGTCAGTGGCCCCATGCCAAAACGGATACTCTTGGAACTCAATCTGCTATTTAAGCTTAAACCAATTAATAATTATATAATATCGGTTTATCCAAAACTACAAACTGTCGATTCTGCGACAGTAAAATCCGTGTATTTTTAAAAAAAATAGGTAAAACTAAAAGTTACAAAGCTGTACTACCCTGTCAAGCCGAAGCGTAGAAGCAATAAAAAATTGATTAAATGTTTTTAAAACCGTCCAATGAACTTCTATGCGTTCTACAATAAAGATAAACACGATACATAAAACTGTTGAAAGGGCTAAGTGTTAATACAGAATAAAAGGAAATTCCTGATTTTGGATCAAGCTTCCGGAAGGTAGGCAAACCTGCCAGTCTGTCACTCAAATAATGGTTATTTCATAACTTATTTCTCTGACTGACTGACTGACAATCTATTCTTGTCAAAGTGAGTAACAATATTTTGGGGGGTTCATTTTGAAAGAAACACGTTTCGGGTGATTTTCGCTCCATGCAATTCTTTTCTATTACATTTCCCGCTGAGATTTGGAAACTAGAAGCCGTGAAATGGAAAATGAGAAAGCTTTTTTCTGATGTCAAGTCGAAATTACGACATATGTATGTCTCTTTGTCCCATACGTGATCATTCTTAAAAGAAGATAGAATTTGGGGGACATTTTTTTTATTAGAAAATATTTTTTACCCGATTTAGTCATGAGTTTAGGTAAGCGAAACTTAATGCAAGCAGAAAAATCTGGGATTGGTGGGATTCGAACCCACTTGCAATGCCTATCCGGGTCCAGTGGTTAAGACGATGCCCTGGTTTGGCATAGATGGTAATGGGGGGGGGGGGGGTTTTGCCGATTGCCGAAAATTCATACAGATACAATAAAAATGATTTCCGAAATCCATGGGGGTCTTTGGCAGTGGACATGGGACCTATGGGCCACTATAAACAGGCCTGGGTCCATAAAAAGTCATTGGAAAATAATAATCTAATCTAATCTAGGCATAGATGGTGGGTTCGCATCCCGCCAAGCCCAAATCTTTCTAAATCCATTTCTTCTATTTTATACAATAACATCTCAGCATTTATGGCCAAAATTAGATCTAGATTATCTAGAAATATCTGGGATTTGCGGGATTCGAACCCACTTGCAATGCCTATGACGTTCCAGCGGTTAAGACGATGCCCTGGTTTGGCATAGATAGTAATGGGGGGGGGGGGGGGTACTTGGTTAAGTCATGCTTTCGCCTGTTTCATCCTTGCGTGAATGGTAAGCTTGTCTTAGCTTGTCCATTATCGCTTGTAGCCGGTGTAGGTTGACATCGAGAACGTATACATGTTTGCCGATGGCCAAAAATGCATACAGAAACAATAAAAATAATCTCCGAAATCCATGGGGTCTTTGGCATTGGACATGGGACCTATGGGCCACTATAAATAGGCCTGGGTCCATAAAAAGTCCATGCAAAATAATAATCTAATCTAGGCATAGATGGTGGGTTCGAATCCCGCCAAGCCCAGATCTATCTCAATCCATTTCTTCTATTTTATAACATCTCAGCATTTATAAGAAATTATAGTATCTAGAAATATCTGGGAATAGCAGGATTCGAACCCACGATCTATGCTATCAGGTTAAAACAATGCCCGATTAGCCATAGATCGTGGGTTCAAATCCTGCCCAGCTCAGATTTTTCTAAACTCTCAATTTTCGATTTTATCGAGGAGGTTAACTCTTCAGCCCTTCAACCTAACTTAGTTTAATGTCAGTAATGTATAAATAAGAATAAAATTATAAAGAACTTTGCACTTAATTCCACAAAATAATTGTCTTAAATTATGACAGCTGTTTCGGTGTGACACCATCTTCAGACTTTATAAAATTATAATTTTATTCTTATTTGTCATGTATCACTTCCACGAATGGAATGGAATGGATCAGTAATGTACCTTATAATGCAGCAATACATTTCATTTATGAATCTACTCCACTATAAGGCAATAACATGACATTAGGGGGTAATAATTATACTAAATATTAATAAAATGCCTCTTTAAGCTACCATAGAAGAGCCAAAGAAACTATTCACATAATTCACTGTCACTGTTGTACAACTGCATGAAAACTACGCACAATATAGAAACTGAACGCGAAACCTGAAGTATACATATGAGCGCACGGCACGCACTTGACATGAAGGGGTCACTCTGCTAGCCAACCGTGGCAGGAGAATTGTGTGTTATATGTTCAATAGATCGAAACTCCCTAGCAATGAAAGAAAAACGTGGCACGAAGGAACGAATTGAATGTAGCGGGCTTTGTTGGTAAATTAGGTCTATTTGTACTGGGAAGAAGGCACGCGAGCTTCCAGTTGGGCATGATTAGGTGTAAGAGGCCATACGCCGGCTAGATTTTATATTAAGATTGCAACTCGTTCCAAGAGTGGATCCAGCGGAATTTTTTTTTTTTTTTGGGGGGGGGGTCACAAGTTGTATGTAAGTTTAAAAGGTAATTTTTTTTTTGTTGAAAATTTGAGTTTTATTCAATTTAAAAAAAAAAAATGTTACTATCATATGAATTTACTCATTTAGGGGAGGGGGGTTATGACCCGTGGATCAGCCATTGACTCGTTCACGAGCTTGGTTCAGTCAGGCTCACCCCTGTTACATTGCATCAATGGTGAATTTTAAATGGCTGTTTCCACCTTGCCAGGGAGGTACTGTATTTCTGAGCCGGCAAGCGATTTTAAGCAATCCCATGCTTATATTTCTGATTTTGCATCAAGTAACAGAAATTAGAAAAACAAAGTACCGATTTAACATTTTGAACAGCACCTACAGGCATGGGAATT
The DNA here is from genome assembly GCA_963971405.1 of Psococerastis gibbosa. Lineage (NCBI taxonomy): Eukaryota > Metazoa > Arthropoda > Insecta > Psocodea > Psocidae > Psococerastis > Psococerastis gibbosa. Next base: position 8,396,617 of record OZ020489.1, read on the forward strand.
AGAGAAAGGATGTTATGTGAAAAATGTCGTACAGGTGTCATTTGTCATGTAGGACATGTAGAGTAGTGTAACAGACTCCAACTTTAACCCGAAAGGTTGATGGTTTGAGTCCCACACTTCCTACATTTTCTGGCCATGCTTCGGAGGGCATGTAAAGCAGGCGGTCCCGGGCTTTCCTAGTTGCGTGTAAGAGAGGGCTTTATAGCCCTAACTCCGCTAGGTTGGTTTAGTAATAGAACAAAAAAAGTCCTTATTTATTTAATTATTATGGCCCCCATTAGAGTTATATAGGAGAGGTGGGACATGTATAAAATAAAAAAAAAAAAATCGCAATGTCTCCTATGGCCAGTCATCGCACATACGTAGCAGGTGGTCCCAGGATTCAAAAACAGTTTTTGGCGGGCTTGAATCTCTCATCTACATTTTCTGGCCATGTTTCGGTGGGCATGTAAAGCAGGCGGTCCCGGGCTTTTCTAGCTGAGTGTAAGAGAGAGCTTTATAGCCCTAACTCCGCTGGGTTGACTAGTAATAGAAGAAAAGGTCAATATTTATTTTTTTATTTATTAGTCATTTGTCATTTGTGTCAGTTAGTGAATTTAAATAGTTCTAGTCTAGGTATACCTCTAATGGAAGAGTCGGATGGAAGAACACGTTAAGTAGCATTAAAAAAATAGATGAAGGAATCATGCATTGAATGAATGAATGAACGAACGAATGAATGAATGCATGAATTAATTAATTATGTATGTATTTTCCAATCTTTACAAGACAATATACAGTACAAAACAGAACACTTTTTCCCTAAGGGCTAGGCCCGTTTTGGGTTTTTAGTTTGCCATTGGCCAAAATTCATATGGAAACAATACAAATAATGTCCGAAATCCATGGGGTCATTGGACAAGGGACCTATGGGCCAATTGACTGACTTGCCATTGAAGGACATGGTTGTCTTTGCTAACAAGGCAAAGCTGCTGATACTCAGCAGTTAATTAATTGGCAATGGTCATGGTATGCATGATTGGGATGTAAAAGTAAGTAAAGTAAATTTTTATTTCCTTCAAAATATACATTTACAATTATTTTATATTATAATATAAGTATAATGTCAGTAGGAGGGGACCCTTTAGGACGAGTCTGTGCTGGGCCCCCTTTTAATATAGCTAATAGCTAAAACTAAAAACTAAACTAAGACTAAAAACTAAGATAAGCGAATAATAATTATTAAATTTTGGTTGCAATAACTAAACATGCAATACAATAAAAAACATGCTGACATTCTGGGTGGCTGTTAGGACTATAAAAGACGGTTTTTGTATATTTCAGGGTATTGGCTCCCATCTAGTTCCTTGTGAGTGTTGAATGTAGTCTTCTGTTTTGATGTGACCCCAATAATTATACTGTTCAAAGGGTCCCCAGACCCCAAAACTCTAAATAATAATTATAAATGGGCCGCTATAAGTTGTGCTAGGTCCATAAAAAGTCTTTCAAAAATTACTGCTACTACTAACCCCCCGTGTTGCCAACGGCCTTACCATGTTGACTCCATTAGAGCAGAGCATGTTTCAAACTGCGGCAACTTGGTAATGTGTACAGCGTTGGCAGGGGGAACCTGGTGGGACATGATAACGCGCTTAGGCATTATAAGTCGAGTCCTGGTCACCTCCGATCTAATCGTGTGACTTTACCATGTTCCCCAAGTGGTTCGGAATCCACTATAATCAGGAGGTCCACCCTGTCAGTCAACTCCCATTTCCTCGAGGTGAAAGAGTCTGCCCTTTGGGTCCCTCAAGTTAACAAACAGACTCACTCCCCCCGCCAGGCTTACAGGGTTGCTTAAAGCAGAAATGCTGAAAGCAGGCGTTAGAAACAACAACCCCCCGTGTTATGTAACTAAAGTCAAGCTAAATGGAAAATTGAAATCAGTGTAATTACCAGCATTCATATGGTAACAACCTAATTTTCATTCAAATTGGTATACAGCATTATATGGTACAACCAAAGTATTGAGTTTCCTCAATTTGTTGATGTAACAATACGCTACAAACGAGAAAGCATAGAAACAGCGCACAATGGGTAATCTAATCTGAATAATGAACACTGTTTTAGTGGCATGGTATATGATCTAATGACATTAGTACCATGAATTTGATGACGAATTCTGCTAATGGCGTGCCAAAGGTATGATGTGTCGTAAAATGGGAAATCTCTGACAGGGCGACAGTAAAGCGGGAGAAAAATCATTAAATTACTGTACATTTTCAAAAATGAGCGAAAATTGCAAACCATGTTCCTAATACGTGATCTGTGCCATAAAAATTGTTAATTGTAAAAAACTGAAGGGTTGTTAGTTCGAGTCCCAGACTTTTCTACATTCTTTGGCCGCATGCCTTGGAGGACATGTGCAGCATTCGGTTTCGGGCTTTCCTAGTAGAGTGTAAGGGCTTTAGAACCCTAACTCCGTCAGTTTGGCGTAGTAATAGAGAGAAAAGACAGTATTTATTTATTTATCTAAGGGGAATCTTTCGTTCTCGCTTCGCAGTGACAATATTGACCAAAACGCTCCTTGAACACCTGCAGCCTGATCATGGTGATTATAATACCGGTATTTATTTAATCCCCTGGTATTAAAAATGTAAACAAGATAATTATATAATGGAAAGTGCTATTCAAAATTTGTTTGTTTACATTTTTTTTGAATAACACTTTCCATTATATAATTATCATGTTTACATTTTTAATACCAGGGGATTAAATAAATACCGGTATTATAATCGCCATGATCAGGCTGCTGCTGAAATAAATAAACTTTGATCAATATTCCGTCATTTATGCATCAATTATTGTTCGCCTTTTGTTTGCAATAAAGTCGTTTTTTCATTTCATTTCAATAATAAGTCTCTACCATATTATAACTTAATTTCGAATAGATAAGTTAAGTATCTATATAATAGTATCCTTAAAACAAACATCTGATCAATTTTGAAGCACAAATGAATATTGACTAGTGGAATAGCCGCCTTATACACAATACATTTGTTTTTTTATGTTCTATTGATAGTCTATCAAATAAAATCATCTAAAAGGAAGAAGCCGGCTACTTATTCCAGGAATTATACTGACTTTATCAATTTTTATGGGTAAACCATGGTCACAAGACAAATTCTATTGTGCATTTATTCCGCAGCGGGATTCGAACTTAGAACTTTTAAAAAAAAGAGACTTTACTACTATTGTACATTACATATTACATGCAGACAATTGCTGGCATTGTACTACGTTCTAATAATCCCGTTCAAATAATAGGGCGATGTGAAAAAGAGTAATTTGCATTTATGAGGTCATGAATACTTTTGGAAGATGTTTGCATATAAACGATCCAAAATGAGACACTTATAAGAGGTCGTTGCGCAATCTAGCCGAACATGGTTCTTTGCTCCACTGGCTCATTGTCATTACTTTCATCGTTTAGGACCAACGCTTTTGAATAGATAGACTGCTCAAATAAGGATCCAAAATGAGACATGAGGTCGTCATAGTAGGTAGGAACTTGGCGGTGTTCGTCAACAAAACAAAACTCACGGACTTGTGAAGTGCCTTATGACTGCTCAAAAGGCTTCAGCCTACGTCAGCCTACTTTAAAACATAATAATAATAGTAGTTAGGAAAACTATGTTGGACGGTCCCTGGGCAACCTCGTTGACCAGTGCGATCCAGATAGCAGTTGACGTACCAAAAACACATAGAAGGAATTACGAAAAAAAATGGCAATAAGAAAAGAACCGGTCCGAGTTTACTCAAACATGCTTTCCAATTTATCAAGTAGTAGCTAGAGAAAATGAGTAATTTCATGGTAAATAATTTTCCTATAGTTAAATTTCCGATATCTCGGGGGGTTGCCCACCTGACATCACTGGAGGTGAGGTAAATTCTACAGATAGGCCTGACCAACAATTACCACACAGCAATAATGGCAGGGCACGCAATGCATTTGAGCGTGAATTTTCTATCATTTTTTCAAAAAAACAATTTTTTGTACGAAACCAAATAGATACTTTTCTGGAAAAGCAACCTGTCCGGTTTCGTTACTCAATTTAACACTTAAAACATGCTTGAAGGTAGAAATCATCGATGGAAAACAGAAACAGAAAAATTATTTTTAGTCATTTTTCATTAAAATTTAGTTATTTTTATTTTTTTACCCCCAGAAGCAAACTATCAAGGGGCAAGCGACCCCTCACATTTTGTCAACATTAATAGCGACTACAATATATGGGAATTTAAAAGAAATCGTTGGAGCCGTTTTCGAGATATAATTTTTTTAGACGTTTTTTATGAGTTTTTTTGAAAATAAACCCCCCCCCCCCCCAAATTGAGTTAGCCTAAAATAAAAAAATGCTCCCGAGGTATGATTTTTGTGAACCTACATGTCGAATTTCATCAAAATCGACCGAGTAGTTTGCCCGGAAATCGACGAACAGAAAGACAGAGCGACAGACAGACAGACAGACATTTCGTCAAATTCGTTAATTTGCATATTATTGGACATTGTCTGTTTGCAAATAAACGATTATTTATTTATTTATTTATTTATTTAAAAACCATTTTTTTGGTTCCTGGGACCTCAAAACGTGTAAATCCGTTGAAATCTCGGAATCGAAAATTTCGACCATCAAAAAGCTTTCCTTATACTACGTATAAATTGGAAAGCAAAAATATAGACGCTCAAATAACTTGACTGTCAATTTCAAAAATGGAGGCAACAAGGCCGTAGCTATGAATATAATTCATCAGCCGACACCTAGTTCTATTAAAAAGGCTATCACGGCCGGAATTACGTTATGAAGCAGTAGAATCCGGGATGATAGGCTGCTGAGCCTCCAAGATACAATATTAGAAGTCTACGCAGTTCCACTGAAGATGTCGACAGCAGACGATGACGAAACGTTGGGAAGTATGTTTTCAGAACTACCACGGCCTATCATCTCGGATTCTCCTGCTTCATTGCAGGGTATATATTTATATTGATTTTTAAAGTTAATCTATGCAAATAATTTGAAGAATGGACCCGATTGACCTATTCGGTCACCTCACTAAGTAACTTAATACTTGTGTTGAGTTACGACACGTCTCCGATCGCATGGTGTGTCGAGACTCGCGCAAGCACAAGCACGCTACCAACTTGCCACCGAAGCCGATTCGATGTTATTTTTACTAGTAATGCATTACTTCCACAAAGTCACTGGAGAAACCCTTAGACGGGGTTTTTAGCCAATTTATTTTTGGGATATGTAGAGTACGCACTAAAGCTTTAAGTGCTTTGTGCTCCCTTATAGATAATTACTACATATTGTGTTTCTCAAGAGATATCTCCTTCACGGAGGGTCGGAGAAAATTCGACTCAATTTGGGGTTCCCCTTTCTTAGCCCAGGTACCTGAACAAAGTCCTAGCTTTCTTACGCTTTATTCCGGGTGTCCTTATATCGTAGCCACTTAGCAACCGTCTCACACAATTGCCAGATGTTATCAGATCACGCCCACATCTAACTGATAAACTGATCTTACAGACTGGGTAATGACGTTCATTGGAAAGGCACTTCATGCATCATATAATAGGAAATATTCAATGTTTGGTACCCGAGGGACTAAAATTTCGTGTAATCTGGGATTTTTGAAAAAACTACGAAACTGAAAAGTAAAAATGCCCAATTAGGCCTATATGATGTACGAAACTTCGTATATAATTTATTAATAATAATTATTATAATTATATATAATATATATTCGTATATTAGTCTTCAACCATTTAAATGAGCCAAAATTCATATAGCTGGCTGCGTTAATGAAATAAAAAATGAAAAGTAATTACTTTTGTGGTGCCAATTTTCTACGTAGCCTCTTAAGGGGGGAAGTTTAAACTGAACGCTAATAAAGCTATAGTAAAGTTCGAACTAATGACCATTTTTGTGAGTATAAAAGGTAGCCACTGAGCATCCGTTGTGCGTGCTGATAATTAATTATTGTAGAAAACAGGCAAATATTAAAAAGTTTTCTCGGAAAACCCCCCACTCCCACGCTGCAGCTGCTGGGCTAACTGATAACTGTTATCAGTATTGTATACTTTATCAAACTCTTTGATCAGCTACTGATATTCACAGTTTGGGGTAGTTGCGACCCTTTACAAATAAAACGACAGGTTCTTCTCAAAATTTGATAAGGGAGGGGAAATTGATAGAGTCTGACCCTTCGAGACCCCCATTCATGCCTCATATAACAGGGTATTTTAGTTTTTGGTATCGTAGTTTGTAATAAAAATTAATATGGGCTAAAATTTCCCGTCAAATAGATACAATGAAAAAACTACCAAACCAAAAATTATTAATACCCTATGTTATGATGCCTAAAGTAGACTTCCTATATTTTAATAACTTGCTTAGTTAATTAAATAAAAACTATGAAGTAAAAAAATTTCGAGCTGCCAATTTCCCACGGAACGTATACTCTTAAGGGAAAATATTACAATTTTTGGGTATTTTCTCGGCTTGATGAATTGTAACAGGAATGTAATTGGAACTTGATACCTTAGTCCATTGGCGTAAATTCCCAAACTTTCTGGGGGGGGGGGGGCTTTAGGACCCCAAGACTTTAAACCCCCGGAAAAAGAAATCTGTAAATGGGCCCAAATTAGTGAGGTTTTACGAATATTACGCCCTGGAGAAAGGGGGGCCCGGGGGTCTCCCCCGGAGAAAAAACAATTGATGAATAGGCACAAATTAGGGAGGATTTACGCATTTTTCAAGCAGTACAGTTGAGATTATACAGACGAATAAATTTACCACTGAGGGGGGCCCGGGTGTCTCCCCCAAAAAGAAAATTTTTGAAAAAATAGGTCTGAAATATTGGGGTTTTAAGCATTTTGAGTAATATATTTTTGTGAAAGTACTTGGTCAATATGTTGATATTTTTCATAACGTCTTTCATGTGAAATAAGCATACCAAGAATTAATTTCCCATTCGTTAATGTGGATTGTATTGGCCTTTCGCCTCCATAACGTCTTTGTCACAAGAAATCTTGGGGGGGGGGGGGGCTACGGGTGCTTCTGGGGGGGAGGGCTTAGCCCAGGACCCCCTATTAACGGCAATGTTTGCAAGCAGTACAATTGAGATATTATAACGACGAATAAACCTACCATTGAGGGGGCTCAGGGGTCTCCCCCGGAGAAAAATTTGGAAAAAATGGCTCTGAAGTATTGGGGTTTTAAGCATTTTGAGTAATACATTTTTTTGAAAGTACTTGGTCAATATGTTGATTTTTTTTTTCATGCAAAATAAGCAAACTAAGAATTAATTTCCCTTTCATTATTGTGGATACTATGCCTTTAGCCTCCAAAACGTCTTTGTCACCAGAAATCCTGGCGGGGAGGGGGGGGCTATGGACCCCCTATTTACGCCAATGAACAGTAGGCTATACTCCACCCTTTATAATAGTATATGAAACAAAAAAAAAGAAATTTTATTTATTTTATTTACATTTATTTTATTTTACACTATACAGGTTACAGTAACAAATTAACACTAGACGATAGAACGCCAAAGCTGATTTGTAGTCAAACCAGTGGGGGACACAGCTTCTCATTTTGGGGAGAGTCATCCCTCAAAATGCCGTCTCAGGTATAAACTGACAATAAAAACAATACGGTGTTTGATTTAAGGAACTGATTTAGTGTTTCCGAACAATACTGGATGATACTTGCAGAACGAAATGAGCCCATTTAAAGATGCATTACAAAAACATTTTTCATACTTCATGTTTAAAAAAAAAAGTTTTTATTTGGCAGCCTTTTTAAAATTTTGAGGGAGGGCATGACCCCGTGACCCCCCTTATGTGTCCACCACTGCGTCAACCAGGTCATACTCAGGATTTGGATTGTTTCGGGGGGAGGGGGGGGCCGCGATCCTATGGTGAGTAGTGAAATGTCTCACGTCTGGAAAGTTCAATTTCTAAATAGTGTAAAGCCAAGAAGCTGCAGCCCCCCCCCCCCCCCCAGCAATGCTTTGCTAATGAATCAGTGGGTTCATATGATAAGAAGATTTACTAGCAGCCCTATAATGGCGATTTGGGATTATTATAATACCGGAGTTATGCTAATGGGCATTAGTAATGAAAGAAAGAAATGTGGCTTCGGTGGCAGGGTGGTAGCGTGCTTGTACTTGTGCGAGTCTCTACACACAATGCGAAAGACGTAACTCGAAACAAGTACCTATTAGTTTACTTAGAGAGGCGACTGAAGAGGTCAATTCATCAAATTGTTCGTATGCCTTTAGCCTTTTGAATAAAAGAAGAAACTAGAAAACACAGCATTTACTTAAAGAGGCGACTGAAGAGGTCAATCGGATACATCCCTAAATTGCTTGGATGCGTTTAGCCTTCTGAAAAAAAACTAGAAGCATTTTTTCCGCAAAACACCTAGCTGCCCAATTAACAACAAGGGTAAATGATAACGGTTATCACTGACATACGCACAGTTCTCTTATCAACAACCACTTCTAAACACAGCACTATAGGGTAGCGCCCCTTATTACCAAATACACACAAACTTTTCTCAAAATTTGTGGGGGGTTACTGATAATATTCACATTTTGCTGATGGGGGCCCGGTCAGCGGGATACGGGGTAGATACCCTCGCGCTACGGCGCAGATACAAACTGAAGCACGCTCGAGGCAGGCACGATGAGGGGTGAGAAAGCGAGGGGAGGTAGAAGTGGCGTCTCTACCAAGGGAGACGCGACGATGAGTGAAAAATCCTGATACTGATTTCGTGTAAACATGGCGCCTGGTCCTGCCAGAGGGCTTTTAACCAACAAATGAGAACTGGTCGCAAGGCCGCAGCTAGAAATGTTTTCGGGAGGGGTCCATCTGACGTCACCGGATGTAAATAAATAAATAAGGACTTTTATTGTTTCTATTACTAAGCCAACCTAGCGGAGTTAGGGCTATAAAACCCTCTCTTTACACTCAACTAGGAAGGCCCGGTACTGCCTGCTTTACATGCCCTCCGAAGCATGGCCAGAAAATGTAGCAAGTGTGGGACTCGAACCAACAACCTCCCAAGGTAAGGTAATCTCAATATATTAAAAACTCCAATTTATCTAGGGTACTCTTCAGATATTTCGGGAGGGTTTCGGACCCCCTGGACCGCCTCTTGCTGCGGCCTTGACTTGTCGATCTATCCCTCATTATATATAAAAAATATATAAAATGATCATCCTAGTTTTGTACATTTAGTTGGGCATGCATGCTTCTTACTTGCTTATACACTCCCCGCTCACAAAGAGGCGTCCGAATAGATTATTCTAGTATTTAAAGTGCTTAGAGGCTAAGGGGTGCAAGTGACAAAAAAAAACATACCAGACAATTAAGACTGAAGTTTGTAATTCAATTAAAAAGGCATTGGCATACCCCCAGGGACGGATTCAGCCATTTTAGGGAGGGAGGGGGTGTAATTGTGGGTCAAAATGGAAAAATACATAATTATGTAGTATCGTTTAAAGTAGAGTGCAATAAATTAACTTAAAATAGATTTACCAAATTAATTATTTATTATTTTAATTATTAATATAATTTGGATATTAAATAAATAAATAATAAATAAGGACTTTTTGTTCTATTACTAAGCCAACCTAGCGGAGTTAGGGCTATAAAGCCCTCTCTTACACTCAACTAGGAAGGCCCGGGACCGCCTGCTTTACATGCCCTCCGAAGCATGGCCAGAAAATGTAGCAAGTGTAGGACTCGAACCAACAACCTTTCGGGTGAAAGTTGGAGTCCGTACCACTACTCTACATGTCCAGCAGCAGCTGAGCTTTACCTCGACCTATATAGTGAAGGTTCCCATAAGGGCTGGCTTGACTCATTCCCCGTGGAAAATTTCTAAATTTTTTGAGTCCCGAACCTCGATCATCCGGTTTATAGTCCAGGTCCTTATCAGCTGGACTACGCTGTGTCAAACAAATCATTGTGCTTGGTTGCATAATCACATAATTACAGGGATTCAAGGAGTTTGTCTTGGTACTAGCAGTTTTCAATAGGGCGTGTATATATTATATTTTTAGGAGCCAAGACAAAGAAATTTTTTGATGTAATAAAAAAATTTAATTTTTTCAGTTAAAAAAGTTGGCAAATCAAGGAGCGATATACTGTATATTTAACCATAATTTTATTGTATTGCCAGATGCAAAAGCCAAGATCAGCAAAGGTGGATCCAGCCGAAAATTCAGGGGGGGGGGGGAGGTCACAAGTTTTTTGTAAGTTTAAAAGGTAATTTTTTTGTTGAAAAGTTGACTTTTATTCATTTTTTTTTTACTAAATATCTTATGAATTTACTATGAATTTACTCATTTAGGGGGGGGGGGGGGGGGGTCAAGACTCCTGACCCCCCGTGGATCCGTCATTGGGTAGATAACGATATCTATACATAATTTTGATCTGGAAATATCCTATATATTTTCTTCTATATTATTTTTTAGTCCTTTTTTAATTTTTTTTTTGTCCCAGAACCCAACTATCAAGGGGCAAGTGCCATAATGGATTTATATTAACACTAATAATGACAACAATACATGTGAATTTTAAAGAAATCGTTGGAGCCGTTTCTGAGAAATATTTTTTAACCCGTTTTATGCCCGTTTTTAATTTAAAATTGAGTTAGCCCAAATTAGAAAAATTTATTTATAAGGTAGGATTTGTGTGAGTCTCAAGCTCAATTTCATCAAAATCCATTGAGTAGTTTGTCCTCAAATCGACGAACAGACAGCGACAGACAGACATTTCGTATAAACTTTTATCGGGTTTTGAGACACCTCAGATAGGTGTAAATCGTGGGTTCGAATCCCACTAAGTCCAAGTTTTGCTATATCCTCTAATTTTGGGTGCTGGGACCTCGAAACCTGGGATTCCGTCGAAATCCCGAAAATAAAATATTTTATATTATATTATATATTCATTTCATTTATTATAAAGCTTTCCTTACACTTACGTAAAAATAGGAGAGCAATAACTAAAATGGCTCATCTCTTGTCTTTGAAAACCTACGCCTGTTTCACGTCATATATACGTGAAATACGTATATATTTGACCGCAATTCTTTTTCCCTTAATTCCATAAGGAAGTATAATATAACCCAATTCATCCAATTTGTATGAGTTATTAACTTCTGCGGATAAACTCCGACAAAAAATTATCAGAAAAAATGAGAAACATGAGGGAGAAAAAGGTTGGTTGGAGATCCAGAAATTTAAAGTAACCAGTGCAACTTTTCTTTTCTCATTTTTTTATTTTAACCTCCCCCCCCCCAACCCCCCTCCTTTATCGCGGACTTCAATATAATCAGGAAATGATTAAATTTAGCTTGGATTACAAAATAAGGTTAGGTGCTCACGAACTTCAAGAACCTGGTTAATTTTTATTTTATTTTTATAAATTTAAAATAAAATTAGTATAATAAATAAATAAAATATACAAAAATATTGAAAAACATTGAATTAAAATGAATGCATCCGAATAACCTCTTCAGTCGCCTCTGTAGGTAATACCTATGTTGAGTTACGACAGGTTACCGATCGCATGAATGCATGATGTGGAGAGACTCGCACAAGTACGAACAAGCTACAACTGTACCATCGAAGTCCTAACGTTGAGCTCACGCCTGTTACAATCTGTCAATGGTAAGCAAGTCTAGGCTTGTTCACTGTCGATTGTGACCAGTGTGGGTTGGCATCAAGGGCGGTTTGCCAGCGGTTGAAAATTTCCGCTGAAATAATTCTATTAAATCCCGAATAATCAAGTGGGTCACCAACAACAGGCCTGCGTTCATACAAAGCTCTTAACAATAAATAAATAAACAAACGAAAGAATAACATTATGAATTATGAATATTCACGTATGTACTTGTGGTGAAGTGTAAAGAGTCGTATATAGAAGAGATGGGACATTCGAACTCGCATACCTAATTTTCAATGGCTGCTGATGGAAGACGTGGCATGACGCAGCCCTAGAAAGTATAAAAATGTTTTTCGCTCTTCGTTATAGAACTCTAGAAATAGCCAGGAAAGATATTTTTCTTTCTTAGGCTCTCTGGACACGATGAGTTTTTCCCAAGCGTTCTAGGTGCGTTTTACCAAGGTCAAACGCACAGTTTTAACGCAGGGAAGGGTACAATACACGATGCGTTTTTTCCGAAGTTAAATCGTTAGTCCGCCATTTTTGTTTATTGTTATTTTTGCTTAAAAATACAATGCAAAACTAATTTTTTAACATGCCTAGACCAAAAGGAAGAAGAAAAAAGACTATTTGCTGCAATGCTCCTAATTCTACAGATGAAGCTCGAAGAAGAGCAACGACATGATAGGCAATAAGTTAAATCACGATTATTACTAAGTCGGTACGATTACTCCCATGTTAGACTTATTAAGGAGCTACAGTAAATGCCAAGTAATTTTTCATAATTTTATTAAAATAATTGGAATGTTTCGTGTGCTTGAGGCACGGAAATGACTCAAACGCATCAAAAAATTCAGACAAAATATCTTGTTGTAGTTGCTCCGCCATTTTGTCTCTTTTGATAGTAAACAAATCGTGGAAGCAGACATTTTTAGTAGCAAAAATAGCAAAATAGACAGGGATTTTGTGTTTGTCATGTTGCCCGCCTAACCGACGAAAAAACGCATGCTCCAAGAAATCGGTTCATTTCGAATTCCAAATAGCGCGTCCGGTGGTTTACCGGTGCGTTTTCTCACTGGGTGCCGTGTATATGCCCGTTAAAACGCAACGTTTTTCCTAAACGCTTGGGAAAACGCATCGCGTCCCATGTCCCTAACGCCTGCTTTCAGCATTTCTGCCTTAAGCAACCCTGTCTGCCTGGCGGGGGGAGTGAGGCCTCGCCACGCACGTAGACTGACTGGGATGGTATAGTCTCAACGCGTTATTATGCCCCCATCATGTTCCTCTGCTGTGCACACTACCAAGTTTGCCGCAGTTTGCCGTTTGCGAAAGGAAAGATATAAATTGTAATAGAAATGTAAATAAATAAACAGGAATATTATAGAATTTTCGTTTGCCGATTTTTTTACTATGTCATTTCATTTTTTTTTTCAATTTACCAAAGTTTTATGAAAGCTCCTTACCATGGGGCTGTTGAACGAGGCCAAACTTTTTTTATTTTGCGGAATTGACAAGTCAATATATAAGAATTTTCTTTCAATAAAGGAAACTGCATCAAAATACAAATGGTCTGTCTCTTACACTTCAGAACTTCGGGAGGGGCTTCGCTTTTTTTTTTTCAAATAAACCTGAATGGTCCTCCTACGCTAATTATGTGTATACACTGAAAACTTATTGAGCATAAATGGAAGGAACATTTATAAGGGCATTATATTAATTTAATCTCGTAAATAAATATAAATAAACAGTAAAAAAAATCATTTTCAATGATTTCCTATTGAACTTATGGCTGCCTTTCTAAGGGTAACCGCATTCATAATTCAAGAAATATAATAGCGAATCATTTAGGTGTTCCAAAGGAGAAGACGAGGATGACGACCATAGATGCAACGCCTAGACGACGTCGAGGTAGATCTGGCGACCCTTAGCGCCGATAACTGGCGAAGAAGAGCACAGGACCTCAAAGACCATTTTCGTGCCAAAGCGCGAAGGAGTAAGTAAGTAAGCACTAACTTACCTTTTTTATTTTTCTACCAACACAGTGAATACCCCTAATAAATAAATAAATGAATAATGACTTTATTATAGCTGAGACCACCCTAGTGGAGTTAGGGCCATCAATGAGAACCTACCTAAAAATCTACCATTAGGTGGCCACCTCCGTACCTCAATAGGGAGGGGGGAGGTGACCACCCCCCTCTGCATCCGCCACTGGGATCGACCCTACCCTCAACTTTACAATACTTGAAAGGTCCCGTTTCCCAACAGCAGCGACAGCAGTTATTCAATAAAGGTATTAGTTTTTAAATCAAGGGAAGCTCAATCGACTATGCGTGTTTCGCAGGGTAAATTTGCTTGCGTTTTAATGGAATCTGAGTGCTGCGTTTGCCATATTTCAGACAAGATTGCATCGTAATTCCAACACCAAAGGGTTTTTTAATCTCCGTTGAAAATTTGTTTTTAAGGTTTTTTATTTATTAAAAGGAGGGAATCTGTTTGATGAAAATAGTTAACGAGATGGGGAACTAACTGATCCGTACCAACTGTATATACTCCTTAATTATTATTTATGTTTATTAATCTTTTGTTAGCTATGTTCGGAGGTTTAAAGGCACGTTCTCGATACATCTGATAGAGTTATCTTAAAGTTAGTTGGGCATGTATCTGACAAGTATAGCGCCTTCAATTACTTCAACACTTCTACGGAGATTAGACGATTTGATGAAGTAGTAGAATCCAGGTTGATAGACCGTGGTCGATCTGAAAGCATACTTCCAAACGTTTCGTCAACATCTGCGGTCATCGTCAGTGGAACTTTCTAAGATAATATCCCGGAGTCTCAGCAGCAACGGTTCGACCACGGTCTATCATCCCGGATTCTACTGCTTCAGCACGTAACTCCGGCTGTGAAAGTCTTTATAATTATATTATACGATTTATTAATAGTTTTAGGAAATTATGTCAAAATAGTACTTCTTATAAATTAAAAGAACCAGTACGAGGGAACCCGTACATATTTTCCTATTTATCAATCACGATAAGTAATATTTCCTTGGTAATAACCAACCGACAGATATTTCGTAAAAAAAACTTTTTTTGTTTGTTGCTGGGACCTCAAAATGGGTAAATCCACTGAAATCCTGAAATCGAAACTTTCGACTTTTACAACGCTTTCCTTATAGACTACGAATGATAAATAGGAAGGCAATAACTTAGTAAAGATTAATTACTAAGAGGAAAATTGGCACAGCAAAATTAAACACTTATCATTGTTTATTTCAGTAACTCGGTAAGTTATGAAAAATTTGGCTCATTTTGGTTGTAGAAGACTTCATCATAATATAATCGGGTATTTTTCATTTTCAGTTTTGTACGAGTAGTTTTTCGAAAAATCCCAAATTACCCGAAATTTTAGTCCCCACTGGTTTTTATGAAAGAACTAAGGTAATAAAAATTTAATATTTTCTATTATATGATGCATGAAGTAGTCTTTTACAACTTGCATGAGCCATATCTTGAATAACTTGCTTTATTAATTAATTAAAAAATAAAAAGTCAATAAAAACAACTAATTTTGGGGTGCTAACTTTCTACGTTCCATATCCGTAGCACGAACTGGTTCTGACTTCACTAAGTCATGGTTTAACATCCCCTCTAAGCATAGTCAGAAATTAGAGGAAGAATGATCTGCAAAAATGAACGGAAACGGGACTCAAAGTCAAGTCTGCACGGATTTAGAAAGAAAGAAAGAAAATTATAAATAAATAAATAAGGATTTTTTATTCTTTCTATTACTAAGCCAACCAAGCGGAGTTAGGGCTATAAAGCCCTCTCTTACACTCAACTAGGATGACCGTTACATGCCCTCCGAAGCATGGCCAGAAAATTTAGCCAGTGTGGGACTCGAACCAACAACCTTTCAGGTGAAAGTCAGAGTCCGTACCACTACGCTACACGTCTTGATTATTTGAATTTTCCATGTGGGCGAATTACTTTCCCCATTTAGTGCAGTGGTCAATATACCACCAAGGTGGCGACTCGGGTTAGAATCCCGTTCCCGTCCATTTTTCCATGTCCTCCAGCTCCTCTAATTTCTCTGTCTGACCTTCTACAAAGTTAAGTTAGTACTCTATGCCTCTAATTGTTGCTATATGAAAACACACAATATTGAAACAGCCTAAAACGGAAACGGAATGGAAGCAAATCTCAGGAGTAAAAATTCCCCTTACCATATAGGCTATTGAAGTATTAGACCTGGATATACTGTACCTGCAGGCTGAAGCTATAGAAACTTACAGTATGTAACCTTAAACGTTCAAAATTTTATGCTTAGCTTATGGGTTTAAAGGCACATCCGAACCTCCAAGCACACGCCAAGACAAAAACAAACATTAGCAAAGGTTGGAATAGAAATGGATGCCATCTAAAACTATAGGAAACTACAATATATAGGTGGGCTAGCGGAAATACTAACTAAAAGCAGCATCAAGGTTTCTCCAATTATATATCACACGTACTATTGTACTAATATGGATTTAGATAACGTCCGAATTTCATGCCTATTGCCTGTTATTATATTGGCAGATTTCTAAGAGTGGGCCGAAAATTCAACCATGTGGAAAATAAAGACAATTATTTTCGTTCTTTCTTTTTTCTTTCTTAGGTCTAATTTGGGTTGAAATTTTGAACGCGTAAAAACCACTGGAAGTAGTAGTTTACCGCTTAAATTTCCTATTTTCTCATAGTTTTCTCTCGTTGAGGTTACCTTCCTAAATGCCATTACCTATTTTTTTTAGGCCTACAAGTACTGTATGCTCCGGTATGCCTCCGCGGCGCATGGGGACCTAGCTGAAGAAAACCACAGGGTATTTTACGTGTAGATCTATGGTTATGAACAGGTTGGGGTTCGAAACTGACATGAAAGGAAAAAGACCCAGCTCTAATGTATGAGTGGCCAGGGGAGAGGATCTTCTAACAGTCCTCAGGCTTCGACCCTCAATTGAGTATCCGTGCTATTGGTTTTTTTTTAGTATGGGGACCTAGCTGACGGAAATTCGACGGGTATATCTATATGGTTAGGAATAATGAAAAGTGGTAGCGAACTAGAGTATGAAACGGACGGTTGAGGTTCGAAACTCACATAAAAGGAAAATTTTTCCGCCTGGCCCAGCTCTAATGGTGCAGTGGCCAAGATAGAGGACCTTCTAACAGTCCTCAGACTTCGACCTCATTTGTGTTGTCGTGCCACCGCGTTTTTTTTTGCTATTTTTGTACTTATATTTTTAGAAGAGGTGAAGGAAATGAAGATTGTGGAACATTTTCAGGTTTAGGCTTACTATTAAAACCCAAATAATGTACTATTCGACCAAAATATGAGGACACTCGACGAAACTTATTTTTTTTTTAAATGCAGGAAAGGTATTATTATTTATTTTTTATTTTTTTATTTATTTTTTTATTATTTTTATTATTATTTTATTATAAGAACCCCTTCATTATTTGTATAATTCTGTACTTAATGACAGCAATTTACAATATGAAAGATTTTTATTATACTTAGTGAATTAAAACAATAAGCCTCGACAAGTGTCTTCGTATTATGGTCGAGTAGCAGTAGTTGCTACGCTTTGATTTGGTCACGTATTATAATTATTTATATAAATTTTATTTATTTATATAAATTTCAATTAATTAATTTATATAAATTTTATTCTTAGAAAAGGAGCATACTGAACAAAAATTTGCCAACACCTAATAATGGAGGACGTATGCAAAAAGACCCCCTTACAGGGAAGATATTAAAGTAGCATATCTGAAATTTAGCAGAAATTTGTATACACAATTTAATAAATATTCAACGCACTGAATACTGGAATGAATTTTTAAGGGGAAAAATGTATGCAAAATTATTAACTTATTAAATTAACACCCGTTATTATTCCAGTAAGTTTATTTTACTTTGGGGCTTATTAATAAATAAATATTGATTTTTTGTTCTGTTACGTAGCCAACCTAGCAGAAACTAGGAAAGCCAGGGACCGCCGAAGCATGGCCAGAAAATGTAGGATTTGTGGGGCTCGAACCAACAACCTTTCGGGTGAAAGTTGGAGTCTGTGCCACTACTCTACAGTCTACATGTCCTCAAGACATATCGTTGCTAATGCAGCAAAATGTCGTGTGTCCGAAAATGCGATTTATAGGTTGACACACCATCGCGACCAAAATAAAGGGATACACTTTGTTTCGCTTGTCAACAGCCAATAGGAAGGAAGCAATAAATAAATAAATACATAAGACAAAAGGTAGACATTTTTTTTTACTGAGGCCCGGTTTCCACCGACCTCTAAGTGCAAAATACACATACAGTAACGTGGTAGCAGATATCATTAATAAAGGTGGGGTTTCCACCGACCTCTCATTGCAGAATGCAAATGACATTGACGGAAATTTTTGTTTTACTCTATCCCATAGTTAAAATTGATCAATGATCATATAGTAAAATCACAAACAAACAAACAAACTAAAAAATAGCGTCATGGGATATGTTAGGTACAAATATTTTAATCGATTTCTATAAAAAGAAAAATTCAAATTTCCGTCAATGTCATGTGCATTCTGCAATTATAGGTCGTCGGAAACCCCGCCTAAGTCTTGAATGTCTGCTACCACGTCACCGCATGTGTATTTTGCACTTAGAGGTCGGTGGAAACCACGCCTAATGAAATGTAAGCTTTTTCACATGCTACATTTTGCAGTATTACCGACGATATCTACAATAATATAATCTTACACTTAGATATTTTGGCTTGCTGAGGGAGGAAAAAAACTTGGCTATCAGTAAACCTCTCAGCACATTATAACTTCTCCCATATACCGAGAACTCTATAAGTGTAATATAATACGTGATTTGAACCAAGAACACCACTAAAAAGTATGGAGGGATGTTGAACGAGGGATTGATAGCGACAGAGAGCACACACACAAGCGGGGTGGGGGCAGGGATAGGGGTGTGGTGAGAGCGGGGGGGGGGGGGGGAGGGGGTAGGTACACAACCAGATGGAAAAGTACATACGTTCGCTCGAGTAGGCTTTCCTGTTCCTTTAACCTGGAAACATTATACAACTTTATATCAAAAGACAAACAATAAATAATGATAAATTTCTAAATAAATTGGACACCCCTGCAACCCGATTTATGAATAAAGTCAAATTTCTTATGATATATCGATTATGAATAAGATGCCAAAGAACAGGGGTTCCCAAACGGGGGTCTGCGTGACCCTGGCAAATGCCTGCAGTGACATAGGCGCCCATTCCACCGACCGGCTAGGGCTATTTACAAAAATGGTGACTTGGCAGCAGACATTCAAGACTTAGGCGGGGTTTCCACCGACCTCGCATTGCAGAATTGACGGAAATGTTTATTTTCCTCTATGCCATATAGTTCAAATTGATCAATGATCATACAGTAAAATCACAAACTAAAATTAAAAAATGGCGTCATGGGATATGATAAGTACAAACATTTTAATAGATTTCTATAAAAAGAAAAATTCTAATTTCCGTCATTGTCATTTGCATTCTGCAATGCGAGGTCGGTGGAAACGCCACCTAAGTCTTGATTGTCTGCTATCACGTCACCGTTTTTGTAAATAGCCCTAGCCGGTCGGTGGAATGGGCGCCTTAATAAGAGTGTTCATCCCGTAGGAAATTGGCAGTCCGAAATTTAATACTTTTTATTTTTTATTTAATTAACTAAGCAAGTTATTAATGATTTGGCTCATTTAAGTTGTAGAAGACTACTTAATGCATCATGTAATAATTAAGGTATTTTTAATTTACGAAATTGTATTTTACGGTATCTATTTTACGTGAAAAGTTATTGTTTATAAAATATTAGCATAAAAAACTACAATTTCGTAAATTAGAAGTACCTTATTATATGATGCATGAAACAGTCATCTACAACTTAAATGAGCCAAATCATTAATAACTTCCTTAGTTAATTTAAAAAAAAAAATGTATTAAATTTCAAGCTGCCAATTTCCTACGGAATGTACACTCCTAAGAGTTGCTATTAACAAGAACATTAAGCCGAGAATACAACAACTTGTACAAAACATGCGTGCCCAAGTTTCACATTAACATTGTCGTACAAAGCCTGAAAGCCTTCTAATGCTTAAAAAATAATAATAATAGATGTAAGGGGTGGTCTCCAGGGGCATATTGTCGGCTTGAGTGGTCCCCAGGCCGTCACTGGTTGGGAACCACTGCCGTAGAAGAAATGATCCCTACATTGTAGATGTAACAACATATTTTGTCCGAAGTTTTTTTGAAGACATGGCATAATGCAAGGTTAGCCTAGGTCCACAACTGATTCCGTACTTGGTTAAGTCGAGCTAACAACTGAAGACGTCAGGGGAAAAACAGGAAAGGTGCACTTTTGGTCGAAATTGAGATAATGGTGGCATTCTGTTCAGTTTTTAAAGTAGTTTTAGATGACCTAGCAAAACCGAAGAAAACCAAGTAAGGGTCTGCACAAATGGCGTGGGGGGAAAAACAGAATACATGGGAAGAAACGGCTACTTTCAACTTTAAATTCGATTTCTGAAAAATCAACTTTTGATCACCTTACCGGTTTTTCCCCTGTCGTCTTCAACTGTTACAATATAAATAAGCATGTTTGAGCTAGCCCATTGGCACTTGTATTCTGTGTGGGTTGACATTGAGGGTGTCTTAACAGTTTGCCAACGGCTAGAAATTCATTAAAAAACAATACCAATAATTTAACAGAAATGTATTTATTAATTTCTTAATGTCCGAAAACCGATGGGTGACTACTGCAATATGAATAATTAGGTCCATAAGTTAATAATGGGCGATAACAGAGGAGGACATTTAAATTTTAACATCAGTTTTGTTTTATTTTAAGAGAAACGTTGTTCATAGTTAAAGGTTGAAAACGTGAAATTGAATTTTTTACACCAGTAAGGTTTTTCCCACTTCGGTTCTCGCTTAAATCTTCATTTTACATCATACCCATAGAAATTCGTGCCTCTCCTTCTCTCAACGTATTTAAAAACAAATATTACAAGTTTCTCCTTAGTCAGCAAACCACTGTCACCGGTTGATCAGGGCAAGGCTGCGTGTGAATGTGTGAGAAAATGTGTGTGTGAATGTACAGTAGATGGTAGCGAATGTGAATTAGTATGTCTGTTATCTTGAATGAAAGGTATGACTGATATACCGCATGAATGTAGTTTATAAAAATATATTTCAATCAAACTATATCGTTGTTATGTACAGTTAGGTGTAAGAGAGGGCCATAGGCCCTAATCTCGCTGTATCTATACATATATATATTTTTTTTAATAAAGACTTTATTATTATTATTATTATTATCAATCGTAATCACGACAGTAGGTCTATTATAGTGCCATATATACTTTATGCAATAATCTAACTACAGTAGCCGTATTACCAGGCGTACAGAGACAAGAGTACGAATAAATGACGGAGCGCTCCCCACCGGAGAAAGTAGAAGAGAAAGCTCGATCTGAACGCCAGAGCCATCCAACGGGAGAAAATTGAACTACCGAAATTCCTAACTTTGCCGTTAGATGCTTGATAGTGCGAAGCCTTGGCAACTTCATGTGCCGGCATAATGAACCTCTTTCGTACCAATCAAAACTTTTGAATTTCACATCATTTCTCTGTGGATTTCTATATGAAAAAGGTACATATTATTGAAAAACAATTGAGATGAATTTCCCATGCTTTAGGATAATGCAAAAAGTATCACAGGACCTGAATTACAGTTTCCAGCAATTCACAGATCAAGCCTTACTCGCGGGGTGCCCTCCTTTTTTGCACAGAAAGAAATAAATTGTCGTTATTTTCCATGTGGGCGAATTTTGGGCCTTTCGGCCCACTTACAATTAACGCACAGAGTCGATTTTCGTAGAAGATATCGATCGTAGAACCGTGAAAACCGTTAAATTGGCATTATTAATGCCCCTCTACATTGCGATGTACTAACAGTAACAATAATTGGCCACAGTTCTGGAACAATAGTTTTAAAAAAAATTAAAACAATTATTAGCCAATTTGTTCTAGTAGGAAATACATATCATTTATCAAGATGCTAAGAAAATTTTCTTCTACTTTTTCTTCCAAGGCCGTAGCCAAGAGGGGTTCATGGGGGTTCAACCCCCCCCCCCCCCCCCCTCAAAATGAAATGGCTTGAATCGGATTTTAAGAGGAAAAATAAAACCCACTATGTAATATCCAATGAAATTTCTGAAAGTCCCCCCCCCCCCGAAAAAAATCCGGGTACGGCCTTGCTGCTGTCCTCTTATTTTTAACAGGTCTACGATTCATATTTCTAGACATATTTTTTTATGTTCACACTTATTAGGCTTTTTCCCCTCCAACTGTCTCTTAAGAAATCATGACCACCAGGTAGGCACTCGATTGGATTTCTTTCGTATAGCAATCCCAAATTCCGGCTGCACCACATGTAACAACTGCACCTGCGCCTGCTGCCAACAAGCTGTTCCAATGGCTTCTCTCAACTTGGTTCAGCTCTTTGTATCCAGAAAAAAAATATATATATATATATATATTGCAAGTGTTGAAGAAGTTAGATTGGATTTCCAATATGATGGATAAACCGTTAATGAGCTTCCGGAACAAAAAGAAAACTAGGATTAGTTTTTGTCATTATTTCTCAGCACCTCTCCGCAATTTGCCGCGATAACTCTCATTTTTGTCCGCAATAAACTTTTGGAAAACCTTGAGATTGCCATTTTCCAATCAGGTACGAGAAATTGCTTGATATCCTAACTAGTGTTGGCGTCGATGATAGGACCCTAAGACATAGATGACGCCGTAGATCGTGAGTTCAAATCACGTTTTTTTTTATGAATTCTTTATCCTCTAATTTCAGTTATTCGTCAACCTAAGTTAGTGTAATGTGAGTGTTATAATATACCATATAGTAGGCGTGTTATCGAGTTAGATGTGCTATCCAAGTCATAACACACAATCGTGAGTGTACCTCGTGAGTGAGTTATCATGCTATATTTAACAGGGTAAACAACGTGGTAGTAGTCAGACGTACGTGGCACGGTTTTAAAGAAAGTGGCAGAACTCTATTCTAGTGCCAGATTTGTTTCTATTTTTTGTTCATTTTGGTTATTATAATTTTAAGTATTTATACGGTAATTGCTTGTGATAATAGATTATACAAATAAATTTAAATACTACAAAATTTTAAACGCGTGTTTCAAATCAATCAACGAATAATCAAAAACAAAGATGGCGGCGGTCAAACCTGAGCTATCGATCGCAGCGCAAGTTAAATAGCACACTTAACCAACTTGGAAGTGCGTTTAGGATAGCACTCTGGTTAGCTTGGTTATCGGGTTACCGGTGTGTTAACTTAACTTGATATAACACACTTAACTAGGTATAACTCGATAGCACAAACACTGTGAGGACCCCTAATACTGATGTACAGTATATTTAGCTAAGAGCTATTGGGAATTTATACTGGCATCAAGCTGTAGCATTCCTAGTTTTGAGGTCAGAGCAAGGTCACAAGAAGGTTTTACGAAATGTCTGTCAGTCGGTCGGACAGTCTGTCTGTCCGTCGATTCCCGTAAAAAACATTCAAAAATCGGGATGTAGATTCAAAAAAATCTCAGGACCATGTTTTCTATTTAGGCCAAAATTAATTTTAACCTACTAGTTCAGGTTAAAATGGCTATGTTGTAATATTACTTAGCAAAGGGTTAGTTGGAGTTACACTGCCCGCTGTGTTAAAAGTCCTACTAAGCCTTTCTTCTTGTATCTGTAATTGGTTAAGTCATGCTTTCGCTTGTTTCATTGCGTCAATGGTAAGCTTGTCTCAGCTTGCCCATTATCGCTTGTAGCCAGTGTAGGTTGACAACGAGAACGTATACTAGTTTGCCAATGGCCGAAAATTCATACAAATGAAATCCATGGCCTGGGTCCATAAAGAGTCCTTAAAAATAATAACTAATAATAACGAACCCTTTCTTAATTTTACCGCCAAAAACGTCAAAAAAAAGAAATTTATATTGTAAATTATTATTTTTTGGCCTACATTCCACCTGTCTGACCTTTGAACTACATCATTGGTGAAGGAGAAGGGACCACTGCTCCATCTAGCGCGTTTCGTTTGCGTTTGACCTCCCTGTCAGCAGCGCATGCTCTGGTCGATTAATTCCTATCTCTTGCTACTGGATCCCCCCACCCCTCCACGTAAACGTAGTGAGGAAGCTTACAAATAAGTAGATATAGTACATATATATACAGCTGTATAATCTCTATATATAAGAACCGGTCCGAGTTTACTCGAACATGCTTTCCAATTTATCAATTAGTAGAGGGGGGGGGGTTCCATCTGACGTCACAGGAGGTGACTTCTACATATATAAAAGAAGAAGAACATTCCACTCACTATTATTATTTTTATTAGTATGTAAGGTTTTGAACAGTGCAGCTCCTCCATATCTATATGACCGCCTAAAGCCATTGAATTCCCATAGAAATGGACTTGTATTGCGAATACCCCGACATAACACAGCTTTATATGGTAGTTCTTTTTTTGTAAATGTCTGCCGCCAGTGGAACTCCCTAGATAAGGAAATTAGATCGCAGCCAAAGATTCGTGGGTTCAAAAGCCAGTTGCTGAAAAAATTACTAGGAACAGAATAGGTTTAGAATAAGAATACTGTCTGGATATTTACTGTATGTGTTTTTTTTTTTTTACGTCACGTCACTTTAGAATAAGTTCTTTTTATGCATTGTTAGAATAAGTTTGTTTACGTTAAGCGTATGTATTTTGTAAATTGTGTTGTTTTTGGACGTGGGTTAGGCAGAACAAGACTTTCTAGTCTTAAGTCTCGCCCCGTAAATATAAGACGTTTATTATTATTATTATTATTATTTGAACTTCCCCCCCAAATGAAAAAATTTAAACAGATGGGTGAGTTAAAAGCGGGTATAAAAAGATGGCTGGTCAATGGGAGTTAATAATAATAATAATAAAAACTGACATTAAAATAACAAGTTAAAATAAAAATAAAAATAAAATAAACATTATAAATAAATAACAAAAATAAATGATTAAGCCTTGTTTAGCAGCAGTGTATAAGTCTTTTGTCCCAAATAAGCGCTAGCTTGGGGATGCGGGATGTTATTATTATGTATTGTATTTTTGTAATATATGCTCCTTCAGTGGCGGCTCGTGGTGTATCAAAATGGTGGGGCAACGAATTGTAATAAAGTAATAGCATATAACTTACCACTACTTGAATATCAAATAGATTCTTCGGCATTTCGATGTGGCAAACAAGTCTATCACTCGCTGTTTACATTTTTGTAATATTTGTTTACATTACCCTGCCTGGCCGTTGGGCAGAACCTGACTTCCCTAGTCAAAAATTCTTCTTTGAAAAATTTTATAATAATCATCAGTCATGACAAAATAGTGAAACTCTTCTCAAAAATAACTCTTATAATTATGATTTAAAAAAAAATACCAATATTCAACGATATTATTAATACGAAACATTTAAAGTCATTTTTGGGGCGCTGCCCCGCTGCCCATGTATAAATGCATATGGCATGAATTGCATTGCAAGGTCCATAAGAGAAAAGTTGTGTACACCTTTTCAATGATGCGAACGTTCTGCGACTGTTCTAGAGGGGTCACGAGTCGTGGAATGCCGCTGTGCCGGTACCTGAGTTGCCCCTTATGAATGGGGGGTCGTGTGCAACGCCAGATTTTCATTTTGTTGGTGACTGATTGGTTTGGGTTCTACAACTAAATAGGGCCACTACGACCTTTCATGTCATGCGAGCCCCGAAGGGGCGAGCTGCATAGTACCCAATGGAACCACGTTAATGCGAGGCCCCGAAGAGGGGCGGGGCCGCGAAATATCACGCTGGAATTTGTACATCGACTTCTAGCGCAAGTCACCGCATGTTTCTTTTTAAACCAGTTGTGCATGAAGTTTGGTAGAGAAAGATTAAACGCTATATCCTTAACATACAGTATTCATTTCTTTTTCGCGTTTTAGCGTGTTTTATGGGTAGGTAAGCAGGCTACACTATAGGTACGAGTATATGTCATGTAATACGGGCATTAAACTAACTTGGGTTACGAGGCAACGTTCTCGTTATAACCGAAAGTAGAGGAACTAGAAAAAATCTGAACATGGTGGGATTCGAACCCATGATCTATGCCTCATCATATGCCCGGGCAAGATGTAAATCGTGGGTTGAAATCCTGCTAAGTCAGAATTTTTCTAGATCCTCCACGATAGGCTACATCGATCTTCCTAGGGCGGGTCGTTTATAGTTGATAGTTTGAAATATCGTGGCTGCCTCAGCCTGATGATGATTAACCCAGGCCACTAGGCGTGCAGTATCACTTACCACGGCCTTTCAATCGATTGTGAGTGTTGTGTGTAAGTACAGTACATGGCAATAAACAGAATGAAAAGAAAAGAAATTATAACGTGAATTAGCAACGCTATTAGCAACGCTATGAAGCTTTAAATGACCTACTAATATTCATGAAAACCACCGTCTTGGTTTTTAAATTAAAAAAATAAAATGCTTCAACTCAAACTGCCATCCCAGGAGCTACTAATGCTCCTTAATTAGCAAGCAAAATGAGTTTGTCAGTCGCATCTCTACGTCAGCATGGTTGCGAAAAGAAAACAAATGAAAAGTGCTTGAGCTGGGAGAAGAGGGGGGGGGGGGGGGGAGAGGAGTGGTGGGGGAAAGTATAAAGAGCCCCGCTGACGGCAGATTCAGCCTATTCGCAGGTGAGGGTCACCAGCAACAGGTGATTCGTTGCAGCCTGCAGCGTCCGGGGTAGACATGTTTCCGCTCTGCGTTGCTATAGCGACGGAGTTGAGATGTCCCCTGGGTAGGAAGCTGGGCTATGAACGGAAAGGTGAAAAGTTCGAAGTCTATTATGGTGGATTTTTTTCAACTGGAAAAACCGTGCTTTCGTTACCATAGCGACGAGCTTTTTGAGATATTCCGGTAGTTAGGACCCAAATTGTATATGAAAGGCTTAAAAGTAAAATTATTCCATTCTCGGGCTTCTTATCTACAATAGTAGAATATGCAATGTAAAAATCAATTATTATTAGGCTTAATCGGATATTTAAGAGCAGAGTACCCGCTAAGAGTTTTTTGTACAAATTCATTTTTCACAGAAAATATCGATAGTAGAACCATCAAAAATACTGATGAAATTAGAAGAAATTATTTTTTACATTTCGATGTACGACATGTGGTCTTCGCTAATAATTGGTCACAGTACTTGAACTTGACTACCATGCCAATAGTTTTTTTTTTTTTTTTTGCTTTTTACAAACCAAACTCATCTGCGTTAGAAAGAGGTGCTTATCATGTATCAAAATACTCAGAAAACTTTCTTCTTTAGTTCTAACATCTTTAGCAACGCTAGGATTAATATTTCAAGAGATATTTGAATTTTACACTTTTAAATGGCATGTAGAGTAGTGGTACAGACTCCGACTTTCACCCGAAAGGTTGTTGGTTCGAGTCCCACACTTGCTATGTTTTCTGGTCATGCTTTGGAGGGCATGTAAAGTAGGTGGTCCCGGGTCTTCCTAGTTGAGTGTAAGAGAAGGCTTTATAGCCCTAACACCACTAGGTTGGCTAAGTAGTAGAACAAAAAAAGTCAATTTTTTATTTATTTATATAGCTTTTCCCCCTCCCATTGCCCTTTAAGAGAAGGTACAGGTAACAATGGAACAGAGGTTAAGAAACGGAAACTAACATACTTTAGTCATTTTATGAAGAACGAAAAGTATCGTCTTCTGCATGTAATCATCCAAGGGAAGATAGAAGAACTGAAGGCTCTTCTCTCGGTAGAAGAAGAATGTCCTGGTAGAAAAACCTGAGGTGGTGGTTTGGCAAGTTGAGTGCTTTTCCAAGGTCCAAATTGCCAAGATGATCGCCAATATTTATTTAAAGGAGAAGAACTCTTCATAGCAATACAATTTGAATAAAAAATGGTTCAGCCCAAAATATACTGTATGTAGGAATTGTTGCATATTTTCCTTTTTTTCGGAAAACGAAAACAGTAAAAAAACATTAATAATGAAACTGCAGCTGGGGAGACTGTATGGATGCAGCTTTTCCGAGCCCAGGGACAAAATTCTATGTGACTCCATCTCCTCTTCCTTTTCAGCAATTTCTATTTACTCCCTTTTTTTCAATCCCTTCCGGCGACCTTTTTTGTAGCTCCTACCACCCTTACTCAACGGCCATACTTTCCACTTGTCCACTTCTCCTTTTTTTGCGTAATTTGATTCAATCCTTTGAAGCTTTCACTTAATTGACACGTACTTGTCGA
Source organism: Psococerastis gibbosa (assembly GCA_963971405.1). NCBI lineage: Eukaryota > Metazoa > Arthropoda > Insecta > Psocodea > Psocidae > Psococerastis > Psococerastis gibbosa. The sequence continues at coordinate 8,424,764 of OZ020489.1, forward strand.
ATTTTCGTTTTTTTTCATCCCGAGAATTTATTTTCTAACTAAAGTGGTGTAAAGCGTCGGGGAACGGGAAATTGTAGAGCAATACTTTATACACAATTTCATAAAGTACTTTTAATTTTTATATTTATAATTTTGATGAAATTTAGCATGTAGGTTCACAAAAATCATACCTCGAGACAATTTTTTTATTTAGGGCTATCTCAATTTGGGGGGGGGGGGTTCCTTTTCAAAAAACTCCAAAAAAACTATAAAAAATTATTTATCCAAAACGGCTCCAACGATTTCTTATAAATTCACATATATTGTAGTCGCTGTTAATGTTGACAAAATGCGGAGGGTCGCTTGCCCCTTGATAGTTTGCTTCTGGGGGTACAAAAATAAAAATAACTAAATTTTAATGAAAAATTACTGAAAAATAATTTTTCTGTGAAACCTTTCTATCGATGATTTCTACCTTCAGGCATGTTTTAGGTGTTAAATTGAGTAACGAGACCGGACAGATTGCTTTCCCAAAAAAATACTTGGTTTTGTGAAAAAAAACAGTTTTTGAAAAAATGATAGAAAATTCACGGTCAAATACATTGCGTGCCCTGCCATTATTGCTGTGTGGTAATGTGTTGGTCTGACCTATCTAGAATTTACCTCACCTCCAGTGACGTCAGGTGGACAACCGCCCGCCCCCCCCCCCCCTCCCCGAGATATCGGAAATTTATCCGTAGGAAAATTATTTACCATGAAATTACACATTTTCTCTAGCTACTACTTGATAAATTGGAAAGCATGTTCGAGTAAACTAAGACCGGTTCTTAATTTTTGTTACCGTAGATTTTACATAAAAATGATTCAGGGCTAAAATTTCGCGTATAATAGAAAAGCTATAAAAACTAAAAAAAAAAATGAAGCATTATTTTAAAATTGCTTAGTTATTTAAATAAAAAATATGAGGCATTCAATTTTCGACTGCCAATTTCCTACGAGACATTAACTTTTAATTAACAAATAAAATATTACCTATATTAAATATGACTGAAATGAAAATATTCACTATGTTACTATACAGCAGAGTGCAGATCAGAGAGCGCGTTGTACATTTCGAGTATAATTTAGATCTGTTGAACAATAATAATTATCGAAAATTTCAACGCTAATTTCACTTCAAAGAGAATTCCCCAGCCCCCCAACATGCTTTTCCACTACGTTACTCATTGGGTCGATATACCGTACACAGTATACTGTACCGTGATGTATTAATATACAGGTCAACTAACGCTACAAAATGCACTTGCCGTTGCCTATACGCTATAGAGAGCATCCTTATCCTATACTATATATTATCGGGGGGGGGGGGGGGGCGGTCGTCGAAATCTTTCCATTTACTTAATAAATAGCCAATTCAAGTGTAGAGATTGTATCTAGTTTAGGAGGGGCAGTAATTAACAATCTCGTCACGTTAAGCTGGCCATTCACGAGGGCCCCAAACGGACTCGCGCCAAGCCAAATGGCGCGTCGGGTTCCATTTGGCGTTAGCACCATTTAGAGGGGTCATCAAGACTACGCTGAAACAGTCGCTCCAAATCTTTCAAATTGTACATTGAAAAACTACCTCTTCCATATCGTCACACTGTACAATTTGAAAGATTTGGAGCGACGGGTTCAGCGTAGTCGTGATGACCCCTCTAAATGGCGCCAAATGGAACAGGACGCGCCATTTGGCTTGGCGCGAGTCCGTTTGGAGCCCTCGTGAATGGCCAGCTTTAGAATTCAAATGTTAACTTTTTAAGAAGATAGAGCATACTATATAAAAGGATGTGTTTTCTTTTTTTAACCGTAAACAAATAATAACTGCACTTAAGCCTTGCACCTGTTGCGCCACCTGCAGCCTGATCATGGCAATTATAATACCGGTATTTATTTAATCTCCTAGTATTAAAAATGTAAACAAGATAATTTTATAATGGAAAGTGCTATTCAAAATTTGTTTGTTTACATTTTTAATACCAGGGGATTAAAGAAATACCGGTATTATAATCGCCATGATCAGGCTGCTGGAAAGTATTACTAAATTCGAATTTTTTCAAGCTACATTTTTCATAGCTGAGGTAACTGAACCTTTCGCTTGGCAATGGCCCGGGTAAACCTAAGTCGTCTCACACAACCAATAATTACTAACAAACACCTCCCCCCCCCCGCCGGACTCGTATTTGTAGTTGGTACAATTTATACGGAAACAATACAAATAATGCCCGAAATCCATGGGGTCGTTAGCATTGGACAAGGGACCTATTGGCCACTATAAGTAGACCTGGGTCCATAAATTGTCCTTAAATAAATAATAACACCCCCTCCCCACTAACTCACCCCCCCCCCCCCCCCGCAAATCTCAAACGAAAAACCCTAATTATCCATAATTTATTCCCCTAGCCCTTGAGGGCTCGTTAAAATAGGAAGGGAAATGGAGCAAAGGCCTAAGTGCTGGCGATTTTCCAAGTCAATTTTAATGACGAAAGGCCCTTAATTAACTTAGGGGTTTCCCATTCAGGGTGTGGAATCGTTTGCAAACTTTGAAACAAACATTAAGAAGCCATTCTACTGGAGTGTCGCAGATAATATTATCACTTAAGATTAACGCGAACTTGGTTAAGTCATGCTTTCGCCTGTTACATTGTCTCAATAGTAAGCTTGTCTCAGTTTGTCCACTATCGCATGTAGCCGGTGTAGGTTGACACCGAGAACGTATACCAGTTGGCCAATGGCCAACAATTCGTACGGAAACATAACAAATGACCTAACTTGACATAGGTTGGCGCGTCCAGCCCGGGGGGACTTTTGGCCGCTGCCACTACACCATGCCACCTCGGACGATCTTCCGCCGCTCGCTTCCAATCCCGGGTGCCAGTGGCGAGCACATCTTCGAGTACTTGTTCTCTCCAACTTAGTCTTGGCCTACCGCGACGCCTAGGGTGGTTGAAAGTGTCTTCGAAAGCTAGCTTCGGCGACCTCTCCGCTTGCATACGGTGTACATGACCCAGCCATTGGATTCGACGCCCTTTTAGTTCTGATGATATGTTCGGGGAGTCGAATAGGGCATGTATTTCGGCATTGTGCCTAATCCTCCAGACACCGTTCTCCCATCTACCGCCGAAGATAATGCGAAGCAAACATTACAAATAATGTCCAAAATCCATGTGCTATTGACATAGGATGAGGGACCAAAGGGCTAGGTTCATAGAAAGTCTTTCGGGACATTATTAATTGTAAGCATATCTCTGCTTGTCCATTATCCCGCATAGTCGGTGTGGGTTGACATCGAGGACGCAGTCTGTTAGAGGCAGAAATACACTATACTAATAATTTCTGATAAATCAGTCACGTAATAAGGCTTTACCTTTCTACAATGATCGTTGAGTGGTTCACAGATATCTAATGTTGGTGGCGGAACGGGTTAAGGTACGGTCCCCAGACAAATTAAAACCTAACATTATAAATAAATAAATAAATAATGAGTTTACGTTCTATTACTTAGCCAACCTTGCGGCGTTAGAGCTATAAAGCCCTCTCATACACTCAACTAGGGACCGCCTGTATTACATGTTGCAGGTTGAGAAGCTAGTATGTAATAAATTGACCTCGGAAGCTCAGTAGCAACTGGTTGCCAGAGAAGATGCAAACCGCAGCTATTGATGAAACGTTCGGAAGCACATTTTCAGATCGACTACGACCCCTACGGCTCTTCTGTTGTGTAATTTATCAGTAATTGTACCCGGCTATAGGGGTACAGGCATGTTTTCAAAACTAAGTGGCATTGGCAACACAGGAGGGGGGAGGGGGGCATTTGGAGAAGGGGGGGGGGGCGTTTGGAGAAGGGGCGGGGGGGAGTGCCGACAGGAAATTGAACAGGGACAGATTACCATGAAAGCTGTTATATCGCCCCAGCTGCTGCAAATTTGCAAATTTTACCAAAATGGACCCGCAGCACAGTTTGTTGCCCATTTTTCCTAAATACCATATTTATTTTCTGTTAGAAAGACAATTTGAAAATATAATATTTAGATTATTTTACATGAACACAACACAGCCACAGGTATGTTTGTTTATTTACAAATAATTACGTATCGCTTTCATTGGGCACATTTCTTCTGTAACAGGAGAAATAAACAACAGCAGGCTGATCATGGCGATTATAAATACCCTGGTCATCCCGTGACTGGAGACCGTTATCAATAAGGCTGCTAGTGTAGCCTGCACAAGATAAGTACGCAATTTGGCGGGGAAAAACAGTGATAAGTGTAGCCTGCACAAGCTAAGTACAGAGGTTTTGACCGGGTCCAGGTATCCGTTCTGCTATGCTGCAATGTGTAAGACTTACTTACTTATCTCTGATAGTTGGCTTATGGTTAACGGGTGCCTCATAAGGCATAATATGGCTCCCGCCGCTCCGGTTAATGTATTTCTATGACCCTGGTATTAAAAATGTAAACAAGATAATTTTATAATGGAACGTGCTATTCAAAATTTGTTTGTTTACAGTTTTAATCCCAGGGTATTATTTAAACCCCGGTAGTATAATAGCCATGATCAGCCTGCAGCTGAAGTTCTGTTGTTTATCTGAATACACGTCGACGTGTAAATAAGAACCATTATTAAATGTGGTTCCTATGAGGAAGGATGTTACACTTTATTAATGATTTTTTATTCCTTTTTAACAGGTAAATAACTTTAATATTGTAACACAACTTTTTTTTTTTTTTTTTTTTTTTTTTTTTTAAAGGCGCGGGACTCTTTCGAGTATTTGCGCCGGTCGGTGTGTGTGTGTGTGTGTGCGGAAGTCATGGGTGTTTTAGAATGGTTTTGTCTACGGTCTACAGGTGGGGCATGACTCCGGTCTTGCTTAGAAAGCTTAACGTTGCCGTGACCGGCCCATGCTTGTCCCCTAATAAGTTTGGCAGGGTGTGTGGTTTCGGTAACGAAAATCTGCCCGCTGCGTATATAGGGCATTCGGTAATTATGTGTTCCACTGATTGTGGAACTCTGCACCTGCTGCATGTAGGGGGCTGGTCACCAGACATCAAATGTCGATGGGTAAGGCGGGTGTGCCCTATGCGCAATCTGGCAAGAGCAGTCTCTTCTGATCGATTTAGGCGATATGAGGTTTGCCAATCCCCAATAACTGGTTTGATGCTTCTTAACTTATTATTAATGGTGTCTCGCCATGCAGCCTGCCAGGCATTTTTGGTTTCCCTTTGGATTATATTGAATACATCTGGTAAAATGGTTGTGGCCCAAGGGGCGGCAGTCATGATTGCCGCCTCTTTAGCTGCCGCATCAGCTGTGCTGTTTCCTTGTATACCCACGTGGGAGGGTATCCAATGGAAATGCACTTTGGAGTTGGATGGCAAGTCTTTTAACGTTGATAATATGGCATTCGCCAGCGGACACATAGTGCTTGTATTTTCGATGGTTTTTAAAGCACTAAGGCTGTCAGAAAAAATGACTGCTTGAGGCAACCTGTCCGCGACGATACGGAGAACGGCTTGATATAAAGCGAAGAGTACTGCTGTGTAAACTGAGCAGTGCTGCAGCATTGGGAACATATGGATTGATCCATTTAGGCAGTAAGCAGCTCCGACACCCCCGCCCTTACCCATTTTGGCGCCGTCAGTGTAGATGTGATACCATGAGGCTCTTGGGTAGTTGAAGACCAAGTCCCTGAACATTGCTAAGTACAAATGAGGTGGCGTGTCTTTTTTACACATGTTATGCAACTTATATGAAATTTTTGGAGGGGTAATCAGCCAGTACGGTTGAGTGTGGGTTCTTTTTGGGTGGATATCAGGAAGTTTGTGACTAAGGGAGTGCAGCAACAATTTGTTACGGTAGTGTACTGGTTTTGACGACCTGACGCGACTTTGGTACTTCGCGTGATGCTGCTCTGTAGTCACTGCTGGAAATGAGATACTGTTAGGTTGATGAATGATTTTTGTACAAAATTTCAGCATTAGTAAATTTCTTCTACCAGCAAGGGGTGGCTCGTTTGCCTCAACACAGATACTCATTATAGGGCTAGATTTAAAGGCGCCGGTACATATTCGGATTGCTTGATGGTGTACTGGGTTTAAGCACTGTAGCAGATTTTCAGACGCGGAGCCATAAATGAAACAGCCATAGTCAAGTTTTGACCTTACTAGGGTCCTATAAAGGTTTAATAGAGTATGCCGATCAGCACCCCAGTGAAAGTTGCTGACCACTTTAAGTAAATTTAGCGATTTTTCTGTTTTGGCTTTGAGCTGCAAAATATGTTGCTTCCATTTGAGTTGTCGGTCAAAAATGAGCCCCAAAAATCTGTGGGATGTCGCTATAGGGATACATGTATTATTTATCGTGAGCTTGGGCTCAGTATAGCACCGTTTCCTGCAGAAATGGACCACTTTGGTTTTATCTGGGCTAAAACGTAAACCAGTTTGCTTTGACCATTGCTCCAGGGATGATAAAACCGGTCTTAGAACAGATTCTATGTGAGGTATTGTAGCACCGTAATAAAATAATGCAAAATCATCGATATACAAGCATGACATCACTTTAGGCGGAATCGTTTTAGTAATAGAATTGATTGCAATATTGAAAAGTGTGCAGCTTATTGCTGAACCCTGTGGTGTTCCATTTACAAGTGTTTTAGGGGATGAATAGGTTGCTTCACATTTCACTATGAATGTGCGGTTCTGCAGAAAGGCACTCACAAACAGTGGCAGATTACCTCTTATTCCCCACTGATGTAATTGTTGTAGGATTACGATTCGCCAAATTGAGTCGTAAGCTTTAAAAATGTCGAAAAAAATGCCGACCACGTGGAGTCGATTTATGAGACCTTCTTGTATGTAGGTAGTGGCCCGTAATAAATGGTCAGTTGTAGACCGGCCTTTTACCGAGCCACATTGTATAGGTGTAATCAGTGAGTGAGATGTCAAGTGATACATAAGTCTTCCGTTTACCATACGTTCAAATAATTTTATTAAGGTGTTAGTAAGCGAAATAGGACGATATGAGGCAGGGCATGTGGGGTCTTTGCCCGGCTTGAGAATGGGGACCACTATACGCTTTTTAACCACGAGACAGGGATTATGTGGGTTTTCCATATATAATTGTATAGTGTAAGTAGGTAGGTGAGGTAGGGTAGGGGAAGGTGTTGAAGAAATGGATATGGAATATTGTCTGGGCCTGGTGAAGTATTTTTATTTTTAATAGATTTTAAGGATTGTGATAGTTCATTAAGATCGAATGGTTCATTATAGTTAGCATAGTCACCACCCGTAAAATCTAGGGAGGTTTTTTCCAAATTCTGCTTATATCGGAGTGAAGCTAAAGGAATATTATCGTCACTGGATAAGTCAGAAAAGTGATTCGCTAACTTATTTGCTATATCAGCGTGATTTTTGTATGTGACGCCTTCAATATTGAGTGGTGAAATACGGTGACTGGTCCTACCTCTTATGGTTCTTATTCTCCTCCAGATTTCCGTCGAGGGAGTACTTATTGTCAATGAAGAAACATATTTTCGCCAGTAATCCGCACGGGAATTTTTAAGTATGTTTCTAGTTACCGCTTGCTGTTTTTTTAGTTCTAGCAGGTTGTTTGCTGTGGGGTTGCGATTAAATTTATTATAGAGGATACACCGTTTCTTTACTTCGATGTTACATTGTTCCGTCCACCAAGGTAGGGGAGTCTTTTTGTTACCAGGTATTCTATTCATCTTTATTGAGCTTAAAGCTGCAGTAATGATGTTTTGTTCAAAAAGGTGTGCTATGTGGTCTATATCTAGGCCAGTGGCATTATTTGGGATTAGGGGTGGTGGGGGGCCTAACGCAAGTTGGTATGCGCTCCAGTTTGCATTTTTTAATTTCCAGGACAGGTGAAAATGAAGCGGTGGCATGTTTGTTGGGGTAGTGTATGTTAATATGATAGGATGATGGTCACTTCCACATTGATCATCAAATACCTGCCATTGGAAGTCACTGGTAATAGTTGGGTCTGTGAAGGTAAGGTCGATGGCAGATCGTGTACCCCTTGTAGACAGGTGCGTTGGGGCGCCATTATTTAGCAAATGTAGTGTGTTTGCATGTATTATAGCCTCGATTTCTTTTCCTAAAGTATCCGCAGTTAGCGTGGGGCTTGACCACAGAGGTGAGTGCGCGTTAAAGTCCCCGGCGAGGCAGAAGGGATGCCCCAGTTGCTGAATAAGCTGGTTTAGTTCCGCTCTGGTTACCCGGAGACCTGGTTTTAAATAAACGGAACATAGGGTAACAGGGTAATTGAGGGTTGTTCGGATGGCAACAGCTTGAAACCCGCATGTGAGGGGGATGCGTACTGCTGATAGGTGACTTTGTATGTATATTGCTGAGCCTCCTTTACTCCTACCCTGGGACAAATCATTGTCTGCAAATACTTTATAGCCCTGTAGCATTGAAATGCTCTGAGTTTTGGAAAAATGAGTTTCCTGTAATAAGAGTGCAGTGGGATTGAATTTATGTACTAGCTTTTCAATTTCCTCGAGTTTTCCTTATAATCCGTTGACGTTCCACTGTATGAAGGTATGCGTCATATCTGTAGGAAGGGGTCATTTTCTTCGGTAGTTGTGGACATTGGAGCATGTACTGGAGAGTTATTTGGCAGTGGTGAAAAATTTAGTTCCGTGACACACTCTGACTGAGGCATATGCAAGGTGAGATTATTTTTATTAGCTTTCAGTCTACCAAGAGGGGTTGTTTTTGGTAAACTGGATTTAGATACATTGGTTTTGGGGGATCTTTTTCCTGTTTGTGCCATTTTCTTGGTTGGGCTGCTTAAAGCTAATGGGTGTATAATTTTAGCAAAAGCGCTTTGGGCTAATGTTTCCACCATCTTTGTAAGGGCACTTACCTGTTGTGTTAGTGCCTGAATCGCAGGTAGGACCGCTGTGCAATTCGTGCACGTTGGGTTTGGAGGTGGGGGGTGTGAGGTCGGTGTCACAACTTGTACGTAATAATTATGTAATTACCATAATTACTATTATTAAATGTGGTTACTATGAGGAAAATTTTATGTTATACTTTATTAATTAATTCTTTCTTTTTCAATATTTTCATCATGTAACATAACCCTTTTTGACGTGTATTACATAGAAATACTCATGGAACACACATTAAAAATATGAAAATATAACCTTTTTCTAAGTAAGTAATTTTTGCACCTGTACGTTAGGGTTAGACGGTTAGAGGAATAAAGGAATAGTTCAGTTAGTAGAGGACTAGACTATGAAACGGAAGTTGGAGGTTCGAGGCTCAGCATAGAAGAAAAGAGTTTTCCCTCTGGCTAGGGCCCACCCAACACTAATGGGCCATATAGTGGCCCATAGGTCCCTTGTCCAATGCCAACGACCCCATGGATTTCGGACATTATTGCTTTCCAATTTATACGTAGTATAAGGAACGTTCCAATATCCTTATGATTTGTAGAAAATAATCATTTATTAATGGACTGACTGAATAAAAGGTGATAAATTGTAAATTTATTTATGGTGTATAAACCCTCTATTAACCTAAGGCTTAAATTTTTATTTATTTTTAACTTTGAAGGTTAATAGTTTTATTTAACTTAAAGTCTTATTAAGAAATAAGGTTAAATAAAAATAAGGAGAAACATGAAATTATTAGGTTTATATTTCTAAATAAATTATGTCTAAAATTTATGTTAATGAAATATTTTTCGGTAAACTTTGTGATGGTCGAAATTTTCGATTCCGAGATTTCAACGGATTTACTCGTTTTGAGGTCCCAGGAACCCAAAAAAGTGGTTTTTACGAAATGTCTGTCTGTCGCTCTGTCTGTCTGTCTGTTCATCGATTTGCGGGCAAACTACTCGGTGGATTTTGATGAAATTTAGCATGTAGGTTCACAAAAATCATACCTCGAGACAATTGTTTTATTTAGGGCTATCTCAATTTGGGGGAGTTTTATTTTCAAAAAACTCCAAAAAAACGTCTAAAAAAATTATTTCTCAAAAACGGCTCCAACGATTTCTTTTAAATTCACATATATTGTAGCCGTCTTAAATGTTGACAAAATGCGGGGGGTCGCTTGCCCCTTGATAGTTTGCTTCTGGGGGTAAAAAATAAAAATAACTAAATTGTAATGAAAAATGACTAAAAAATAATTTTTCTGCGAAATCTTTCTATCGATGATTTCTACCTTCTGGCATGTTTTAGGTGTTAAATTTAGTAAAGAATCCGGACAGGTTGCTTTCCCAAAAAACTATTTGGTTTTGTGCAAAAAATTATTTTTTGAAAAATGATAGATAATTCGCGCTCAAATGCATTGCGTGTCCTGCCATTATTGCTGTGTGGTAATATGTTGGTCTGACCTGTCTAGAATTTATCTCCCTTCCAGTGACGTGGACAACCCCCCCCCCCTGAGATATCCGAAATTTAACAATAGGAAAATTATTTACCATGAAACTACTCATTTTCTCTATCTACTAATTTTGATAAATTGGAAAGCATGTTCGAGTAAACTCGGACCGGTTCTTTGTAATGTTTCCGTATGAACTTTTGGCCATTGGCAAACTGGTATCCCAATGACAACCTACACCGGCTTCAGGCGATAATAGAGAAGCTGAGACCAGCTTACTCTTGACGCAATGAAACAGGGAAAAACATGAGCGGTAACCAAGTACAGATACGAGTCGTATTATAATTGCACACTTGTCTTAATGAATTGTGAAGTATGCAATAATTGATTTTAAAGTGGGAGAGAATAAAAAAAAAACTAGGCTTGCGAAATGTCTTCGTAACGTGGTTCGGTAGTACAATACAGTACAAAACTGTATTGCGCCACATCTATTAAATGCAATGTATGGGTATTCAAGATTAATCACAGATACAACTGAGCTATTCTGCTAATCAGCTTGTAATAGTAATCAGTGTACATGATACTAATTATCAGTTAATCAAATACGGTAGGTATTTGACTGTTTGAGGTTAATTCTGCCATCGATTTCGAATGTAATCACGATCCCACCCTGCCACCGAGCATCAACCAATGATCATATCTCGGAACTAAATTCTGTAACCGTAGAACCAACGCTATAAAATAATTAATTTTGGGAGTACGTTTAAGTAGGGCTCTATAATCCCTTTTAAAGTCTGGTGTATAAGCAAAGCATTGGGTGTTTACCTATTTATTTTTAGAAATTTTTAGTGGTTTATTTATTATTTTTTTTTTTAAAAACGTTCTACCAATTACGGAAGTGCTTCATCAAAAAATATTAAAACGTGTTTTCGTTCTTTTTAATCTTTTGGGCCACGACGCAAGTCCCCTTCACAGGGTGCACTTAGTGTGGCCCTTGGATATTTATTAATTGTATTGCGTTTTTTTTATTTTTATTAATATACACTTACTTACTTACTTTTACTTTCTTGCAATACTTACCATATAGGATTCAAAATGGCGGATGGCAATACCCGGGTATACAGTGCCTTCGTTTAAATTAAGGCACTATATACCCGGGTATTGTTATCCGCCATTTTTTATCCTACAATTCCTATATGATAAGTATTGAAGTAATAAGTTAAGAAAGAAAAAGATTGAAAAGAACGAAAACACGGTTTATTATTATTTTTATTAAACACTTCCCTAATTGGTAGAACGTTTTTTAAATGATAGTAAATAAATAACGATACATTTCTAAAAATAAATAGGTAAACACCCAATGCTTGGCTTATACACCAGACTTATAATGGATAAAAAATGGCGGATGACAATACCTGTCTAATATAGAGCTCTAGTTTAAATTATCCTAAATAAACAAATAAATAAACAAATAAATAAATAAATATTGACATTTTGCTCAATTACTAAGCCAACCTAGCAGAGTTGTTGTATTTCCTTAAGGACGTTTTATGGACTATTTAAATTGGCCCATTGGTCCCTAGTCCAATTCCAATGACCCCATGGATTTCGGACATTATTTGTATTGTTTCCGTATGAGTTTCTGGCCATTGGCTAATTGGTAAATATCTTCGATGTCAACCTACACCGGTTTAGAGCGATGGTGGACAAGGTGAAACAAGCTTACCATTGACGCAATGCAACAGGTGAAAGCATGACTAACCAAGTACAGACACGAGTCTATCTAAGAGGGGTATTCCATATACGTACAACGTCAACGAAAAATTGAAAAATGACGTTTTAGCAGACATTAAAGACATACTAAAAATTCTGCTACCACGTCAATTTACGTCATTTTGACGTCATTTTTCAATTTTTCGTTGACGTTGTACGTATGTGGAATGGGCACCTAAGCAAGACTTAACCAAGTTCACGTTAATCTTAAGTGATAATCTACGACACTCTAGAGAAATAGCTTCTTAAGGAAAATAATAAATAAATAATAAATAAATATTGACTGTTTGTTCTATTACTAAGCCAACCTATCGGAGTTACGGCTAGATAGCCCTCTCTTACACTCAACTAGGAAGGCCCGGGACCACCTGCTTTACATGCCCTCCATATAGCAAGTGAGGGACTTTTCGGGTGAAAGTCAGAGTCTTTACCACTGCTCCAAAGGTCCTGACAAAATTGTTAAATTCTTGGATCAAGATCAAATAGTTTCTGCCTACAATTGCGTGCTAAGATTTAATTAAATGCTTGGGACTGGTATCGGTCGGACTTTATAGCTCAGTGCAAAGACATACTGTATTTTATTTCAAATTTTCAATGACTCAGCTGTTTTATTTTCTTATTTCTATTTGGCCCGTGGACCACCTGATATATTGAATGTCCAAGTACCACAGGTGACAATGTAACTACATAGGGTTTCAGGTACACTGATGAAATTTTTAGAGTAATACAATATATACCTTAAAAAGACTCGGTTCCTTAAAATATTTGAAAATCTCTGCCTTAATCAAAAACCTCCAAAACTAGGTCGTAGAATAAGATAGAAATAGTGCATTTAATTGTCAATATCCGTGAGTTAATTTGACTTGAAATTGACAAATCCAGCTGGAGATTGGTGTAATTTGATAATCTTGAAGCTACTTGCAACCCAAACATTAAATCAATTAACTGGTTATAAAGTATTTCTCATGATTTCTATTACCAAAAATTCAAATGCATATTTCGTTCACATCTAGAATTTCAAAAATTTTCCTCTTAATGAAAACTTTAGGAGTAAAATAAACGCGACTTAGATGAAGTAGCTAAGACGGATTGCTGGCCAAACAAGGTGGGACCGAATCCGAAATCACCGCATCAGACAAGACCTGCAAGTGGATTCCATAGGGAGAAGAATGGAGAACACGTAGCTGCAATGGTGTTGTGATGTTGGCAATACTGAAGAACTGAACTGACGCGACTCTGCCGTAGTAAATGTACATATAAATAACAAATATAAACATGCATTATAAGTAAACATTAAAATGAACAAGTTTTAATTTTGAAATATATTAAGAATTGTAAATAATTTGTCTAAATCTAAGGCAGAAAAAATTAAGAAACTCACAATACACAAAATTTCGTTCTAATCTATAAGCATTTCCGAGACCTGCAAGTTGATTCCATAGAGAGAAGAATGGAGAACAATCAGCTGCAATGGTTTGGCCACGTCCAATTGTAGAAAAATATATACGAGAACGTAAAACGGCAGAATTGAAGTGGAAGAAAGCAATAAGATATATATAGGTAATTAAAATGCATAGAACGTCTGAAAACTTTGGGAAGTAAAATAAACGCGACTTAGATGAAGTATCTGAGACGGATTGCTGGCCGAACAAGGTGGGACCGAATCCGAAATCACCGCATCAGACAAGACCTGCAAGTGGATTCCATAGGGAGAAGAATGGAGAACACGTAGCTGCAATGGTGTTGTGATGTTGGCAATACTGAAGAACTGAACTGACGCGACTCTGCCGTAGTAAATGTACATATAAATAACAAATATAAACATGCATTATAAGTAAACATTAAAATGAACAAGTTTTAATTTTGAAATATATTAAGAATTGTAAATAATTTGTCTAAATCTAAGGCAGAAAAAATTAAGAAACTCACAATACACAAAATTTCGTTCTAATCTATAAGCATTTCCGAGACCTGCAAGTTGATTCCATAGAGAGAAGAATGGAGAACAATCAGCTGCAATGGTTTGGCCACGTCCAATTGTAGAAAAATATATACGAGAACGTAAAACGGCAGAATTGAAGTGGAAGAAAGCAATAAGATATATATAGGTAATTAAAATGCATAGAACGTCTGAAAACTTTGGGAAGTAAAATAAACGCGACTTAGATGAAGTATCTGAGACGGATTGCTGGCCGAACAAGGTGGGACCGAATCCGAAATCACCGCATCAGACAAGACCTGCAAGTGGATTCCATAGGAGAAGAATGGAGAACACGTAGCTGCAATACTGATTGTGATGTTGGAAATACTGAAGAACTGAACTGACGCATATAACGACATATAAATAACAAATGTAAACACGCCTTATAAGTAAACATTAAAATGAACAAGTTTTAATTTTGAAATATATTAAGAATTGTAAATAATTTGTCTAAATCTAAGGCAGAAAAAATTTAGAAACTCACAATATACAATATTTCATTCACATCTAAGCACTTCTAGAATTTCCGAGACCTGCAAGTTGATTCCATAGAGAGAAGAATGGAGAACAAGCAGCTGCAATGGTTTGGCCACGTCCAATTGTAGAAAAATATACGAGAACGTAAAACGGCAGAATTCGGGTGGAAGAAAGCAATAAGATATATATAGGTAATTAAAATGCATAGAACGTCTGCTAAAATCTTAAATCAGGTTGTAATCTAGACGTGTTCTCGTGGAATAAATTATTAAACTTTCTTGGAAATGAAAACAATGAAAGTTGTGCCCACGCAACAGTAGGGGGGGGGGGGGTTCTAAATAAGTATAAATTTTGTATATAAGCTTTGAGAGTTGACGAATGACACTGGGTAAACCTTTTACTCCCTCTAGAGCAGTTCGTTGGTTTTATTTTTATTTTTATAAAGAACACGTACGTATAGCTAAGCAAACTCGGAAAGTCCTTCAAATTTCTGATATGGAGATTTTGGTGTCATTGGACTCGTCTGGTAGAAATCTATCTATTGAATTCACTATCAGAAGCTAAATCTAGCGTAGTTATTTAGTTTATTTTTTGTTTTAGTTATTATTGTATTGTGTTCAATATAAGTGCTATTCATTCATTCATTCATTTCTAGTCCAGCATAAAACTACTGCAAAAGTTGGGTTTAGAATATCAATCACAGAGTACTTAACTACAGTTGTTTGGCTTTCTTTAAAAATTAACTAAAATTAACATTGCGCAAATTGTTTCGATACCACTCACCTCTTCATATTAAAAATTATAGATATGTAATATGCATAATGTAAAATCAATGCCTCTTGTTGGAAACATTTACTTACAACAACTTGAGTCAGAGCAATTTAAAAAATGAACACCCCATTTCTACAATAGGGCTATTTAATGTACCCAATGGCCGTGTATTGAGGGCGTATACTAGTTTGCCAATGGCCAATACGGAAACAATATAATTAATTATCGAAGCCCATGGGGTCGTTGGCAGTAGTAGAGCCCTAATAGTGGTACAAGTAGGCATATAACTTCTTAACTCGTGTAAGTTATATAACTTCACTGTCAGGACATGTACAGTAGTGGTACAGACTCCGACTTTCACCCGAAAGGTTGTTGGTTCGAGTCCCACACTTGCTACATTTTCTGGCCATGCTCCGGAGGGTTTCTAAAGCAGGCGGTCCCGGGCTTTCCTAGTTGAGTGTTAGAGAGGGCTTTGAAACCCTAACTCCACTAGTTTGGCTTAGTAATAGAACAAAAAGTCAATATTTCTTTATTTCTTTATACATAGCAGAAATAGGGTGCCCAACGTTCAAGCTGCTCGGACTGCAGGTTGCTCCGAGTCAATGTTACCAACAAGTGGGAAGGAAAAGTGGGAGCTCCCCTTACATGTAGAAGAGCGTTTTTTTGACAGGTCAGCTTCGCAGACTTACAAACCACAAAATACGATACAAAAAAGAACCCGATCCTTACTCAAACCCATTGTGAGCTGTCTTGTTATAATTCAAAGGGGAATAATTTGCGGTCCCAAAAAACAACCAAAGAGATTTCCTGATGAAAAGGGGTAAGGGTGGTTAAGAAAAAACCATACATTTCCCCTGGGAAATAACCGCAGTGGAACTTGATTCTAAAAAACTCCTTTATTTAGACTCTAGGTAAATTTACAGAGTTCTTGAGTCTAGGGATTTTATTAGCTTACTTCTGTTTTGCATCAGTTTGTTTACATATAGAAATTTCTCCGCTATTTTTCTCCCTCTTACAATAATGATTAATTATAAGAGCTGCTGATATGTTTACAAGCAATGATTTTAAATAAAATCAGAAATTATTAAAAATGGTATAATAATAATAATATATAATCATTACTAACGATTCGTTAGTTTATTTATTTGGGCTGATATATCATTTTGGGCGTAAAATATGCTGTAAATAGTAACCTAATGGGTTGTAATGTAATGTAATATAATTTTTTGAAGGACTTCCTATGAACCCTTGTTCAATGCCCACGACCCCATGGATTTCGGACAGTATTTGTATTGTTTCCGTGTGAATTTTTGGCCATTGGCAAACTAGTGTACGTTCTCGATGTCAACCTACACCAGCTACAAGCGATAATGGACAAGCTGATACAAGCTTAGTAATGGAAACAATAAAAGTCCTTATTTATTTATTTATTTATAAGCTTACCATTAACGCAATGAAACGAAAGCATGACTTAACAAAGTACAGATATGAGTCACCATAATTGGTTGATTGTAAGAGTTGCCTGAAAGGCCCAAAATTCGCCCATATGGAAAATAAAGACAATTTTCTTTCTTTCTTTCTTTTTCGTTCATAATTTGGTTGTTTTGGTTTGTATCAGCAGCCTGATCGAGGCAATTATAATACCGGGGTTAAATAAATACCCTAGGATTATAACTGTAAACAAACAAATTTTGAATAGCACTTTCCATTATAAAATTATCTTGTTTACATTTTTATTACCAGGGGATTAAATAAATACCGGTATTATAATCGCCTCGATCAGGCTGCAGGTGAGATTTATTTTAATTAAGATAATTAACAAATAAATTTCTACCCTCTGTTATTGGTAGTCTTCTTTACAACCTTTAATATATCCTATTAATAGTGTTTTTGCTGGCTAAGGCAATTTAGAGCCCCCTGGGTTTGGATATGTCCTATACGGTTAGCTTGTGGTATTGGGCTGTCATTGAGTTTTCGTGCTACAGCGTTTTTTTAAACTGGAATATTATTTAAGAATTTACCTGCTCCAAACGAGAGGGGACAGTTAGAAAGCTGTTGCTCATGTTTGCCTTTCAAGTAGCAAGCAAAATAAATGGAGTTCTGTCGGACTTTACAACATCCCATCAACGCCAAGGATGTGGACATAACCAGCAAAGGCATTTCTGGGACATCAGCAGCCTGATCGAGCCGATTATAATACCGGTATGCAGGTAAATTCTTAAGTTTAAAAAAACGCTGTAGCACGAAAACTCAATGACAGCCCAATACCACAAGCTAACCGTATAGGGCATATCCAAACCCAGGGGGCTCTAAATTGCCTTAGCCAGCAAAAACACTATTAATAGGATATAGTAAACAGAGGGTAGACATTTTTTTGTTAATTACCTTAATTAAAATAAATCTCACCTGCAGCCTGATCGAGGCAATTATAATACCGGTATTTATTTAATCCCCTGGTAATAAAAATGTAAACAAGATAATTTTATAATGGAAAGTGCCATTCAAAATTTGTTTGTTTACAGTTATAATCCTAGGGTATTTATTTAACCCCAGTATTATAATCGCCTAGATCAGGCTGCAGGCGGTCGGTATCACCAACTATGGCGATCAGTACAATATTAACTTATTTTCGGTGTCAAAAATGTGAACAAAACAATTTGGAATACCACTTCCCATTATAAAATTATCTTGTTTACATTTAATACTTAATATTAAAATTAATCGCCGTAATAGGTCTGCAAGAGCTGTAAGCCATGTACTAAAAAGTAAGAAATCCACAAAAAGGCATATCAATTCCAAAACGTGTTTAATTGCCGAGGAATTCAAAATTCATAAAAAAAAATCCCATACTTCTACTGTAAATTGAAAATTTGAAATAGTTCGCCAACCGCGCTGCCCAATTAGAGGCCAAGCCAATACGTGTATGAAATTGAACGACCCCAATTTTCTGATGGGAATCAGATCACCACAGAATTGCATGGTTTTTGATTTCGACTTACTGAGCGACAAAATCATTCATTTTTCAGGAAGGAGTCTGTAGTAAAGTTTTCTGCAGATGTGGGGGAACCTTTCTGATAACAAGCGTCATAAACGAGACATTTACGAATTCGAAATGGAGCTTTAAAATGGTGAAAAGTGGAGGCATCTTATTTCCTATTCGTAACCCTTTCCAAACTAAACTGGCTACGCCATTTTGAGTCCTGCACAACAATAATAATAAACATATAGTATTTCAGCAAGTTTTATCTATTTTGAACTAAATTAAATTCTCTTTTAGCCGGCAATTCCACTTGTCAATTCTTCATCAATAAAATTGATGAGATTTTTTCTTTACTCTATATCATTGTCCATTTTAACTTCAGCATGTTAAAGTTGATCAATAATCATAGAGTAAAATCACGCTTTGCAAACAATAACAAACTAAAACTGGCGTCGTCTGGATATGATAAATAATTGTAATTAATTTCTTCAGAAAAAACGAATTATTTCATAATTTAAATCATTAAAGTCCTCCACTTGCTACATTTTCGGGTCATGCTTCGGAGAGCATGTCAAACAGGTGGTAAAAAAGTCTAAGAGAGGGCTTCATAGCCCTAACGTTGCGCTTAGTAATAGCACAAAAAAAGTCATTACGTATTATTATTAATATCAACCATGTTTGTCATATTGCAATAACAAATGATGGTAGATCTACATATATTCCTAATCCCAGCAGATCTCTGACTATTAGATATACAAGGGGTTGCATGTTCTGACAGTCTCTAGGCAACCCCAGAGCGACCATGTCAAATTAATATTCGTAAAGATCCAAGAGGTGAAAAGTGCCGAATTAATTCACAGCAAAGGATAAGTGGACAAGAGACAAAGGAGTGGACAAACTAACCCCCCCCCCCCGCGCTCTCTAATGCATGAGCCCCCCCCCCCCTGACACAAGGAATGAGTAATGGGTGCTCGGGACAAGGACGGAGCTGTCAGCGTTTCCGGGGCGAATTAACCCAAGGTACACATTCAGAATCATCCCCTGGTACCCCGAAATTAATATAGCCCCCGCTCCCCCGTACCTCCCTCTTGTTCTATCCCTTCAACCTGTTATTATAAAGCGGCCGGACATTTTGAGTTTGTTTACAGGAATGGAAAATTATTGTTTTTGGTTGTTTTAGGGGAAATCCTTCTGCCCACTACTATCCGACCACGATAGGATGGCACTTCTTGGAACACTTGGTCGAAGAAACTCGGTGTTCCGCTTAGGCATGTTTTCGAATAAGCAAAGTGTAATACATTATTTCGCTAAGGCAACTGGGCAGTTTTGTACCGAAAATCTGCATGCTTCATACTACATAAATTGAGTATCTAGTACACATTATATGGAACCCCAAGAATACAGTAAACATACTCATTTTCTGTTTAAAATTAATTAATTAAATAATTTTCAATTAATAAGTTTGGTAGGCCTTGGTAGACCCGCCGAACAAAAATTAAATCAAATATTTACAAAAATTGAAGATATTACATCTAAAAAAAACTATTTCGTGATTATTTATTAAAACTTTTCACTCAGGGGAAACCCCCAAGCCCCTCAGTGAGCAGTTTTATTAATGAGTCTTCGTCTGCTTAACTGCTGACAAAATGCGCAAATTTTTTGGCCCATTTTTTCAAAACGTTTACCCCGGGGGACCCTTGATGAAACGATATTAATTAATTTATTTATTTGTTTGCAGTTACAGTGAATCTTCGCAAGGAAAATTTTAATTGTAGGCTATTTCTTCAACAATTTTCCTACTACTAGGTTTCCCACCCACTTATCACAAGCAAGCGTACATACAAGCACAGAACCCAAAACTCCAAGTGCAATGGCGAATCAGTAGAATCCGGGATGATAGGCCGTGGTCGTTCTGAAAGCGTACTTCCAACTTTCGTCAACCTCGACTACGCCTCCACACACCCCCCCCCCCCCCCCGCAGCTTGGTATAAATATCAGTGCACATTCCCCTGCCTAAACAATAATTTACTTTTGTACCTATACTCGCATTTAACACAATAACTTATCCAAAGTACACTAGATACAATTCAGTTATCAAGAAACAAAAATTTTACAAGGGGATTACACACCCCCCCCCCCTCGCAACCGAAAAAATCCTAGATACTACTGCACAAGGGTACCTTGCTTAAATGTTGGGTAACATTATGTCATTAGATTAAGGATTATACTGTCTGTTTGATTAGATGCAAAAGTAACATACGGTTTGTTTATCAACGTGTGACAGTAGGCTGTCGTTTACATGTCAGATAAGCTCCAAATTGACAATTACTACTACGAGATACACTAATTGACTTCTGCCAACAAGGTCTCTCAATATTTTATACTATCACTTATTTTAATTGCATTGATAAGAAATTCTATGGAGGGAAACGGCGACAAAAATTGGAGGCCAATGCAGATCTGATTTATTTTAGTTAAAATATTATATCTCGGCGAAATTTATAGGAGAAAATTTAAAATTGTTTTGGGTTTTATCCTATAGTCTTTTTCTTCATTAAACAATATGCATTTTGAAACCAAAGACGTGGTAGAAATTCACACATTGCTAACCGCTCACACTACGCTTGAAAAGTCCCTCTAAAGAATACAATACGACACTGGCATGCGTTGGTACATGACGGTGCTTTACGGCTTACAGTATTACTAACATATATATTTCCAGCGATGGTGGGAACCATTCTTAGTTGTTATAAGCCACCACCATGTAGTATAAATAAATAAATAAACAGATGTGATATCAATGTTGGCATGAAGTTTACGCTAATGGCAGCCTCTGCCTCTGTCTCTGGATGGCTTGACCTACTTTGGGCCTGGTGGGCCGAACCTGCTGACGACCGTTGACAATGAGTACCTAGTTGGTAGCATTGTACAGCGAGAGTCAAAGGCGAATGGACGAACCCAGGCTCGGAGTGACCAAGGCAATCCGGAGGGCGAAGTTTTAGCCTGCCTTTTCAAAATATATCCACGTAGAATTCATTAGTCTCGTCTTCTTCTTTAGGGTAAGTATCTTAATCCTTTTGTATAGCAGATTTAGATGTTACATGGCACCATGGTACCTCAGATTCACCCTGACCTCGGAATCTGAGGAATCATACGACAACCAAAAGAAAACCTTCCAATTTGCGATGTGAAAACAAGGCAATAATGACTCACCTCTCACTAGCGATGGAGGAGTTCCTAGACATGGACTTGGGTGACATTTCGAAGTCCGAGTCACTCCGGTAGAGGAAGGACTCCCGCCGGGTGGGGAGATTCTGCAGGACGAGGCCAGCAGAAGGGGATGACCCGCCGTCCAGGGGGCTGCGGCCGGGAGATGCTCCATTTTCAACTTCGAAACTGAAAAAATAAAAACAAGGAAATGAGTCTTAAATTGTTCTCAAAGTAGCTAAGTTATAAACGAAATTAGAGGATATGGAAAAAACCAGGCTTGGCGGGATTCGAACCCACGATCTACGCCTAATTGGGGCGTCGTCTTAACCGCTGGACCACAAGCCCTTTATAACGAGGAGGTTACCTCTTCAACCAAAGTTAATTTAATGTCAGTGTTATACACCTAGGTATACTAATAATACTACAATGTATTAGCTAAGTTATGTTCGCAGCTAGCCACCAAATCGGTTGCCCATTTTTCTGCTTCCCAAGCACAGGGCAAAAGAGTGGCCTGGTAGTGGTTGCTTATTTAGTGGCAGCAACTATTCGCCCCGCCACCTATAGTCATCCTCGGGCTGCTGTGCCTTTTTCTAGACAAGCCTGCATCACTAGACTTGCCACCACACCCTCCGATTATGCCACTTCTTGGTCGGGGACTGCTTATTCGTTATATTCGCAGATAGCCACCATATCTAGTGGCCCTTTCGGTATCCGCCAACTGTGACCCCGCTAGTAGCCCGCAGCTCCAATTTTGGTCGTGTTACGCCCTAGGCATAACACAAGAGCATACGCTCTTCTTGGCCTAGGCTCAGGGCTGAGGACAGACGACAAACCTCTGTTGTGTAAATGTTATATCGGTCGTCACGTATGTCCTTAGCCATAATGTATAAATCACGAAACTTGGGTTCGAAGAGGCAGAGAGTTTGGAGAGTCTAGAGAGAGTCTAGAGAGTCCAGAGTGAGAACTACGAAGACAGAACTGATTCACCATGTGAGTTGATACACGGTGCAAGTAGGAGTAGCCTCCTATGGATGTATGAGTAAGTACGTTATCATGTAGCCCTTATGTAACTAAGTCCCCCCCCCCCCAATTCATTATGTTGTCCCTTGTCCCTTAACTTGAACTAAGGTTCGTCGTAATTAAGCACTCCATATTAAGTTTCCATCTCTATGTATTGTACACACACTCCAACTCATCTCATAACAGTCCTCAACACTCTCTCCTGTACCACGCAGGGTACTTCCTTATAACCATTCAGCACTAACCTACTTTCAGTTCATCCACTCTACAAGCCACACCCATACTACAAAGTGCTTAAGTTGTCCCTAAGTTGTTATGTGATATTAATGTTAAGTGTATTAATATAATATAAGGTATTTGGTACCATCCTATAAGTTTATTCGGAGTGTGACAGGTCGTTGGCAAGAAAAATGACCTGGATAACAACCTACACGGGCTACAAGCAGTCATGGGCAATCTGAGTAACGCCTTATGACGTCAGAGGCGCAAATGAGAAAATCCCTAATCTACCTCCTCGTGGTGAAGATGGAAGCGCGTAATGGGGACTGAACAGATAGGGGATCGAGTTTCAGCCGAGATAAGCGAAAAACATAGTTATTTCAGTGCAGGACACTCTTTTGTCCTGGGGTTGGGAAAATGGCCTCGAACGAACTCAATGAAGTGTCAATGGCATAAGGATGCAGAAGGCAACAACTGGATTACAATCCTTAGTATAGTCATCATGACTAAAATTGCCATGATGACAGCCAATCATAGATCAAAGAAGCGTTTGAGGAAGAGGAAGAAGCAATGAGTTCCTAGGCATGAACTTGGGAGACATTTTGCCGTCCTAGTCACTCCGGTAGGGAAGCGGGTTCTGCAGGACCACCAAGAGGCTGCGGCAGGCAAACGCTGGATTTTTAACTTCGAAACTAAAAAAATGGTTTGTGGCTCCCAGGATTCGTACACGTCGACAAATGAAGACGAATTCGAAGAGATAGCACGTCGCTACTGGTCAGCGCGTCACCAAATGGCCGAAATGCCAAGGGTGGGCGTTGGCTAGTAAGTAAGTAAGTAAGTAAGGATTCGTATCTGTACTTGGTTAAGTCATGTTTTCACCTGTGACATTGCCTCAATGGTAAGCTTGTCTCAGCTTATCGCTTGTATACGGCGTAGGTTGACGTCGAGGAAGTTTACCAGTTTGCAAATGGCCCAAATTGCATACGGAAACAATACAAATAACACCCAAAATTCATGGGGTCGTTGGAATTGGACAAGAGACCAATGGGCCACTTCAAGTAGCCCAAGGTTCATAAAATGACCTTCAAGAAGTTATTATCATACATTATATGACAAAACATGTAGGGTAGTGGTACGGACTTTCACCCGAAAGGTTGTTGGTTCGAGTCCTACACATCCCTCATTTTCAGGTCATGCTTCGGAGGGCATGTAAAGCAGGCGGGCCTTCCTAGTTGGTTGGCTTAGTAACAGAACAAAAAGTTCTTATTTATTTATTTATTTATATGTTGTTAACAGATATTTGAAATTCACCCCCTAATTTCGTTATATATTGTATCGAACGAGCTTATAACATCGAAGTAAATTTGAAGTGCTTTGACTGATTGAAATTTACACTTTGATCTCAGCATCTACTTAATGGAGCACTTACATTAATACATAAATATTTTATGCTCGCTGCGACGAGTGATACGTTAAAAGGAGTATGTACGTAAATTTAATTTACCTTTCTATACACTTAATATTCGCTCGGTAAGCAATGGAATGTGATATACAGTGCTACCGACATGCAGGTTAAGGTAAGTAGTATAGATACATTAGTGATTAGTAGATGCAAATGGAGATGGAGTCACAGGTGGCGAATAGCGAAAAGAACCAACCACCTGATAATTATGGTAGCTAATTACCGATTTAACGAACGAATAAGCAGCCCCGGCCAATCTACGCTTTTAAAATTGCCATGATGATCGCCAATCTTCGATAGTAGCGGCATTCGAAGAAGAAGAAGATATAAATGTACTCGGGTTGAAATCCCTTTTCCATTCATTTTTCCACGTCTTCCTTTCTGCAAAGCCTTTCAACAAAGTTAATTATGTACTGTTCTTCTTTAACACACGCTGCACCATGCGTATACCTGATTGGGGACTGCAAACCTGTATTTCACAACAAAAAAAACCGATCTCATACGATGCAATTAATAAGCACACCAGACAAAAACCTACCGGCGTAAATACTCTAAAGAGTCCGGCGCGTTAATATTAATAAAAATCCCTTTCGGCTATGGCCGATCAGGTGTAGGGAGATTCCGCAGACCCTGCTTTTCCTCTACGCTACCCAGAGGCGTAAAGTTTTAGAATGATGGCGGGGGCAAAACTAAGTAGACCTTATGACGTCATCAGGCAGGATTGAAGAAAAAATTGATAATATAATAGAAAAATTGTAGTGTTTTACGCATTTTTTAATAGTTGTAAAGTATAGCTGTAGATTTTACAAAGCTAAAAAAGAATGCTTATATTCATATTGCTGCAAAGGGGACTATGAAGTAAGAACCACGTCTTACAATGCTCAAAGCTGGGGGGGGGGAAGCCAAAAGGAGCTGGGGGGGGGGGCAAGTTGGACCGTGCCCCCCCCCCCCCCGCCCAACTTTACGCCCCTGACGCTATGTGTAATAGAAAATAAAAAAACTTCATTATTTTCCCGATCACAACATCAACACACAAAACACTCTTGTGTTCCAAACTATGACGACTATGAACTTTTACTTATTAAATTATTTTTATTTTGACTGGACGTCATCTTGAAATCGTTAATTTGTCGTAAAAAGTGTAGATTCCCATTATCGTAGATAATAATACGATCTTTCAGTCAGATTTTAATTTATTCCTCTGCGACCAATATTGACTGAGATATGAATTATATAAGTTTTCATTTTCAATCGGCCGCCATCTTATAACTAAATAGCGGATCTAGCTGGTTAACGAACTCGATCAAGGCATTTGTATGATCAATTTTTGTGCCAAGTTTCATCCAAATCGGATAATATTTACGGAAGTTAGAGTGTATCCTAAAATCGATATACATATATATATAACATTTTGAACGGAGGGTGGTTTTAGGCTCAAAGGGTCATGAAATGAAAAGTTGTGAAGAAATTTTCCGAAAGTCGAACATTGGTCGCCATCTCAATAGGTAGATGAATCTCCCTAAAAAATGTTTTTATATAACACACGAGAATAAAAGTGGGCATGGGAGATATAGGAATGCAAACTTTATAATAGGCCCGCTTAATCGGATTTTGGATGGTGGGTAAAAGATATTAAGAGGGCTGTAAAATGGAAATGAAATTTTCAAATGAATGGGGCGAGGGTTGAAAATTTAATTGGCGGGAAGCACCGTACTTCAATACTATGAAAAAAGAAAACACGAAATTCCCTCATTAGGAGCATAAGAGCCATTCGCTATGTAACTTGTGGTAAGTCTGTTCTCTATACCAACTCGACTAAATTCCGCTCAATGATAATAAAATAGAATAGACCGCGCATAACCATAAGCTAAGTATGGCCGACGGTCATGTAGGTGCTATTAGTCAAACTGTCGTGGGGGAAATGTTTCCAGGTTGTGACGAAGCAGTAGAATTCGGGATGATAGCCCTTGGTCGTTCTAAAAGCGTACGTCCAAACGTTTCGTCAACATGTGCGGTCGACATCATCAGTGGAACTTCTGGTAGTGCATCTTGGAGGCTCAGCAGGAGCTACTGCTTCGTCACGTAACTCCGGCGGTGAAAGCCCTTGTAATTGTTTCCAGGTTTCAGGGTTACAAACATAAAGAATCTGTCCGAGTTCACTCGAACATGCTTTCCTATTTATCAATAAAGTAGTAGATAGATAATTTCCATAGTAAATAATTTTCCTAGGGTTAAATGTTGGATCCCTCGACATGCGCCCTATTCCAAAGCACTGCATTTATCGATGGGACTGCATGTTCTAGAACATGCAGACCAATACATTACAACACAGTAATAATGGCAGGGTTCGCGTGAATTTTCCATTATTGCTTTCCAATTTATACGTAGTATAAGGAAAGCTTTGTGATGGTCGAAATTTTCGATTCCGAGATTTCAACAGATTTACACGTTTTGAGGTCCCAGGAACCCAAAAAAGTGGTTTTTACGAAATGTCTGTCTGTCTGTTCGTCGATTTCCGGGCAAACTACTCGGTCGATTTCGATGAAATTCGGCATGTAGGTTCACAAAAATCATACCTCGGGACCATTTTTTTATTTTGGGCTAACTCAATTTGGGGGGGTTTTATTTTCAAAAAACTCATAAGAAACGTCAAAAAAAATATTTCTCCAAAACGGCTCCAACGATTTCTTTTAAGTTCACATTTTGTAGACGTTATTAATGTTGACAAAATGCGGGGGGTCACTTGCCCCTTGATAGTTTGCTTCTGGGGGTGAAAAAATAAAAATAACTAAATTTTAATGAAAAATGACTAAAAAATAATTTTTCTGTGAAACCTTTCCATCGATGATTTCTACCTTCTTTTTTTCCCAAAAAATTATTTGGTTTTGTGCAAAACAAAATGTGTTTGAAAAAATGATAGAAAATTCACGGTCAAATGCATTGCGTGCCCTGCCATTATTGCTGTGTGGTAGTTTGTCACCTCCAGTGACGTCAGGTGAACAACCCCCCTCCCCCCCCCCCCCCCGAGATGCCCCAAATTGAACTATAGGAAAATTATTTACCATGAAATTACTCATTTTCTCTAGCTACTACTTGATAAATTGGAAAGCATGTTCGAGTAAACTCGGACCGGTTCTTTCTTCTGTTCTGCATACAATTCACCTTTGGGCTCCGAGTCTCGGGTGGCCATTTTAATGTGGATGGCTATCTTGCCCGCAGTGGCGTAAATAACACCCCCATTTGTTTGTTTGTTTGTTGTTCATGTTGACCATAATACCACTATTGACTATCACTCATAAAAAAGATGAAATAATGAAAGAAAGAAAGAAAGAAAATTTTTAAACTTAAAATTAACATAATCAAAAATCGAAAATATAACTCTGTATCCCACAAATTAGTAATAAGAATAAAAAATCACATACAGTACATAGGTAATGAGATAGTGGGCTTCCCCTAGGCGCCCATCCCACCGACCGGCTATGGCTATTTACAAAAACAGTGACGTGGTAGCAGACATTCAAGACTTAGGAGGGGTTTCCACCGACCTCGCATTGTAGAATTGACGGAAATGTTTATTTTCCTCTATGCCATAGTTCAAATTGATCAATGATCATACAGTAAAATCACAAACAAACAAACTAAAATTAAAAAATGGCGTCATGGGATATGTTGAGTACAAACATTTTAATAGATTTCTATAAAACAAAAAATTCTAATTTCCGTCAATGTCATTTGCATTCTGCAATGCGAGGTCGGTGGAAACGCCACCTAAGTCTTGAATGTCTGCTACCACGTCACCGTTTTTGTAAATAGCCCTAGCCGGTCGGTGGAATGGGCGCCCTAATAAAACCATTTGGTTGAGCATTAGGGGAGTGACGTAATACAAACATGTGTAACAGGAGGATTCATGAGCAGTATAGTTAGCCGCTTTGTCATGGAGATTCATGTCTGGAATATACCCACTTTCTTGATGAAAGAGCAGTACAGTTAGAATAACACTATTACTTATATTGTTATGTATATTAATAGCTTTTTCTAAATAAAAAATTAAAAATAGAAAGTAGGAAATCGAAATTTAATTATTTTAACATTTTTTGTTTTAACATAAATCTGAATCAAGGTAATGGATTAATGAGGGATCTTAGCCATGACTTGATGGATTTCTGAAATTTCTTTTCATGATTGGTTTGTGACTTAATTTCAATTGAGACAAGGCAGGGCGCCCCGAAGGTCTTGCGGGGGGGGGGGGGGGCGCAGCTGAAGTTATTTACGCCACTGAATACAAACAGGCTACCACTATGCCATCGAAGGTCATAATAAACATGAAAAATAAGAAAATTACCTTGGGAAAAATGTTTTAAAAAAAAGTTAATTTGCATTTTCACACCTGAAATAATATTACTCTATAACAACACGATAAAATGAACTAGTCAGGTTTTATAGAATAGTCGTAAACTAGTCTGCTTTATTAGCTTTTTGCATTAATTTTTTTTTTTTTTTTTTTTACATTTTTCATATGACCGATTTCATTTCTTGCGGCTGTGAAACGATAAATTAGACTAATTAATTTGGGCACAAATATACACTATTCTCTGTTTACAAAGTAGGCCTATATGAAAATCTCTGTGACTAAACTTCACAGAAGGATAAGGATTCTAATGTAAAGAGTAAAGAGCAAAAATATCACGTTTTGTTCATATTCCCGCAAAAACAATTTATCTAAGTGAAACACAAACCTAAGTCTAAGACAAAGAAACTGATACGCCTAGAAATAAAGTTACACATTTACGTTTCATGTTATATTTCCCAAGTTTGTTTCCAAGCAGGCTATACAATATCAGTCAGCTGAAAACATGAGTTTTCACCGAGATGAGAAAAATGAAAAGCTTATTCGGTTGAAAAGAACGCTATGCGCTAATAAATTTCTCAACAAGTGTTTTGAAGTTTGTATAAAGATGAACATGGTGGAAACTGCACTGTAACTTTGCATTGTATTTTTTTTCATCTTCTTGTAAGTTAGGTACCTGATTTTATATCTCAGAAATTTTATTCTGACTTTGTTTATTTTTATTTGAAAAGAACTCATGTAATATGTAATATTGAAGAATCGAAATACATTTATTATTATATTATTATTATTATAGCCTACTTGGAAAATTCTAACTATAAGAAAACTCCTTCTTTAAATGCCTTTTCTATCAAAGATTGGCCAACATCAGCCAGAACATTGGAGACAGCTGCTCTGAAAAGGGAAGTCGTGCTCTAGGCATTTTGAAATCGGCACTGGCCACAGTTTGCTTTATTTATTTTTATAACTTTTAATATAAATTTTTTGTGTATTACCTACTAGTATACAGGTATAATAGGTATTACCTATTTCACTGGGAGCGGAGAGAAATCCCACAAAACAAAGATCATTGAAAATGGTCCAGCTGTTTTTTTTAGTTCTAAGTTTTCAAAAAACAGAAATACTCAGAACAGAAAACTAACAGAAAATTCAACTTTGTTTAACGTACCTACAAGCATTTATTTATAAATTTTCGGGTAAAAGACTGGGGCGAGTTCAAGAAATGGGGTCGGGCGACCGCCTCCCCCCCCCCCACGCTGCGCACGCGGCATTAAGGGGGAAGGAGAAGGGGTAAGATAATAATAATGCGTGTATTTATCAAAGAAACATTACAAATTTTACTAAACCGGTGCCACAAAGCCAAAAAGGCGCGTTGGGATCACCTCACAATTTACTGTAGTAGGTTATCTACTAGTTCGTCACACTAACATTATTTTTTAAACTGTACCTCTCAGTAGACTTATAATATAGTTCTTAATGATAGACGAGGTAATATTTTCATGGGCCCTGATCATTTCATTGTAGTAACTCAAACCTATAGTTGACAGAATTTCTGCTGTGTGTTAATTTGTAATTAGGAACCGTGAGGAATCCACGTCCTGTTTGCCTAGTGCTTATGTTATTAGAAGAAATTCGGTCACCTTGGAAGTTACTCATGTTACTTACAACCATTGTCAGTAAAATTTTCTTGTACAATAGTCCAAAAGACAAAATTCCTAACTCCTTAAGAGGACATGCTACGTAGAAAATGAGCACCGCAAATTTTGTTGTTTTTATTGACTTTTTATTTTTTATTTAATTAACAAAGCAAGTCATTAAAAATTTGGCTCATGGGAGTTGTAGAAGACTGCTTCACGCATCATGTAATAGGAAATATTAAATTTTTGGTACCTTAGTTCTTTCATAAATACCAGAACGGACTAAAATTATGCGTATTCTGGGATTTTTGGTAGAACTACAAAACCGAAAAGTAAAATTACCCGATTATATGATGCACAAAGTAGTCTTCTACAACTTCCATGAGCCAAATCTTTAATGACTTGCTTTGTTAATTAAATAAAAAATAAAAAGTCCATAAAAACAACAAATTTTGTGGTGCTCATTTTCTACGTAGCATATCTTCTTAAATATTATCCTCGCACAAACATTTTATTATTGAGCATCCTCATGGCAAATTATTGGCAAGTAACATTTTTTTTTTAGTTTTTGTAACTCTAGCACCACCCCAAAAACAGATTCTATATTGCAATATAGATTGATAAAAAGCGAAATAAATAGGTAACATGTTTTTTGAAGACATGAATTTTCTCAGGTTGTAAAAAAGTAAATTTATAGGTCTTGGCTTTTTATGTACGTTATTAACATGCTGATCCCAAGAAAGATGGTTATCAATCAATGAGCCCAATTCTTTCGAAACGTTTAAGTAAGTACTATTTTGCTCCCGAAAGAGGAATTTTATAAGACCATAAAACAACACCATTTCCAGTTCTGGGTTCTTCTTCTGGGGTTACAATCTATCGATTGGTTTGCAGCAACTTGACTCTTCTTCTCCACTCCTCCCTGTCTTCCGCGATCCTTTTCATTTCCCAGTAGGTCCCGCACTCCATGTCCGCCATTACGTCCTCCATGTGCTCCTTTCTCGGCCTGCCTCTGTGGTTTGTGCCCTCGACTGAGCCTTCAACAATGGTGTTTAGAAGGCTTTCATGCCTGATAAGGTGCCCCATAAATCTGGCCCTCCTCGTAGATATAGCTATCGTTAATGTTCTTTTTTCGTTTAGCCTACGAAGCACCTCCTCATTCGCGATATGGTCTCACCATGAAATTTGCAGCATTCTCCTGTAGCACCACATCTCAAAGGCCTCTAGTTTCTTTTTGTCACTTTCATGTATGCACCAAGTTTCGCAGCCATACAGCAGTATACTCCATACCAGTGTTTTAAGCATTCATTCTGGGTAAATGACTTTAATTCCAATACTTCTGGCTCCTTCTATAGGTCTATTCTACCTCGACCGCTTAAAAACGAATGGTCTACTCATGTGTCTGGCCCAACTCACCGCATGTATTTATCTACCATCTCACGTCTGAGGACAAACCATGGACTCTCTGAGGCATATATCTATCATACCCTACGGGGCTCATACTCTCCTCTCTGCAGCCATTGCCTGGAAAGTGAAGGCACAATGCAGCATGTTATATTGGAATGCCCTGAATTCACCATAGCTAGAAACAAATTACTTGACCGCATCTTCCCCTTAATGACAGTCCTCCCTTTTAATTATGCCCACATGATCTCTAAAAGTGACTCCTACCAGGCTATATATGACTTTCTAAGGGAAGTCCACGTAGAATTTTAACCCCACCTACCCACCATGGCTGTATGTGAACCCACAATGCAAATAAAAAAAAAAACAAAAAAAAATTAAAAAAAAATACTAAATTACCGATTTTAACATAACTACCTACTTACGGAAAAAGCATAACCCGATCTCCAAATAGGGGGGCATGACCCCCCAGGCTTTTCGACCGGGGGCGATTCAAGGTGTTATCTTCAGGTATCACCCCAAGAAGTACCCGATGGTAATTTGCTATATTTTTTCGAAACATTTCACTTAAATTTTGCTAACACTACATGGAATCGATCAACTAGCGGCGGTACACTGATAAATTTAAGTCCAAATTAAACCCATGGCTTTCCGATAAAAAAGCTTTACGTTATCATATCTAAAGAGTAATTAATGATTAATCGTTGAAATCTTATTTTATCATTGCATGCAACGCATAAGAATTGACTATAGATTTGTTGATCTCGGATAATTACCTTATAATTCCCCATATTACACACTCGAATATTGTTCCAATAATTTATGGGACCATGAAAAGTCTGAAAGTGTAATACCAAAATTCAGATTCAAATCGTATACTTCAGCGTAAGCATTCCAAATATTTTTTCAATCGAATAAATAATGGATTCGTATAAGGCGGCTATTCCACTTGTCAATATTCCGTCATTTGTGCATCAATAATTGATGAGATTTTTGTTTTTATATAGAGTAAAAAAAAATTCATCTATTATTGAAGCACAAATGACGGGTTATTGACAAATGGGATAGCCGCCTAAATATTGGAGTGTGTAATCGGGACCATTAAGTCTCAAGAATTTTAACTAATTTAAAAGCAAAAGACCCAAACTTTCCGTTATTTTTTTATCGAATTAAACTTCTCAAGGAGCCTTAAATGAGATGTACCCAGAGGTACCATTAGGCCGCACCCAGGGGGTGAGGGTCGTTTCAACCCCCTCTCTTGAAAAAAAAAAAAAAATATTTTTCTGCCAAAATAACCTTAACACTTGTTCTCATATTATTGAAAAATTTCACCCGGGGGTGCCCCCAGGTTGGAGTCTTTTCATGTATAACTCCTCCTGTTTGCAGTTGTACGCATCTTTCTTGGTAAAATCTAATCCTAAAAATGCTACCCGAATGCATAAAACCCCAATAATACAGGCCTATTTTATTTCACCATTGCACCCCTCTCAAAATCCTGCATACGATCCTGATGAACGCAGTATTTTTAGGTTAATCGCATAAAAACAATTTTTAATGAATGACGTATCCGATTGACCTCTTCAGTCGCCTTTGCAGGTTAGTACCCGTGTTGAGTTACGACACTTTGCATGGCGTGTAGAGACTCGAACAAGTACAAGCACGCTGTCACAGCTTGCCATCGAAGTCGATTGATGGTTTAAACTTTCCGTTTAGGCGCTTAATCCACCGACCTGCAGCCTGATCGAGGCGATTATAATACCGGTATTTATTTAATCCCCTGGTAATAAAAATGTAAACAAGATAATTTTATAATGGAAAGTGCTATTCAAAATTTGTTTGTTTACAGATATAATCCTAGGGTATTTATTTAACCCCGGTATTATAATCGATCAGACTGCAGCTAGTGCTAAATACAAATACGGTGACGTGGTAACAGACATTCAAGACTTAGGCGAGGTTTCCACCGACCTCGCATTGCAGAATGCAAATGACATTGACGGAAATGTTGTTTTACTCTATGCCATAGTTAAAATTGATCAATGATCATAGAGTAAAATCACAAACAAACAAACTAAAATTAAAAAATGGCTTCATGGGATATGTTACGTACAAACATTTTAATAGATTTCTATAAAAAGAAAAATTCAAATTTCCGTCAATGTCATTTGCATTCTGCAATGTAAGGTCGGTGGAAACTCCGGCTAACTCTTGAATGTCTGTTACCACGTCACCGTATTTGTATTTAGCACTAGCAGGTCGGTGGAATCTGCGCCTTACTGTGTGCTATAACTTGCTTCGAAGCGGACAATATACATGAGCCTATGACATATAACCATAGAGAATCGTATTGAAAGCGTTATTAAAAACCCCTGCAGGGACAATTTTTTAATGTTTTCCGAATGACAGCCGCCATAAAGGGGTTGCTGTTTTTTTATTAATTGAGGTCATAAAGTCACCAATATACAATAGCTTGTTGCTGTAGGCTGCAGTTGCAGCTACAGCATACAGTAGGGGGAGAATTTATTTAGTGGCCTACCCAACAGTGGATGCTGATTGAACAGTTTAAACAAACTGTCAAACTATAAGCTAAACATAGGATGATGATGGTGACTGGATTTCTCAGAGCTCTGGGCTTATATTTTTATTCTTAAATCCAACTTTGTCACTCAACTGTTTGTTGTAGCCCCAACTGTCTCAGTTTCTAGAATTCTTGAATTTTTAAACATGAAATTTAGAAAATTGCTACCTAAGAAAGTTGTCACTAGCCATGACTAATTTTCATTGTGGTAATAGGAAATGTCTGAATTTTTGTAAATTTTTGAAATTTCTTTGTGTTTTAAAAAGAATATATAACAGGGTACACATAATAGCCTATTTATAGTACTTCGGCTACACCTACAACAGGAAAACAGGGAGGAATATTCAACGTAAATGGCGCAAAAAGGCGCCAAGCACAAAAATCAGAAAGAAATAAGGAAATAATTTGTTTTCAAGCCGTTTATTTCTCGTCGGCTAAGATAAGACAATGAATGGTCTTAAATGATAAATCTATAAAAAAATACAAGCTTTCTAAAAAGGAGACTATGATTTACGGCTATTCTATAAAAACGGTGGTTAAACGCAGTGTTATTCTAGCACGAGCAGTAAATAATTCAGGGCAAAAATTCTTGCTTGTATTTTTTAAGTATGCTTCATAAGACTGACGACTTTCCTATCTTTTCTGCTGTGAAACAAGGAATTAATTGTTTAAGTCATAAATACAAAATATTCGTGAATTCTTGAAACTCCAGAACTGGAGTGAGAAACATGCTACAAATCAGTGGGCAAACGTTTGCCGTTGCATGAAAACTAGACCCCCAAGAAAAGTTCTAGCTACACCACTGCTACAAAATACAGTCAAAATAGTAAATACAACACGGAACTACCTCAGAATAAGTAGTTATGGAGCATGCTGGGAGTTTCAGGAAAGTTTGTTGAATCGGACAATATATTGCTACAGTGAAGAATATCAATTGATGCGAACATAAAGTAAACTACAAAATAACGTTATGGGCAGCGCTTTAGAACCAGCCCCGTCAGTATTCATACTATTCAATTCTCATAAATGCAAATTACTGCTGAATTCAAGTGGTTTATTACGGTTAGCAATATGTGATATACTGAGTTAAGGAATGCAGGGAATTCCAAGAATACGAGTCATGGTTGAATGAAATACGGTATTTCGGTTTAATTCTTGTATTTGCTGGTATTTCTATTGAAAATGTCTATTCTGTCCCGCTAATTAGTTTTCCAGCAGCCTGATTGAGGCGATTATAATACAGGTATTTATTTAATCCCCTGGAATTAAAAATGTAAACAAGGTAATTTTATAATGGAAAGTGCTATTCAAAATTTGTTTGTTTACAATTATAATCCTAGGGTATTTATTTAACCCCGGTATTATAATCGCCTCAATCAGGCTGCTGGTACACCTCATTTGGAGTTTTTCAATAAATTAATAATCCATGCTCCAAAATGGAAATAATAATTTCACGCGCTTTCAAAAAAAAATCTCTTATTTTTCGTTTTTTAAAAACTGCTTCTACCAACGGCAACCGCAGTCTGAATGCTTTACTCATGGGTAAGCAGAGGCTAATCCGCTGAGCTTCTGCGTAACATATTTTTTTGCATATTTCACACATGTGGATACAAATGTGGTTATTTTCTTTTTTTAAAGTTCCCAAATTTCAAGCCATCCCCCTTCCATAGCTCTTACAAGGAAGAACTATCTTACGACAGACTATCTTCTAGTGCCAGTTTAACCCTTGTGGGGACCTGAGGCCTGAGCCTTATGGCCCTCGTGGTTAATCCG
Organism: Psococerastis gibbosa; assembly: GCA_963971405.1. Taxonomy (NCBI): domain Eukaryota; kingdom Metazoa; phylum Arthropoda; class Insecta; order Psocodea; family Psocidae; genus Psococerastis; species Psococerastis gibbosa. Next base: position 8,460,773 of record OZ020489.1, read on the forward strand.
GCAGTGCAATCTTCGTGCGTTCTTGTTCAAGTCGATTTGTAAGCAAAATACGTCTTTTACTTAATTTTTTCTTGTCCGAGGCAAAGACCTGTTTCGGGTCTAACCCGATGACGCCGTAGTCGGTGCACACCCAAAGGTCATGGATGACTTTGGTCTCTTCACGGTGGTGACTGATCGAATATAAACGAGTAGTTTGCCCACAAACCGACGAATTAACAGGCAGGCCGACAGACAGGCAGACCGAAAGACAGACAGACATTTCATAAAACCACTTTTTGGGTTCCTGGGACCTCAAAACGTGTAAACCCGTTGAAATCTCGGAATCTAAGCTATCCTTACACTAACGTATTAAAATTAATAGGAAAGCAACAAGTGAAGTTATTGTCATCAGACCCACTCTTAACCCAGGGCTTGCAACAATAACTAATCGATATTGTACAGTATACACCTAGGTAGTGTTATGTATTGGTAAGATTTTGTAAAAGTTGCTATTAATACTCTAGGTACCATAGTCACAACATGTAGAGTACTGGTACAGACTCCGACTTCCACCCGAAAGGTTGTTGGTTCGAGTCCCACACTTGCTACATTTTCTGGCCATGCTCCGGAGGGCATGTAAAGTAGGTGGTCCCAGGTCCTCCTAGTTGAGGGTAAGAGAGGGCTTTTTTGCCCCAATTCCGCTAGGTTGGCTTAGTAATAGCACAAAAAGGTCAATATTTATTTATTTATGGCACCAAGCACTTAATTATTCAAGACTTTGCTGGTCTGAGTCCCAGCACCTGTTCAAACGCCTACGTTCCTAATAAAAAACCTCTTTAAATAATGTTACAGGAAAGTAATTATCCGTGAAAACAAATTTCTTCGAGCCTGAAAAGGGGTAAAAGCCCCCCATGGCCTGAATTATTACGCAAACAACGGACTCATTAGATACACGCCTTCCTAATGAATTTAGTACCCTCGGGAGGAAAGGTTACATTTAAATTAAGAGTTAAGTCGCAAAGAAATTTGTTTAGGACTTAAGTTTTCCCAGATATGAGTTTGTTCTTGGAACACCGTTCCTTACGTTTCATAATTCTGTACAGGGGTTCGTACAGAGTTTGTATGAAATATTTTGCAGGTAGCTTTATTAAATATTTCTATATTTTTTATGGTGTTTTCTTTAAAGAGAATTGGCACCCAAAATTAAATACTTTTCATTTCCTTAACTCAATAAGTTACTACAGATTTGGTTCATTTAAGTTGTAGAAGACTACTTCTTGCATCATATAATCGGGTATTTTCACTTTTCGGTGTTGTAGTTTTTCCAAAAATTCTATTTTAAGTTAAATTTTAGCGGCCAATATTTTTTATGATGGGAAATTTTAAAATACCTACTGGTACTGTAGTTTTTTTCCTATATTTAATCGGGATTAGCATGTAGCGTTTCGTATGTACTATATTGTATCGTATCGTAGCGTATCGTATTGTGCCCCCTTCACCGTCTATCTACTGCACTTATTCTTATTATATTCAACTCAGAGAGGATTCTCTAGATTTTCTATATAGTTTTTTTTTTTTTTTTGCAGTATTTTAGCGTCGACCTAATAGATCTATCTATTGCAACCGCTTTTTCACCTTATTCCCCGCCTAAAATACCCGATCTCTTTAAAAAGTTACGTGTTGGCTTTACGGGATCTCGACGTATGTTCTCTAACTCCGACCCCTATGGTCCTTAGGCGATGTCGGGGTAGAGCTTCACATTCTAATATAACAATGTGTTCTGCCGCCTCGTCGTCCATATCACACCACCTGCATAAACGGCTACCATTGTAGACTTTGATTCTGTGCAGGTGATGTCTCAGGTTGCAGCCTTTGCCCCCCCCCCCTGGGTACGAGTCTGACCAATAAAATTATCAAGATTATCAATAGTGGAAATATTAGAAGATATGTATGCATAGTGTCTACATACGGGTATTGCCATTTTGGTTCGAGCTACATATTTCACAAAAGTTAATGTTTTAGTATACAGTCGGCTCCGCCGTTTTTGGAAATTCTCAGATTACTTTATAGGAAGCTCCTTACTAATATGGTGAACAAGGCAAAAACTGTAAACATATTGATCAGTAGTAAAAGCATTGTTTACATACGGGTAGTGCTACCCCAGTATCAAATCAAATCAAATTTATTAAATTAAAACAACAGCATTTACATAACTTACAATATTACAAATGGAAGGGGGCCCAAAGGACAAGTCCCGTGCTATATGACCCCCTTTACAAATATATAAGTAAACGTAAAATAAGTGTCAAAACAAATAAAAAATTAAGAATTAAATAAAAATTAATGCAAAAAAAAAGTATGGATCAAACGATTTCACAAGAGTTTATGTTTTAGTATACTTCATTAGGTACTGCATATTCTGTTACTATAGTGTCTAGAACAGTTTCTATAGAAAAACTTATTTAATTACGTTTCTGTCACATCTTGCCCCGCCCAAGCAAAACTTCAACGTAAGCACTTAACTAACATTGCAATCCATTAAGGATTGTATAACAGCTGTCAATTAAACAAATAGACCACAGGAAAATGAAAAAAAGAAATATTTTCCAGCCGCGGGAAAACGGTTTACTTCTTCTAATGATGGGGGAGCGCTGAGGTGATGAAGCGAACCTAAGTAAATAGTCCTAAAAACAGCTTCGTAAAGTAAACACACGCCATTACTTTTGGAGGTGTGTTTTGGAAGTTATTGATTTAGCCGTTAGCTGAATTTGTCAGCACTTTTTTCTTTATCAAAGTTCTACCATTACTTATGTTATAATTCATTACAGTGATGTCCCATACATACTTTATGAAGACCGTGCTTCAAAGAAGTACTTCTAGGACGTACTTATAGGGGGTAGAACAAGATTGATGTCGCTCGAGTCAAGAAGAGGAAGATTGAGACGAATGAAAGGACATTTTTGCAGTTTTGCCCATACTTCCATAATCTTTCATGGTACAAAGAAGTGCTTCTAGGACAAGACGACGGCCACCTTCTGGTTTGCCGCAGACTAGGAGAAGCTGTGTCCCAAACAGATCTTTTAGACGCCATAGACAAGCCTATCCAAGCCGCAACGTTTTGGAACATCGTGTCCTAGGCCCGGACACGTTAAGTAGTTAAGTAAATATTGCTCAGGTCTGTCCCTAGATATATCTGTTAGTCCTTACACATCGGCGGTAGTCCGAAATATGGTATCTAAGTGTTTACAATTGCCATGATGATCGCCAATCTTCGATAGAAGACATGTTAAGACAATCTGTAAGAAGCACCCAGTCTATTTTACAACAGAAATTGGGTGCCTAACTAACAGCTTTTTTGGTCAGACTGATGCTTGCCGCAAGTCTATATTTCCAGCAAGACGTGTTTCAATAAAATATGCCAATAGCATTCAGCGTTAAAGACAATCAATCAAAAACGTGTATTAGAAATAGAAATACGCAATACCTGTAGGGCCAGATGACCCATAACAGACTGTAAAAATAAATAAATAAATAATTTTAAAACAAAATATTTAACAAATTTTAGAATTTAGACAATTTGCCTGCTGCCACGATTCCCCCAACCCCAAAGTACGTGACAACTTCAAATACTCTCCTGCATTCAATTATTTATTATTAAAACGTTCGGAGTCATTTCACGTCGATTGAGTTGACAGGTTCTCAAATTTTCCAATTCAAATTTTTCAACATCTGTGGAATGACGTTCTGACGGGTAAAAATTAAATTAGCCATTCGAAGACGGGTAATCGCAAATCCGGTAATGGTTTGAATTGGGTTTGCGAGATGACTCCGGAAAACTTAATAAATCAAGCTTTACAGTGTCCATCGCAGAGGTTTCTCATGTCAGCTTTGTCAAGACCATGCTCCCTTAATTCTATTTCTGTCAAAGAAATTTTTAAGAGTTTTTCTCTCTCGAACAATGGATTTTAAGTCTGGACTCCAGTTTTTTTATGCAATCGTGACCGCCATTCTGTCTTTTGTCTATGGTTTCCAATTTTTGGAGCTGCTGGATGGAAAAGGGAAAAACTTCGTAGGTATACAAATTAATATTTTCATGGAATAAACAATCATAGTGTTATCATTGAGGAACCATTAATTAGTAGAAATCTTCCTCTTCACTTTGATAATTAGATGGTCTACCGGTTGCCCCAGTTATATAACATTGTCAAGACATGTAGAGTAGTGGTACGGACTCTGACTTTCACCCGAAAGGTTGTTGGTTCGAGTCCTACACTTCCTACATTTTCTGGCCATGCTTCGGAGGGCATGTAAAGCAGGCGGGCCTTCCTAGTTGACTGTAAGGGAGGGCTTTATAGCCCTAACCCCGCTAGGTTGGCTTAGTACTAGTAATAGAACAAAAAAGGTCTTATTTATTTATTTATGTATTTCATTTTTATAAAAATAAATAAATTAATTATACAAAATAAATAATAATTGCCACAACAGTGGCCAATAAATGTTAGCTGCATATTAAAATTGATAGGAACAATTCATCAGCTTATATTTTCTCAATGCTAACTCCTTTTCTCTTCTCTCTTCTAGTGAAGATTGGCGATCATCAATCAGCAATTTGGACACTGCTGCTACTATGAAAAGGAAAGTCGTGCTGTTGCAAAACCACTGCCGCAGGTTTTTCAACCAGGACGTTTTTCTTCTGCTCGAAGCCATTTATTCCAATTTTAAATATGGATATTTCCTTCGAGAACATTTGGAGGCTCTCGGCACTTTTGACGTAACAGATTTGGATCTCTGTACTTAGCTTTAGTAGGCTCTGTGGCGCCGACGTATTAAACCAGTTACCAGATATAAGCCAGGAAAAATCACTTGTATATCCCTTTCTTTTCTTCTTTAAATGTCTCTTCAAGGAAGATTGGCGAACATCATGGCAATTTGTAGAGAAATTCTGCACTTGCCAAAACCACCGTCTCCGGTTTTTCAACCATGTTTTTCCTCAGTCGGGAGCCCTCAGTCCTTCTATTGACCCTGATATTATTACTTGCAGAAAGGGCATTTCGATCCTCATTACATGGCTGAAGTATATTAGTTTCCGTTTCTTAACCGTCGGCAGCAACTCGGCTTCTGTATCCATTCAACCCAGCACCGTGGCATTAGGGACACGATCTCTCCAAGATATGCGCAGCAACCTTATTTCGAATAAACTGATTTCATTCTCATTAGCTTGGGTCAAGGCCCATCTTTCTATGCCATAATTATAGACTTTGTGCACAGAACGGAAATTGCTGGGGGCGGGGGGGGGGGGGGCTTCCGCGTGTCTTTCATTATGTACGTTAGAAGAACACTAGTCATTGTGACCGTTATCCACGTTGATCAGAAGGTGGAACAAAAGGGAAAATCACCGGATCAAGATTACAGAATCTGCAGAAAATCACAGGACACAGTACCCTCACACTTTGCTACCTTTAACGAACGTAACTGTCAAATAATGGACTCGGAGAGATAAAATCTTCGCCTACGACGAAGTATCTCGATAAAACCCCCTTCGTTCTTCCGATTTAACAAGAGGATTACCGAAAGAGGGAGAAGAAACCCCAAAGTATATATTTGAGGAAGAGTTCTACACATTGATCTAAAAAAGACGATGTGGCAGGTAACTTATAAAATAAGGACTTTTTATTGTTTCTATTACTAAACCAACCTAGCGGAGTTAGGGCTATAAAGCCCTCTCTTACACTCAACTAGGAAGGCCCGGGACCGCCTGCTTTACATGCCCTCCGAAGCATGGCCAGAAAATGTAGCCAGTGTGGGACTTGAACCAACAACCTTTCGGGTGAAAGTCAGAGTCCGTGCCACTACGCTACATGTCCTGACTTATTGAGGTTATAGACTTGAGGACTGGTAGAGGGTCCACTACACCGTCATTATTAAGAGTTAAAATTAGTTGTGGGTGATTATTTTTAATCATAATTTGCGGCCTATTATGCCGTTTAGTTTTAACGTATTCCTGGGGTTAATAACGTATACAAAACAATTTTGAATAGCAGTTTCCATTGTAAAATTTTATTGTTTACATTTTTAATCCCAGGCTAAGATTAAAAAATAATCACCATCGCTGGGATTGATAATGTAAACAAGATAATTTTACAAGGAATGTACAATTCAAAAATGTTTTGTTTGCATTTATAACCCCAGGAAGAAGTTAATGCTAAAACTTGTCAATATTCCGTCATTTGTGCATCAATAATTGATGAGATTTTTGTTTTAATGAGACAATTATGTAGATACTTAACTTATCTATTATAAATTATAATAAGGTGGAGACTTATTATTGATATTGACAAGTGGAATAGCCGCCTATACACGCATAGTAGAAAGCTTACAATAACGCAGTTTATTAGCGCAACAATGGCGTAAAGAAAAATATTTAGTTTTTTCGTAGTGTTGGCTGAAAAAACAATATATTCCAAGCATCGTTGAAGTATGCAGTATTTTAAAATTTCGGGATTGGACTAGCCCTAGTATGCAGCCTTATTAGAACGCACCTTAAAAAGGTTAGATCATCCCCTTAGTCAAAAAAATCCCCACCCAGAATAATGTGCATACATTAATCCTAAACCTGAATTTGAAAAAAAAAAATGCCCATTAGCTCACTTGCAGACCCCCATTTATTGTATTACCGCATTTTTAAAAATAATAATGCAGTTATTTTTAATTTAAAACACTAATTCCAGCCTTTGCCCTGAAAATGGAGCATCGGGACTTTACCTGGCTAACCACAATAATCCATATTGTGCAATTAATGAAGGATTAAAGGGAATACAGGTCGGGGGAGGGGGGATGAAAACCTTTTGCGGGCCGCATGAACTAATATTAACAATGGTAAGCTGGTGTCAAAAGCCTCACTTTCATTTTGTTAAAATGTCAGTGTCACGTGGCTTACCTTTGACATTTACGTCTCTAGCTATATGTAAACTACGCTGAGTTGAGGTATACGTCACAGCAGAAGAAAACACGGTAAGTTGACTGAGACACACTGTACAATTGTTACACGAACAACAGTCATCTTACAAATGATGAAAAGCGAGATTTCGTAATTGTCATTTCTAAGATGACTGTTGTTCACGTAAGACTTGCACGGTATGCCTTGGTCAGCTTACCGTGATTCTTTCACTGTGATATATGGATCAATGGATAAGTAGGCCTGTGCCCATAAAAGGCCTTCAAAAATTACAAATTACTCAGCGGAGTTCCATAATACTTAGTGTTAGTAGGTTTCCCTCTGAAGATGGCGGTTCCTGTCGAAGACGCTCAGGGTTCTATGCTAATACTTAAGCTAAGTAGTGGGTTTCTTTCAGTTCCTTTCTGGGGAGTCCGAAGTACGGTATCTACGTGTCTAACATTGCAATGATTATCGCCAATCTTCAATAGAAGGGAAATTCAAAGAAGAAACATCAATTGGTTCGCTGGCAGGGCCAACCAAAGTCTTCTTATATAATTGCTTCAAATTAATAATAATAATAATAATAACAATTCTTTATTTCCAACAAATACAATAATTAGACGAAATACAATTAGTGCTCCCATGCCTTCATAGAGGCGTGCGGGATACACCCTACAGAGTACAGTTTAAACATTATTCTTTTATTACAATCATGATATAATATTAGTTACATTGCCATTAGTGTTCGGTTTATATATATATCAATGTAACCCTTTATGCTCGTAGTTGGCCTTGCGAACTTATTATAACTTCTAATGAATTCGTTGTAATAGTAATAATTTCAATGAAATGAAATGAAATTTGTATTAATTTCAATGAAATTGGGGGGAAAAGCAGCTGCTGGGCATGTTGAATGAATGAATGAATTAATGAATGAAATAATATATAATGAAAAAAAATACAAAAAGGTTAGACAGAGAGGTTAGAGGTTATGACCTTTTTTTTGGACTTACCGCAGGACTAATCCGTGTGCGGTTTATGCATTTTCATGTTGCCGTCCAAAACTTAACAATAAATAGAACGGGTCGGAGCAACGAATCCTCTATCAGTTCTCAGGTCAACCCTCAAAGGGCTTTTTTGTAATATTTTCATTTTTCATGTGAGGAATACCTTTAAAAAAGTTCTTCATCTACTCCAAAATCCTGTCATCCCCTCAGTGTTCTACATCTAATTTCATGCAGGGCTGAACAGCAAAGGAACTAATGTCACTAAAGCTCCAGGCGAAACGTCTAAGTTATGAAAACATCATCAGGCTTAAAGGAAAATGGAACTTTTTAATCAACAGAAAACTTAAAGAAGGAAATGCTGGGAAAACCTGAAATTTTATAATTGAGCTACGCAAAAAGCTACTAGGTTCCATAAGCTAAGCAATATGCTTGGGATCTTTTTGCAATTTAAAATACACGCTGTCCATTTACATCTCCAACCTGGCCCTTAACTTGAGTTGGGGAAGACGGAAAGGGGAGTGTTGTTTCTTGGAGTTACGGGTAATATTTCGTTACATAATTAGGGGTAGCATATTAGTAAATAAATAAATATTGACTTTTTGTTGTTCTATTACTAACCCAACCTAGCGGAATTAGGGCTATAAAGCCCTCTCTTACACTCAACTAAGATGACTCGGGACCGCCTGCTTTACATGCCCTCCGAAGCATGGCCAGAAAATGTAGCCAGTGTGGAACTCGAAACAACAACCTTTCGGGCAAAAGTCGGAGTCTACCACTACTCTACAGGTCCAGATTAGTGTAGCGTAATAGTCCATAAACAGCAATCCACAATAGTTAGCATTAAAATAGATATTATTGTAGGTATATCAATAGAACTAAAATATGTAGTTCCACAACGGAGTAAAATACCCAATGAAATGGGAACCCTGTACTATGGTTTTGAGAGTTCTTGATTTCTTTTTTTAAATTTTATTTATAATATCATACATATTAAATAATATTGATTTATTATTATTATTTATCACTTACGCCGGTTCGTACTACAGCTGCAAGTGTGCGAAATATTGTAATAAGCAAGCAAAGCCAAGGCCATAGCTAGGGGGGTTCATGGGGGTTCAACCCCCCCCCCCACCCCGCCCGAAATGAAATGGCTTGACACACTAGATATAATCGGGGTTTGAGAGGAAAAATAAAAATTACTACAGTATGTAGTATCCAATGAAATTTCTGAACCCCACCCCCCAAAAAAAAAAAAAAATCTTGGTTAAGGCCTTGAGCAAAGCTAATATGAAAGGGAGAGACAGGCTAGAGACAAAAATTTTAAGAAGAAAATGCCATTTAAAGATTGTTGGCAGCAAAGTTGAGTATCTTGAAGTAAAAAAGAAATTCAGTCATTCATTCACATGCAACATAATCTTTTTTAAGAGGTATAGAACGACAAGACTGTATATCATCAGCTTTGAAATACTTAATGAGGTTTTTGCTAGCAAACCTTTTAAAATTTGATCTTGCATTTAATAACGAATGAAAAGATAGAGAATTGTATAGTGCAGCACTGAAAATAAAATTTCAAACTTAAAGATGGGTTCAACTCTAAGAGAAACCAGATGAAAAATGAATGAATGCTCGGAAGACGGCTATTTTTACTGCTGAGATAATAGGCTCATAAAGACATAGAAAATACAAAAGTTTAATAAAAATTTACTACAGCTCAAAAATTCAAAACGTACCCACTTTTTATCCTTACATACAGATTATATATATATATTATATTATACTCATTATATATTTATACTTATACAGAGCTGTGCTTTCCTGCTGGATTTGCAGCTGATTTGTCTGTAATGTTGATTGTTTGAAATAAATAAATACTGACCTTTTTTTCTTCTATTACTAAGCCAACCTAGCGGAGGTAGGGCTGTAGAGGGCTCTTACACTCAACTAGGAAAGCCCGGGATAGCCTGCTTTATATGCCAGTCGAAGCATTGCCAGAAAATGTGGCAAGTGTGGGACACGAACCAATACCTTTCGGGTGAAAGTTGGAGTCTGTACCACTACTCTACAACTCTACAAGTCCTGACTTTGATGTAGTGACGTATTTTTTTGTTTTTCTTATTGTATAACATTAATATTTTATTGTATTATTGCGTGACTGATGGTATCTAGACGATTGGCCAATTGCTCTTATATTCTACTTTGAATTATTGAGTAAGTCCGATCCCCTTGAGGATTCGAACCACCGTTCCCCCTCTTGAAATTCAAGCTCTCTAACCACTCAAACACGTCACTCGCAAGAGTATATAGTAGTAGTAGTAGTGTTCGTCGGGTTAATAACGACTTAGGCCTCATATTTGGGCCCATAGAGTGACCCCAACTTGACTGTCCTACGCCAGCCCATAGGACAGTGAACCTCCTGATTATAGTGGATTCCGAACCACTTGGGAAACACAGTGATGTCACACGATTAGTTCGGAGGTGACCACAGGACACGTCCTACCATGTTTCCCTACCGGCACTGTGCACACGACCAAGTTATCTGCAGCATTGAACCTGCTCTGGTCCGCTGGATTCAACTTGGTATGGCGGCCGGCCACTTCTTCCCTAAGCAATGGCAACCATATCCTGTCTAATGTCATATTCCACCATAACCAACAATGTCCACGGGAGGGGGGGGGGCATTATAAGATAAAAATAATTATAATAATTAAATAAAACTCAACTGTTCTACAAACAAATTAAACTTACATACAACTTGTGACACCCCCCCCCCCTAAATTTTCCACTGGACCCACCCCTGATTGTCACTAACCTTTACCAATAGAACAGCATCATGCCCGTCAGGCGCGTTTTCCCCCTACTAATTAATTATTATTCATTATTACTAAATTTTGAAAAACCTGCCTTCCATCTAACTTTATGATTTTAAATTAAACCCACCCCAGTATATTATATCACGCTGATCTAATCACTGCTGAAGGTATTAAAATTTATAAGACCTTTGAGCAGTAAATCTATAATAGCAAAAAGCCCAACAGCAAGCAGAAGGGAGAGGCGAAGGACAGCATAATCCGCGTCTCCCTCAAAATTGCTAATTTTAATCATATTGGGATTAGAGGGGGTGGGGGAGGGGGGTTGACCATTGTTCAGCCTTTCTTATCATCTCAGTCGTTCTTTGTAATAGGTTGCTGAAAAGCCATTGGTGGAGACAAAGATTAGAAGACTTCTTCTTCTTTTGTAAGCTATTTAAGGAGAGAAAATAAAGGTGTTTCGGAAAGTAGGCTAAATTTTGCAGCATTGGCAGACTTATGTTGCTTATGCGACTTATATTGACGCATTATACGTATATTAGGTCTCGCGAAAACGTAAATAATAGCCTTCTGTGAAAATAGTTTCTCTCGTTTGTGGCCAAAGCAATGGCATTAGGGACTTCGGTGGCAAGGTGGTAGCGTGCTTGTACTTGTGCGAGTATCTACACACATTGCTAACGGAGACGTGTCGTAACTCGACACAAGTACCTAGCAGGTGACTTAGCGAGGCGATTGGGGTTAATCAGATACAATCATTAAATTGTTTGCACGCGATTTAACCTTTTTTAAAATAGAACACAATAACACCCACTTGTGCGAGTCTCAACACACCTTCGGACACACACGATCGGAGACGTGTCGTAACACAAGTACCTATTAGGTTAATTAGTGAGGCGATTGAAGAGGTTAATCGGATACATCCATTAAATTGTTTGTAAGCGTTAACTGTTTTTTGTTAGAACTCGATTAACTTTTTTTTTAAACAAAAAACAAAAACAAACAAATGCCTATAATAAGTACTAAATTGAACAAAAAATAGAACACATTTTGGGGTGATCCAGGGTTGGCCAAAATCTAGAGTCGGCTTCTCTTAATTTAAAATTATCCACATGCCTACAGGTATAAACCATTGCGCACTGTACCTTTAATTCAACCAGCTGGTGTGCGTGGTTTATGTCTAGAAGAACGGCGAGAACATACTGTACCTATTTCTGCAATTTGTTGCTTTCCAATTTTTTGAATTTGCTTCACCCGCCAATTAGAAGGATCACATTTAACTTACCTGAAAAAAAATGAAACAGAAATAATGACACAATTAATAGAAAAATGAAAAATAAATAACTGCAAAAATAAATGCAAAAGTAAAGTTAAAATATTTTACCTGAATACAATGCAACCTAGGTAAATGGATAATTATTTTCCATTATTTCAAGCTTCGAACCTCCAATTTCCGTTTCATAGTTCAGTCCTCTAGTAACTGGACTATCCCTCTAACCGTCGAACCCTAACGTACAAGTGCAAAAATGTGCAACTGAAGGAGGAAGCAGAAGAGGAAGGCGCATGACCGTAGAGCGGGAAGATGATGCAGATGGTTGCTGCCAACCAATCATTGAGATTGTGACCTCAGAAGAAGAATATTTATGAAACATAAAATATTTTTTATTGCAACGCTTGGCGTGCCCCAACCTCACTCTTGGGACCCACCAGGGACGGACCCAGCAAATTTTTGGGGGAAGGGTAGTTGTGGGTCAAAATAGGAATGTAGTATCGATTAGATCAGAGCGTTATAAATTAGCTTACAATAGATTTACCAAATTTTAGGAGGGTGGCTACCGCCCCCCCCCCCTGTATCCGTCCATGGGCCCCACGACATTGGCCCTATTGGCCCTGACAAAGAGAATACGTTTGAAGGAGAAAATCTTTATTAATATTGAGAAAAAAAAAGTCCCGTTTAGCTGGGACAAAGTTTGAGAAGCCCGCCGAGTTTCTACTGTATGTTCTGCATAGTCGAGAAGGAAAAGTTATTATAACTTGTAAAACCCTTTCCCTTACTTCATTACTTCACTTTTTGACAAGTTCGACAAGTCTATGCTACTTTGACTGATATTAAGTCTTGTAAAAGGGGCTGTACTTATTAAATTTGTAATAAGTACTCTAATTACATTTCAGTGCATAATTTTAGGGCCATAAAGTCTCTTATAGTATTACAAAACTGAAACGTATACTGTTACAGGGAAAGAACGAAGAACATCTACATGGAACATATTCTTCAGTGGCACAAACGGCTGCTTCTCAGCCCATATGAGGTTCAATTTTAGAAATCTATGTAGTGCGACTGATGATTTCAAAGGCAGATGTAAAGTGAAAATCGGAGGGGGAAAACTTTGTAAGTGTAAATAATCAAATATCGTATGTAATATCAAGGCCGTAGCTATCATTTTCATTCGGGGGGGGGGGGGGGGTGGTTCAGAAATTTCCAAAATCCGATAGTGTCAAGCCATTTCATTACGGGGGGCCCGGGGGGGGGGGGGTGTTGAACCTCCATGACAACCCCCCCTGGCTAAGGCTACTTTGATTCATGTCATGTGCCCCCTTTCTAATACTGATTGGTAATAACTAGAGAAATTAATTTGTATGAAAAAAGGTAGGAGAGGGCATCCGGAGGAAGGAGTTCAAAAATTACGGCTAATCTGTTTTAGTCACGGCCACCTTTCATATATAAAAATATAAAAAAAAAATGCAGAGGAGTATTACTTCCAAGGGAACGTGCAACCAAGCACAGACTCCTTACTCTTCATTGAAGCGTCAAAAGGAAGTAAGCGTTAAGAGGACGTAGAAAATTAACACCCCAAAATTTGTAGTTTTTATTGACTATTTCATTTTTATTTTAATTAGGCGCCCATTCCACATACGTACAACGTCAATGAAAATTATGAAATTGAAGGACATTTCAATTTCTCATTGATGGGGGCCATTCCATATGTTTTTCATAAATTGACAATTTTCAATTGAAGCGTATGCGCCAAATTTTTGAAATTTGTTTGCATTTGCTTCTTGAAATTGTATTTGTTTTCTTCGTCGCCTTATTATTTAATCCTTATTATAATTTTTATACAGAAATGCTTTCTTTTTAGAGAAATCAATTAAAATAGTTGTACTTGTCATATCGCATGACGCCATTTTTTAATTTCAGATTGTTTGTTTCATTGTTTGTGATTTTACTCTATTATCAATTGATCATTGATCAATTTTAACAATGGCATAGAGTAAAATTGAAATGTCCTTCAATTTCATAATTTTCATTGACGTTGTACGTATGTGGAATGGGCGCCTTAGCAAATCAAGTTATTAACGATTTGGCTCATGTAAGTTATAGAAGAGTACTTCATGCATAATGTAATGGAACATATTTTTGGTGCCTTAATTAGTTCATAAAAACCAGTGGGGACTAAATTTTCGCGTATTCTATGATTTTTAGAAAAACTCCAAACTGAAATGTAAAAATATCCGATTATATGATGCACGAAGTAGTCATCTACAACTTGAATTTAAGCAATTTTTAATAACTAGCTGAGTTAATGATATAAAAAATGAAAAGTATTTAATATTGGTGTGCCAATTTTCTACGTAGCATATCCTCTTAAGTAGTATTATGTAAGAAGGTGTTGTACGGTTTGAAAATATTTTTTTCAACCTTGTGGGGGGGGGGGCAAACTTAATGTAGGTCATGGATTGGGAGTGGTTGGGGGGCTTACGATGGGGAGGTTGCGAATCGAAATAGTCGGGAGAATTTATGAAATTAATTTTCCAATAGTGATAAATGACCTAGCGAGCTCTATAAGTGCAGGTTGCAGCACTCGCTATATGACCTCTACCGTAAATTTCAGTTGTTTTAGTAAATTTGTGGTTTTGCGGAAAATGGTAGAGGTTTTACATTAGAGCATTGGTTCCCAACCTGTGGTCCATGGACCACCGGTGGTTCACAGACATATATCAGGTGGTTCACGGGCCAAAGTAAGAAATAAGGAAATAAAAACGCTGAGTTGTTGGAAATTTGAAATAAAATACCGTAAGTCGTGGCACTGAACTAAAAAATCTGCCCGATACCAGTTCTAAACATTTAATCAAATATTAGCACGTAATTGCAGGCGCAAGCTTGATTCTAGAATTAAACAATTTTCCTATCACAGGCCATGGGGGTCTTCGGAAAATCATAAAATAATCTAGTGGTCCACGGAAAAAAAGTTTGGGAACCCCTGTATTAGAGAACCCTGTGGAAGGTGGGACTTTATTAATTTTTTTTTGGGGGGGGGGGCGCAATGCCGTCTAGACCACACACGCCCAGGTATATTATATGGTTAGGTACGGTAGGTTATGTTCGTTAATGTAAGTTTGCTTTTTTCAGTTTCTGGATATTATAAGAGGTTGATGAGGTTCGTAGTAGTCAAAAATGAGAGGATAGTTCGGGTAGCGGTTTCGTCATCACGTAGTAGGGTTGAGAGGGATGTTTGTGGGGGCCAGGCTCTTTATTAATTAATTTGAATAATGATGTACAATATAATTACAAAGGCTTTCGCGGCCGGTGGTACATCATGAAGAAGTAGAATCCGGGATGATAGGCCGTGATCGTAATGAAAGCGTACTTCCAAACGGTCGACCGCAAATGTGGACGAATCGATTGGAAGTCAATGGCGGATCCACAGGGGAGGTCACCCTAAATGAGTAAATTTATAAGATAAGATAGTCAAAATATTTTTACATAATTGATTCGCAGAAGTTTGGGGCATAGGCTGCACACCTACACATACATTAGGGCCTACAATTTGTGACCCCCCTAAAACTTCCGCTGGATCTGCCCCTGTTGGAAGTACGCTTTTAGAACGACGATGACCTACCAGGATCCGGGTTTTTGCCTCTCCTGCATTTACAGTTTCAAGTGACAAATCACCTTTTGCATACACGCTCCTCACGCAGCGAAGATGTCGACCACAGACGTTGATGAAACGTTTGGACGTACAGATTAATGTACACAGTACAAAACGAATGTGACCCAGATTCTAATGCTTCATCAGTCGTCAAAGGCTTTGTAATTATATAACTTTTTTTAGATACAAACTTTCATTTCCATAGAATTTCTCGAAATTGCTGTAAGCAGGTGGAAATAATTTACAACTGAAGAAAATTAAAGGACATAAATTAATTACAAATTTACTTCAAAGTGAAAAATAATGAAGTCAGACTTCAAGTGAGCAGTGAATTGTAAATAGACTCATGGTGTGATTTGAATTTTCACGTTTTCAGTTTTCTTTTGGAGATGTATGCCATGGCAAAAGTAAAAGTCTTAGAGAAGGAAGTAAATAAAGGAATGAAGCGACTCTTTTCTTTTTGTTGGAATTTTAAGTAATTTTCTTAAAAGGTTTTTCAAACTTGACGGTTGTTACATTTGAAGTTAAATGCTTGTTCATTTGATTCGCGGAAATTGATTGTGTTTCCTCGTTTAAGAAGATTGTAAATAAGGTATGTTATTTAATTAAAGTCTACCTACCTGGACATGAGTTTTCCGATGTTCTTTTACAACAGCAGCCGTAGCATGTTGTCAGGCGCGGATCTACGGGGGGGGGGGAGGGGGCATGGGGGCTATAGCCCCTCCCATTAGGGTCCTCAAAATGCGTAAAACCCCAATATTTCAGTCCTAATTTTCACCAATTTTCTCCCGGGGGAGAACCCCGGGCCCTCCTTGTGCTCTATTGCATTAATTAATTTAATTTAGAACCCTTTTTGCTCTGAAAATGCGTAAAACCCCAATATTTAAGTCCTATTTCTCAAAAAAATTTCGAAATTTAATCTTAGCCCCCTCCTTGGTCTCGTTCTAGATCCGCGCCTGCATGTTGTGCCATGTTAATTTATTACTTGAGCCTAAATGGACCTGCGCTGTGATACTTGGAAGGTTTGAAATGAATATTATGTGTTTATTGGAACACTACACAAAAGGTCTTTACAACGTTATATTAAGGATTCAATTTTTGCATTTCCGGAATGCCGGAATGAGGACAAACAACTTATTTCAATTTAAAAAAAATGTTTTAACAGCGTAAAGTAACATATAAGTAGGGTCACCGATGTGTGTCTTTTTTGTCACTTCTAATTGCAAGAATTAAAATGTAAATATGGAACCATTATATGTTTTTCAAGTCTTCATTCCTTACAGCGCAGGTTCATTTACCACCGCTTTGGTGGAATGACAATACCCCCGTATGTACCGTATATTCCCGTATATATCCTGTATATATATATCCGTATAAATTTGCTCCTGTAGGTTTTTAATTGTTCCGATGTTTCACGATGTGTGCTATAATTTTACCTTTAAGGATAATAGTGGCAGAATTAATGAATGAATGAATGAATGAATGAACGAATATTATATTGAACGACAATAAAGTAATTTACAAACAAAACAGTAAAAATCTAATCAGTCCAGATCGAATCGGACGAGTACAATTGCCTACGGGGCCCCAAAGGATTTCCCGTGTTGGGCCCCCATATGGTGGGGGTAACCTAGCAACCCATTTGGTGTATCATTTGATGCATCATTTCTCTTATCATATGGAATAAGACAGGAAAAACAATTTATCATTTATATCCTTGCACAGAAAAGAAACTAAGTATTGCTTTACCTTTTTACTCGTTGGCTGACCGAAAAACATCCCAAAGGTAAGCTGACCTTTTTAACAAAAAAGGACCATCTTGTCTTTTTGCGTATATATTTGCATTGCAACGAGGGACTGAACCGTTACCAAACAAATCCAAAATTCCTACCTCACCTTTTTCATCTTTGCAACAAACAACTCAAACAAAAAAAGGCCAGCAAAAACATGCAGTTTTATGGTTTGTTTCATTCTCAATGAATGTCAGCAATGAAACTCCGCCCATTCACTGTATCTTAACTGGCAACTAATTATAAAACAAACGGTATCCATCGGATTCTTTACTTGGGACGTCTTTTACGGTATTCTGTACTATCCTCAAAAATCTATTCCCTTCGCACATCGACTGTTACTTATAAATAAAGTCCTCTTCAGACATGTATTGGACTTTTCTGAACAAATTTAAGGCATAGCTTACCCTTCCAACACAGATAACTCATATTCTCTAGAATATACAGCAAAAATACATCAGTCCATACTTTTCAAATAGTAGCCGCGCAGTTGCTTGTATGGTCGGTAAGAACTAACCTCCAGCAGAATAGAAACAATGAAACAAGCAAACCCTTCTTTCGGCACGTAGACAGTATTCGTCGCACCTTCTGACGATAGTGAACTCTAGAAGATGACAGGAGGGGTCCATCTGACGTCACCGGAGGTAAGGTAGCCTCAATATATTTAAAACTCCATTCTATCTAGTGTACGCAGCAAAAATTTTGCCCTGGAACCCCCCTTTCGGCTACGTCCTTGGACAGGAGTCATCAATGGTCGGCAAGAAGTCTATTATCACATAAAGAAATCACACCCCACAAACGTCAGTGTCACATCCGTTACTTACCCTCATACAAAATCTTTTCATCCTCGACGTCTGCATCAATGTTATGGACCTTTCTGGAGCCTACTCATTGTTCGCAATAATCTACGCATCAACGGGAACAACACAACATACACACTTACCTTTTAGCTCGTCGGCAATCCGACAAAATTCGCCGCACATTTCGACGATAGTGAACTCTAGATGAAGACCGACGTCGTCGTTGGTCGGCAAGAAGTCTAATTTCACATAGAGGAATCACATCGTTAGGCGTCGCGTCTGTACCTTCCTCCAAAATCTTCTCGTCCTCGGGCATCGGGGAGTTAACTGTCCTTTCCGGACTTTTATTCAACATTTGAACAGTCCTGAACACCGCACTAAGGATCCAAGCGAAGCATAACATTCTGTGTATGTTTTAGCGAAGTTAGTCTCATGGTCCTTGTCCGCCTGATCTGGTGTTGGTGGAAGAAACCGAAAACTGTTTTCTGGGCGCATTGATTGATTAATTGATTAACTGGCTCAGTTCAGTATAATGTTTATCAGTCTTATATATTTTCGAGTTTATCACTTCACTTTCTAATGTCGGTTTTTAACTATGAAATCCGGCAAGTATTGCATAGTTATGAATTGATAATAAATAAATGAACAAGCTTGACGTCATAGCACAAGAGCCCATTTATACAAAGTTATTTTTTGAGTCACAAAAACATGAGATAAGCTTGCTGTTTATTTACTTACATAGGATCATTTAAGAGAATTATAAGAGAATCTTAGGCGCTTATTCCACATACGTCAATAGTTAATAGTAAATATGGTATTGACGGAAATTTCAATTTTTCATTGATACACTACATTCCACATGTTTTTTCAATTATTGATCACTTTTCTTCTATTGACACGTATGCGCCAAATTTCAAAAATTTGGCGCATTTGTTTTTTGAAATTTTGTTTGCATTTGTTTTCTTCGTACACTTATTATTTTTAATAAAACCTAATAATTGTAGGATCGACCTTCACCGATCTGTTTAATGGATGAAAACTGTTTTAGAAACAATCTATTAAAATGGTTGTACTTAACATATTCCATGACGCCATTTTAGTTTGTTATTGTTTGCAGCGCGTGATTTTACTCTATGATCATTGATCAATTTTAACTATGACATAGAGTAAAATTGAAATATCCGTCAATACTATATTTACTATTGACTATTGACGTATGTGGAATATGCGCCTTAGAAAGGGGTCTTATTATGTCAGCACAAATCAATATGTTTAGTTTTTATTATGTTTTTGGCACTCGAAAAATCGCTGTGTATAAATGTGTATAAATGTTGTCCATTTCTAGAGGAGTTTTAGGGAGTTTTAGGGGGTTTTAGGCGGTTTGATTTTTAATTCTATTATAAATCTGTCCGTCTGACCCAAGAGGGTTTGGACAAGTCCAACATATAGGCGGTCATGTTCTATTGAAACCAGTGATGCTTTACCGATGCTTTAAATATTGTCATGGTATAAGCCAAAACCAGAAATTCGAGGAAAAGCGCTGAGTCCATGAGTCACACACTGTTGTAGATCATCTTAATTTACGAAACCTATCGGGCACATTTCAACATGAAATCCACCCCGTCAGCCTCAAAGAGCTCTAATCAGCAAAGTCTGAAAAGGTTAGACGACGTAATCAGCAACGGAGTAATCAGCGAAGGCTGAAAGGATTTTCGAAAGCACTTGAGCTGTAAGGTGTCCATGATGCTGACAACGACCTTACCTGTGTAATCCTATACCTTTTTCTAAATCGACCCATGTGTGGGAAGCATTCGAAATTTAATCTTCGTCATCAACGGTCGTTAGGACATAGAAGATAAGTATGAGTTGATCTATGATCTTAACCAAGGCCGTGGCCAGGTTTTGATTTCAGCGGGGGGGGGGGGGGTCCAAAAAAAATGTTCGTGTAATTTATTAATGAATTGATGGATAAATTCTTCCAATAATACAGGTTTACATAAAAAAAATATTTCGGGGGGGGGGGGGCCCTTCTACAACCCCCCTGGGCACGGCCATGACCTTAACATTGGTTCACAGTGGCGGGTCTGGGATAATCTGGGTAATGGGAAAAATGTCGTAAAAATAAATATTATCTAATTAACAAAAATATATACATATAAAAAATAGGCTACCGTAAACCGGTCCATAGCTTGGCTAGAAAATGGCACCAATTTTGGCCATGACCCCCTTCAAATAAAAAGCTAGATTCGCCACAGTTGGTTCAGAAGGTCTTCTTGGTTGTCAACGAAGCGTAACTCCTACTGGTAAACATTAGAAAATAGGAATCCGTAAGGTAATTCAAACTCTGGAGTTGATTTATGACCTAAATATTTGTCCTGAAGATCGCATGCTACGAATTACTTGGCAAGCCTCTGTTACCAATGAGGAGGGTCTAACCAGAATAGGCGAGAGCCAAACTCTGGTTGCATCCATATGTACTAGAAGAGCTCACTGGATCGGACATTTGCTACCACACTACGAACTTCGTAAGCTGCATCATAGAAAGAAAGAAAGAAAATTGTTTTTGTTTTTCATATGGGCGAATATTGGGCCTTTCACTCTTACAATTAACCCATAAAAGGAACGATAGAAGGCGTCAACCCACCTTGGTGCCTGAGAAAAGAATATCTGCAGCAAGTGATGGAGGATGTAGGTGCCAATACATACGTGCCAGGGTCGAGGGGAGTGGAGGCATCGATGCCACATGTTGTTGCAACCAGCCTGTTGGCTGTAACTTGGGGAGGGAGAGAAGATCCCATTGGTGTCCGGTAAAGCGCAATTGTTTGGAGGGCACAGTACGCTTAACGCACAAATAGCCATAGCATGGAAAGTCAGTCACTAAGTCATTAGGCCTCCCTGTCAATAGTTCATGCGCTTGCGCAATAGAGTAGCCAAATTCATCGACTCCAACAAAAAATACAACAAAAAAACGGAGTGGCACGACAATTTACTTGAGGACTAGCTGTCTCTTGATGGTGCACAGCTCTAATTGGGATGTTGCGTTCAGCACGATGCCTGGAGCAGAGGCGGACACAACGACCGGCACTGAGGGCTACTGCCCCTCCCCCCTCCTCTTTGGCCAGAAGTTGTATTCTTTGCCTCTAAAATCTAAGTGTTACTGCACTCAAAATGCGCAAAACCTCACCATTTCAGCCCTATATTTCAAAAAATTTCTCCCGGGGGAGAACCCTGGGCCCACCTTATCCACCACTACATTGATTCTTTGTAGTATATAAGCCTTATTGCTCTCAAAATGCCCAAACCTCACTATTTCAGCCCTATTTTTCAAAACATTTCTCTCGGGGGAGACCCCGGGGTCCATAATTATATTGATTCTTTGTAATATATATACCTTATTGCTCTCAAAATGCGTAAAACCCCAATATTTCAGCCCGCTGGCTTCTAAGCAACTTTTATGAAAGTGGGTGGAGAGGCGCCCAATTACACCCTTCAAAACCTATCGTTACGCCACTGACAAGTGCCTCCCCCTTTTATAAGGTCTGGGACCGCCTCTGGCCCGGACTGAGTTCTCCCCAGCCAAAAAAGTAAATGTGTATACGTGTAACATAAAAAAATCAAAGTAGACCAGTATTAATTCTTAAAAAAGAACGAATACACAACAGTCTATTGAGAGTTTAAACCTGGGGGCATGTTGAAGGTCCTCTTTTTATTAAAGGCAGATCTATTTACGGTCAGCAGTTTTCCCAAACAACCCAACCAAGGAAAGACATTAAGGAATTTTGTTTCTGAAATATTCCGGACTATATATACCAAAAATACACACTGGGGCATAATGATTATTGGATGGGGGTGGTTCTATTAATTACGGACATTCCAGCTGACAGCTGCATTTCTTATCTAAACTTTTTAATTCTTTTTGAATAAAAATTTCCTCAATAAATCAAGACTGATTGACAGCTTTGTAGAAATACCTCTGCTAGGTATAAAGACTAATTACTTTCAATGGGTGATTCCAAAAGACCTCTCTTTATACTCTTTCCTTGCCCTCTTTCCCCTTATGCCTTTTTTGATACCAGAGACTTAATTTTATTGTGGTATCATTTTGATAACTGATAAGACGCCAAATAATCAGCTTCCTGGTAAATATTTAAAAAAAGAAAAGGTGCGGAAAGTTTTATTCCTTACTACGTAGTTACATAAACTCAATTCGTTCAAAGCAACATTTTTGGTGAATTCAGCTCTCACTGACATGTGTGATCTAGTAAGAATTACAAAATACATTAAATACAAAAGCGTTAATATAATGTATTTACAACATAAAATTAGCCTAAGGCGGCTATTTCATCTGTCAATTTTACTTCAAATTTGATTTTGTCATCAATGTTGCATTATTTATTTTTACACCCCATTCCACTTGTTTTCAACATTTGATCATTTTTGTTTTCAATTTTTTCCAAATTTGTAAGTTTCCCCGCCGTCTTTCTTTTAATTTTATAACCTACAAGAAATTATATGATTTAAACTACGAAATAATTTGTTCGTTCTCAAGAAATTAATTTAAATTATTTATCATCTCTAGATTAATTATAGTTTGTTATTGTTTGCAACGCGTGATTTTACTCTATGATAATTGATCAATTTTAACACGAAGAAATTTAAATGGAGAATGTCATAGAGTAGAACAGAAATCTCAAATCAAATGTGAAGTAAAATTGACTGATATATGACCCGATTCAAATATTTGAAAATTTGAGATTTTTCAAGTTTCCTCAAAATTCCTCTATTTTTTCCTTGTTTCCATATATTCCAACGAAGTGAAAAAGAACTCAACCGTACAGATACATGAGCTAAGGGTAAGTGTTGTAATCAATATGAATCCTATGAAAAATATAGGACATAGTTCAATAACAGCTATTATTTAATAGTACCTACATTGAATATTGATGGTACTTCAAAATGTGTATAAAATGTCGAAGAAAAAAAAACTTCGACAAGTTTTCCAAGCATTTTTTTCGAAAGAAAAAATTTAAGATGGTAAAAGCTGCGGTTGTGAGACAGCTGTCAGTATAACAGTTATAATCGATAGCTACCCCACAGCTTGTGTGCTTTAGACCGTTGTATGCGCTCGATACATGTCGGCCTCCCTCTAACGAAAATGTTTGAGTTCTTCACAGTGGGTTCATGAAAAAAAGGCACATAATTTTCTTTCATTTATTAAGGGGCGGAATTTGCGCCGTTTGTAATAAGTATTGTTCGTGTCTGTTTGGCAAACTGCTATTAAAAGCGCACTGGACATCGAAGTTGCACAGGGACCGTCATAAATAAATATAAAATCAATTAAATAAGTAGGCATAATTTATGTGTAAACAGTTTGTCAATGATTTGTGTTTTAGAGTCCAAATTGCCCCTAATTGGCCACTGAAGTGCTTCTCAGCTGTGACGCCAGTTCAGCTTTAGGGGGGGGGGGCAAACTTTTTTTTATGATGGACCCTTTACAAGAAATGAAGAAAACAATTTCCAAAACCCCCTTTTACATGGCTTAATGGAGGTAAATTCCCGCCATTTATTAATTGAAGAGTCCAATTTATTGACCATTATGCTTCTAACTTCCCAAAATTGCTTAGAAACCATCTCTTAGAGAAAGCTTTCTACACTGTCACTGAGGCACTAGCACAATGACAATGACAGAACTACCTGATTTTGACGATACTCTGACGATTTTACTTTATACTTTCTTGTTAATTACTTGTTGATTATTGTATTGTATAATTTAACAGAAATATATATATATATATTTATTTATTTATTATAAAAACAGCCTCACTGATATGTGAAGTTTGTTTCCTGTTATTGTTTTCTTGTTAACTTACTTTTTTACGATTTGGTTACGTTTTCTTTAAAAACTTAGGTTCCTTGGAGGTGGCGAATATTCCTTTCGGACTGTAAATCCACTGAAATCTCGAAAAGAAAAATTTCGACCACACAAATCTTTTTTTATACTAACGCATTAATTGGAAAGCAAAATCTCAAAGCACAACAGCCACTTCTTTATACAGGAAGAAAAATGTCTGAAGGATGGAAACCAAATAAATGAAAAGCTACTTCAAAATTTAGTTTTCATTATAAATATACCTGTAGACGAACCACTTATGAGCATCCAAGCGTAAGCAGTACTGCTTTTGAAATGTGCAAGTAGCAAAGCATGAAATTAACATTATTCAGGGCAATCTTCAGATAATGTCGGGACTCGGGATCTAATCTCGTGTCTAATTCATCTTTTAGAATAGAATAGAAATTTTTTTTATTACATCACACAGCTTGGTTTAAACAGAATAATAATCTTCTCTATTATATTCAGCATTGACTTTCCTTATTTGATCTGTTGTTAAAAGGGAACCCATGTTTTGCTGTAAATGTATTGATATAATACTGGACCCGAATCGACCCGGGCGTCGAAGCCAATGGCTGGGTCATGTGGACCGTATGCAGGCGGCGAGGACGCCGAAGCTGGTTCTCGAAGACACCTTCAACCACCCTAGGCGGCCCGGTAGGGCCAAGGCTCAGATGGATGGACCAAGTGCTAGAAAATGTGCACGCCACTGGCACCCGAGACTGGAAGCTAGCGGCGGAAGATCGTCCGAGAGGGCGTGGTGTAGTGGCAGCGGCCAAAAGTCCCCACGGGCTGGAAGCGCTTACGTAAGTCAAGTTAAGATACTAGACCCAGCGAACTTCTCGTCGCTTAACAGTCAATTAATGTGGTTATTTAAATTTTCCTCATTTCCCGCTGCCTCCACTACATTTATCATTGGGTGTACAATACTTTCCCGTGCCTGTTTCCTCCACTCCCTCTTGTCTCTCCAGTTCACAATATTTCACGTTAATTTTTTATTTTATTTACAATACTATCCCGTTCTCTGTTTACTCTTTGCTCTAGTTCACAATACTTCTCTTTAAATTTCTCCCTTTGTCTCTACTACATTTTAATTGGACTTACAATACATTCCCGTTCCCTGCTTCCTATATACTCTCTCTCTTGTCTCAGTTGTCTCTCCAGTTCAAAATATTTCCCTTTAAATTTCCCCATTGTCTCCCTACATTTTTATTTGATTTACAATACTTTCCCGTTCCCGCTTTCCTCTGTTTCCTACACTCCCTATTGTCCCTCTATTTCACAATACTTAAAATGTTGCCCTTTGTCACCACTACATTGGGTATATAATACCTTCCCGTTCCCCGTATCATCTGTTTTCTACACTCCCTCTTGTCTTTCCAGTTCACAATACTTCCCATTAAATTTCCCCCGTTGTCTCTACTACATTTTTCAATGGGTATACAATGCGTCCCCGTTCCCTGTTTCCTCTGTTTTCTAAACTGTCTCTTATCTCTCCAGTTCAGTTTCCTCTGTTTCCTCCTGTCCCTCCCGTTCACTTCTGGACCGTCTCTATTCCATGCCAACGGGAGCTTTGTGACGGGCTGCCTTGCCTCTCTTTTCAACCAAAAATTGATCAAAACTACACACACAATGATAGACAAAAATTAGCAATGGTACCTATATCTTTGAACAAAAGGGTGGTAGGGCTCAAAATAAACATTCATTAAACCCCCTAGTACACTTGAATATTGTTCCAATATTCACTCCAATAAATATTAGTCTAAGCAAAATTGGAAGTGTAATGCCAAAATTCAGTTTCAAATCGTAAACTTCAACATAAACATTCCAAATATTTCTTCGATCGAATAAATATTGGATCTAATAAATATTATAGTGTGTAGTCAGGGCCATTTATGTGTACTTACTTTACTTATGTGTAGATGTGAATATATAGATATATAGAGCGTACCCCAGATCACCATAGAGTGTGTAATCATAAATGGTCATGTATGGAGATGTGAAGATGCATGTATACGATATAGGCATAAGAGCGTTTCCCAGATCACTATTTCTAAGTTTCATAACAAGCTGAACAATGGTTTCGGAACATAGCCAGGACAAACATCCTTCAAATTGGATTGATTTTGATGTATTAGGAAGGCGGGGTTTCCACATACGTCAATGGTCAATGGTAAATGTGGTATTGACGTTTTAGCAGACATTAAAGATATACTTAAAATGTCTGCTACCACGTCAAAACCATATTTACCATTGACCATTGACGTATGTGGAAACCCGGCCGTAGGTAAGAAAACT
This sequence comes from Psococerastis gibbosa, assembly GCA_963971405.1. Taxonomy (NCBI): domain Eukaryota; kingdom Metazoa; phylum Arthropoda; class Insecta; order Psocodea; family Psocidae; genus Psococerastis; species Psococerastis gibbosa. The sequence continues at coordinate 8,487,206 of OZ020489.1, forward strand.
GCAATTGGGAAGATGGCTGAGGAGTAGATAATTTATATGCATCAAAAAATACGTCAGTACCCTCTTAAAACATCAGCTCTAATGAAGGAAAGCAAAAAGTGGCAGATCCCTCAGAATCACCCACCCACCTCTCCCGGGGAGAGACTTGTACCGAGTCAGCAATTAGGGGATCCATTGCTGAGGACAAGTCAATGCATACACCATTTTGATCAATAATCCACTCTTCTACATGGGCACTCCAGTTCTGTGCTCTAAACGAGCCAATCACCGCGAGAAGGCTCGTTAGCGGTAAGTGCTTCATTGTTATTACATTACTTGGTTAACTTTTCAGTATTCTGCCAGAGTGACGAGCCATCGCAAGTTCCCCTTCATTTGGAATATTAAACGACAATTTAATTGATGCGAACAAATATCTACGAGTATATATGACATCCTCTAACTGTAGCCAATGCAGTTATGCTCTTAGCCAACCAATAACCGCGAGAAGATTCATTACTGACAAGTGCTTCACTATCATTACATGTATTACGGATATTTTGTTAACGTTTCAGTATTCTGTCAGAGTGACGAGCCATCGCACATTCCCCTTCATTAGGAATACCTAACGACAATTTAATTGATGCAAACAAATATCTAAGAGTATAATTATGACATCCTCTAACTAGTGGGTCTAACTGTAGCCAATGCAGTTATGCTCTTGAGAGAAGATTCATTACCGATAAGTGCTTCACTCTCAGTACATGTATTCCGGGTATTTTGTTAACTTTTCAGTATTCTGTCAGAGTGACGTGCCATCGTAAATTCCTCCTCATTACGTGTACAAAATGACAATTTAATTGATGCAACAAATATAACATCTTCTAATTGAGGGCAATAGATTTATGCTATTAGAGTAGAATAGAAAATTATTTAATTGCACAAATACAGCATGTACACCAATACATTGTACACTACTAGTGTTATATATTCAATGTCCAAGCAAATTATTTTTTCCGAGGCTAGAATTTATGAATTTTACACTTTAAAGTATATGCGCTCAACTAATGGTAATAAAGAGGCATTTTCAATAAGGTAAATTTAAGTACTTTCTTCTCTACACGGTTAGTTATCGAGAAGGAGTCTAAGCTAACCAATCACCGCGAGAATGTTCACTAGGTGCGGTACCAACAAGTGCATTATTGCTTCCCTATTTTTGCGTAGTATAAAGAAAGCTTTGTGCCGATCGAAATTTGCGATTTTGAGATTTCAGTAGATTTACACGTTTTGAGGTAGCCGGAACCCAAAAAAAGTGTTTTTAAAAAAATGTCTGTCTTTCAATCTGTCTATTCGTCGACTTAGGGGCAAACTGCACTGTGGAATTTGATGAAATTTGGTTTGTTGGCTCCCAAATATTGTAACTTGAGGACAAAGGCGACGTAATATTAAAGAAGTAATATATAGTATACAATGCCATGCAATTTACAGTAGGATACAAGGTTATTTGTACCATTAATCGCTTTCAGAACCCACTGGACAAAAGCGTTCACAGAATTGTGCCAAGTTTCACCGAGTCTGACACGGAAAAGAGGTTAAAGAAAAACCATTAACTGTTCTCGAATTAGAAAATCAATTTTCAATTTGTTACTGCTCCAATGCTTGTGTTATCCGTCTAAGAAAGACGACTCCACTACTGTTGCTGTGCTGCTATAGATATGAAATAATGGGACCTGTATTAAAGCTCTTTCTTCTTCGGGCTGGACGTTTTTCCAGGTACAAACCTGAAATTTCATCAGGTACAATGACTGTCATTGCAGTATTGCAGGCTAAGAATTTTGGTTCTTCTCAGATTTTTAATGTATGTATCTCCGCGAGTTTTAGGGTCCCAGAAAACAGCTAAAACAATTATATCTAAAACACGTTTTTTTTTTTAAATTCACATTTGTGCAGTTTATTTATTGTAATCGTTAATCGTTATTAGTGGGATTAAAAGCCAGAAGGGCAGATATTTTTTGTTCTACGGCAAAAAAATCATATCTAGGGACCATTTTTTTCTGTTTTCGACTAGCACAATCTGGGGGGAGGGGGTTTTTATGCGCTTACAACCACCTTGCAATAAGGTGGGGTATATAACGCCTTCTTCCAAATTAAAATTTGGCGAGGAGGAGAAGGGAAGTTTACTTGCAGGTGGACCTCCTGATTGTAGTAGATTCCGAACCACTTGGGGAACATAGTCAAGTCACACGATTAATTCGAAGGTGACCAGGACTCGACACGGACACGCCCTGACTGGTAGTCTCAGCGCGTTATCTTGTCCCACTATGGTCCCCTGCCAGCACTGTACCACAACCGAGTTTGCTGCAGTTTTGAACAGGCTCTGTTCTGGTGGATTCAACTTGGTATGGCCATAGGCCTGTTAACCAAAAAAAAAACTGGTAAGGGGATAAATTACTCGGTTTCGAATGTCAAAGAATTCCATGAAACAGCAGAGTGCTGACGCTGATAAAGTAGATGTTGAAGTGTTAAAACAGTTATGCAAGGGAATTTGAAGTGCATAACATAATGGGAACATGACCCAGACAGACAACCGTTTCGAGTGCGAGGATACGCGGACACGAGCACTTTGTATTATTACATTAGAGCAGCTTTAACGTAGCAGAAGTCGGTCAATAGGATTGTCTTCAACCTTTTTTAAGCTGCTGAGCCAAATTTCGAAGTATCCAGATTTAGACTTGCTAGAAGAGCCGTACATTTCAAAACAAAATCAAACAACAAAATTGATTGTAATCAACCTTATAACAAACGTCTAACAGGTTATTATGTGTCACCGAAATTAGAGGATATGGAAAATACTGGGCTTGGCGGGATTCGAACCCACGATCTACGCCTAACCGGGGCGTCGTCTTAACCGCTGGACCACAAGCCCCGACAAGTCCAGTAAATGCCAAATCCTCTACTTATGCTCTAATTGACATGATTCGTGTTGCTAGACAGGTTAGCACAACTACACAACTATCTAACCGAACAGGTCTGTGAGCGGTTTTTTCGGTTATAACGAGGAGGTTACCTCTTCAACCAAAGTTAATTTAATGTCAGTGTTATATATACCATATAATACTACAATGTAATGAATAAAGCATTGCCTTTATGCAATTAAGTCAGCTCACAGACCTGTTCGGTTAGATAGTTGTGTAGTTGTGCTAACCTGTCTAGCAACACGAATCATGTCAATTAGAGCATAAGTAGAGGATTTGGCATTTACTGGACTTGTCGGGGCTTGTGGTCCAGCGGTTAAGACGACGCCCCGGTTAGGCGTAGATCGTGGGTTCGAATCCCGCCAAGCCCAGTATTTTCCATATCCTCTAATTTCGGTTATAACGAGGAGGTTACCTCTTCAACCAAAGTTAATTTAATGTCAGTGTTATATATACCATATAATACTACAATGTAATTATTATGTGTCTTTAAAGTACGAATGTAAATGGTAGGTCATCTGGATGTGCTATGTTCATTAGCTGTTAAATTTTTGTTAGTGGACACGCTGACAATAGCTTACCATAGACGGAATGCAGCACGTTTTAACATGGCTAAGTTCGGGTAATAAATAAATAAATATAGTATATTTCTGTTAAATTATACTGTCAAGTAGGAGTCAGGTTGGAGTCGAGCAATAGGCAAGGCCTGGAAGGATCTTGCCAGAGCAGTGCATGTCGCAAACATTAGATGCAGAACGGAACAAGACTATGCCTCCCGGCTCATCTAAACCGAATTGACCTAACTGAATCTGATTTATGCCCACTCTGCACATTCGGACGCACGAACGCAGGCCATCTCAGTCTTTACCAAGTCCTAGCAGACGTTGACAAAGCAGGAAAGCAACCATTGAGACAGGTTTTTCAAGTCCACAAACGAATCGTTGGCCATAGCTAACGCCTGGCAGGATCTACTACGTCGACCTATCCTCAGAGATCGGCTCAGAACAGTGTATGTCTCCAACTTTAGATGCAGAAGAGACTATGCCTCCAGGCCCACCTAAGCCGAAATTGCTTAACCGAAGCTGACCCAAGCCCACCCTGCACATGGACACAGGCCATCTGCATCACTATCAAACCCTAGCAGACGTTGACAGGGCGGGAGAGCAACCCTTGAAACGACTTCTTAAGTTCTCAAACGAACGGTTGACCATAGCCAACGCCTGGCAGATCTACTGCGTCGACATATCCGCAGTGATCTGGCCAGTGCATGTCACCAACTATAGATGCACGAGCACGACTATCTCCAGTCCTATACCTAAACCGAATTAATTGACCAAACCGAAAATGTCGTATGCCTACACATTCGGATGCATGAGCGCAGGCCATCTCCATCACCACCAAGCCCTCCAGGCCTCCAGGCTGACCTAAACCACATTGGGCTTATCATAGCCAACCTAATTAAAGAGTGAGCATGCTCCAAACGTTGAAATCGCCGTTCGCCTCGATCACCCTGTATATTGTAATAATTCATAACTTTATAATAAAGAATAATTGGACTTTAAAGTTTACTGCAGAAAATTGAAAATATCGAGGTAAAATTCAATTTTCAAAAGACGACAGCCCCGACTTCATTATAGCAGCGCTATAATGATAAGGAAACCTTATAGTGGTAACGACTGCTTGCAATATCGGAAAATATTATAATAGGATGCAAATAGCTGGAAAATTGGAAATTCCAGAGCCCTCTACTGCAATGAGAGCTACCCTAATATACAAACCGTGCAATGCTCTGTTTGCATGAGCCATCAAGGAAATTTAAGAAAGAAAATTGTCTTTATTTTCCACATAGGCGAATTCTGGGCCTTTCGACCTACTCTTACAATTAACACATTAGTGTTAGCAGCAGCCGGATCATGACGAGTTTAATACCGGGGTTAATATAATACCATGTCACGTGATAGTAATTGTTTAAAATAAATGAACAGCAAATTTCAGAATTTTTTAAATTGTGATGTTGGCAATACTAAAGAACTGAACTGACGCACCGCACCGCACCTACCGTAGCAAATATAAATAGCAAATATAATTCCATAAGAAATAAACAAGTTTTAATATTGAATAAAATATTAAGGATTATAAATAATTTGTCTATATTTAAGGCAGAAAAAATGAAGAAAATATAGCTGAAGATCATTCAATTGTTTAAATAGACACAATATGAATTTTCCACACTTAGCGCTCTTGCGACAATTACCAACATCAAAAGTTAAAAAATTCTGAAATTTGCTGTTCATTTATTTTAAACAATTGAATTATTTATTAATTTAAAAAAGAATAAAAAAACAATAGAATTAATACCATCACTTGACATGGTATTATATTAACCCCGGTATTAAAATCACCATGATCAGGCTACTGGTGCGGGTATTTACCTATAATACTTAGGGATAAAGAAGCCTAACAGTGGTAACGACTGCTCACGATATCGGAAAATAAAAGAATGCAAATAGCTGGAAAATGGGAAATTACTGAGTTCCGACTGCAATGGGGCTACCAGCTGTACATACTGTACATTGCAATATTTAAATGAGGATTCAGAGAAAATTGGGAGCTGTACCTACAGTGCTGGTATGAGTGTTTGGTACTTAGGTAATAATAATTATGGAAACCTCATATAATGGTAAAGACTGTGGAATCAGAAAATATTGCAATAGAATGCTAGTAGCTGGAAATATGAAAATAACTGAGTTCCCACTGCAATGGGGGCTACCAACTGTACATACTGTACATTGAAACATTTGCATGAGGATTCTGAGAACATTTGTGCAGGTACGGGTATTTAGTACTTAAAAAATAATGATAAGGTCACCTTATATACGGTAGCCATAACGACTGCTTGCAATATCGGAAAATATTATAATAGAATGCAAATAGCTGGAAAATTAGAAATTCCAGAGCTCCCGACTGTAATGGGGGGCTACCTACTGCACATACCGTTCATTGTAATGCTTGCACTGGCACTCTGGAAAGTTCATAAGGCCTCAGGTGGGGTTTCCACCGACCTCACATTGCAGAATGCAAAGACATTGACGTGGTAGCAGACATTCAAGACTTAGGCGGGTGTTCCATCGACCTCTCATTGCAGAATGCAAATGACATTGACGGAAATTTAAATTTTTCTTTTTATAGATATCTATTAAAATGTTTGCCATTTTTTTAATTTTAGTTTGTTTGTTTGTGATTTTACTCTATGATCATTGATCAATTTTAACTATGGCATAGAGTAAAACAAAAATTTCCGTCAATGTCATTTGCATTCTGAAATGAGAGGTCGGTGGAAACCCCGCCTCACCGCAGTGTATACTATCTCTTTGTTGTTGAACAATATTATTTCACTAGAAATTGCGATTGTACTGAAAAAAAATTGTGTTCGTGTACTTCCAGAGCTATTCACTTTTTCCGGGACATTTTCATTAAGCCTAATTGATTATTTATGGAACATATGCGCTGTAAGAGCGCTACAGCGGAAATGCTTCGCGAAAAGTCTATAACTATGTAACTGCAAAGGCTTTCACGGCCGGAGTCAAATGAAGAACCAGTAGAATCCGGGCTGATGGGCCGTGGTCGAGTTGGAAGTTCACTTTCAAAATAGAATAAACCTATTTAGTTTAGATTAAACTGTCTATAACGTAATAAATTGGCTTACAACTGACTTAATAAATTGAATATTGCAATGTTCATGTTATAATGTAATGTTTTACTGTATATCTATGAAAAGGGGATACAGAGAACGTAGCCTTTCTACAGTATTCATTGTAGCGAAACTACTTAGCTATACCCCTTCTAGGTATCTAGTTCAACGCACCACAGCAGCCTGATCGAGGCAATCATAATACCGGGGTTAGATAAATACCCTAGGATTATAATTGTACACAAACAAATTTTGAATAGCACTTTCCATTATAAAATTATCTTGTTTACATTTTTATTACCAGGGGATTAAATAAATATCGGTATTATAATCGCCTCGATCAGGCTGCTGTTAGCATGAGAAATGGGTAGTTTTTGTCCCTGTTTGATTTTAAATGTTTCACCTAGAATAATGTATAATAAAAGTAGATATTAATAATAGATAATAATAATAATAGATTCATGGTCAGGTTAATTTATATCTAGTGTATGTAAGCCTTTTGGAGGGGGTCATAAGCCCCCCCCCCCTCCCCATTCTGGATCCGCTTATTGCTGAGGGGAATCAGGTGAAATCCAACAAAGAACAACTTGAGTTGGAATGTGAAAATTCATCAGCAGTAGGAAAATGGGGCAACATGGTGCAAAGTTTTCTTCACTATTTTCAAACCCGGAAAATAATAGACCGCAGCACGGAAAGTCTGCAACTAACACCACAGCAGCGAGCTTGCCGAAATTTGTCTTAGCACGAAGCGGTACGGCTCAATTCGGGGGTTTATCAAGTTGGGAAGTCAAATAGGGGCTGCACTCTCGGCACAATGGCAAAATAATATAATGGTATTGTACTCTCTTTGAGTCGCACCCGAACTTGGTGACGGACGCCATGATTACGCCTGTTAGTAAAGGTTAATGGCAATAGTATAATACCATTTAATAAAGAAAAAATTAAATTACCCTTATTTCATTTCAATAAAAAACTTTTTTTATTAAAACACTATTTGCAATTTGGGCAAAGTTTATGGACAGGATCACTGGTTGGGGACTTTGACAGCACCCCCCCCCCCCCAAGATTAATAAAAAATTAATTAGAAATTTTTAATATTAATAAACTATTAGGGCAGAGTTTGTGGATCAGAAAACCAAATTGAGGCCATTGAGAAGTACCCCCTCCCGAGCTAGAGAAAAAATTAATCCTAAATTTATGGCAATAAAAAATTCTGGCAGAGTTTTGTATGCTATTGAAGGTCGTTGAAAGGCGAGGTTACCCCCGCGGAACGGGACATGTGAAAGTGTGCGAGACGGGTCCTCAGATATTTTTCCGTCTTCTTAAAAACTTGGGAAGAGGGGGGTGGGGGCAACTGTCTCTCCCAATAACCCCCCCCCCCCCCAATGCCTAGGACCATTACATGGTATAGAACATAGCGACGGAAACGCTTTTCATCTCCTCAATTTCAGGCGGGGGGGGGGGAGGGGCGTCTCTTAGCAAAAACGGCAGCCCCACGTCCTGTCCTGCAGCAAAACTGGTTGTCCCAGCAGATGTCGCAGCAATACTACTCCTACTACTATTAATATTTAGTAATAATGCTGATGTTATACGGGAGATACAAAGAAGAAGACCACCAGGGCGGCCGAAAGTTACTGTTGGGAAGAAAGATCACCGGAGATATGAGAAGTTATGAGGGCTGTCAACCGAGGAGGCACACAACAGGACTGTGTGGAAACGCTGCTGTCGTGCCGCCGACCTTCCATGAGGATAAGGCGCGGTAAAAGTAAAAGTAAGTAAGAAATGCGTATTTAATGGTCGGCAATAATTGCGTACCCTACCCACATAGCGTAAAAAATTCAGAGCCTTTTCCAATTCCGATCACGCGAGCCCTATGTAGTAAGTACCGTAGAACCAATGTCTCTATGCCATATCACACTGTTATCTATTATTTTATTCCCATTTTATAAGCTTTGTATAGCGTATAGGGTAACTTATCGTTGCTACGCTACCAAAAGTCTGTGCCTTTCTCATTTTGGGGGTCAAACCTTCTCCGCTTTAATAGTGTCATACGGGAAAGTTAGTTTTTTCGGCATAGGTGTTGAATTGGGTTATGGCAATTTATGGAATGAACCGTAGAAAATCTGAAAAAAAATGTATTGTTAGGTATTTATTTATTTAATTGTAATATGAAGTCTGTTCAAGCTGTAGAAGACTATAATAGGCCTAATAGTCATGTCCTGAAGGAGTCGCTTTATGAACCTGAAAGTGGCCCATTGGTCCCTTGTCCAATGCCAACGACACCATGGATTTTGGACATTATTTATATTGTTTCCGTGTGAATTTTTGGCCATTGCCAAACTGGTATACGGCCTCGATGTCAACCTACAGCGGCTACAAGCGATAATGGTCAAGCTGGGACAAACTTGCCATTGAGGCAATGCAACAGGCGCAAGCATGGCTTAACCTAGTACAGATACGAGTCGAAGACAATAATAATTAATTATCATCCAATTTTTACTGCCGTCATTACTTCTTACGTCATTACTCTAATGTTTAAGGGTGCTTACTTGCCATGAGTATTTTATGGGTAGGCCTATGTATGGTTTATAAATGGTGTGCATATGGTACATGTTAGTTTTAATTTTTTAAGTATGCACTTTTTTCAGTGAAATTGTAATTTAATTTAATTTGCGAATTGTATTAATTATTATGGGTTCATTGTAAGATTGGGCCGAAAGACCCAACCTTCGCGTATATGGAATATAAAGACAATTTTCTTTCTTTCTTTCTAATATTTATTCGATCGAAGGAATATTTGGATTGCTTATGTTGATGTATACCAATTGAATTTAAATTTAGTTATTTCACTTTCCTATTTTTCTTACGCCCATAATATTGAAACAATATTCGAATGCGTAGATTACTGGGGCTAAAATTTAACGAAACGCAAAATTCTTTTAAAACAACAAAAATTTAAAACACCTAATGATAATAATTATGTACGCATGAAATAGTCTTCTAGAACTTTAAACGACTAAATCATTAATAACTTAATTAAACAATAAAAACTGACTGGTTTCATGGTGATTCAGGGGTGATCTACGTCAAGGCCGTAGCCAGGATTTTTTCGGGGGGGGGGGTGGTTCAGAAATTTCATTGGATATAATAATAATATAATAACTTTTCAACCTTAAAATCTAGGAGAGATGTGTTGGACTGCATGTTTGTGTACAATGTCTTAAACTACTTAATTGACAGTCCACAAATTTTGGAATTATTTCCAATTAGAGTAAACGTGAGGGCCACTCGCTCTCGAGAGCTATTTATATTTAATGGACACTATGAGAATACTTTGCAGAGGAATTTACAAATTAATTAATGAGTATGATATTGACCCGTTCTCAATGGGACGTAACCTATTTAAAAATGAGCTATTACATAAGGTATGACAGATCGGGTGACTTTACGTTTGACTTTGTATTTTTGGTGACTTCGTATTTTTGTAAATGTGATCGTTTTGGTTTGTCTTGACAACTGTGATTCACATTATATATATTATTATTCTTATTCTTATTATAACCTAGTAGTTTTTATTTTTCCTCTCAAAATCCGATTCTATCTACTATCAAGCCATTTCGTTTCGGGGGGGTTTGAACCCCCCCTTGGGTAAGGCCTTGATCTACGTTATTATTTTGCATGGACAATTCACCAAGAGTAGAAACATATTTTGGGGGTGGAATGATAAATTATATACATACAAATTATTAACATGAAAATTGTCCTCATAATAGTCCAGGATAAACTAGTATCGTATATATTTTAAATATTTTCAAAAAAACCTGAATGGGTCATTCCCAGAGCAATAGGATACAACACAACTTACAAGACACTACCACTACAACAAGCCTCAAATGTCATGGAACGTACCAAACAGCAACTTTGATATTTCGTATCCTCGTTATTTTATGAACAGTACTTTGTTTGCAACAGTTATCATTTTTATCCATTGCATCAAATTATAAACAATAGGTGGCTTTATTGTAACTTTTGTAACTAATTGTAATTTGTATCTATTGTTAAGTGAATAAACCAGAAAGTTATCCATAATTTTAATGTATTAATAGCCATCATAAATAGCTCAAAAAACAGTTTCGGGCCAGGCGTCAAGCCTGGGACGACCCATACTTATTAAGCTTTGGGGTGTCAGTAATTTTATTTTCAACGCCAAACTACGGTTGTCTTAATTTTAGTATGTTTCTAAAGTCTCCTCCACTATTCCACTAGTAGTATTGTTCCAAAAATAAATAATGCATTTTTCTCTTCACCATAAACATCTATTAACTGAACTATTCCATTTCATGTTAACCAGCCCTATAAACTGTAAATTATTCACTTAGCAATAAAACCACCAAACATAAAAAAGGAAAAAAAAACTACGCAGCAAGACTCAAAAGAGCAACAGGTCGGGGTTATTACCAACACAAAATCCACTGCAAATGACCCAACTCAGCACAACCATTACTATAACAGTTAATCAGCACTAAACACATCCGCAATTAACACGCAAACACGTTGACCAACACAACAAACCCAAAAAACTACTGACAAATTCGTAAAAAAACCAATGTCGCGATCAGTTACTCGGAAAACAGTAAGACGACCTAGTAACACCACATGTTACGTTTCATCTCTGCTATTTTCCCAATTCTCCATGTATTTGAGGCTTTGCTGCAGAACGTATCATGTCCATTTCAGCCCCCCTCACCCCTGCTTTAGCCCTTGTTTCATTTCCCCTTACTCCCCTCTCCCCATGTACTTTGTCCATAGCTGTGTACATGGCGAAAACTTTGGGCTAAACAGGTAAAGGTCGCCTCAAGGCCTTTTCTGTCTGCTGTACTGTACTTTGTTTTGATAAAGGGCTGTTTTCTCTTTTTTTCCGTCCAGTTTGCTTGTTGCATTGCTGGTTTTTTATGCTGACTTCAAACGTTGTGTGCATGGTTTAATTTGTTGGAAAACTTTGTGACTTGTGGTGACGTAAAACAAATTAAATAAATTCTTTTTATTTGCTAATGTCTCACAGGAATGAGCAAAATGCAGACATGTAGCGGGTTAAATAATTAATGTCACTATTTGATGGGTTTTAGTGGTAAGGACCATTACTTTCGGCGGGAAGGTTGTTGGTTCAAGTCGGGCTCGTATTTAGGATTTTTTTGAAGAGGGGGCCAAGATGATAATTTCTTCTATTGTAGATCTATTCTACTAAGTACATTATACTTTAGCTGTTCAGGAGGACAGCAATTTCTTGCGGCGAAGCCCCGAAAAAAATTATTTAATAATACTTGTCACTTTTAGGGAGATTTCATCTACATACCTAATGAGATGGCAACCAATGTTCGACTTCCGGTGAATTTCTCCATAACATTTTGCGACCATCTGTTTGTTTGAAATGTGTTCTAGTGTACTACACATGTTACCATTTATAAGGGAAAGAAAAACCGCCACCACACGAAGTGGGTTCGGTGGTGAAATCCTCTTCTGCTGACAACTGCTGACTACTGTATTTAGGTTGTTGTGGTCATAACACCGAGTTGCTGCTGACGGTTAAGAAACGAAAACTAACATGCTTCGGCCATGTGATGAGGAACAATAATTAAAACCTTTCCCAAATTAGTTTAGCAAGTTGTATGCCTGCGCAATTACTTTTCATAATTAATAATTTTTATTGGTTTTTACACTAATTTTACTTTTATATACAGTATATAATTATTTCAAAAATTAAAAAGGTTAGTCGCATACAGACAATTAAATGAATGTATCCGATTTACCTCTTCAGTCGCCTCTGTAGGTTAGCACCCGTGTTGGGTTACGACAGGCCTCCGATCACAAGGCATGTAGAGACTTGCACAAGTACAAGCGCGCTACCACTTTGCCATCGAAGTCGATATCAATTTGTAAAGGGGGGCTCAGCACGGGACTCGTTCTTTGGGCCCCCTTCCATTTACTTTACAGGAAAGTTATACTACAGTTGTTTATATACCATATCTTACCAGCCTTGGTACCACAGAAAAGGAATATTCCAACGAGAATGAATATCAACGGATGTCTCATATTACCCAAACTTACAAAGGCTCATACAACAGCATCATTCTTGTACAAATCATATTACTACTATAACGAATTCATTAGTAGTTACAATAAGCTCAAAGCTCAAAATAAGGTCAAATACGAGCATAAAAGGTTACATTGATATATATATGAATAATAATATATATATATATATATATATATATATATGAAGGCATGGGAGCCCTAAGGCGCCCATTCCATTGACCGGCTAGGGCTATTTCCAAAAACAGTGACGTGGTAGCAGACATTCAAGACTTAGGTGGCGTATCCACCGACCTCGCATAGCAGAATGCAAATGACATTGACGGAAATGTTTGTTTTTCTTTTTATAGAAATCTATTAAAATGTTTGTAATTAACATATCCCATGACGCCATTTTTTAATTTTAGTTTGTTTGTTTGTGATTTTACTGTATGATCATTGATCAATTTCAACTGTGGCATAGAGGAAAATAAACATTTCCGACAATTCTGCAATGCGAGGTAGGTGGAAACCCCGCCTAAGTCGTGAATGTCTGCTACCACGTCACCGTTTTTGGAAATAGCCCTAGCCGGTCAATAGAATGGGCACCTAAGGTCCAAATTGTTATAATGATCGCCAATCTTCGATATAAGAGGCATTAAAAGAGGAAGAAGGATTTTTTTCTGTTCCACCTTCTATATTGCATATGTATTTCGGACCTCCGTAATGTCCACTAAGTTACAAAACCATCAGCAATTTCAACTATGGCATAGAGTAAAACAAAAATTTCCGACAATGTCATTTGCATTCTGCAATGCGAGGTAGGTGGAAACCCCGCCTAAGTCTTGAATGTCTGCTACCACGTCACCGTTTTTGTGTTTAGCCCTAGCCGGTCGGTGGAAACCCCGCCTTACTAAACTTTCTATAATGCCAACGAGTCAATGGCAAACGCAGTTTGACAAATGAAGCCCAACGGAAAGCCAATTAACTAATAAAATCGTAATTGGGGACTTTTGCCCGTGCTAAAACGGTATAAATCACACAATGAATGGTTTGATAACATTACCACGGACTTGCAATACGAATTGGCCAAATGCCCAGTGGGTTGGATTCATTGAAAATCAACAGCTTTATAGTTTAATCAACGTAGATTGTTCAGATACGCGGTTTTCACGGAGGGCTTTCAAAAAGTTCCTTCTCTAAGGGCCGTTCCCACCACTCTTAGCCACATCTCCTTAAGATATCCTGGGCGGCTCCGCCATGTTCTAAGACATCAGGAGATATTCCTTACCTTTCCTTACGTTTCAATAGTGATGGCAACGAATACTTCCCGGCACCTCACTCTACAGAAATTTTAAGGCGGGGGGGGGGGGGATGACTTCTATCTGGGGGGGCCAATGAAAAAACAAAACATTTTTCATTGGGAGTAGGTATACCGTTCACTAATTCTGCAATTTAACAACATGTAAAATATCTCAAATGTGGGGGGGGGGGCCCTGGAGGGTCCGGAGAAACTGTTGGGGGGGCCAGGCCCCCTCGGGCACCCCCGTAGCGCCACCACTGGGCACCTGTAATGGGTTTCACCCGTTCTTCTCGGCCAGTCTTTTAGGGACTAGAAGGAGTAACTTGGTGATAGACTCAGGTCTCAAGGACCTATAATTGCCAATGGCAATTCGACTACATAACCAGTCTGTCAATCTATTGGTAAAGTGTAATGCCAATGATTAAATACTATTTAGCAAAGGGTTAGTTTGACTTACATTGCCTGCTGTGTTAATAGTCATTAGAGGCATGGGCTTAATAGTCATCGAACAATTAGGGCGGAGCCCCTTCCCCTGACAAAGGGCTTCGCTCTAATTGTTCGGTGACTATGACATGCCTCTAATGAATATTAACAAAGCAGGCAATGTAAGTCCAACTAACCCTTTGTTAAATACATGGCCAGTTCTTTGGCGAAATTTGCTATAGCTGTAGGTTCTCCTGTATGCCAATTATTCCAAGATGTCACCAGCGAAGACGCCTTAGGGCTGTGCAGCTAGTGAAAATGTGCCAGCAAGTCTCTTCTTCTGCAGAGCCGACAGATTATCTCTGCCGCCAAGCCTACTTACTTTACTTTCCTTTTTCCGCGCCATTTCCTCATGAAGGGTCGGCGGCAAAGCTGCGGCGTTTCTGTCTTGCGCGTCCTCACTTGTGAGCACGGTTTCTTGTAGGTCGCTTAGGCGGCAATTCCACCGACCTCGTTTGTCATAATGCACGTGACATTGACGTGGTAGCAGACATTATTAATAAGTATATCGACTTCGATAGCCAGGTGGTAACGTGCTTGCACTTGTGCGAGTCTACACGCCATGCAATCGGAGACGTGTCGTACTCATCACGGGTAATAACCTACAGCAGAGGCGACTGAAGAGGTCAATCGGATACATTCATTAAATTGTTTGTATGCAATTTATCTTAAAAGAAAAAAAAAAAAAAAGTCTGCCATATTTTAAGGAGACTATAATGTAGATACTTAACTTATCTATTATAAATTAAGTTATAATATGGAGACTTATTACTGATGTCTGCTACCACGTCAATGTCACGTGCATTATGAAAAACGAGGTCGGTGGAATTGTCGCCTTAATGTGCGCAGAACGCTGAACGGACCGCGGCCAGTGAGCAATGCTATTACTAAACTAATTCTCTCTTTTAGGGACTAAAAGGTAGACGGTAATGACATTAGTAACACTCCGCTTCGTTCCCGAACATCCGTTGGGTTTGCCATTCAATTGTTTCGGTCAAGCTTTGTTTTGTAAACACTATTTTTTATCACATGTCTACGAATATGGGACTTTAGAAAACCATTTTGGTTGGCAAGTGGGGGGGGGGGGGGGCTAGTCCCTCTCGTCACAGATTTAATTTTTGTCACATTTTTATTTATTCCATTCCCCTTGTAATAGAAAAAAAATATAGTATAATCAGAAAATATAAGGAGTAGGCCAAATATTGGAAATGAGCATGAGGAAACATGATTGGGATCCATCTTGGCTGAGCTTTGTTGTTTTCTGATTGTGTTGTTGCAAATTTTAAGGACGGAAATTAATTTTTTATGGGCTCCACCTTTATTTTCCTTTCGGTAAATGAGATAAATAACATGGAGTAAGAAGCCCGGAGAGATTGTGGGGACCACCCCTTGGTGGGGACCCGAACGTGAGTTTTAAGACATTGCCCGAGGATGCAGCAGGATAATGTACGTGGCAGATTTTAAAGCCTGGGCATCTCTAGTTCAACGACGAGGGCTGGACGGACGGACTGGGCGAGTGTTTTAAGAGGTAGTACTGAACTACATGTCTTCTAAATAAGGTACAAGTTTCTTTTCTCAAAGGCGCAGAATAAAGGACCCATACATTACCATCATTTCAAAACAGTGTTGTTACTTATTTGTTTAATTACAGAGCCACTACCTTTTCATCAATTTAGTATTAATTGTATAGATATCCAGGATGCGTCTGACAAATAAATATTCCTAATTACTGTTCGTTAAGCACAAAGATTTTATAACTTTCATTCTGGTGGCGCTTTATAAATAGAGTTTGCTTAACTTCGGTTATTCAGTATAAATTAAGTTGTGGCTCGTTTCATTATCTTTTGTATTTCTAACCGTATTTAATGTTTAAAATTTGAGTTTCCGATTCACTATACTATACACTTACCTTTTCACAATACACACATATTATGATCACCTGTTTTGTTTTGTATTTAAGAAATATATTTTCCATTTCCTTTGATTAAATAAGATGAGCCAGTTTTGTCAATACAACCCTGAGTGCGAGAAGAGTCTACGGTGAATCCTGGCTATTGGATAACAATTCTGCTATATAGTTTATGTTTAAGTAATGTTTAGCCATGCTGGCATTTTTTTCGGGAGGGGTCCATCTGACCTTACATAAGGTGAGGTGACCTCAATATAGGCCCTATGGTGCCCATTCCACCGACCGGCTAGGGCTATTTACAAAAACGGTGACAAGGTAGCAGACATTCAAGACTTAGGCGGGGTTTCCACCGATCTCGCATTGCACAATTGACGGAAATGTTTATTTTCCTCTATGCCATAGTAAAAATTGATCAATGATCATACAGTAAAATCACAAACAAACAAACTAAAATTAAAAAATGGCGTCATGGGATATGTTGAGTACAAACATTTTAATAGATTTCTATAAAAAGAAAAATTCTAATTTCCGTCATTGTCATTTGCATTCTGCAATGCGAGATCGGTGGAAACGCCACCTAAGTCTTGAATGTCTGCTACCACGTCACCGTTTTTGTAAATAGCCCTAGCCGGTCGGTGGAATGGGCGCCTAAGGTGAGGTGACCTCAATATAGGCCCTATTTAAAACTCCATTCTATCTAGTGTACACTGCAAATATTTGGAGAGGGGTCCGAACCCCCTGGACCCCCCTCTGGTTACGGCTACCAACGTAAAACAGTAACTGTTTCTGCTGTAAATACCTCTTCTGTCGAAGATTGGCGATCCCAATGGCAATTCAGACCTTGGATACTGCTGCTCTGAAAAGGGAAGTCGTCAAGCCAAATCACTTCCTTAGGCGGGGTTTCCACCGACCTCTCATTGCAGAATGCACAGACATTGACGTAGTAGCAGACATTCAAGACTTAGGCGGGTATTCCACCGATCTCTCATTGCAGAATGCAAATGACATTGACGGAAATTTCTGTTTTACTCTATGCCATAGTTAAAATTGATCAATGATCATAGAGTAAAATCACAAACAAACTAAAATTAAAAAATGGCGTCATGGGATATGTTAAGTACAAACATTTTAATAAATTTCTGTAAAAAGAAAAATTCAAATATCCGTCAATGTCATTTGCATTCTGCAATGAGAGGTCGGTGGAATACCCGCCTAAGTGTTGAATGTCTGCTACCTCGTCAATGTCTTTGCATTCTGCAATGAGAGATCGGTGGAAACCCCGCCTTAGATTTATCAACCAGGATGTTCTTCTTCTGCCGGCAGCCCTCTGACTTTCCATCTTCGTCCATATGCATCCTTATGCAGACTCTTCATTGAGTTCCTGCGCCTACGGGGCCAGTTTCCCAACCCCAGGACAAAAGAGTGCCCTGCACATAAAAGACTGTGTTTTTGCTTATCCCGGCTTGGTATATAGATTCAATATGACACACTGACAGGTATTTAATGAGCGCGGAAGCGCTCGAGCCAATTTTCCGGGCATAGAGTGTTATAACTTTGGTTCTAATTGGCGAAGAAACATAAAAACTACAGTTTGTCTTTGGACCTCCGTAGGTATGGACGGATACAGGGCAGTTAAACCCCCCTGCCCCCAAATATAGTAAATCTATTGTTAGTTAATTTATTATGCTATAATTAAATCGATACTATAATATGTTTTTTCTATTTTAACCCACAACTCCCCCCCCCCCAATTGGGCTGGATCCGTCCCTGTCCTTAGGCATTTGTTCTCGGCCAACTTGATCTCGACTCATTTGATTTTGACTGATATGAATTCCTTTATTGTCGTTCAATACAATTTTCATTCGTTCAGTTGAATGTCGCATGCTTTGCTTTTAAACGAGCGGGTTAGTTTTGATACCTAGTTGAAATTTATTTCAATTTCCTGAATTGTTGGGCAATAAAGTTCCCCAATACAAAAGCTTAAAAATGGAGCCATGCCTTCCCTTCCCAATCTTCCTTGTTCCATTCGCAGGTGGTGTCACATTTATAAATTCTTACCGAGAAGAAAGATGGCCGAAACTTACACCAACTATATATCAAAACTTGTTGGAAAACATTTCCCATCCAAACTTTGAAAATGCTTTTATAATATATTGGACTGTATTAGTACTGCTAAAAAACTGGGTCAGGAATCGTCCTAATCGTTGAGAACTACACTATAAAAAGTAAGTTCCGGGGTTCGAGAGAAGGAGGGACAGAGAGAGTGGCGTATCCGTAGTAATGACGAGCTCTACGAGATATACCGAGAACCTCCGGTAGTAGCCGAAATCAAGAGAGCCCGCATCAGGTGGCTAGGGCACGTGGACCAGACAATAGGGCACAAGAGCAGCCTTACACAAGGTGCCCCAAGGGAGAAGTCGAGTGGGTATGTGTACTATGTCTGTTATATGTCTGTCTGATATGTCTATATGTTCTTTTTTCTTCTTTTTTTTTATCTCCGTCAAGTACGTTATCATGTCGCCCCCTAAGCAATTATGTTGTCCCCTAAGTGGTTAAGATGTCCCTAGGTCATATGTTGGCCCATTTAGTTACCAAAGTTCACTATGAGTTATTTGTACCGTCTTACTAGCTTATAATTAATTGCCCTCACAGAAGTCCACTCAGAATACGCTAATCCATAGAAGGTCCCCAATTAGTGGTATTCGGAGTGTGACAGCTATTTTTAGATGTTATATTATCAGGGGCGGGCACAGCGATATTTTTTAGGGGGGGGGGGGGGGGTCATCACCAGGGCTGCTAGAACCAGATCTTAATAAAATCCTGAATAAGATGTTTTGTGTATTTTTTTCCAATTTCCAATAAAAACAATTTTTTTTTTTGGGGGGGGGGTCATGACCCCCCCCCATTGTGCCCACCCCTGTATATTGTTATTGTTTTGTTCAGTATATTCTGATTTCGGTTTCTACATTCCTTGCCTTTTCCGCATTTTCACATGTATGTGAGTACCCCTTATAAAGTATATTCTGAAGCCAGGTAGACTATATTTGAACTCAATCCATCATGAGCCATGCGGACGTGTTTAAAAATGAAACACGAATCGACCCTTGGAATTCCCGAACATAAAACCTTCTGCCTTTCAGCCCCGGACGCAGTCGCCCCAACGAACGCCGTTCGTTCTAATTTAAGAAGACAGCTCCCAGCATTTGCTAACAATAGTGATAAAAAGTCTTTTCAACCGAAGCACGTGGATAGTAATTTTTTAAATTTCATTTTCCAAAACAGACATTTATCTTTGCATTAATTTCCAGACAAAAAACAGTTAAATTGGAAATTCGTCTTTTTTTAGCTTGTCAATCTGTTAGCTTTGAGAAAGTATCCCAACTGCACCGCGTTGTGCAAGTAGGAAATAACTCGAATTCACTTGGTAAAGTTTTGCGGGGTTTTTAACTATAATTATGTTTGTATATTCGATATGAATTTTTACGTTCCTGTTTCTTTCTCCCATCAGGATGAAGATAGGTGAAATAAATAGAAATAACCCGATTTTTTTTTCATCGAATGCTTAGCTTAAGAATTAAGAATTAATTAAGAATAGAGGAGCCGAACTGGAACTAGAAGAACGGCGCGCATCTGTTGAGTTTCTGTGGGTTCCAGGGGACCCTGGAATCGACGGCAACAAGTGAGCTGAAGAGCTATCCAAAAAAGGCCCACGCTTATTCTCCATTTAGGATTGGCAGTTCTTAAGAGAACTCTCGTCAACAAACTTTATAGAGAG
Source organism: Psococerastis gibbosa (assembly GCA_963971405.1). Taxonomy (NCBI): domain Eukaryota; kingdom Metazoa; phylum Arthropoda; class Insecta; order Psocodea; family Psocidae; genus Psococerastis; species Psococerastis gibbosa. Next base: position 8,507,387 of record OZ020489.1, read on the forward strand.
CTTAAAACGGTATGGCGGTTAACTCCGGAATTGCGTGTATTGAAGTTGTTTATCTCCCCTCAGAAACGATGGGGGGCCATAAACTGAATGTCTGAAGAGAGCAGTGGCGGCTCGTGGTGTATCAAAATGGTGGGGCAACGAATTGTAATAAAGTAATAGCATATAACTTACCACTACTTGAATATCAAATAGATTCTTCGGCATTTCGATGTGGCAAACAAGTCTATCACTCGCTGTTTACATTTTTGTAATATTTGTTTACATTACCCTGCCTGGCCGTTGGGCAGAACCTGACTTCCCTAGTCAAAAATTCTTCTTTTAAAAATTTTATAATAATCATAAGTCATGACAAAATAGTGAAATTCTTCTCAAAAATAACTCTTATAATTATGATTTTAAAAAAATACCAATATTCAACGATATTATTAATACGAAACATTTAAAGTCATTTTTGGGGCGCTGCCCCGCTGCCCATGTATAAATGCATATGGCATGAATTGCATTGCAAGGTCCATAAGAGAAAAGTTGTGTACACCTTTTCAATGGTGCGAACGATCTTCTTAACTTTTGCCTGACTCGGTTGTCATGGCGACCCGGGGCTAAATTGAAAATTGCCCCAAGTTGCCCAGAGCACGCACATAGCATAGCCGAATTGTAGCAGTTGCATTTTTCTTCAGAATAGTATATTATTATTTTATTATTATTATTATTATTATTATTATTATTATTATTATTATTAAAAGGAAATTGCTTTGTTTGCCTGTAAAATTATGGGAGGGCTGTAGCCCCAGTGCCCTTATGGACGAGCCGCCTCTGGAAGAGAGACGGCTCGAACGACCGCAGTCATGGTTACTGGTCATGGTTTGTTCAGAGCCCACATGGCCAAACTGGGTCATGGAGGTCCTACCGTCTGCCGGCACTACAATGAGTCCGAGGAAACCGCGAGGAACGCGTGTCCAGCCCTGTGGCCTGTTGAACTGTATTGGGGCTGCCTACATCGATCAGGTCGATCTGATACACTTGCCATTGAAGGACATGCTTGCCTTTGCTAACAAGGTTAAGCTGCAGTTTTTCGACAGTGATTAATATACAAGTAATAGAACAAAAAGGCATTTTATTTCAAATGCCCCATCTCTGCTTTATATAAATTTAAACTAAAAGAAAACTCCGGTGCAAAAGCAGAACCTATTACTTGACTATATGTGGCATTCAGCATTATACTCGCAGCTGATCAAAGTATGATGTGAGAACGACACATAAATCGAAGACTCCAACAGTAGGAATGGTTCGGAATGGGGCCGTAGACAGAACATAGAACATACGTCATGTCTGAAAAAGATTTTCCAATAATCCAGACCCCCCCCCCACTCTCCTACCAGCCACGGCCTTAGCTTTGTCATCCTCTTTGCTTGCCATTGTTAACCGTCTTCTCAGGTATATAAAAAAAAAATACATTTTTGACTTATCAGAGCAGAGAAAGAGTTTGAAATGACATTGAAATTTGAGTGACGGAATCGTTATTTTCGTCTGTAACTGTAACAGGAGGGGGGGGGGGAGTTTCGAGGACATTTGACACAAGGACACATGAGAAAATTTTCCCGCGCGTTTTAGAGACGAAAAAGAAATTTCCAGGTAGCTGACTGAGCCTAAAGTAAAATCGAAGTATACGCATTTCCACTGAATATGTCGACCGCACCTGTTGCCGGATCGTTTGTAAGTTTACAGATCGACCACGCGGAACCTTCTGTTTTTTTCTGTTCCATTAATATATGGAGTAGATACTGGATCTATATGTAATAATAATAATAATAATAAAGTCTTTATTAAAAAGAATATGTAGATACAGCGAGATTAGGGCCTGTACATAACAACGATATAGTTTGATTGAACGTTGGAGATTCAGCCAAGCCAGAGAGTTCAGGAGTGGGGATATGTGGTCTCTGTACGACTTGACATTCAGTACGAACCTAACGCAGTTATTCTGCAACCTCTGGAGGTGAGTTGCTTGTGCTGCGGTCATATCGTTGTAGACTATGTCACAGTAGTCTAGGAGAGGAAATATAAGGGCTTGAACGAGCCGTTTCTTCAGATCAGGGGGCATCGGCATTGCTTGTGGATGAGGAAACACAAGGTTTCTGGTTGGAATCACCAACCTGACTTGTAAATAAGTGTATTCACTGTGTTGGTAGGAAAGGGAAAAAGGTAAAATTGGAAAATAGAGAAATAACTCAGCGTGAGGACCTCCGCCAACCATAATAGAAAAACCTAGACTACCTTACCTCCAAAGTTTCTTTATCATTGGCTATTAACCTATGAACATTTGCTGTAGTCCACTTCTCGCCACATGTTTCCTTTTGTTGTTAATTCATTTCTGTGGCAGAACTAATTTTTTAAATTAAATAAAAATAAAAATAAAGCAAAACTCAAAAGCAAATAAATAACTAATATGGCCTGTTTCGATTCCCCAAGTGCATTTACCCAACCTATACGTGTTGGGTAAAGTGGGAATGTTAGGGAAACAGGTTTCCTTATGGCATCATTTTTCTAATAGAAAATCTGGAGTTATATTCTTCTATCTTACCTCAGTTTCCTACTATGCCTTAGGGTAAACCCAATAAATAAATAAATAAAAAATATAATATATAAAAAAATATAATAAAAAAATAATATATAATATATAAAAAATATAAATAAATAAATAAAAAATATTACGAGCCGTGTCAATTCGAGCATATTAGGTAGAGTAAGTTGAAGATACACATCAACTGTTCTTGTCGGGGCTTGTGATCCAGCTGTTAAGACGACGCCCCAGTTGGACGTAGACCGTGGGTTCGAATCCCGCCAAGCCCAATTTTTCTATATCCTCTAAGTCTAATAGTAAGAGTGGGCTGAACGGCCCAAAATTCGCCCACATGGAAAATAAAGACGATTTTTTACTTTCTGATTTCGGTTGGGGTATACCCCTATAGTGAAAAATTCTAACACTGCATCCTGTACCGTACCGTAATTCTGCTCCGAGTCTTTCTCTAACACAGAACCACCAGAAGAACGTAAGTCGATCTCGAAACGGAAATTAAGAGCAAAGTAAGATACGATTTGCTACGAGTTACCGAATAGGAAAATTGCATTCCTGTTCAATAGGTAAGCATTTTCCTATTTCAATGAGGGATGTTACTGTTATTGGGGAGTTCTGTTCTTTCCTACAGGAATTGGGTTGGGGTAACTTGAAAGTAAGTGAAGAATTCTTCATTGTTTGGGTCTGGGGAACGTAGGGTTAAAGTCAATGTATACACAGTGATTTTTCGAATGGCAAAGCTTAATATTAAGTGTATAAGCCAATGAGGGCAAGTGATATTTTTTGTATAAGTGCAGCATACCGTTAATTAAGCTGCTCTTTTCGAAAATGGTCCAGTCAGCTGATGCCCACGGTTTGGTCCGACCATAAATCTGGACCGCACCGCACCGAATTCATCACTACTTGAAGTAAAGATAAAAGAAAGAAAGAGAATTGTCCATATGGGCGAATTTTGGGCCTTTCGACCCACTTTTACAATAAACCGATAATAAATACTACAATGTTACATAAAGCTTGTAACAGTAGAGTTTTCTTTCAAAAACCCAAGGCCGGATCCACGGGGTCGTGACCCCCCCCCCCTAAATGAATAAATTCATAAGATACCTAGTAAAATAATAATAATAATAATAAATTCAACTTTTTAACAACATAAATTACCTTTTAAACTTCTAAACAAAAAACTTGTGACCCCCCCCCCCCCCTAAAAGTTTCCGCTGGATCCGACCTAGCAAAAACCCCCAGGAATCCGCAGAGAATTTGCTGGCTGAAACTAGGTTTAGAAACTATGCCAAAATTATCATCAGCCTGCCGGCTACGTCAAAGTTTACACATAACTTACCGAGTTTATTGCAAACAAACTGTCCATATTATTGTCTGAAACACGCCCGCTCATTGCTTTCCACATGTTTACTGAGAAACCATTGCAGTAATGGTAGGTCAGTTACTGTGAAAACAGCAGTTCTACGAATATATTTAAGCTGGGAATTGGTTTTAAAGTTGTTTTTAGAACCTAGTCAGATTCCCTCTCTAATGTTTCATCACATGTTTTGGCACCTACGTAACGAGGGAACGGGGGGGGGGGCGGCTGTAGGGGCGCCATACCTTTCCGCCACCTGTTCACCTCTGTCTAAATAGAGGGGGTTGAAACCAAATTTTTCCTTTTACTAAGCCTTACACCAAATTATCAAACATACGCATACCCCCTCCCCCCCCCCATAATTAGAATCCTGCATGCGTGCCTGGGTTTCATGTTCCCTAATGAGCTTGAAGGAACAACTTCCAACATGGCGTCGGCACTTCCGTACTTAGTCGACTGTTTAACTAGGATTAATTACCTAAGTGCTTCAATAAGTCGATAATCCAGTTAAGGGGAACGCAGGTTAATGGCGAAGACGGATGGCAGTAGGCCAAGTTTATACAGGATTAAGGGCCTTCTCGAATAAAGTGCTATAAACTTTGGAGAATTATGAGGAAAGTGTACTTCCAGTGAAGCAGTGCTTGTTTCATTCAGAGTTTCTACGGGGAGGTGAAACTCCCTCACACCCACGGTTTGCGTTAAGGCATGAAAGGTGAAAAAATCAGTCCCCACCAAAAAGAAGTTTCGCCTAGTTACCAAGGAGTCCCACTCTCACGAATGTAGGTTTCCCAATAAGATTACGTTCCAAATAAAAAGGGGGTAAAACTCCCCCGGAGCCCAAAAGTTACCCCCCCCCCACAGTGGAAAATTTTCGAAAGCCCCAACTTTCAATAGCCAATCTCACAGCACAACATAACACAGTAAAAATAAAAAAATAAAATAAAGTAGTGCTACTTTTAAACTTTTAAATTTGGCGGCATAATTTGCAGCGACAATTCGAACACTTGAACAGGCAAACCGCATTTGCACTTTAGGTGTTTCATGTTTTGACCCCGTCTCTGTTTTCAACTAAGCATTAAAAATTGCCTGAAAAAGCTGCAGCCCCCCCCCCCCCCCTCAAAATATCTTGGCATTACAAAAGATATAACTGAACTTTAAAGACAAGCGGCATTTCACTACACACTATAATCGCAGCTCCCCCCCCTCCAAAAAAAACTTGGATAGGGGCCCGCTTCATCGTATACTATAAGCTTTTCAAAATAAATATCATAATTTCATATTCGAATTCCCAATTAGAACACTGGCCAGTCCCCAACACGTCCCCAGGTTTAGATCTACAATGGACTGTCGTTCCACGGAGTGCTTAGAGCAAATTTTAGAAAAATAACAAAACAGCTCGAAGATCACCGCGAAAGAAAACTTATAACAACATTTCCAGCCAGCTGGCTTCACACTCGGGAGATTTGAAGTAACTATGCCGCAAAGTAAAAATCAAAGAAAATCATTTTCTTTTCTACTGATTTTCAGCAAAGTTTCCTAATACATTTGTAAGTAAAATTTGCATTACGGACTCCAAGCCATATTTCGGTTCACTGGCCTGGAATGGCAGGTCCCAAATGGTTTTTCGGAAATTTTTTGTTGATAAATCCCCACAACCCATTTTTTTTTTAAATTTCTGTTACAAACTATGTCGAACTTGTCGGTGTCTGCAGCCCTGGAATGAGCACACAAGTTTAGATTATCGCTGATAATATCCTGATGGCAGTTGGCCCAAAAAAAGGGTAAACAGGTAAACTAAAAAAATGGAAACGGCTATATGTCAATTTCGAGATACAATATACCTAGGTACATGCTGTATATCCTTAGTATAAAAAAGTGCTAGCACGCATCTCTATGTTACTGCATACTGCTTTGGTGGGCTTGTAAACCAGGCGGTCACGGAGTCATTTGATACCCACGGTACCAAGACGGGTGGTGAATTGGGTCATGGTGGTGAATTGGGTCATGGTGGTGAATTGGGTCATGGTAGTGAATTAGGTCATAGTGGTGAATTGGGTCATGGTGGTGAATTGGGTCATGGTGGTGAATCGGGTCAAAACTGCGGCGTCCGAGGGTAGGTAAAACTAAAACTACCAACGGCCATACCAGTCCACAAGAACAGAGTCTGTTCCAAACTGCGGCAACTTGGTTGTGTGCACAGCGTTGGCAGGGGAACATGGTGGGACATGATAACGTGCTGAGACTACACCAGTCAATCTAAGTGCGTGTCGAGTCCTTGTCATTTCACTAGGTTCCACAAGTGGATCGGAATCCACTATAATCAAGAGGTCCACTCTGTCAGTCAACTCCCCTTCTCCCTGAGGTGAAGGAGTCTGCCCTTAGGGTGCCTCAAGTTAATAAACAGACTCAATCTCCCCGCCAGGCGTTGGAAAATAACAACTAAAACCAACAAATTAACTAAAAGTAAACTAAAGTAACTAACTAATTAACTGAAAGTAATTTCGACTGAAACACTCCTCTTCTCAGAATGCTTGGGAAATCTTTGGGTTTAGAACCAAACAAATGCAAAATGCAAGTTTGGATCCGCACCATTCAAGGTACTCCGCTTTCTTTATCCGTTTCAGTTTCTACTTTTAAAAACTAGAATGAAACGTAAGACATGTCAACAGTAGATCATGTCAGAATACGTAGAATAGAGGTGCGGACTCTAACTTTCACACGAATGGTTGTAGGTCAGTCCCACACATGCTACCTTTCTGGCTATTCTTCGGAGGGCATGTAAAGTAGGCACGTCTAGTTTAGTATAAGAGATGGTTTTATAGCTCTAAATCCGCTGGGTCAGTTTAGTAATAGAACTTGTAAGTGATATCGTTTTTGGACTTTGTTGGCAACACATTATAAGCCTATCTATTTATTATTATTTATTCCTTTATGCATTAGAATCGTCCCAATCCGCAAAACATGCAAGCAGGAATAAGGATGCCTCGTATCTCACGGACAATCAACCTATGGGAAAATGCAAATAAGTATTGATTCAGGCGTGGCCTCTCCACACCTGAATAGATCATAAATTGGCCCTTTGAACCAATAATTTTCAACTTGCATGAAATGCTTGAAGCTTAAACGCGGTTGAGCTTCACTGACCTAGACTGTCCTTCCTTTTGTGACGTCATTCAAAATTTCTTCTTCTTTTTAATAATTTATCTTGCTTGCTGTTCAATATAATTTTTAGTTTCTTCAACGCGGGTCTCTATTGGGAATCTGCGCTAGGAATTTGGGGATTATTTTACGGGAGAGGATTATCTGCTCTTTTGTGTAAGTAGGGGGGGGGGGGGGTTAAATGCTGAAGAAGAGGCTGGTGGCTCTTAGGAACTGGATGTGATCATATGTGGCTGTTGTGAGCATATTTTTGTTTAATTGAAAATTAAAACTGTCCCAAATAGAAGCCATCCAGTTTTTTTAATTGACATGCTATATTTGGCAGTATAACTATTTTAACATGTTTTGCTTAATTTAATCATAAATGATAACATCTTTGGACTAAAAGCGTAGATGGTCAAAATTTTCGATTTCGAGATTTCAGTGGATTTACACGTTTTTAAGGCCCCCCAAATAAAAAAAAAGTGATTTTACGCAATGTCTGTCTATCTGTCTGTCTGTCGGCAAGTTCGTCCGTTCGCCGATTTTTTGCCAAATTACTCAATGGATTAAAATTTACAATAAAAATGGAAAATTATTTATTTAATTAGCCTATATATAAAAAATGAAAAAGAAAAAAGGAAATTTAATGGAAAATTAAAAGGGGGCCCAGCAGGGGTTAATCCTTTGGGGGTCCCCTGCCACAAATTATTGACAGATGCTGTTGACCTGTCGTGACTGTAATTTTTTTATTTTTATTCTTATTTTTTTAAGTTAATCGTGTACAAATAATTCAATGGATGTATCCGAGTGACCTCTTCAGTCGCCGCTGTAGGTTAGTACCCATGTTGAATTATGAGATCGCGATCGCATGGCGTGTAGAGAGACTCGCACAAGTACAAGTACGCTATCACCTTCCTATCGAAGTCAATAAAGCAATTTATTATATTGATTTATTGCTTTCCAATTTATACGTAGTATAAGGGAAGCTTTGTGACGGTCGAAATTTTCGATTCCGAGATATCAACGGATTTACACGTTTTAAGGTACCAAGAACCCAAAAAAGTGGTTTTTACGAAATGTCTGTCTGTCTGTTCGTCGATTTCCGGGGCAAACTACTCGGTGGATTTGAGTGAAATTTGGCATGTAGGTTCACAAAAATCATGCCTCGGGACCATTTTTTTTATTTTGGGCTAACTCAATTTGGGGGGGTTTTATTCTCAAAAAACTCCAAAAAAACGTCTAAAAAAAATTATTTCTCAAAAACGGCTCCAACGATTTCTTTTAAATTCACATATATTATAGTTGTTGTTAATGTTGACAAATTGCGGGGGGTCGCTTGCCCCTTGATAGTTTGCTTCTGGGGGTAAAAAAATAAAAATGACTAAATTCTAATGGAAAATGACTAAAAAATAATTTTTCTGCGACACCTTTCTATCGATGATTTCTACCTTCAGGTATGTTTTAGGTGTTAAATTGAGTAACGAAACCGGACAGGTTCCCAAAAAATTATTTGTTTTTGTACAAAAAAATGTTTTTTTGAAAAAATGATAGAAAATTCACGCTCAAATGCATTGCGTGCCCTGCCAGTATTGCTGTGTGGTAATGTGTTGGTCTGATCTATCTTGAATTTACCTCACCACCAGTGACGAGTGACGTCAGGTGGACAACCCCCCCCCCCCCCCCCCCGAGATATCGGAAATTTAACCATAGGAAAATTATTTACCATGAAATTACTCATTTTCTCTATCTACTAATTTTGATAAATTGGAAAGCATGTTCGAGTAAACTCGGACCGGTTCTTATTATTTTATTCTGATGAAATTCGGCATGTAGGTTCACAGAAACAGGACATGTAGAGTAGTGGAACGGACTCTGACCTACACCCGAAAGGTTGTTGGTTCGAGTCCTACACTTTTTACATTTTCTGGCCATGCTTCGGAGGGCATGTAAAGCAGGCGGTCCCGGGCTTTCCTAGTTGAGTGTAAGAGAGGGATTTATAGCCCTAACTCCGCTAGGTTGGCTTAGTAATAGAACAAAGAAGTCATTATTTATTTATTTATTTAGAAACCATTTCTGTACGATGATATAGTCAGTAACATGCCCGACACAGGGACTGATCTAGCCCATATTTGGGGGGAAGGGGGTAGTAGTGGGTCGAAATAGAATAAACGTATTTATTATCGATTAGATTGTAACGTAATACATTGACTTACAGTAGACATACTAAATTTTGAGAGGGGCGGGGGGCAGCTACCCCCTACCCCCCTTATATCCATCCTTGGCCCGACATGGGTTTTTTTCGCTATTAGTGACGGTAATATATCCAGTGGATTTTGATGAACCCAGGGCCAGTTTCATGGGCCAGTTTCATGCGAAAACTCGAACCTCAACCTCCCGAGCCATGGCCCAGTTCTCTACCCACTGGAGTATGCCGGTACAATCCAAAAGCTTACAATAGATGACAATAGATTTTCCCAGCCACCTGTGAAATTATAAGGGATGGGCCACGGGAAAAGCTCTGAAGCGCAGGAAAGCGATTAGAGAGCTTGAATGACCTACATTTACGGAACACCCCTCGTAGGTGACGTCACCAATAGTTAAGGGGCAATATTGTAGAGAATTTACAGAGAATACTAATTTTAGTATGGGAAAGGTTATATTTAGCAATGGTGGGAGCAGCGGGTTTATCGTGACGTGCTTCGTTTATTTAATTATTAACACCTTAGAACGAAATATTTTACATTAAGTCTCTATATTAACTCTCTGTGTAAAAAAAAAAAAAAAAACGAAAAATGTATTCATTAAGTGGCAGAGCATATTTTAAAGAAATTTTCACTGGGTGGCACGAATGGAAATCCTATTCTACGATATATAGTGTAAATTTCGCTTGTATCCACCCCCCCCCCTCCATAAATAAGTTCAGATTAGGGCTATTATCCCCTTTTTACTGCTGCCACGGCTTCTCCGGTCACGTTAAATACAAAATTGGCGCCAAAAAATACGACGGACAACGTAACTTTTGACTATTTTTCATTTTCTTCTCATTTCTAGTTTTTGTTAGTCCTGGAATTTGAAATTCCTGCCTAAATTGTGTGAGGCAACATGCCCAAAGGTAGGGGGCAAAATCACCTCACTGGGGGGCACACTTACCTCAATGGGGCTTCCTTAAAATATGCTCTGTTAAGTGGTATCTTAAGTTGTAACATTTCAGCGTTCACTCTCGCTTTTGTTATTATTATTAATATTGCATCATCTATAGCGTTTACTGTGCGAGCCCCCGACAAGTTTATTAACTTGGGGGCCCACAGGTTTCTTGTATTACAAGGGTATTATTGATTATTTTTATAAATTATATTCCATCGGCGCAGGGGAATACCGGCCGAAGAAGAACAGGAAGAATGTATATTTGTATTACAAGGGTATAATTGATTATATTTATAAATATATTCCATCAGCGCAGGGGAGTACCGGCAATAATGTAAGCTCACAGACCTGTTCGGCTAGATAGTTGTGTAGTTGTGCTAACCTGTCTAGCAATACGAATCTTGTAAATAACAGCATATAAGTAGAGGATATAGAGGGGACTGCACTTGATGGGGGCTCCGGTTAGGCGTAGATCGAGGGTTCGAATACCGCCAACTCCAGTTTTTTGTCCTCTAATTAAGGTTCAACCTCACCGCCACCCTTGGGTTCAGCCATGGTAGGTATGTCCTCGTAATTTGGAACTGGAAAATATTTTTTAAGAGACAACCAACCCCCTTACAGTTTTAAAAAATCAATGTATCAATTGTTGAGTAATGAATGGAAATTATAAATTGGAGAAAGGTCCCTCAAAGTAGATGTACATTATCGTATGTGTCCGTGTCCGAACTCATGAAATATCAATCGCAGAACCATAAAATATTCGAGATGAGATAAAGCAGAAGAATTATTCCTCGAACATAGTCGATCGGCCATAATGATTGAACTAGATTAGTAACAAAAATAACTAACCCTGGGGATCTCATGACGAAGGAGTTCCGAAACTGCGGCCAGTTTGTGATGGCCACATGGCACATAGGCGTACAATTTATAAAAATGTAGAGAAGCATTTCTTCTTCATTATGACATCTCATTTATGGTTAAAAGCCCGATATTTCCCATGAAATTGAATTTTATTTGTAAAATAAGTGCCTATACGTTTAGTTGTCTGATTGCTTCTGATTGTCTGATTACCGTTTCTCTAGCACATTGGATGCCACTCAAGGGCGGATTTTGCTTCCAATTTAGGGGTCAGCGGGTAGATTCAGTGGATTATAACATTAAAAGCATAATTATTTTCAATTCCCACTGTAAACCCATTGTCATCTAGTGTAAGTTATTTTTTTTTTGGGTGGGGACCCTCTGACCCTCCCCCCTAAAATCCGCCCTTGATGCCACCCCAAAATGTATCAACAACAGAAATTGAAGGAATGCCGAATTTTATTACCTGTACCACCTGTTGCTAACATAGCGCCCCCAACGGAAAATATTTAAAATTGATAGTTGAAGGCGCCCCCGCTAGATAGAGTCGCCCAAAGAAACTCCATCACCTGTTGAGTAATACAAGCCTATTCTAGTTGAAAGCTTCGCCACTAGAGGGTCACACACACCCTTGAAAAGCTTCTACCACCTGTTGGTTTAGGTGCACCGGCGACTCTTCAGTAGTTGAAAGTGATTCCGCTAGATGGCATACAAGTTGAAAGCTACGAAAGTTTTCTTGTTTCTAACTGCTTTACCTTGAGGTCAATAGGTCAATGTACAAAATGAATTTAGCAATCTAGAGTAGAGTATGATTAATTTGTTAATGTTTGTTGTGGGATTTATGGCACTGAAGGAGGACTTCTTAGACCACACGCACAATAAGTGGGACCCAAGGAAATAGGACAACGTAGAGTACAGGCACAGGAGCTTGGTTTGCTAGTTTCCACAAGAACAATACACTTTTTTTGTGCAAACTCAAATTTCTCATGGAGCATTAATCAACCTTAAATGAGATGCCATAAAGTAGAAGAAATTCGGCTCTGCATTTTAGTATATAGTATGTAGCAGGTACTAACACAGTTTTGCTATAGTTTTTGAAGGCGTGAAAAAATGCTAGGATGGGTTGTTTGTTTACAATGTCCTGAAGCTGCGTACGTCCATGAGAACGGCATTCCTCCTTTTATACTATTTTAAGAAATTTGGGGGGGGGGGGGAGCGCCCAATTAAACACCGCTCCCTTCAAAAGCCTATCGTAAGTTGAAAACTTTATATATTGATGTTTCATAAAAACTTGGCACCCCCAAAAAACAATTTTTGGCTACGCTGCTGACAGTAGGCCTAGGTTGGTAAAAAGCTCTTCAGGACATTGTTATTAGTTATACTTCATACATATACTTGTATCTAACAGATTCTACTAAATAAATACGGAAATGGAAAGAAACTGACATCAAAGTAAGAGAACAACTAAATAGAAACTCTCACCCCCCCCCCTCCCTCCCTCCCTCCCTCTCTCGGCCCCCAAAGGACAGGTCAGTAAAACACCTAGTGGTCATTCCACACGAAATTTATTCCTCCACGTCTGAAACGTTCCCCCGAAATTTCCTCCCTGCGAAAAGTATTTGTTTAACATCTCCCCTTTTTTACCCGCCTTTTCCCTTCATATTTTCTCTTTTTACTTTCCACCTGTAGGCTTGTACGGTTGTCAGTTTTGCAAAGCTCTAGCTCCTGAATTTTATGACAAGCTATTTGTTTTTGAAGAAACAAGATAATATTATTAGGTTACAACTTGTGTCGTAACATTTTTCGGTATGAATTCATAAGGAACCTTCTTTCGACACTCCTCCAGTCATCTCGGTTTTGTATGACGCACCACCACCATCTACGGACTCCCAACTCGCGGAGGTCGGCTTCTAATTTGAATTGCCCATTACATCATTACAAAAACTTTCAAGGCCTGAGTTACGTGACGAAGCAGGATGATAGGCCGTGGTCGTTCTGATAGCGTTCTTCCAAACGTTTCGTCAACTTGTCTAGTACTACCTCCAAGAACAACTTCGCCGCATAGGTGTGGTAGCCGAATCTTTTTGCCCTTTGTGCGACACCCGGGAAGAAATAAACAGAAAGTCCCACAATGGCTACATTTTCTGGCCATGCTTCGGAGGGCATGTAAAGCAGGCGGTCCCGGGCCTACCTAGTTGAGTGTAAGAGAGGGCTTTATAGCCCTAACTCCGCAAGGTTGGCTTAGTAATAGAAACAATAAAAAGTCCTTATTTATTTATTTATTTAAAGCACCTTAAGACGTGCCGTGGTCTCGCCAACAGCAGATGAGGTTCACCAGATTATGTGTTGTATTGGGCTACAAGAAAGCTGATGGTGGAAGCCTTATGGTATGGCGTACTTAAAATGTTTAGGTTTTTGGAGGGTAAAACCCCCCAAAATTTAGTTAGCCCATAATATAAAAAAATTGTCCCAAGGTATGATTTTTCTGAATTTAAATGCCAAATATCATCGAAATCCTTTGGATAGTTTGCCCCTAAATCGACGAAATGACAGACCTACAGACAGACACGACAGACATTTCGTAAAACTCACTTTTTTGATTCCCGTACCTCAAAACGTGTAAATGCACCGAAATCACGAAACGTAAAATTTCGAACATCACAAAGATTTCGTTCTACTACGTATAAATTGGAAAGCAAAAATTCTCCCAAATATGTAGTTGGAACGGTATAGACAATGCTGGGATATTAGCCTATACAATATAAAAATATATATTAACATTGTAGATATGATTGGGAATGGAAATGAAAAGGTAAAGAGCAAAATAAAATATGAAAAGCTGTCAACCCGGAAAGAGAGGGAAAGCTGAAGAAGACGTTAGCATCGCTAACAGCTGAATTTTGACAAGGGATGAGAGATGGAGTTTTCGAATTGACAATACTTCTATACGATTGTTGCAGTCGGTCGCTGAGTAGCTGACATATCCTATTTGGGGTTTACATCATTTTTCAAATGAACCTACCAAAATTTGGAATCATGAAAACAGACAAATATGATAGAAGTTATGTGAGGAAATACATTAAGAAACTATTCAAAGGGAAATATAGTTCTTTTTTAAGCACTTTTTCATAATCATTTATTACATATATACCTAGGTATGTGTCTGTGTAGTAGGTATGGGTGGAGGACGGTTTAAATCCACCAATTTTACAAAAGGGAGATTTTGAAATGAATGTGTCATTACAATGCCTCTTACCTATTGCTTTCCTATTAATACGTAGTGTAAGGAAAGCGATATTATCTTCGAAATTTTCGATTTGAGATTACAGTGTATTTACACGTTTTGAAGTCACAGGAACCCAAAACCTAATTTACGAAATTTAAATCTGTCTGTTCGTCGATTTCTCGACCGGCTTCTTGAACGATTTTGATGAAATTCTGAAGTAGGTTCAAAAAAATCATATCTCGGGAAAAAATTTATATTTTGGGCAATTTTGGGGGAATTTAAACCCCAAAAACTTTTTTAAAAAAATAACTAAAAAAATCTTTCTCAGACACGGCTGCAACGTTTATGTATAAATCACATAAAATGTACAATAATTCTATTGCTGTGAACAAATCCACTCGGTCGCTTTCCCCTTGATAGTTTGGTTAGAGTGCAAAAAAATAAAAAATGTACTATTTACATGAAAAAATACCAAAATTCATGTTTCTGATGAACTTATCTATCGATGCCTTTTACCTTCATGTGTTTTTTGGGTGCCAATAGAGTAACAAAACCAATCAAGTTGCTTTTCCAAGCAAGATCCCATCATTTACGTACATAGGGGCTATCCGTTTGACAAATCGATAATCGATATTTTTGTCCTTCTTTTCAATTTGACTGCTTGTTTCTCGGGTATTGTTTTATGTTTTATGTTATAAGTGATGTCGTTTTTGGACTTTTTCTTTTGGCAACACATTATAATCTTGTTTAATTATTTATTGCTAATAAGATTTTTGTTTCGAAGAAAAAATAATTTTAGAAGTAAATATGGATAATCTGGGCCGCAATGCATTGCATACCATGACATATTGACTTTATAATTGTGTGGTACAATATGATATTCACCTTTCCACTTTATGCTGTACAATTGCCCCATCAATCAGTGCTTTAGGATAGGGAAAATTGAGGCAGCCAGGAATTAACCCTAGGAAAATAATAAATGTAACAACATACTACTCTTAATTATGGGTTACAGTGCCAATACTATAAATAATTAGATTACTCGTGACTTCGTGGTATTTCATTTTAATAAACAAAAAATAACAAAAACTTAGAGTTTTAGAAAAACTTTTTATAACAACCCGAATTAGTAAAACCCAAATAATCGTTAAGAAATTAACTTTGTCTAAGAAACCCACTTGTGTTAGTATAAAACCCTGAGCGCTTTCGGCAAGAACTGCCATCTACAGAGGGAAACCCACTAGCACAGTTACACCTTATCTGCGATTTGAGACTTACTCAAGTCGAGGAGAAGATGCAAGTGTCTTGCCGAAAGCGCTCAGGGTTTTATACTAACACAAGTGGGTTTCTTAGACAAAGTTAATTTCTTAACGATTATTTGGGTTTTACTAATTCGGGTTGTTATAACAAGTTTGTCTAAAACTCTAAGTTTTTGTTATTTTTTGTTTATGCCAATACTAATTTATAGATAGGAAAGTGCTTGTACCAGTTCTTTCAGTTAGCAACGAATCACATCCGAGCCCCAACTATAAAATGAATAAAATAAATTTAATATTCACGTTTTTTGTTCTATTACTAAGTCAACCTAGCGGAGTAAGGGCTATAAAGCCCTCTCTTACACTCAACTAGGAAGGCTCGGGACCGGCTGCATTACATGCCCTCCGAAGAATGGCCAGAAAATGTAGCAAACGTGGGACTCGAACCAACAACCTCTCGGGTGTAAGTCGGAGTCTGTACCATTACTCTACATGTCCTGACTATAGCTTTATTCCTTTGATATAAATCCATTTACTGCTTAAGCGAAACATTTGAATAAATTTAAATGATTAATTTGAATAACAATAAAGCTTTTGGGGCATACGGTTTTGCTTCTCAATTTAATTTAATTCAGATGATTGTACAACCAGATTGCTGATCTTGAAAGGTGGGAATCAAAAACAAAACCACAGAGCCGACAGTAGAAGGGAGCGGTTTTGTGATTGGAAAATGTGGAAACCTGTGGAAAGGTGACGAAAACGAGAAAACGCTCTGAGGGTAATTTTCAAGATTGGTTTTGTCTGTTATGGTTTTCCGCAATTTAGCACTGGGGGGCGGGGGGGGGGGGCTGGATGAACACTATAATCAAAGCAATCACCAAAACAGTAGAAGAAACTATAAGGAGCCTAATGATATTTATACAATTATTTAAATTACTTTTTATGGCTTTTTATGGACGTATTGGTTTGGTTTTTGTTTGAAGGACATTTGAACCCAGACCGAATTATAGTGGCCCATTGGTCCCTTGTCGAATGCCAACGACCCCATGTATTTCGGACATTATTTATATTGTTTCCATATAAACTTTGACCATTGGCAAACTGGTAAATGTTCTCGGTGTCAAACTACACCGGCTACAAGCGATAATAGACAAGCTTAGACAAGCCTGCTATTGACGCAATGAAACAGGCGAAAGCATGACTTAACCAAGTACGGATACGAGTTGTATGGACGTAATAAGAGTATTGCCATTGAATCTTTTCGACATTATTAGTGTTGTTTCCGTATCAACTTTGTCCGTTGGCATGGCAGTAAGCGTCCTCGATGTAAGCCCACACACCGTATGCAGCGACAATGAACAAACTGAAGCATGCTTACCATTGACACAATGCAACAGGCGTGAGTGTCACGTAAACGAGTTCAGGAGCGAGTCAAATACTTAGGGTGCGTTCGCGATAATTTTAATTTACCTCATAAACGTGAACAAGGACAGAGTTGATAAGGCGCCTATTCCACCTACGTCAATAGTGCATAGTAAATGTGGTATTGACGTGGTATCAGACATTTTTAGACTGTCTATAATTTCTGCTACCACGTCAATACCACATTTACTATGCACTATTGACGTAGGTGGAATAAGCGCCGGTTGCAGGACCGGGGGCAGTTGCCGCTTTTCACGTACGAGGTCCGGATGGTATCGGACAAAAGTGGTAGGACGTTGGGCAGGCTGCTTTAGACGGTCCCTGGGCAACCTCGTTGTCCAGTGCGCTCCCAACAGCAGTTTTGCACCCGTTTTTTGCCAAATGGAAATGGCTGTATACCCGTAAGCCGAAAAAACAACAACAAAAACGTGAACTTGATAGTTACAAGAAAAATGTACTGAATTTCACCTGACAAGTAAAGTTGTTTGATGTGGAAGGAAATTGAATTTGTTTGTTTTCGTTAATATGCCTTGATATGAAATAAGAAAGGAAAACAGGGAGAAGAAAGATAATTGTCTTTATTTTCGACCCACTCTTACAATTAACATTTACATTTGTAACTTGTAACATAAACACAACCCAAATGGACTAATGTTTCAAAGTAAATGACCAAAATTATTAAAAGAAGAAATTCTGCATAGTGCAGCCGACATTTATGTATCTATATAAAAATTTGGGCTATATGGGCTTAAGCTCATCGCCGTCATTGATGTATTGTCAGAAATTTATTTATTTTTTCTCTTAAATGTAGTTGTCAATTTTCTGGTCAATACACAATTATTATTATTATTTATTATTATTATTATTATTAATCCCAAGCTACCAGCCAGATACCGTACGTTTATATCCTTAAATTCAAGTTATCAGGCACATCGTCAACTCCAAGGCAGCAATTTCGCTGATTCATTCGCTGTTTGTTGTTGTTGTTTCCATCGCCTGCTTTCAGCATTTCTGCTTTAAAGCAACCCTGTCAACCTGGCGGGGGGGGGGGGGGGGGAGTGAGTCTGTTTGTTAACTTGAGGCACCCTAAGGACAGACTCTTTCACCGGGGAACATGGTAAAGTCACACGATTATATTGGAGGTGACCAGAACTCGACACGCACGTAGACAGACTGGTATAGTCTCAGCGCGTTATCATGTCCCACCATGTTCCCCTGCCAACGCTATGCACACTACCAAGTTTGCTGCAGTTTGAAACATGCTCTGCTCTCATGGATCCAACATGGTAAGGCGGTTGGCTAATTCATTCTTAACTCAATGACGCCACAATCGCTCTAATAAAGCTGAGGGTGTACGGTCACATCTCTCGAAGTAAAAAATCTCATTTTTTTTTTATTTTGGGCAAAATGAGACAAATTTTAATTCTAAGTTTTCTTAGAATTAGTTTTACGTTTTTTTACTTCTCCCTAAAATATGGAAATTTATTTTCCCAAAGTTGTTAAAGTACCGCACGGTAACAGCTGTATTTTATTTCATTTTTTGTTTTGTTTGAATTAGTTGAGTACCTAGTTTACTAGAAAAAATAAATAAGCTTTATAAATAACTCACGTTCAATGTTGATCCATGAATGAAATCTTTAATATTAATGTAGTTGGCACTTACCTAGAAACGAAAAATACGAAAATTAGTCCCACTGAATAATTAGTAGCTTGGGCATGTAGCTGACCGCAGTATCCTAAATAGAACAGTGGCCATGAAAGAGTATCCTCTACCTGAGCTCTTATTGGGAAGTCGTGCCACGACGTTTTATTTTATTTTTAATAATTAGTAGCTATGGTCTGGCAAAAACTAATAAAGGTGGTAAAGGTGCCAATTTCAGCCAATGAGACAGAAAAATCATTAGTTTTTTTTAAATCTCCTTGTGCAAAAGTTGTACGCAGGAAAATTCCATACTGCAATAAATTAGGGCCTGGATAAGCACGAAAGGTTGTTGGTTCGAGTCCCACACTTGCTACATTGTCTGGCCATGCTTCGGAGGGCATTTATTGCGGTTGCCTGGTTCTTTATATTCTTTTTTAGCACTATTAAGGGCAGGTTTAGAGACAAATGAGTTGTGCTATTCAGGGGCGGAATATTTTGCAATTTACAGCATTTAGAATTTATAGCAGTAGTCACTGTCTTACGCGACTTTTTATTCATCATTCTTCAGACATTGTAGTATTATATGGTATATATAACACTGATATTAAATTAACTTTGGTTGAAGAGGTAACCTCCTCGTTATAACCGAAATTAGAGGATTTGGAAAAAACTGGGCTTGGCGGGATTCGAACCCACGATTGAGCATAAGTAGAGGATTTGGCGATTACTGGACTTGTCGGGGCTTGTGGTTCAGCGTTTAAGACGACGCCCCGGTTAGGCGTAGATCGTGAGTTCGAATTCCGCCAAGCCTAGTTTTTTCCATATCCTCTACTTTCGGTTATTCTTCAGACGGCTACCCTTGAATTTTTGGAAAAATGATGCAAAATAACCCTTAAGGTACACTAAGAGAACTGCTAGATCTACTTACCCACTGTTCCAATATTCCACGATATCTGAAAAATCTCTACATACAGTACACAAACAAAACAAATGCTTACTCAGTATAAAAAAGC
Organism: Psococerastis gibbosa; assembly: GCA_963971405.1. Classification (NCBI taxonomy): domain Eukaryota; kingdom Metazoa; phylum Arthropoda; class Insecta; order Psocodea; family Psocidae; genus Psococerastis; species Psococerastis gibbosa. Next base: position 8,527,021 of record OZ020489.1, read on the forward strand.
TGCGACTCCGAGTTAGGCAGCAACAGCTTCGGAAGAACAAACGACTTCCTCTGCTTTCCTTGGTTGAAAAGCAGAAGATCCGGTGTGTAATTAGGCGTATGCGGCGACAAGATGGTAATTCTTCGGTCCGGCACGTGCAGGGTCGAAGCCCCAGGAGGCGGCAGAGACAGCTGCATCCGACCACGTGACTCTTCGGCAGGCTCCGACCTGCCCAGGTTTCCCGCGAAAATATTGCGCCTTTTTTCGACGCTCAAATTCAAAAAATCCTGTTTTCTTCGCTCTGCTTCTTTTTTGAAATTGGAAAAGGTGTGTTAGTAGGTTTGTTATAGGTTGTTGGTAAAGGGTTTTTATACCAATGTTAGCTTAAACAGTACCTACTAGCCTAGGACTTTTTCCGTTATCATCCCATACAGCTTTTCTCGGGGTTTTTACTTAATTTGTAAAGAAAAGCAGTATATTAGCCTATAGCGGAGCCATTTTATAAAATGACCCCAATTATTCATATGATCACTCTAATATGACCACATCTATAGTGAATAAACAAGTTTAGATCGGATCTGCCGTTACTTACTTACAAACCTATAAGAATACTGTGCTTGGACTTTAATTCTTAGTTAGACCAATAGATAGAAATATATTGCAGCATTATATGGTATATAACTGCAATATATAGTGAATAAAGCGTTGCATTTATGCAATAAAGTAAGCTCACAGACATGTTCGGTTATAATATATATACAGGTATGTGTATAGCTGTGCTAAACTGTCTAGCAATGCAAATCTTGTCGATAAGAATATACAGAGGATTTAGAGGACACTGCACTTGTCGGCCTTGTATTCCAGTGGTTAAGACAACGTCACGGACAGGCGTGGATGGTGGGTTCGAATCCCACCAAGTTCAGTTTCTTCTATGTCCGCTATTTTTTTTTTAATAGATAGAACCATACTTTTGTAAGCCTTTCTCATTATTTCATCGATTGCAGGGAAACCCGATCACAACTCATTTCATACATAATTTTTTACTAGGTCGTGAGACGCAAACAGTTACGATTAATAAATTAATAATCAGTAGGTACACATTAATATGTCAGCATTCAACAAATAGAAAATTTCCGTACATTGACCGGACAGTGTAGACAGTTGCAGAAAATCATGGTGTATTCTTTAAAAGGATGCTGACCCCTGGATCAGCCTGAATCAGGTTGGTTTATATCTTTTACTTAAGTTAATTCTTAAATTTATAGAGATTTGGTCTACTCAATCGCTAGAGGACTATTTCATACACCCTATTATAAGGGGTTGTTCATTTTTGTTGGTATTAATTTTCCTTGAATTCGATATTGGGTAAATTTCTTTCACTTATCGGTTTCACGGAAAACCCCCTAGACCAAAGCTAAATAAATTGTCGTAGTACTATGCATGAAATAGTCCTCTATCAATTGAGTAGACCAAATCTTTGTATCTTGAAGTATTAACTTAAATAAAAAATATAGACCAACCTATTTTAGGGTGATTCAGGGGTGGCCAATGTGTCCTCTTATAAGCTTGAACTATGTTTACGTCAGAAATAGTTTTAGATTGACGCAACATGTACAATTTACGGCCTAAAAGCATTTCCGAATCATTTATAACTAAGAAAACTAAAAAGCTTTCTCCCTCCTACGGAGTTTGACCACTTTCTTGGAAAGTTATTTAATGTTAGCGTTCTAGACTTATGCGGACTATTCTGAACCTCGTTAGATTTTTTAGCATTGTAAGAAAAGAGGGTGTGCAACGTAGAGCATTGGCTCCCTAATTGTAAAATCTGATGCTTTAATTGAGTTTTTATTTTTTATTTTTAAATTTACTGGGGACCTTATTACGGATTTAATCTATTTAAAGAAGACTATTTTGCACGCCATATTTAAGGCATTTTTATTTTTAATTTTCGAATTAATTCAGAGAGCACTTAAATACCGTCCTACAATAATTGTATATTGTATATAATTATGTATATATTGCATTAATGATTCAGATGTAAGCGTGTACAGACCTATTCTCACCTATTTTAATTTAAATGGGTTGCCTGTTTTACAAATTACCCATATTTAATTTTAATTAACTATTTTTTTTCAATTTACTTGGCTATTAAACTTATGCGCTGCTAATTGAAAACATTCAATACAGAAATTCAATTCAATAGTCAAATATTTGACTGTATGTCATAAAACGAAATTTGAGTAACATTTTTTTAAAGATATAATATAAACTTTAGTAGATTTATAGCAATTCGACAACACAACAACACAAACTTTTATTAGATAGAAACAGAGTGAGAGAAATGTATGTTGGAGACAAGAATAGGTACAGGAAATAAATTAAGTGCTAAATGTGCTTATTCTAATAAAACTAAAGAAAGAAAGAAGAAAGAAGGACAATTGTCTTAATTTTCAATACGTAGGTTTATATTACAGAAATCGCAACAACACGGCGTTTCATTCCTTTAAATTCCTGGTCAATAAACAAGTAAATTAATGAAGTGCAAAATGCTATGTTTACTCTAATGAAAGTAAAGAAAGAAAGAAAATTGTCTTTAAATTCCTGGTCTGACTATACTCGCAGGATTATATAGGTACTAGCGGCGTAGCTCCAACGTTTTAACGTTACCAAGACATCATGCCGTTACTGGGCATTAGTTGAAGCTTTAATGCCCTTTTCAAACAATTTTCCAAAAAATCTGAGATTGATTGAACTCATGGATATATGGCAAATATTTGAATTTCCCGCAATAAAATCTCGTCAACATTACAAACGTGTCACCAGTCGAGGTGTTTATACGTCAATTGTTTTTGGGTGATTCTATATTTATTCTATATGTTTAATATTGTATACATTTAAAACAATTAAATAGGCCTCCAAATACAGTAAACCGTATATGCGGTTCAAGGGAAAGTGTAAGCACTTGCTATGACATCGATAGTGTCAACTAACAAACATTATCGGAGTTTATTCGAATCTAAAAGGTTTACACATTCCCAATGCCTATAACAATCAGGTTAACGAACTTATTTGTTTATATTGAGTAATTTATGAAAAACACCATCCTTTTTCAATAAAAAAAGACTTAACAAAAACAAATTTGTCAGTGCAGTGCAAGGAAATGGATAGAAACTCGGTCATCTCCCGTGAACAATTAGGATTTATTCGGGAGTAAATTGAACTTCCGAAGGTAATCCTCTTTGTTACCTGAGAGCTGATGGGGATTTTGCTGTTGCATAGCTGCATTAACGACAGGAAATTAGAAGGGTGCCCGAGGGATGCAACGAGAGAGGTAATTGGCTGCTGGATAATGTATTATAATGTATTCGTATTCAAAAACGCCGTGGCACTACAACCCACTGAGGATCTAGGTATGAGGATTCTCCTTCTTGGCTTCTGTTCTATTTGTCAGTGACCTACCCCTAACGACGAAGTACTGAGACGTGTACAGAAGCCATGTTACTGCTGACGGTTAAGAAACGGAAACTAACACACTTTGGCCATGCTATGAGAAATGAAAAATATCGCCTTCTGCAGGTTATAATGCAAGGGATGTTAGAAGGACTGAGGGCTCCAGGCAGAAGATGAACGTCCTGGTTGAAAAACCTGAGGCAGTTGTTTCCCTTTTCGAAGGAGTAGTCTCCAAGGTCAAAGTAGCCATGATGAGTGCTTTAGATATCTTAGGTGGTTTTACTGAATCATATTCGATTATACTAGTAGTACACATATTATTCATGAGATGTTTGAGAAGTAATTCAAATTTTGATTTAAATGCTAGTTTAGGTGGTAGGTGTCATTAATTAGAAAAAGCAAGACCGGTATAAAATAATAATAAGCGTCTAATATTTTCGGGGCGTGACTTAAGACTAGAAAGTCTTTTACTGTCTAACCCACCCCCAAAAAACAATACAATTTCCAAAATATATAGTCAACCAAACAAAATACGCTTAACTTAAAAGGGCATGGAGAAACATAGAAAATTCTACGAAGAATAATGGAATCCTCTTGTTTATGCCGTAAGAACAAAGATAGCATCAAGTAAAATACGAAGTTAAAATATTCAAACGCAAACAATCTCGAAAATATTGCTGTTGGCGTTGAAACTTCCCTAACCTCCAATGCAGAATTATTTAACGTCAGATTCTTTAAATTTTAAAATATTAATAGCGTTATTATCTCAGAGGGATTTCAGCGAAATCTAAGCAACGATTCACCGTATAAACTTTCATCACACCGTTTTTCCGAAGCGTCAACAATCATTTGCATACCAGAAGGTACTTCGTTATCAATGCTGATTTCATCATACTGAAGTACAGTCTCCACACATGATCTCTTTTAGAATTCTATATGGGAGAGATGGGACCAAAAATACTTTTGATTCCTGGGGCCATATGCTTCAATGACTTAGTGACTTAAAGACGTGGTAGGTGACTCCAAAATGAATAAAAATTATATTATTGGCTGGAATTGAATGTTCAATATCTCCTTGTCTCCTGTATATAACTCTAATCTCTTTCTTATATAAATACACAAGGACCTCTATACATGTTTTTACAAACATTTAACATAGAGCAACCTAATTGGTTGGTCACAAGCATATTATGAAAATACATGAAATTTCGCTTTATTCCGTAATACAATGTAAAACAAATTGATCAATTCTATAGGTTGTTAATTTATTTTTATTTAGTTTATAATTTAAAATAGGCTAATAACTTTTTCCTTCCTTTGTGTGTACTTTTTATATCATAATTGAATGATATTAAGAAGATATGCTACGTAGAAAATTGGCACCCCAAAATTAAACCATTTTCATTTTTTTTCATTAACTCAGCAAGTTATTAAAAATTTGGCTCATTTTAAGTTGTAGAATACTACTTCGCGCATCATATAATAGGGTATTTTTAATTTTCGGTGTTATAGTTTTTCTATAAATTCTATTTTACGTGAAATCTCAGTCCCCAATATTTTTTATTAAAGAACTAAGGTACCAAAAATTAAATATTTTCTATTTTATGATGCATGAAGTCTTCTACAACTTAAATAGGCTAAATCATTAATAACTAGCTTTGTTGATTAAAAAAAAAAGTACATTTAAAAAACAAATTTTGGTGCCAATATTCTACATGGCATGGCCTCTTAAAAGAAAACTCCATAAAAAAAAATATGTGCTCTTAACAAAAATCAGAAATAAATAACAATATGTATGTAGCCTAATATTGGTAACTACAATTTTGCTAGACCACTTTTTTTGTAACTTTCATTTCTCCAACACCTCTCTTTCTCATCGAACTTAAATTACCATTTTTCTGACAGCTCTATAGAAGCTGATTAATCTGCTGTATTAGAATATTTAGATTGTCGTGTGAATAAATCATGGAAAAATTACAACACATTTCTGTATGAAGTCACAGCAGCACAACAGCTTATATTAGCCCTGACAAAAAAAAATCAATTTTGAGCTACAAACCCTCTTCTGCATGTCTACTTCTTCTGTCTTTTCCCTCGAAGGATTCATGGCGATGACCGACGGTAATTCTACGGACATCACAGGAAGACGCTGTTAGAAAGCTTGGACGACGGGCACTGATATGTCCTATGAAAAATTAATTGGAAGAACTGTATCAAGCTGTTTAATAATAGATCAATTTCTAGTCTGGGGATATATTGAAGCGCTTAGAGACCAAGGGGTGCAAGTGACAATAATAAACATTCGAAATAATTGAGGCTAAAGTTTTTAACTCAAATGAAAATATATAGGTATGTAACCCTTTTCCATGAATTCTAGCATTGACAAAATGACCGATGTCCCTGTTGGTTTATAGGATGAAGATCAGCTAGGGTAACACCATGGTGCATTTAAATCCAAACCGCAAGAAATGTCACTTGCACCTCTTTGCCTCTAGGCGCTTCAATTATAAAATGCAACGTTAAACGCTCTCAAAGGCATTAGAACAATCGTGAAATATCCCGCCAGTTAAAATTAATTTAAATGTAATGGTGAACGATATCGAATGCATTTGACAAATCGAAGAACAGCACAAAGGAGTTGATTAAATTAATTAATTACCGAGGCGTTCCTGACTTTCATCCATTATGATACGTTAGTGTAAATACACATTACACTTTATCAGTGTAAGGTGGTCGTTTTTGTCCAACTACATACTGTATATGCCCATCTAATCACAGAAAGTAATTTAGTCTCTTGCTTAAAAGCCAAATTATACTGTATAAAATACCGTGCGAGTACATTAACAATAGGCAAAACTATGGGAGGGGAGGGGGCGAAGGAAGCGGTAGTCCCTAATGTGTTTTTAACGTACCCTCGATAATGTTTTTTTCTCTGTTAGATCTTACTATACATATAGCTTGTTTTTTACAACAAAAATGAAGAAATTCCCAAAAACCTTTCGAGTTAGTAGCCATTGGTGAATTCCCATCTTAATCACGGGGAAGATAGGTGGCCCCCAAAACCCCCGCAAAAAATAATCATGGCTGTCTGGTTTTTTATTCTTCATTATAAGGCAACAAATCAAGCATCACTGTTGAGATCAGTGAATGCAGTACAGGTTAATACTATTACAACACTACATTTCCCCTGTCGGAGAACTTCTCGTGATAAAACTGAAATACCGTATGTACAACAGCTTGTACGTCTCGGTGCCGTAAAAGTTATCAGTAAACTTTATTATACAGTATGGTAGCATATTTGAAAATTCAAAAGGTTTATGCGACTAATGACAAATCATAAAAGTGGAAAATTAAAATTTTAAAATATGCAAAAAGTCGCAGGGAGAGGAAAATTCAGTTCAAGCCATCATTTTACAGCTTTGTCAATTTCCTTCTCTTAATTAAGGCACTGAAATGTTTTCCATGTTTGCGGAATTGAAAAAAACTTTGAATCAGCGAGCTCTGCAACAATAGTGCTCACTCAAGATTTAGCAATGGACTTTGTTGTAATTGCTAGAAATGTTTTTTTTTAGAGTTTTGGCAGATAAAGACAGTCTTATAATAAATATTTCTAAACAGTCTTATAATAAATATTTCTAAGTTATTATTGTGACTTTATACGCTTTATTACAGTGACTTTATAATACAAAATAGGAAGTGTCTGATATAGCGATTGATTAATTAAAAGTGTATATATTTGTCCTAGCCGAGACCCTCGGCGCTAAAATAAAAATGCATGACTTAAGTGAAAGGTAAATAGCCTCTCTAAATCATAGAATATGACTAGGCTGTAGGCTACATAACTTGAAGTATAATGGGTTAACATTTTTCGGAATGGCAAAATCAATAATAGGATTTTCTCAGTGACCTACATTTATTTCTACCCTTTCTGCAGAGGATTTAGTCTGAGGAGTCTTCAAATCTCTAAATCCTCAGTTGAGAGAACTCCTTTTTCTTGTAAACTGCACGTCGCTTCCTGACGAATTCTCCGAAAATCAACTATCACTCAATGTCAGCAAGCATTGTTTTTGCTGAATCCTTTTTGGAGAATTCTGCTTGAGTGTGAATGTTTTTAACAGGGGGAAAGCGGAAATTAAAATTACAAAAGCCTTTCTTGGATGCGGGCTGAAATTATCTTGACAGGGAGTTTGAGTTTAACTAGATTGTACAATCGTCAAGTTTGGGTTTACTCAGGATGAAGTTGTGAACGTTTTGAAATTAAGATTAAAATAGTCTCTGCCAAAATAGAAAATGGAATAAGAAATAATGGAAGCTGAGAAAAAACATAATCTTCAACAAATAGGCATGGCAATAAAGTTGCACTTGCAAGCCCCTAAGCGTTGACAATGATAACGGGCTCTTTGTTTTCAATTGTACCTTAATTAGGTCTACTTTTATCCATAAATTATTTTGCAACTCAGTGAATCCTTTTACGCATAATTAATAATATTTTGCTCAGCTTTGTACGGCATAGTTAAAGACACAACCGGTTTCGGTATATTTCGAACAGTTTGTGTGTTTTTTTTTGTAAGATTCGGGACGTCAGATAGGGGTTTCTGGTAAGGGTTGTTTTAGGAGGTAGTTTGATAAACTGCTGTCAGATGCGAACTGGCCAATGGGTTGCACAGGGGCCGTCTAAAACAGTTTGCCAATGGTTTGTGTTAGGGGGTAGTAGCCTAATTGGTGGTTAGGATGATATAGTACTAGTAATATGATTTATTATTGTGTAGCAATGTCTATATATTTAAAGTTTAGTCATGAGCCTACTGCCGAGAAGACGGGGTAAGGTGTGAGTAGGAGATAGGTTACAAGACAGATCGTGGGTTCGAATCCCACCAGGCCCAGATTTTTCTACATCCTCTAATTTCAGTTATAACGAGGAGGTTATCTCTTCAACCTAAGTTAGATTAATATCAGTATTATACAATATACCATATAATGCTACAACAGAGAGTGTACTCAGGGTAGTACAGAAGAATGTGTTCTACTGTTAGACTGGTAATACAGCGAGCACATAGAGAACCTGGATATTAGATGGCCATGGGTCAGTCTTGTATAGCCAATTCGTAGTCTAGTCGATAAGACTTCTTGTTTTAGTGTTCTTTACTTTATGATGACGTAAAACTGAACATAGATATTATTATAAATATAACTGGTACTATGTCTGGATAAAAACGACCACCTTTGGGAAATGATTGATTTTATTGAGCCTAGGTCTGATAATTTAAAAAAAATAAGTCAACACAATACGGTGAGATTTTCCAAAAAAAAAAAAATACACACTCGAAGGACTCTTAAACATATGTAGCCCTATTTAAAATCAATGAAATAATTGAGTTGTAGGCATTTATTTTTATACCTGAAGGGGGCGAGACTCCGAAGGGCAGTGGGCTAGTTCTAAGGCTCTCCATGCTTTTGGAGTTGGGATTCGCCCCTGGGGCGGTGAGCCATTGTCTAGCCTCGGAGCCCACCTTCGAGAGGCGTCCATCGACTTCTTCCTCGCTCTTGGAGAGGCTAGTGCCCCGGGAAACGATCAGGTGCCGGTCACCGTACCGCGGCCGGCCACTTGCTAAATACCAAAAATTGTCAGTAAGTATAAAGGGTCTACCCGGCTGGATTTGCCGGTCAATTGTTAAATACAAATAAAAGGCCGGTGAGTAAGGATTTACAAAGCCGGATTGGCTATATTGCATCGTTTTCTACCACATCATTTCTATCGCAAGTCGCAACTAAGGTAACCCAACAGAAATATGAAATGGGTACCTACTGCATGCACAGCATAGACACATACAACTAATAAGTTACGAATCTTGGCAATAATACGTAAAGTAATTCGTGAAAGTTACACTCCTGAAAATACCAGGGGAAATTACAAATGACCCTACAGTGTTTTTGCATGACATCAACATTATTGCTTGGTATTGTAAGTTTTAAGCGAAATAAGGTTGTAACCAAATGCACCATGTTCTGTTTAATTCGCTGCCACGCCTACTCCAAATAGGTTCTAGTAAGGATCTACTGTCCTCAAAGTAGCTGAGCTTCTGAACAATGCCTTTATGGTGTCAGACGCGAAAATCCCTAATCTGTACCATCTATACCTCCTCGTGGTGGAGATGGAAGCGCGTAATTGCGACTGAACTGCCCGAGACCGAGACTGAAACCAAGCGGAAAACACAGTATTTTCTGTGCAGGGCACTCTTTTGTCCTGAAGTTAGGAAACTGGCCCTGAAGGCGGAGGAAGTCGATGAAGAGTCAACGGAGAAGAAAACGGGAAATCACAATTACAATTCCCTAGTATAGTCATCATGGCTACAATTGTCATAATAGTCAATATTTGATAGAAGAGGCATTTGAAGAAGAAGGATCAACTCGAGTAATGTCAGGATTAGAATAAGAAGTCAGAAAGACGGCCATACTCCAACTTTAAACCTGTATATATGTACACATTGTCCCCTCTTAACCATTATACTAATAAGAGATACCGTAGTATTAAAACAAAGGTGGAAATTTATATTCCATACTAGGACAATACTGAATTACCACTTGGGAAACAAGATTGAACAGGAAACCAGTGTTGTCAAGATGGAGATGGATTATAGAATTAGAAGATGAAGATAGCCTTTTGTTCCACAAGGCAGTAAGAGACATGTGAAGTACTTCGAGAATTAAGTTTAATATCTCTCAATAGGGGCTTAAAGCAAATTGTTATGCAGAGATGCATTAACAAACTCTATTCTAAGGTAAAATTTCCTCGTGATTATCACTGCGAACAAAACGTCATAACTCGTGACATTAAATTCAATATCGGCTTAAGTAGCATGGTGGTAGCGTGATTACTTGATTTTGCCCTAATGCGAGTCCCTACACAAAATGTAATTGGGGGCGCGTCGTAACTCAACACAACTACTTTATAAGTTACTTAGTGAGACGATCATTCAGATTTATTCATTAAATTGTTTGTAGGCAATGAATCTCGTATTTAAAAAAATTACAGACCTATCGTCATAACTTTTAAATAACTAAAATAAAATAATTAAAAAAAGGTAAGACAACCACTAGAGGTCTTAGGAGTGTTGTCTTCAAACTATATTATATAAGAATATTAATTAAAATATTACATCCCATAATGTACCGTACTAAGCATTTATATTTTAAAAATATTTTGTGTCTCCTGCATTTACAGTTTCAAGTGAAAAGTAGCCTTTTGCATACATGCTCCTCATATATACAGGTAGTGTAAAAAAATTAATAGGAAAGCAATGAATCAAACTCATCTCATTAGCATTAGGCTTATAGGAAGTATCGCGAACATACTAATTATTCATTAAAGCTCAGCCACCAGTAAGTGATTGCCCTCGTTAATATAAACCTGGTAAAACACATTTTATAATCAGCGAGCTTTATAATACCCTGCGAGAGTCAAAGGGTTTCGCAAAGTTGGCGGTTTCGCAAGCTTTAGAATCAGATCGCGTTTCATTTGGTAATGGAAATGATCGTACCAACTAGAGCTATTACTTCAAATTCCTCAAGTTTAGCCGTAATCCTGGTGTTATTGAAGTCAAGGACGCGACGGGAAATATACGTTTATTCTTGGCTAAATTACTAATATAACCTTTGTCCATGCCGTTTGAATGGAAAAGAAGTGTTTATAAACTGTCTTTACTGTTTTGATGTAAGATAGGAAACTAAATTCAACCAAGAAATGTGGGTCATAGAATGATCCAACATACAGTTTCTATCAATAATTAATAGACTAACAAACATTTTTCTATATTATAGTAAGAATCAAAGAATTCGTGGCCAGCAGTAAAACAGAACATGCGCCAACTACACACGAGTAAGTCAGCAATAAAAATAGAATTTCACGTAAACTAACCTGTTAATGGAATGTTGACAATGCCGGCACTGCCCCTATTTTCCAAATCTAAACTAGAATGTATGCGGATATCAGGTGCAGGTTCTGAGTCACCGCGTAAGCAGCCCATATCACAAGGCAATATATCACCATTGGTCGATTCAACACTTAATGCAGGCACCAGAATTTTGGAGCCTGAAAGGCTATCTATTGAATCTGTGTAATCTCGATGGCTGAAAAATTAAACTTATTAATGCACGTACTGTACAATCAACGTGTAACGAATTGAAATTATCGGTAATATTTAGTAAAATTATTGTTAAATACATTGAAATTAAAAAGAAAACTGTCGATCACCTTTGGGGCAACCATACTCGTTGGTGACAAACTTACTCTGCGCTGGTATATTTATAAAAAGACGACGTCATGGGTTACTACTAAGCACTACTGTTAGTTCAATTTAAGTTCTATGTACAGTGGATTCTATACCATAAATTGTATTTACTGTATAGCTTAATGTTTACATTTAACATAGTTTTCTTATTAATGACAACCGTGGAAATCAGTGCAGAGCAAGATTTGCTTTTAACTATAGGTACAATATTTAAACATTTTAGGAGCTTGGTTACAAACGTGGCCAACTCCATTTTTACACAAAATGGGGTTTTGATCCGACTTTACAGAAAATTTTAATGTCCACCTGTACGTTGTAAAATAAAGTGGCAAAAGCAGCCAAATTGCGCACAGAAGCGCTGAGAAGTCCAGGGTTAGCTATAAACTTAATGCAATTTTCAACAGAAAATCCACTCTCCTGAAAAATTCTACAACTTGGAGTTGGCCATGTTTGTAAACAGCCTCCTCATTTATCTATGCCATGCGTACGACTATATGCCCCATCGGCTACTATTGTTATAAGGTATTGTAAAGTCTAAATGAAGTATTTTGTTATAATTCAGTTCCTCTTTTGTTGGCTTTGTATTATAGAAATACATTGGTATTGTATTGTTTAGGCACAACACTTGTGTAAGGAGAAAACTAATGAAATAATTGATTTTAATTACGCCATAAGGCTTCCGCTGTCAGCTTTCTTGCAGCCTAATACAACACAAAATCTGGTGAACCACTGCTATGGACTACAGCAGAGCATATCTTTAGGTGATTACTAGTTACTTTTTAAAAAGTGGAATACACTGAAATAATCTTTAATGTGGGTCCAACAATCGTATGAAAAGTCCCGGAGAGAAATACATCATGGTACCATCGTGCATTAGAACATGGCGGTGCCTTCCAGTATTCCCTAATGAGGCTTTTCAAGCAATTAAATCCTATAGAAAGCTTTTTTTTTTTGTCAATGCAGAGACTGTTTTTTGCAGTTCTACTAAAAAAATTCAAACTGAATTGTGCATATTAAGATATCCCAAAAAATGGCTTAGAAAAAAAGTAGCGAGGAAAAGGCTTATAAAAACCGTTAAAAAAATGAAAAATAGGCAGCTTCTTTAAGTGTGCGAAAATCCTTCACCTTAATTTTGAAAAATTTCATTTAGTCAAAGGCTTTATTAGACTTGAGAGGCTGCATATTGTGAAAAGGAACGGTTTATTAACTTAGCTTAAAAGACCATTATTTTTTACACAAAGAACCCTTCCATTGTCTCTTTGGGAGAAAAATCTGCTGAAAATACTTTAATTCTTTTGCCAACTAATTACAAGCGGTATTCACTATCCGATGCTTAAGCGGTAAACTCAATTAATATTTAACATCAGAACTAAGCAACTGCAGCTCTATTATGGCGATTTGGGATTATCGTAAAACCGGGGTTTATTTTTTAATGCCGCATTAGTAAAGTGTCACGTGACGGTCCTAAAATAAACCCCAATGTATACCTATTGATTCAATTGTTTTAAAGGAAAGAGTGCAAAACGCGCGGGAAATTAATATTAATAAATTATTGGATTACAAGAGAATTGTTTTATAATTTTTTTATAATTGAAGGAAATACTAATAAGCATTAAAATGTACAGGTAGAAATATGGAATATATTAAAAATTGTAATTACCTAATGCGTCTACATCTAAAGGAGGCAAAATTGAAAACTCACCAAAAATATAGCCGAGGATCATTTTATCAATTTGAATTTCCCACGCATTTTGCACCCATTTGTTTAAAACAATTGAATTGTATTATATAAACCTCGGTGTTACGCTAATCGCCATAATAACGCTGCAGTAAGCAACGAAAACGAGATTCGCGCAACTTGTTGCTGCGAATATTATGGTGAATACATGTTTACATATTATTAATTAATTAATTAAATAATATGCTTCCTCAGGGCTTGAAAATTTTAAAAATCTTAGAAATTTTGAAGAAAAAAACCAACAAAATAGGAACTTCACTCTAACCCTTTAGGAACAAGAGGAGCAGGTAAGGGGTGGTCGGGGGTTGGGTCAGGCATGGAATAAGACTCGGCGGATTTGCTGAGGGGGCCACTTCTGGTGGCGACCAGAAGTTGCCGCCCGTAGGTTGCACTCGAGTCACTCCGCGATGGTTCCATTCTTCTCCGCGAGGGGCGCCTCCCACGCGGCGATTCGTCCGCCATGATACGCGCGCACTCTGTCACTTTGACGTCACATCACTGAACAAGTTATGAAAACAACATTGTTTGTGTTTATTATGTCGCTGTAAGGAGCAAATGTTACTTCTAGAGTTCTGTATGCACTGTTCGCCCTGCCATTGAATAATATACGGCCGGACCACGGTAGGATGGCTCTTGGAACACTTATAAAAATCTAATGGACAGAGTGTTCCAAGGGACATCCTATCGTGGTTCGGTAGTACATAATAATAATAATATTATTGTGTTTAATATTCAATGGCTGCAGTGGCGGCTCGTGGTGTATCAAAATGGTGGGGCAACGAATTGTAATAAAGTAATAGCATATAACTTACCACTATTTGAATATCAAATAGATTCTTCGGCATTTCGATGTGGCAAACAAGTCTATCACTCGCTGTTTACATTTTTGTAATACTATTTGTTTACATTACCCTGCCTGGCCGTTGGGCAGAACCTGACCCTAGTCAAAAATTCTTCTTTGAAAAATTTTATAATAATCATCAGTCATGACAAAATAGTGAAACTCTTCTCAAAAATAACTCTTATAATTATGATTTTAAAAAAATACCAATATTCAACGATATTATTAATACGAAACATTTAAAGTCATTTTTGGGGCGCTGCCCCGCCGCCCATGTATAAATGCATTTGGCATGAATTGCATTGCAAGGTCCATAAGAGAAAAGTTGTGTACACCTTTTCAATGGTGCGAACGATCTTCTTAACTCTTGCCTGACTCGGTTGCCATGGCGACCCGGGGCTAAATTGAAAATTGCCCCAAGTTGCCCAGAGCACGCACATAGCATAGCCGAATTGTAGCAGTTGCATTTTTCTTCAGTATATTATTATTTTATTATTATTATTATTATTATTAAAAGGAAATTGCTTTGTTTGCCTGTAAAATTATGGGAGGGCTGTAGCCCCAGTGCCCTTATGGACGAGCCGCCACTGAATGGCTGGTTAAACAGTAGGTGAGACTCCCTCTCGCCAAGGACATATATTCATATATTTTGAATTTCCGGTGCAGCTGCCACGTCTTCTTCGACCAATCAGAAGTTCAGAACATGTATTACTTTTAAACAGTCAAAAATCCCGTCGTGGCAGCAAGGCATGCTCTGATAGGTCGAAAGAAAACTTGTCATTTAGTGAAAGCTCTGACCTGACAGGTCTAATCAAATCAAATCAAATGTATTTAATTCTATCTCAAAAGTACAAGATACAAATGAACAATTCCCAACCCCAAATGTTCCTAAGAATGTGCTTGGGGAGGAAACATACCATACTAGACTAAAGTATTCAATTCAATAACAATAACATGTGTGCCTCAAATGGATAGCTATGCTATTGAAAAAAAGGAGAAGATTTATCAATACAAATAGATAAATAGTTAATAAAAAGATTACATCCATGATATATTTGCTGATATTTGGATTTGAGTGAATTGATGGCAACAGTAATCCCAAAAATATCCAATGTCCAATTTCTGCGACATAGTACTTTAGATATCGCCGAGTTACGGCTTACGTCAGGGGCAGGGCCGGGTTAACCGTCACTGGGCCCCAATAGGCAATGCAATTGGTGGGCCCCCTCTCCCCTCTATGGGCTCTATGCCTATAGTCTTACTAGGTAAGGTGACTAACATTGCAACTAAAAACTAATAATAGCCTACTAAACACAAAATACTATATTGTATAGTATTGTATTATGAAAAGTTTTGAAAAATTACATAATAAACTAACTTTTTTAAAAACTTTGTGGGCCCTCAGACAGCTCTGAGCTCTTATTGCATAGTGTGCCTAGTTGGTGATCCGGCACTGATCAGGGGCGGATCCGTGATTCTTTTCAATGGGGGGGGGGGGCGTAAAAAGGGCCCCATCCTCAAAAAGAGACATTTCTCTGGACAAAGTTTCATACCATGCAACTCTCGTGGGAGATTGAATTCTTCGTGAATCATAAAACCCAATGTGAATAATATATAGCTAAAATCCAATTTTGGCTTGTCACGCAGGATTGGGACACCCATGCAAGAGGCTTCGAGCCTAGCTCCATGACTTTGACAAGCATTGCTTCCCCAGCAGAAAGGCCGGGGAGTGAAAAAAGCGGGGATAACATCTAATTTTACACGCGAAATGTTCCTGTTTCTCAAAAGGTATCAATTCAAGTTGGTAAACAATGCGTTTTCTACGTGATTTACACTTAGCCAGGTCCTATCCATGAAAAATTCAGAAACACTATATAACAACACAAGAAAATGTAGTGTTTATATGAACTATTGACTAGCCGGGGATCCCACAGACCTGCAAGTGCAAATACGGTGACGTGGTAACAGACATTCAAGACTTAGGCGGGGTTCCACCGACCTCGCATTGCAGAATACAAATGACATTGACGGAAATTGGAATTTTCCTTTAAATTCTAAATCTATTAAAATGTTTGTACTTAACATATCCCATGACGCCATTTTTTTAATTTAGTTTGTTTGTTTGTGATTTTACTCTATGATCATTGATCAATATTAACTATGGCATAGAGTAAAACAAACATTTGCGTGAATGTCATTTGCATTCTGCAATGCGAGGTCGGTGGAAACCCCGCCTAAGTCTTGAATGTCTGCTACCACGTCACAGTATTTGTATTTTGCACTTGCAGGTCTGTGGAATCCCCGCCTTAAGCTGAAATAAAATGTTTCCATTTTATTCTAACTGATGGAAACATACTGTAAAATGAACATTTAATGCGCTTCGCAGCCCCGCCCCCCTTGCGCATCTATAAAATACAATGTGGGAAGTAACCCATGAACATAAAATATACGTATAATTGGACTATGGCCAGGTTGCTGTGTTGGCAATTTGGCAACTTGACCAAATTGAGTTATAAACGTACGAGTATAGTTATGTATAATATTGTACTATCCAGCCTGGCCAACGTGGAGCCGATATTTTATAATATTTACCAATAACAGAAACGGGACTTTTAGTTTATGAGCAGTCAAGGCCGTGCCCAGGTTTTGATTTCGGGGAGGGAGGGGGGGGGGGTCTGGACCCAATGGACCACCCCCCTGGACACGGCCCTGTGAGCAGTTCAAAGTAGGCCGATGAATCTTGCCCTACTGACGACTCCTTTGTTTTTTTTAGGAAATTATTGGCATTATTTCAGCCAACCCGTGGCTGTAGACCGTTATAATTATCGCGGCTAGTGGGCCTGCACAAGATAAGTACGCAATTTCGCTGGGTGAAAGGCTTGCACAAGCTAAGTACAGAGTTTTGACCGGGTCCGGGTATCCGTTCTGCTATGCTGCAATGTTTAAGACTTCGATATTTTTCACATTGGTACTTATCTCTGAGAGTTGACTTATGATTAACGGGTGCCCCGTAAGGGATATTATATTCCAGTTAATATACAGGTTAGGTTAGGTATTTCTATGGTTTCAGCATAAATTTTGTCACCAACACGGACTACATGTGACAATGGACAAACTAAGACATGATGAAGGTTATACTGCAGTTATTTATATACCATATATTACCAGCCTTGGTACCACAGACAAAGAATATTCCAACGAGAATGAATATCAACGGATGTCTCATTTTACCCAAATATACAAAGGCTCATACAACAGTCTCATTCTTGTACAAATCATATTACTATTACAACGAATTCATTAGAAGTTATAATAAGTTCGCAAGGCCAACTACGAGCATAAAGGGTTACATTGATATATATTAAAACCAAACACTAATGGCAATGTAACTAATATTATATCATGATTGTAATAAAAGAATAATGTTTAACTGTACTTTGTAGGGTGTATCCCGCACGCCTCTATGAAGGCATGGGAGCCCTAATTGTATTTCGTCTAATTATTGTATTTGTTGGAAATAAAGAATTGTTATTATTATTATTATTATTATTTCTATTGACACACAAATTTTGTAATAGGCTTTAAAGTAATCAAGTTTGTGACCGACTGAACGAGCTCTGAATCGAGTAAGTTTAGTCAACATATCAGTAAACAAACAAAAACTTATTGTTTTAAAAAACTTGTTATAACAACACTATAACTAGAATTTGAAAAACCCAAATAATCGTAAAAAATTAACTATGTTAACGAAATCCACTGGTGTTAGTAAAAAAA
The DNA here is from genome assembly GCA_963971405.1 of Psococerastis gibbosa. NCBI lineage: Eukaryota > Metazoa > Arthropoda > Insecta > Psocodea > Psocidae > Psococerastis > Psococerastis gibbosa. The sequence goes on from OZ020489.1 coordinate 8,545,091, forward strand.
ATCCTGAGCGTTTTCGGCAAGAACTGTCATCTACAGGGGGAAACTAACTAGCACAGTTACACCTTATCAGCTAGTTGAGACTTGCTCAACTCGAAGAGAAGATGCAAATGTGACGGAGAGGAAACCTTACCAGCGCTCTATGGTCTCATGGAAACCTACCAACCAAACAAACCACCACTGCCACGCAACAAAAAGGGATTACTCTACAATACTGCCAACCCAACAAAAGTTAAATGGATTCCTTGCTGTACACTGCATTACAGGCAAATACGTGTGATTTATTAGATTAGTAATGGTGTAACATTATTTAACAATCATATTTTTTTTTATATACAAAAACTGTATATTAGATCATGTAAATACACGTTTATTTTATTTTATTTATTATTATTATTATTAATCAGGACTAACCCTGATGATGGGAGTAGCATCCATTCTCGAAACGCCACCTCCTCCGTTAACAACTTGTTCGATGACTGTGAGGCCCCTGTCTCTAATGACTACTAACACAACGGGCAATAACACCCAACCTGAGCTTGACATATACCCACGCATAGCAGGACAGCCAGTAACTGTAACCGACAGCGTCAGATTCTTTGACAAGGACTTAACCAGGAACAAACACGTGGCTGAGCTATTAAAAAAACTAAATAGTGGCCTCTTTGTAGTCAGGCCCCTGAGGGGAAACTTTGTAAGCGCCACGCACAGCCAAGTGTGAGTGACTGGATCCTATACTACAAGGTTTCGCCTACCTTAGAAAACTCCCGATTGAACTGAGAGCGGCGAGAAATGCTTCTAACTTCCCTAAATTGCTTAGAAACCATCTCTAAGAGAAAGCTTTCTGCACTGTCACTGAGGCACTAGCACAATGACAATGACCGAACTACCTGATTTTGATGATATTTTGACGATTTTATTTTATACTCTCTTGTACTTTTATTGTGTAATGTAACAGATATATATTTATTTATTTATTTAATGAGTTCAAATAGCCCGCTTTGTTAAATAGGCCCGGCACTCCCGGGCGATAAGAACTCCTGCAACTCGCTGAGAAATTTGTCATGGGAGTAAATGGGTTGGTGCAAAACCCCACTCTACCCCAGTCTACTTCAGAAGATCTCTGACGCTGATCCCACGCAGGTGCACGATTTTCGTCTCGACGCGTCACCTCTGGGAACCGACGATTCGAACGCCTGCGACTCGCTGAGAAATTTGCCATGTCATTTGGTGCAAAAAGTCTACTTCAGAAGATCTCTGACGCTGGCTTGGCGCTGGTTCTCACGCAGGTGTACGATTTTCGCACGACACGTCGCCTAGATAGAAATCTTCTGAAGTAGCGTCTGTGTTTTCGCACTAATTTTGTACCATTAGCTCCAGTGACAGCATTTACAGCGAGTCGCTACCCGCCGGCGTTCGAATCGTCCGTGAGTAGGTACCTTAAGCAAATATGCATAATTGGATAGTCCAAATTAAATAGGTCACGGGCTTATTCTACGCTGATGGAACGCTCATCTGGTGAGCTATTTAATTAAGCACCGTACGTGACTACCCCAGGCCCAAGCTGTCTGTCAGCTGGGCTTAAGCATTAATTTGTCTCAATATAGATTTGACCTTTATCGTCCGAAGGCTAAAGGGCAACAAATGGCCCTAGCTTGAATTTTTAGACGAAGCAAATTGACTTGGTGGGAACGTCATCCAGGAGAGATCGTGTCCCTAATGTTGATGTCCTAACGCGAATGGATACAGAATAGCGCCGGCCGGATTAACCCATAGTCCATGGGCTCTTGGGATACAACCCTACGGCCCCCGCAAAAATGCCTAAAACTGATAGATAAACAAGTTGAAAAGTTTTGAAATTGGCGGGAAATTAAACATTTGCACTCACGGCCCCCACGTATCTTATGCCCACAGGGGTCAATCCGGCACTGATATAGAAGCCGAGTTGTCAAAAAAGCAACCCTCTGGACTATTACGTAAACACCCTTATTAATGAGATTAGAATCTGTGGCTGCATCATGAATAATAATTGGTACTATTACATTAGAACAACAGAAACTGTTTCTCTCGAGGGGCACGGGGTTATAACTGGAGGTTGGTAGGGGTCTTGAAACCTGACCTCCCTACAAGCTTACTATCCCCAATCATGTTTGTTTGTTTTCCAATGCCTGCTTTCAGCATTACTGCTTTAAGCAACCCTGTAAGCCTGGGAAGGGAGTGAGTCGGTTAATTAAATTGAGACACCCTAGGGGCAGACTCGCTCACCTCAGGGGGAAGGGGGAATGACTGACAGGGTAGGCCTTCTGATTATAATGGATTCCGAACCACTTGGGGAACATGGTAAAGTCACAGATTAAATTGGAGGTGACCAGGACTCGACCCGCACTTAGACTGACGTATAGCTCAAAACGTTACCATGTCCCACCATGTTCCCCTGCTAACGCTGTGCACACTATGTTTGACTAAGTTCGACGCAGCCTGACACACGCTCTGCTCTCAGGGATTCAACTTGGTATAACCGTTGGCAGGCATTTCGGCGTTTAGTCTTATTAACTTATTCATGGACTAGCACTTTCCATTGTAAAATTATGTTGTTTACATTTTTCATCCCAGGTTAAGATTTAAAATAATCACCATAAAAATAATCGCTGCTAAAATCTCTAACAGTATGATGCAAACGCCATCTAACCTAATTAAAAAAAACTACATAGTTAGCATCCAAGGCACTTCCACCTAACCTTATTAAAAAAGAAACTACATAGTTAGCCACAATAGCACCTACGTTAATCCGTACCTAATTATAATTCAGCAGGGGGAACAACACTAGCAAATTCCCCCCAGGAGTGAAATGAAAATGAATCGCAGGAGGATTCACAGACGGCGAGCTTGTGTCAGGGTTGCCAACATTAAACGCGAGACCAGCGAGATTAATGGAAACGCGATTCAGAATATAGTTAATACGGAAAAGGGGTGGCGTGCCACAGGGCTCAGTTGTGAGTCCTATCCTTGTCATTATTTTGATTTGTGGTCTTCTACACGATTGCTATACTGTCCCTGCATGCAACGCTATATGTACAGGTATACTGCGATATTGTCGCATGTATTGCATTAAGAGTAGGCTGATCACATAAAATCTGTGGATACATATTTTTTATTTTATTGCTTTCCAATTTATACGTAGTATAAGCTTTGTGATGGTCGAAATTTTCGATTCCGAGATTTCAACGGATTTACACGTTTTGAGGTCCCAGGAACCCAAAAAAGTGGTTTTTACGAAATGTCTGTCTGTCGCTCTGTCTGTCTGTCTGTATGTCTGTCTGTCTGTGCGTCGATTTCCAGGCAAACTGCTCGGATGGTTTTGATGAAATTCGGCATGTAGGTTCACAAAAAACATACCTCGGAACAATTTTTATTTTATTTTGGGCTAACTCAATTTGGGGGGGTTTTATTCTCAAAAAACTCCAAAAAAACGACGAAAAAAATTATTTATCAAAAACGGCTCCAACGATTTCTTTTAAATTCAAATATGTTGTAGTCGTTATTAATGTTGACAAAATGCGGGGGGTCGCTTGCCCCTTGATAGTTTTCTTCAGGGGGTAAAAAAATAAAAATAAATACATTTTAATGAAAAATGACTAAAAAATTATTTTTCTGTGAAACCTTTCCATCGATGATTTCTACCTTCAGGCATGTTTTATGTGTTAAATTGAGTACGAGACCGGACAGGTTGTTTTTAAAAAAATGATAGAAAATTCACGGTCAAATGCATAGCGTGTCCTGCCATTATTGCTGTGTGGTAATGTGTTGGTCTGACCTATCTAGAATTTATCTCACCTGCAGTGACGTCAGGTGGACACCCCCCCCCCCCCCGAGATGCCCGAAATTTAACTATAGGAAAATTATTTTTCCGTGAAATTTCTCATTTTCTCTAGCTACTACTTGTTAAATTGGAAAGCATGTTCGAGTAAACGAGTACGTTATAATTTGATAGATTTGGATATTATACGGTATTAGTGACGGCAACGCACTTTATTTAAATTGTAGAGGAACTTTTTTTCCAAATCATGTGTTGTTGTTGTCGTCTTTCAGCATTTCTGCTTTAAGCAACCCTGTTAGCCTGGCGGGGGGAGTGACCAGATGACCAGGACTCGACACACACGTAGACTGACTGATATAGTCTCTGCGCGTTATCATGTCCCACCATGTTCCCCTGCCAACGCTGTGCACACTACCAAGTTTGCCGCAGTTTGAAACATGTTCTGCTCTAATGGATTCAACATGGTAAGGCCATTGGCATGTGTATGGGATTTCATTTATGGCTCTAAGGTCACAATTTCCTATGAAATTGCAAAAAATGGATAGTAGGGTAATCCCCCTCTGGCCGGCCGCCATACCAAGTTGAATCCAGCGGACCAGAGCAGGTTCAAAGCTGCAGATAACTTGGTCATGTGCACAGTGCCTGTAGGGAAACATGGTGGGACTTGTCCTGGTCACCTCCGAACTAATCGTGTGACTTCACTGTGCTTCCCAAGTGGTTCGGAATCCACTATGATCGGGAGGTCCACTGTCCTATGGGTTAGCATAGGACAGTCAAGTCGGTGTCGCTCTACGGGCCCAAATAAGTCGTTATTAACCCGACGAACACTACTACTACTAATCCCCCTCTACTTTGGAGGACGCATTTTTCCACTACATATATATATATAAAAATTGAATGTTTTGTTCTATTACTAAGCGAACCTAGCGGTGTTAGGGCTATAAAGCCCTCTCTTACACTCAACTAGGAAGACCAGGGACCGTCTGCTTTACATGCCAGAATTGCCAGAAAGCATGGCCAGAAAATGTAACAAGTACCCCCTGACGATTAACCTCCGTCCCTGTAGTTGAAATTCGAAAAGCAGTCATGGGGTTAATGTACAATATTACCATAATACCATATACATCGAAAATGTATATATGATGGGGTTTGTAACCAAATTTACCGGAATATGTATGGAATTCGCTAAGTATCGTAACTCGAACTCAATACAACTTCACCCTCCCCTCCCCATACACCCCTCCCCTCTCCCAGTCCTACGGCGTAGAATTTACAGTTTGACGTACCATGTACTTAATACGTCAGCAAACTTGAGTTATTGATTCCTAATGTCAAACGCAGGTGTTTTACAATTTCCCCGACACGAATTTACTTTTTTTTTTATCCTGCAATAATCTATGATTTTCTATAAAGCTCGTATTAGACCTTAAAGACGTTTTCGCTCATTTTTGCAACGTGTTAGACCGCCATTCAAATGCTTTGCACCCATGCTAGCCCAATGCGTGGCTGCTGTAGTATGCGTGAAAATTTCGTTGAAAAAATTGAAAGTGCGTTTAAAGAAATAAAATAAATCTAGTGTGAGTTAAGTTAGAAAACGGGAAAGGGGCTATAATAGAGTAGAGTCAGGTAGCCTTATAACAAACAGTACGTAGTCTACACGACGGAATACGACAGTTCTTAATAGTCTCTACAGTCATAACAAGTGGGACAGGAAAACAAAAACAATACAAGGCTGGAATAAACCCTTAGCGTCAAATTTGCATGAAATAAGCAACAGACAGATTGATAAAGAGTATAAAAAAGAATGCAAGTAGTAAGTAAGCAATCAAAAACAAACTATACGGTCAGCAGCGACCCTTTTCTCTTTTTCAGGCAGTCCGCTCATTATTTTGTAGCTGATTTTGACAAATTTCGCACCACTGTGGGCGGACTCGGGTGATTAAGGTTGACAGCCGGGGCAGCTGCGCTGAACATTTTGAGGGAATTGACCTGGTGACCTATACCCCTTGACAAGTATTGGCAATAGATATCCATTTCTAACTCAAGCGCCTTCGAAAACATCAGGGATATATCCAGCGGGCCTATACTATGCCGTTTAATATTAACTTAATCTGTGGTGCATTTTTTTTTTATATTTCTGTTAAATTATGCAAATGTAATCAACAAGTAATTAACAAGAAAGTATAAAGTAAAATCGTCAAAATCAGGTAGTTCTGTCATTGTCATTGTGCTAGTGTCCGAGTGACAGTGCAGAAAGCCTTCTCTAAGAGATGGTCTTTAAGCAATTTAGGGAAGTTGGTAGCATTTCCTGTCGCTCTCAGTTCAATCGGGAGTTTTCTAAGGTAGGCGAAACCTTGTAGTATAGCATCCAGTCGCTCACACTTGGCTGTGCGTGGTGCTGGCCCTATAAGGTCTCCCCGCATTTTCCCCAGGTTAGGTACCGTTTTAAACTAAGTAGACCCAGACCAGCCCTATTATAGTTAATTATTATCCGTGTTTGTAAGAAATGGCATGAAAATAGTCCATGTAAACATTTTTTTAAATCTCCATCGCAATATAACTTAATATAGGTTATTTTGTACGCTTTCTAAAGGAATCTACCTAAATCTTTTAACAGTTACTATAAAGACTAGCTGTATGACCCCATAAAAACTAGCTCGTAAACTGTTGCACGTCACTTCCTTCTAAGTACCTTGGGAAGTACAATACCAGCAAGAACAATATCGTAAAAAAACTAAAAAGGGAATACAAGATGTAAAATGAATAATTGATGAAATAGAGCAAACTTGAGCAAACAAGTCAACTTAGACATTTTTGCTTACATATGCGTTTTCATGGATCTTTTAGTGATATGAAATGTGGAACTTTCCAGTGAGGTTTATAGTCTTCCTTATGAATTACATTAAAAATACCGGTGAATGAATAAAAAAGCAAACACAGAACTTTATATTTACTGCAAGCATGCTGCAGGTATTTTCTTATATTGCTATGATGTGTGTTATTGCATGTAAAGCAAGGCCGTGCTCAGGTTTTTGATTTCGGGGGGGGGGGGTCCAAATTGTTTTTAACGTAATTTATTAATGAATTCATGGATAAATTCATCATATCATACAGGTTTACATAAAAAAAATTATTTCGGGAGGGGGGTCCGGACCCCACGGACCACCCCCCAGGGCACGGCCATGATGTAAAGTGTGTGCCAGCATACAGTATGTATGTAAGCCAAGTGTGAGCGACTGAGAGCGGCGAGAAACGCTACGAACTTACCTAAATTGCTTTGAGACCATCTCTTAGAGAAAGCTTTCTACACGGTCACTGAGGTACTAGCACAATGACAATGACAGAACTACCTGATTTTGACGATTTTACTTTATAGTATCTTGTTAATTACTTGTTGATGAACAGAAAAGCAAATACATAACTTTATATTCACTGCAAGTATGCTGCAGGTATTCTTTTGTATTGCTATGATGGGTTTTATATAAAGTTTAAGTATACAGAATGTATGGCCAGCACCACGCACAGCCAAGCGTGAGCGACTGGATCCTACACCCCAAGGCCTCGCCTTCCTTAGAAAACTCCCGAATGAACTGAGAGTGGCGATAAATGCTCCTAACTTCTCTAAATTGCAAGAGACCATCTCTTAGAGAAAGCTTTCTACACTGTCACTGAGGCACTAGCACAATAACAATTACAGAACTAGCTGATTTTGACGATTTTACTTTATACTTTCTTGATGATTATTTTTTGTACTTGTTGATTACTTGATTGTATTATGCAGCATAATAATATTACAATATATTTATTTATTATAATTGTACTGGAATATTGGTAGAGTAAAACTTTTGCTTTTGTGATGTCTCTCGGATCAAAACATGAAAATACTAACCAAAACTAACCACAACAATAAATAAATAGATAAAATATTCTAAGATTTGTAAGTGTTTTAGACCATTATTTATAATTATTTGTTATTTAATGTAATATGTAATGTTTTTGTTTTATAATAGTTATAAGGACCACGACGCAAGTCCCCTTCACAGGGTGCATTCAGTGTGGCCCTTGGATATTTATTAATTGTATTGCGTTTTTTGATTAATAAATACTTACTTACTTAAAAAAAAAAAAAAAATGTGTAAACACTACGTAAACCTACCTTCTAATGTTTCTACTGATGATGAATAATTATTATTATTTAATTTTTATATTTACAAAGGCTTTAACGGCCGGGATTACGTGATGAAGCCTTGCCCAAACAGTAGCTGCTGAGACTCCGAGATAAGTCTACGCAGTTCCACTGAAGATGTCGACCGCCGATGTTGAAACGTTTGAAAGTACGCTTTCAGATCATCTTGGATTTTATTTTTATTCACAATAAAAAAGAAAGTTATCAAAATTAATACGTTTCCAATTAAAGTTATTTTTGTCTCATCAGAGAGCGGGACAGCCCCCCCCCCCCCAGACCCGCTTCTAGATAAAAGTTACAGAAAACAACGGTTATTATCATGAAAATGAACAATATATACAGGTATAATAATTATACTGTATATTTTGTGCATGTATATGCAGCATACATATTGTATATTGATTTATTATTGTACTGGAATATTGGTACAAAAAAACTTATAATATTAATATTAAAATATACTGTATGTGTAAATAAATTAAATAAATAAATAAGGGCTTTTTTGTTCTATTACCATGCCAACCTAGCGGAGTTAGGGCTATAAAGCCTTCTTTTACACTCAACTACGAAGTCCCGGGACCACCTGCTTTACATGCTCTCCGAAGCATGGCCAGAAAATGGTAATGGGGACTCGAACGATATATTCTGTACATGTATGTATAGTACACATTGTATATTGATTTTTTATTGTGCTGGAATATTGGTACAGAAAAACTTTCACTTTTGTGATGTTTTTCGGATAAAAATATGAAAATACTACCCATGTGTAAATACTAAACCTGTAAACCTGTCTTCTAATGTTTATACTCTTGATAAAGGTTTATAATTAAATTTTTATTCACAGTAAAAGGGAAAGTTATCAAAATAAAATACGTTTCCAATTAAAGTTATTTTTGTCGCATCAGATAGCGGGGCAGCCCCTCCCTCCCCCCCCCCCCCCCCAAACCCAACAGCTCTCCTGGATACAAAACTACAGAAAACAGCGGTAATTATCGTGATAATGAACAATTTACCAGATAACAGATCTTTACTACCCACCTTTTTCCCCATTAACTGGCGTTGCGTGTTCCCTCCAATGCGTTCGTATCCTTTGTTTTCAGTCAGACTAACTGATAGGGAGCGCTTAGACTTCTATATAGAAGAGATGAGTCATTCTCTTCCCACAAAAAAATATTTGTATTTTTTATTTCTTTGGCCACGTCTCATATGACTTCTGTGTAAAGACCTAGCGGGTGACTCCAGGAGTAAAAAAACAAATCTTGGCGCGCCATCTGCCCTATATATTGTAGATCTTTAGGAGCGCACTATTTTGTAGAATTAGGCAATGAAATTATTGTTTTTGGACGCCATAACTTTGATGATTTTTTTTTTTTGCTTTCCGGATGATAGACACTTTTGATTTCGATATTTCAACAGAATGACAATGTTGAGGTCCTAAATACAAGAAAGTGTTTTTACGAAATTACTCACTTTTGCATATTCACACACTTCGACTGACTGGTATAGTCTCAGCGCGTTATCATGTTTCACCATGTTATACTGTCAACGCTGTTAACTCTGCCAAATTTGCCGCAGTTTGACACGCGCTCTGCTCTCGTTGATTTAACTTGGTAGGGCCGTTGGCAGGCACATTATGGTGACGGCCCATTAATTAGGGGTAGCACCGACCCCAGTCTTTATTGAAAATAAATAAATATATGTAGATAAGCGAGATTAGGTCCTAGGGCCCTCTCTCACACTCAGTACTCAACAAAAGCCATTATACTGGAATACACGTATATATCCCTGGAAACCTAGTTATTGATTACATCCTAGTAATTTCTTCGACAATTTATCTTGAAAACCGAAACCGTGGCACGAACAACTACGAGATATATACGTCTTGACGTCACAACGTTGACAAGAAAACGACAGAATAGGAGAAAGAGGCAACAAAAGGGGCGGCAAATTGGAGTAAAACGGGAAGGAGGGGGTGGGGGCAAAATTGGAAAGCTCAAGATTGGTATTTGATGGCACCTGCAGTACGTGATTATTATACCATTCTTTATATTTTTATGTCACTGCATTATCCCAGTAAATGCAGTTTAGCGTTTTTTCAGATTTTCATTTCATAATGGTATTCTGCTCAGTTACGTATTAGGCTTTCAGGTCAGGAACAGTCTAGTTGGTACAGAACTAGACTATGAAACGGGAGGTCCCCGTTCGGGACTCCCAGAAGAATCCGGGCTGATGGGCCGTGCACTTACAAACGTTTCGGCAACATCTGCGGTCGACATCTTCAGTGGCGCTGCGTAGACTTCGAAGGTTGTACCTCGGTGGCTCCGTAGCGAGTGACCACCGGTCAATGAAGATGTCGACCGCAGATGTTGACGAAACGTGCACTTTCATATCGACCACGGCGAATCAACCCGGATTTTACTGGTTCCCCATTCGACTCCGGCGGTGAAAGCCTTTGCAGTTACACTGTATTTGTATGGTTCTAAGCCACAAGGGCCAAGGCGAGTCCAAGGGCGGATCCATCAAAAAATTTAGGGGGGTCACAAGTTTTTTGTAAGTTTAAAAGGTAATTTTTTTGTTGAAAAGTTGAGTTTTTTTTTTACAAGGTTTTACTACGTTTTCTTATGAATTTACTCATTTAGGGGGGGGGGGGTCATGACCCCCCCGACACCCCCCCCCCCCCGTGGATCCGCCATTGGGCGAGTCGTATCTGTGCTTGGTTAAGTCATGCTTTCGCCTGCTTCACTGCTTCAATGATAAGCTTGTCTGAGCTTGTCCATTATCGCTTGTAGCCGGTGCAGGTTAACATCAAGGAACAGTACCAATGGTAAAAATTCATACGGAAACATTACAAATAATGACATTATTATTAATATAATCCCCAAGTTATACTAAAAACGCGATATGAATTAAATAACAAACCTTTCCAATTGCATTATAATACATTAATTTTTTTAAAAGACTGGTTTTGCGTAAGTAAGGGGGTCTGGGGGGGGGGCTTACCCACTAAAAAATCACTAGAACGAAAATTTTACTATTTTAATGTATTATGTTGGCAATTTCGGAGTTCGGACTGTTCTTTTCTCAAAGTTTATTTTTGAATCAGCACTGCAATCATGGCTATTAATATTTTAACGTATTTGGGATTCTATATCCTCACCCACGTCCCCCCCCCCTCCGGATTAAGACCCCCAGGTGTTTTGGCAATTTACGCCAATGTAATTTTATGGAACAAATACTACCGGAGTTAATTAAATTTAGAATTCCCCGTTTCCCGTCAAAAACCAATATCCAAAACATTGAATATAGGGAAATTCTGGATATTTGAAGAGGAAAACATATGCGGCAAAGCTATTCCCCTATATACAAGTAGCCGGATGTTGTAATCGAAAACCATAAAACCCTAGCATACTTCCGAATCCATTTTTCGCCACGGCTGGCTTGCTTCCATGATCAAGTTATCCGTTTTAGTTCAGTGATTTTAGAACGTAAGGGGAGGGGAGTTCTCACAATAAAATGGGTTTTGATGCCAATTTCTATGTTTTTGCTTTCCTATTTATCCGTTCTATAAGGAAAGCTTTGTGATGGTCGAAATTTTTGATTTTAAGATATCAGCAAAAACGCAACCCTAAAACAAGAAGAAGAAAATCACGGAGGGCACAATCTTCCGGATACAGCCCTTGATGAGCTTCGGCCTGCTCTACAACACTCCTCCAGTCATCTCGGTTTTGAACAACGCTACGGACTCACAACTCGCGAAAGTCAGTTTCCAACTCACCCTTCCAGCCGTTCCGAGGACGTCCCGCCAGCCGCCTTCCTGTCATGCTTCCATTGTACATCTTATCCAGCATGCGGTCGCCTGACATTTTTGCTACGTGTCCCAACCATCTTAGGCTTTGCGCTTTTATAAACCAGACTATGTCATCTCCGTTGAATATTGCGTCTATTTCGGCAATGTTTCTTACACGCCACTCTCCGTCTTTCCTTAGGGGTCCATAGATTCTCCTTATTATCTTTCTCTCCAATACTCGCAGTTGGTTTGCGTTATTGACAGTAGGAATCCAGGTTTCCGAGCTGTATGTTGCAATAGGTCTGATAAGGGTTGTATATATCCTTAACTTAGCACCTCAGGATTTGCCAAGTCTTGACTTGAGTAATCGCAGGTTCGCGAAGAATGCTCTGGTTACCTCTGGATTCCACATATCACTTGAAAACTACCCTGATGGTATTTTTCCCACAAACGCTTGAAAATTTTCGATAGGGAATACTGGACGGTCCTATAAACTAGCAATGAATGGCAGCGCCATTCAATATTCCTTACCAAGACTTTTCTAGCAAAAATGCAACAGAAAACTCGCTTTTGGTTTTTACCGTAGAAGCAAGACAACTCACCCAATTAAGGGAGCAATTTTCCCATTAAACAAAAAAGGATAAGAGGTTAAAAATTAATTGGAAATCCGAGCCAATTCCCTGATAGATTCAATATTCTTTACAAGAGTATCGTTCAGTTTACCTTCGATATCACAATTTTCCAATCTGAAAAGTGGATGGGTAAAATTTATATTTTATGGAGTTAACTGAAGACGTTTATTTACCAAGTGAGTAGTTCTATACCTTTTATGAAGATAGTTTTGATATGTATAATACCGGAAATATTTCTGACAAATTTTCGTGCACACTTCAGAGGGGCAATTTAAAGATTTGAGACTTTGTATAAAGTATAAAAATATAGGTACTGAAGGGCTTGTTATGAATCTAGGCTTACTTGTAGTACTGGTCTTTTATCCAATGCCAACGACCCCATGGAGTTCAGATACGAGCCACTAAAGTGGCTCGTAGGTCCCTTGCCCATATGGATTTTTGGCCATTGACAAACTGGTATAAGTCCTCGACGTCAACCTACACCGGCTACAAGCTATAATGGACAAGCTGAGACAAACACAATGTAACAGGTGAAAACATGACTTCAGATACGGGTCTTGAATAAAATTTGAAAAAAATCTATGTAAATAAACAAACTGCAAGCATTTTCTTATGCTTAATTTATGCTTGGCCTGCTCTCGCACCCGGCTTCTACGAAAGAGCCCTACGTTTGTCTGTTAACATCTGTAAGGACTTGTATCTGTACTTGGCTAAGTCATGCTCTCGCCTGTTTCTTCGCGTGAATGGTACGTCTGTCTCAGCTTGTCCATTGTCACTTACAGCCGGTGTAGGTTACAATACAATACAATACAATACAATATATATTTCCTTTAAATTATACAATACAGGTAAAGTATAAGATAAAATCGTCAGAGTGTCGTCAAAATCAGGTAGTTCTGTCATGGTCATTGTGCAAGTGCCTCAGTGACAGTGTAGAAAGCTTTCTCTAAGAGATGGTTTCTAAGCATTTTAGGGAAGTTAGAAGCATTTCTCGCCGCTCTCAGTTATATCGGGAGTTTTCTAAGGTAGGCGAAACCTTGTAGTATAGGATCCAGTCGCTCACACTTGGCTGTGCGTGGCGCTGGCCTTACAAGGTCTCCCCGTTGCCTCGTGTTGTAGGTGTGAGTGTCCCCGTTTTGTTTAAATGTCCCCCACACCACAGGCTTTAAGATATGTAAGATGCACGTAAATATGTATAGACTTGGGGCTGTCATGATTTTTAATGATTTGAAGTGAGAGTGACAACTGTCACGAGGTCCCAGTTTTAGCATGTAGCGCACTCCCCTCTTTTGAAGCCTGAGTACAGCGTCCATGTTCCCTACGGAGGTCCCTCCCCAGGCCAATATGCCGTAGTTTATATGGCTCATTACAAGTGAGTGGTAGGCCTGGAGGGTTACCTCTGGAGGACACACAGAGCTAAGGCGCCTGACTACAAAGAGGCCACTATTTAGTTTTTTTAATAGCTCAGCCACGTGTTTATTCCAGTTAAAGTCTTTGTCAACTTGCATTCCTAAGAATCTGACGCTGTCCGTTGCAGTTACTGGTTGTCCTGCTATGTACGGGTATATGTCAAGCTCAGGTTGGCAGTTAGAGAACACTGTTAGTTGACATTGAGAACTTTTACCAGTTTGCCAATGGCCAAAAATACATACGGAAACAATACAAATAATTTCCAGAATCCATGGGGTTGAATATGGGACACTATAAGTAGACCTAGGTCCATAAAAACTCATTAAAAAGGAATTACAAGAACTTGTTACCATAAAGCATTATGATTAGCGGAACAAACGTCATGGAGCCCTAAAAGGAAATTTAAAAATGCGGTAAATTTTCGAGTCAGACATGGCGGAAAACCATCAGTCATCCCGAAGTTGGCCAAGAAGGAGGGGAAGCGTTGGGGGAGGGGGTGGAAGGTTCAAGTAGCGGGGAGGACAGAAGGTAGCAAGAAAGGGGTCGGTAAACACACTTCAAAGGCGATTTGTGCTGTCATTCAGCTAGATAAATATACAAACTCGCAGAACTTTGCTCCCTTTACAGTTGCCTACAGTATGGTACTGTAAAACTTAGTGCTGTGTAGTTTTACCGATTCCATTCCTGCCAGTTCATTTCTCCCAAGTGAATCCGTTCATCAATTCATCAAATAACGGTTTTTTTTGGAAAGAGTGACCTGAAGGCCCGTTCACGGTGATCGTCAAGACGGAACTGACGATTCAAAACGACCTGTCCATTCAAATAATTGTTCTTTTAGAACGGGTGACCTGAAGGCTTGTTCATGATAATCGACGAGGTGGAACTGACGATATAAAACGACCGTCCACTCAAATAACTGTTCTTTTAGAACGGGTGACCTGAAAGCTTGTTCATGATAATCGACGAGGTGGAACTGACGATTTAAAACGACTGTCAACTCAAATAATTGTTCTTTTGGAACAAGTGACCTGAAGGCTTGTTCATGATAATCGACGAGGTGGAACTGACGATTTAAAACGACCGTCCACTCAAATAATTGTTCTTTTGAAACAAGTGACCTGAAGGCTTGTTCATGACAATCGACGAGGTGGAACTGACGATTTAAAACGACCGTCCACTCAAATAACTGTTCTTTTAGAACGGGTGACTTGAAGGTCTGTTCACGGGGATGAAAAAGACGGAATTGACAATTCAAAACGACCTGTCAACTCAAATAATTGTTCTTTTGGAACAGGTGACCTGAAAGCTTGTTCATGATAATCGACGAGGTGGAACTGACGATTTAAAACGACCGTCAACTCAAATAATTGTTCTTTTGAAACAAGTGACCTGAAGGCTTGTTCATGACAATCGACGAGGTGGAACTGACGATTTAAAACGACCGTCCACTCAAATAACTGTTCTTTTAGAACGGGTGACCTGAAGACCTGTTCATGGTGATTGACGAGACGGAATTGACGATTCAAAACGACCTGCAACTCAAATAACTGTTATTTTGTAACGGGTGACATGAAGGCCTGTTCACGGTGATCAACAAGACGAAATTGACAATTCAAAACGACCTGTCAACTCAAATAATTGTTCTTTTGGACCTGAAGGCCTGTTCACGGTGATCGACGAGACGGAACTTCTGATATAGTTGCGCTAGCTAATTAGGCCTGAACGGCAGGAGTCGGAGTGACTTTGACCTAACTGACTGGACTGGGAACTGCAGTGAACAGTTAGTGAACGGATTCACTAGTTCAGTTCACTCATGAACTTCATTTGCTAGGAAAACTTGGTGAAGGGGCGCACTAGTGTCGCAACGAGTTTGCATCAAATTGCAGAATGCACTTCACTGTCGGAATCTTGGGACCTTCGAGAATGGTAAAAATAATGTTATGTGTTCCCATTGGCTATATATGGTATGAAGGGATATGTTTATCCATTAACGCCAACCAGTCAGTCAATGCAGAGTTTAGTGTACAAGAAGCAACGCTGAAATAGAAAAAGACAACTAGAAGACGAAGAAGACTCAATAGAGAAGATGAAGTCCGTTTAATGAAAGCTGCGATGGCTGGAACACGTTGTAAGTAAAAAGTCGTAGGAAGTTTCTGCCCAGTATTGAAAGTGTTGGAGCAATACTATGGACACGCCATGCGGGAAAAGGTGAAAGAAAAGCAAAAGTATTGTGAAAAGAAACTGACCTTCTACGTCAATAAATAAACAGCTAAAGTCTAAAGATACAGTAGATATAGAGACAGAAGGACGTTGCAGTAATTAGGAATTCTATCAAAGATTTCCTCGAGCGACTTCACTCACTATTTTCCTTTCAGGCGATTTTCCACCTGGTTTCTCCAGAATATTTCATTTTCTTTTCTAAATCCGCTTTCGAAAGTAATCCACCGAGTCAGCATCTCTTCTACAGGAGGCAGAAACTTTTTCCCTTTATAGTGTGTAGCTGAAGTTATTGTATATTGCCCGAACACGATAGGATGGCTCTTTTGACACTTTTAAACATCGAATAAACTCGGTGTTCCGCTTAGGCAAGCTTTCGAATAAACAAAGTGTTTCAATTGGTATCCTATCATGGTCGGGTAGTAAATATGCATACTTATAAATTTGACTGCATGGTGGTAGATTTTAATTGGCTACCTTTGTAAAAACGTTTATATATATATATATATATACAGTATATATTTTTTGCGTATATATATTTTTTTTTTTGGTGGGGGGCAGTACCTGATCAACTCTAGCTATCAAATTCTTGCCGCGGGCACAGGCCCAAAACAACGACTGATATTTGTTAATTTCGGATTTCAAATTATTTTGTCGGGCTTTTTCTGAAGTGAAAAATCTCTACTGTCATGTTTCTCGTTTATGTCATGCCACAAACACAAAAGATCGTCGAATGAAATAGAACGTTTTGATGAAAATAATGTGGTAATTTTAATTCTACTACAGTCGCATGGTCCAGCGAGCTTTTAATTATTTAACAGCGCAATTTAAAACAAAAATGACAACTCCCTCCTCATTAGAGACCCATTGTCACTGTCATGTTTCTCGTTTATGCCATTCTAGGTCATCGAACTAAAGGGAGCGATTGCATAAAAACATGTAGTAATATATGTACATTTTACGGTAGTTACGGTATTGGAAGGTCCAGTAAGTTTTAAATTATTTTAGAGAGGAATTTAAAACAAAAATGACAACTCTCTCCTGATTAGAGACCCCTTCTCACTGTCACGTTTCTCGTTATGCCATTCTAGGTCATCAAACTAAAGGGAACGATTGGATTTCAAAAATGCAGTAATATAGATTTTACGGCAAAGTCCAGCGAGTTTAACATTATTTTAGCGTGCAATTTAAAAAAAAAAATGGAAGCATTCCCCTCTTTAGAGAATCCTAATCCCAAAAATTTTTCCTCGTCTATACCATTCTAGGTCTTTGAATGAAAGGGAACGATTGGAATTGGAGAAATTTATAGACGTCGTTTGACCATCTGGACCACAGCTGAGTTATTGCAATTTTTCTTATTTCCGATATTTTCAGTTTTGTTTTTTAAGAAATTCGTTTTTTCTTTTTGAAAATTACGAAATATTGTTTCTGTATCGCAAGAGACGGTTTAACATCGACTTCGATGGCCAGGTGGTAACGTGCTTGCACTTGTGCGAGTCCTTACGTGCCATGCGAACGGAGACGTGTCGTAACTCAACACGGGTACTAACCTACTGAGGCGACTGAAGAGGTCAATCGGACACATTCATTAAATTGATTGTATGCGATAAACCTTTGAAAAAAAAGAAGAAAAAACAGCTTAACTACATGTACGCCAGTACAACAATACCGTACAAGGAAGGATTTGTGATGGATCAAATTTTCTGGTTTCTAATTGTAACGATAATAAACGTTTTGAGGTCTCATGTTTATGTTCTACCGGGAGCCTGCTGTCATTATATCTTCTTTTGGATTATTAGATGCAGAAGGCCATCCTCTTCGTGCCTCACCACATGGCCAAAGTATGATAGTTTCCGTTTCTTAACCGTCAGTAGTAACTCGGCTACTATATCCATTCGCCTCAGTACCTCAGCATAAGGGACACGATCTCTCTAGGGTATGCGCTTCTGCCGGGAGCCCTCAGTTCTTCCCTTGGATTATTAGATGCAGAAGGCGATACTCATCGTTCCTCACCACATGGCCGAAGTAACCGTCCGCAGCAACTCGGCTATAATACAGAGATTGTTGTTGTTGTAGTTGTTTCTAACGCCTGCTTTCAGCATTTTTGCTTTAAGCAACCCTGTCAGCCTGGTGGGGAGAGTAAGTCTGTTTGTTTACTTGAGGCACCCTAAGGACAGACTCTTTCACCTCGGGGAAAGGGGAGTTGACTGACAGGGTGGACCTCCTGATTATAGTGGATTCCGAACCACTTGGGGAACATGGCAAAGTCACACGATTAAATCGGAGGTGACCAGGACTCGACTTATACTGCCTAAGCGAGTTATCATGTCCCACCATGTTCCCCTGCCAACGCTGTGCACACTACCAAGTTGCCGCAGTTTGAAACATGCTCTGCTCTAATGAAATCAACATGGTAAGGCCATTGGCTACAGAGATTTTAAGAGCAACAGTTACAGGTATTTCCATCAGAATAGAAGTTCTAGAAACGACTAACAGAAAGTTTTCTGACACAAGCACAATGTTTGAACCTCTCACCTCCCCCCCCCCTTCCCCTTGCAAGATCCCGTTCACTTTACTTAATATTCAACTTAACAAGCCTTTCATAGCCAACAAAAAGCCTGGTAACGTTTGAAACTTGAACCATGTATACACGATCAAAGCTGAACAGTTTTGAAAGTTGTCTGAATAGCATAGAATCTTAAGTTTCGCTAAGGAGATGTCAAACAAGTTGTATAATGTACGGTGCAGTCTACTTAGCAGATACAAGGGCAGGCCCGACAGTAAATATTGACTCGAACGGGCATTGTCACGAGCTCTTCAAGGTATTCTACAGGAAAGTCATTGGCGTATTGAGCTGTGTTGGATATACACTACGTGGCCATCTTCACGTCATTTTTTATGCAAAAAGGTTTTTGGAAACGAAGGGCTGCCGAGTAGTTTGGACCCTTTTTTTTAAGGTGCGAGATCCTCGCGGATGTTTGGGTTTCTGATAGGTAGTGGTGATGGATTGGTAAGTGGTTTTAGGCGGGGTTTCCACGTACGTCAATGGTCAATGAGAAATATGGTTTTGACGTGGTAGCAGAATTTTTAGTATGTCTTTAATGTCTGCTAAAACGTCAATTTCACATTTCTCATTGACCATTGACGTATGTGGAAACCCCGCCTTAAGGATCTAACTATTGAGACGGCGACCCATGTTCGATTTCCGGAAAAATTCTTCACAACTTTTCATTTCATGACCCCCTGAGCCCATAACCACCCACCATTCAAAATGTCATACATATATATTATATGTACGTACAGTAACTTGGCTCGTGCCCGCGCACGTTAATGTATGTACATATATCAATTTTATGAAACACTAACTTCCGTAAATATTATCCGATTTTGATGAAACTTGGCACAAAAATTGATCATACAAATGTCTTGATCGAGTTTGTTAATCAGCTAGATACACTATTTAGTTACAAGATGGCGGCCGACTAAAATCTTATATAATTCATATGTCAGTTACTATTGGCCGCAGAGGAATGAAATAAAATCTAATTGAAAGCCCGTATTATTATCTACGAAAATGGTGATAAACACTTTTTACGACAAATTAACGATTCCAATATGACGTCCAATCAAAGTAAAAATAATTTGATAAGTAAAAGTTCATAGTCGTCATTGTTTGGAACACAAGAGTGTTTTGTGTGTGGTGTGGTCGGGAAAGTAATGAAATTTTTTTTATTTTAATTACATACATAGCGTAGGTAGCGTAGAGGAAAAGCAGGGTCTGCGGAATCTCCATACACCTGATTGGCCGGAGCCTAAAGGGATTTTTTACCTTTGATCTTGGAAAATCTGTAGACGCGGACACCCAACGATAAGTAGGGTTTGAGAGAAGTTTTAGGGCACCCAAATAAAGGTTTATGCAAGTTTATAGCCTGTTATCTTTCATTCCGAGATTTTTGCTACATAATTAGTCTAACGTGCCTGGACTATATGGTCTGTGTTTGAGTGTGGGTGAGGGATGTCTGAGTAAAAGTTACAGTTGTGTATGATCCTTAAAAAAAATTGTATTTTGAGTTGACGACAGCAGTGCTATTGCTGAATAGATGTGGTAGAGTGGGAGGTGATGGTAGGTTTTGCCTTAATTGATTAAAGAAGATTAAAGAAAAGTGTAGAAGTATGTGTCCAATTGTGAGATTGGTAGTACAGCAGCCTGATCATGGCGGTTTTATTACCGTGGTTAATATAATACCATGTCACGTGAAGGCATCAATTCGATTGTTTAAAATAAATGAACAGCAAATTTCAGAATTTTTTAATTTTTGATGCTGGTAATCGTCACAAGAATGCTAAGCGCGGAAAATTCAAATTGTGTCAATAATTGAATGATCTTCGGCTATATTTTCTTCATTTTTTCTGCTTTAGTTTAGACAAATTATTTATAATCCTTAATATATTATCAATTCAAAATTAAAACTTGTTTATTTATAGGGAGATATGTGTTTATATTTGCTATTTATAATTGCTACGGCAGCGTCGCGTCAGTTCAGTTCTTCAGTATTTTGAAATTTGCTGTTCATTTATTTAAAATAGTTGAATTAACACCATCGCGTGACATGGTATTATATTAACCCCTGTATTATAATCGCCATGATCAGGCTGCAGATAGGAGTCTATCTTTTTATTAAGTATAGTTATTTCTAAAATAAAAATCACCTGACAAGGTTGCTGGTCTCACATGTAAACCAAATTAAGCGGTTAAGCAATCGGGCTTGTCAGGATGTTTTATTGCCATACATTACCCCGCAGCAGCTCCCCCGACGGCGTTTCTGTCAAATGCGTCAAAGTGATTTGTTGGCGGTTTTGAAAACGGGGGCTGCGGGAAGGAACGCTGTCGAAGGGCGCTGCCCGGGAATTTGTCCCTGGCTTTAGAACTTTGCTGCATTAGTTTTTCAGTTCCGAGTTTGTCGGGTATATTGCATAGTACGCAGAATGTCCCGTGCACAATGGGTCTATCTACTTGTCTTCATAAGGTTAATCGCATACCAATAATTTAATGGATGCATCCAATTGACAAACAAATGATTTATTTTTCTTCACGACATTATTTTCGGATATTCTTTTATACCACAAATAAACCTTATAATATGATGATTCTATATATTTATTATATTTGTAGCCATCCTTGTCGCCTCACTAAAACCCTAATAGGTACCGGTCTTGAGTTACGACATATCTCCGAATGCAAGGTTTGTAGTAACTCACACAAGTACAAGCACCTTGCCAACGAAGTCGAAAAAAAGTAGTAACGAGTGAACCCGTACATGCTTTCCTATTTATCAATTAGGTTTGGTGCTATAATAGTTCCTTGGTAAATAATTGACCTATGGTTAAATTTATGTTTAGGTTTTGGGATGGCTGCATAGTTAAGAATGGGCAGACTAACATAATACTATGCAAAACTTAATGGTTACAATGAATTATCTTATTATTTCTTCAAATAAATTTTTTTGTTCAAAACCAAATCTTTGTTTAGGAAAGGAACCTGTTCAGCTTTGTTAATCTAACACCTGAAACATACCTGAAGGAAGAAAGCATCGATAGAAAAATTACTGAAAAATTATATTTTATTCATTTTTCATTAAATTGAGTCTTTTTTATTTATTTTTTGTCCCCAGCACCAAACTATAAAGGCGCAAGCCACCTATTGGGCTATGTTGAAATTATTAACGACTACAACATAATGTGAATTTTAAAAAAATAGTTGGAGCCGTTTTTTGAGAATTAATTTGACTTTAAATTAGTGAATGTTTAATATACTGTATGAACGGGGATGTCCAGGGACCGCGACCGTCTCAAACAGTTCACTGTTGCCCGTTTATAATAGGTCGTATGTGTGTTTATGATGTTTGGGAAACTATTATCAGGAGCCCACAGGACTACAAGGTTGCCCAGGGACCGTGCAACCGTCTAAAACAGTTTTCCTTCGCCCATGTCATAGGTCGCATACGCGGGTGTGGAAGTGTTTAGGAGTGCACCGCTTGATAGAGTTGGGCTACGAGCTAGGAGGCTGAAGTTATAGAATTAATTTTTAATTTAATTTAATTTTTTAAAGATTAATCGCATATTAACAATTTAATGAATGTATCCGATTGACCTCTTCTGTCGCCTCTATAGGTTAGTACCCGTGTTGAGTTACGACACGACTCCGATCGCGTGGCGGCTAACGACTCGCACAAGTGCAAGCACGTTACCACCTGGCCATCGAAGTCGAACTGAATCCTATATTCACCCCACGCAAGACTCCTTAAACACTACCGCACCAATAAAAGAATCAAAGCACATAACAAAAAATCCCTTGTCATACCCGACGAATAGAACACTAAAACCACTTCTTTTATTAACGTGGTAGCAGAATAATAAGTAAGTCCCGACCGTGGTTGGAAATTCCCGTCACATAAGGTGAGGAAATAAAATGAAAAAATTCAATACCCCTCTTGGCTCTCATTTCGCTTCTCAATGAACAAATAAAACCTCTTTTCCATATAACTGAGATTTGGACGATTCGGAGCTACTGTACTAGGTATATCATCAAAATAAAGAATATTTGAGTAATTTTTTTTTTTTTTTTGCTTATATTAAGGTGTGCACGTGATAAGACCTCATTTCAGCACTTTAAACTTTTATTTTCCAACGCCTGCTTTCAGGATTTCTGCTTTAAGCAACCCTTTCAGCCTGGCGGGGCGAGTGAGTGTGTTTATTAACTTGAGGCACCCTAAGGGCAGGCTCATATCCTTCACCTCGGGGAGAAGGGGAGTTGACTGACAGGGTGGGTTATAGTGGACTCTGAACCACTTGGGGAACATGTTAAAGTCACACGATTAATTCGGAGGTGACCAGGACTCGACACGCACGTAAACTGAGTGGTATAGTCTCAGCGCGTTATGATATCCCACCATGTTCCCCTGCATACGCTGTGAACACTACCAAGTTTGCCGCATTTTGAAACACGCTCGGCGCTCGTGGATTCAACTTGGTAAGGCCGTTGGCTCAGCACTTTAAACAGTAATTACATCCTGCACTGGCTGAAATCTGAACTGAATAAGAAGAAAATTATTAATCCTTTTTAAATCTAAACCGAAGGACCCCTTTCAGCAGCTTTTGACTTATTGCAACGGTTCGCCTGCTTTTTTTGTAACCTGAGGTTTCACTCTGGTGTCTCTCTGGTTACAATAATAATATATCTTAATATATATATTTCGACTGTCCGTGTGTATGAATCCAAACTCCTCTCAAACGACTGGACCGATTATGATGAATATTGTTGTGTGTGTTCAAGGAGATTCGAGAATGGTTTAGATTAACACTTTCGTCCACTAGAGAATGTATTTATAATTTGATTTTGGAATTTTTTACATTGGATCTGGCAGACTTCCGACATCAAGCGGCAGAGTGCGCTGCCATTAATTTTCGTTTATCCCGACAGTTGGCGCTACCATCGCCCACCGACATCAACTGACATCTAGCGGCCGACTGCGCTACCATTAACTTTCGTTTATCCCAACAGTTGGTGCTGCATGTGTGTTGTGTGGCGATTAATTTACATGAGTAGTGACCTCGAGGCCGAAGGCCGAGCTGCCGCCCACGGCAGGCGCAAGTGGCTGAGGCAGCAGCCGAAGGCTGCGCCGGGAACCGCTTGTAATAATATATTTCCCAAACGTTTACACAAAACAAAATTGCTTTTTTTTCCTATACCCATGGGCATTTGCCATGTGTGACTTAATTACAGAGCGTCATTAGTCAATTATTCTATATTGTTAGTTTATCAGATAGGTATAGTTAATGTTAGTTAGGTTAGGTTTCTAGTTAAGTTAGGTAAGTACGTGTAATGAGTTAGGGAGTACGTGTTTTAGTGTTTTAATTTAGGTTTAGGTGTCTTTTAAGCTAATTCCTATACTTTTACAAAACAATACATAGTACAAAAAAAAAAAAAACGGCCCTAACACATAGGGCAAACCTATGGGTTTTCGGGAAAATACAATGCAATTAATTGCAGTATGCAAAAAAAATGTATATTGGTGAGGCTCATGATTTTAATTACACTGGGACTCGAAATAAGCTTTAAATAACGAATGAAATCCGCCTGTAAAAGACGGACAATGTATTAATGAAAAATCAATGAAATCCCTCGAGCTATGTATCAACTTCAGCCCCCATGCTCGTTATTATTATGACCTTTTTCATGTGTTGTTCTGGAAATTAAATGTAATAGGCTTTGTTTCCACTCATTGATGATATGCTGTAGAGTAGTAATTTAGCCGAAATTAGTTCTGCACGGTACTCCAAACATTTCCGCTCAATTATTGATATTTATTGGTATCGCAAAGCTGAATGATATTTTAGGCAAATTTCTGTATATACTCCTTGGCGCTATGGCCTGTGAAGCGGTTTATTTATTTAGGTGCCCATTCCATTGACCGGCTAGGGCTATTTCCAAAACGGTGACGTGGTAGCAGACACTCAAGACTTAGGTGGCGTTTCCACCCACCTCGCATTGCAGAATTGACGGAAATGTTTATTTTCCTCTATGCCATAGTTAAAATTGATCAATGATCATACAATAAAATCACAAAAAAACAAACTAAAATTAAAAAATGGCTTCATGGGATATGTTAATTACAAACATTTTAATAGATTTCTATAAAAAGAAAAACAAACATTTCCATCAATGTCACTTGCAATCTGCAATGCGAGGTCGGTGGAGACGCTACCTAAGTCTTGAGTGTCTGCTACCACGTCACCGTTTTGGAAATAGCCCTAGCCGGTCAATGGAATGGGCGCCGTATAAAAAAAAAACACAACATTATTGTTTTTTTTTAAAAAAGGTTAATTGCATACAAACAATTTAATGAATGTATCCGATTGATCTATTTGTAAAGGTTAATGGGAATGGCGTAATACTATTTAACAAAAGGTTGTACTTACATGGGTATGCATGGGCCGCATAGTCATCGAACAATTAGGGTGGAGCCCATTGTCAGGAGATGGGGGGGACGTTTCGGGAGTGGGTGTTACATCTATCATCAGGATTAGTACTGAAAAGGACTAATGATATGTGGTAGATAGACTCATTGCTTTTGTATTCTTTTCCTTTGAGGGTTCGAATACCGTTCTCCCGATTGAAATGGAAGCTCGCTGACCACTCGACCACGGCCCTCGCCAGAGTATACTAGTTGGAAACTTTCAAGTGAACTTCACTTTTTCTCCAACCAATGGCGACTATATCGTGCCTAATGTCTAAGGCGCTTATTCCACCAACGTCAATAGTGACAGTAAATGTAGTATTGACTGAAATTTGAATTTTACTCTATGCCATAGTTAAAATTGATCAATGATCATAGAGTAAAATCACGCGTTGCAAACAATAATAAATTAAAATGGCGTCATGGGATATGTGAAGTACAAACATTTTATATTTTCATCCATTAAACAGATCGGTGAAGGTCGATCTTACTTCGGATCTCCTACTATTATTAGGTTTTATTAAAAATAATAAGTGTACGAAGAAAACAAATACAAACAAAATTTCAAAAAACAAATGCAAACAAATTTCAAAAATTTGGCGCATACGTGTCATTAGAAGAAAAGTGGTCAATAGTTGAAAAAAACAGTGGAATGGTATGTATCAATGAAAAATTGAAATTTTCGTCAATACTACATTTACAATCACTATTGACGTTGGTAGAATAAGCGCCTAAGGGTAATACGACCGTAGTAATGGACAATACAGACTATGATGGAAAAATATTCAGCCTCATAGACAATGATCAGTACACCAAACTTCCCTCTGACCCCGCGGCCAAAATAGAAAAAAAAATAGGAAAAGTTCTTAAAAACATCAGTGCATACCAGAAACGAAAAGAAATATTATATATGGAGGATCCCCTATGCGAAGACGGAGAGTGGCGTATAAAAAACAACTCCAAAATAGACTCAATACTCAACGGAGAAGACATAGTCCGGAGATGTACAAGATGTACAAAGCAAACATGACAGGAAAGCAACTGGAGGGACGTCCTCGAAAACACTGGAAGGATGAGTCGGAAATTGGCCTTCGCGAGTTGGGGGTCCATGGTGAAGCGTTTTTCAAAACCGAGATGACTGAAGGAGTGTTGTCGAGCTGGCCAAAGCACATCAAGGGCTGTAGTGCCAGAAGAAGAAGAAGAAGATATCTCATGAAATAAGGCTAACGAATATCTTCGTAGCGTGGTGGAAGCGGCAGAAAATTAGCGAGCGAGTGAATTATGAGCGAGCCTGTACTTCACATGAAGGCAGAGAGAAGTTGGAGCTTTGTGAATATATGATGTTGACATGTCAATTGACTGTGTCATCCACGTAATTATCTTATATCCATGACTAGGCGGCACACGTGATGCTAATAATTCAGCCTCACTCTTTGTGTCGTACAGTAGTATCCCGGGCCGTGCCGTCCATTGAAGGAATGAAGCTGCTGTTTCGGGGCGGCACTTCCCGAGGGCGGCAAAGAGGAAAAGAATTAATTAAATTAATAATAATTAATAAAATATTAATTAAAAATTAATAATATTTCACTAACAAAATATTTTAAAAATTAAAAATTAATAAAGCGTTTTTTTTTTTTAAATGGCTGGACGTCGATGGTTATGAGACGGGTGAACGCCATCTAACTAATCGAACTTGCTATTTATCTACCAACTGCAACTACAAAGTTTGCCTCCGTCGCTTGGCGCCATTTTCAGGACATTGGCCATGTCACTTGGATCATATTTAAGTGATAAAACAAATTTCGAATTTTTGGCGGTTAACCCGGTTTTAATTTGCACGCTTCAATTATTGTTCAGGGGCAGCCCAGCCATTACGCGATTGAGAAATACGTGTCACGGAATGTAGAAACCCACTATATTGCGCCTATTTATTCAAAAAGTGTGTACATCCTCACTATATATCAGCAGCCTGATCCAGGCGATTATAATACCGGGGTTAAATAAATACCCTAAGATTATAACTGTAAACAAACAAATTTTGAATAGCACTTTCCATTATAAAATTAACTTGTTTACATTTTTAATACCAGGGGATTAAATAAATACCGGTATTATAATCGCCTCGATCAGGCTGCAGGTGAATTTAAAAAAATCCCCCGAGACCGTTCTATTTGCAGTTTATTAATGAGTCTTCGTTTGTAAAATTAAATGGTTTTTGCTGCCAAAATAGGTAAACTCTTTCTATTTCGCACCTATTTAGTCTTAACGTTTTCCGGTCTAAAACTAGATCTCTCACCAACTTTTCGCTTCAGCCTTCGCAAACCCTGACCTTGCAGTGGTTTCAAATCAAACCCCAAAATTATCAAAAATATTCCGTGGCATAGCCGCCATTTAGAACCGGCATCGGCTTCTACCTATATATACATCATATCAACACAAACCCCGCCTAATCTCTAGTAGGCCTATTGCTGAAGAGTAGATGCTATTGCGAGAGCCAAAGCGGTACCTTGCACTGTGGCAAATCGATCACCGCTGACAGTATGTGGTTGTCACTATTGCGTTCGACCACAGTGTTATTGAACTTTATTTTTAAAATTTAGCAGACACTGAGGACGTCAGCTTGAAGGAGTTCCTAAACAGTGGCCAATTTGGTGTTATACTATATACAAGTACCTGTATTCAAACAGTTGAGGGACACTTCCGTCAAGGCATGTTTGACATGTTTACCCGAAAGGTGGTTGTTTCGAGTCCCACACTTGCTACATTTTCTGGCCATGTTTAGGAGGGCTTTTTAAACAGGCGGATCTGGGCCTTCCCAATCAAAGGTAAGAGAGGGCTCTAAAGGTAACGGATTGTGGGGTTGTCCAATTTTCACTTAGCTTAAATGTCCTGCTTGTCATATAATTATTACACCCAGCTAAAAAAAAACCTTCAAATTACAGACGCGTTTTGAAAGCTGACATGACGATTTTGTAAGGAAAATCTGAAAAACGCCGGAAAACTGCTATTAACATCATTTCCCGCGACCGGATGTCAAAGTCAAAAGCACTCACACCTCTCAGCAAGCTCTGAAAGGTCAGAAACAGATAAGCTGACTTCAGCTTTAAGAGAAAATCCCAAAAGTTAAAAGAACTCGTTCATTTTTTATTCCCTGGTAAACATTGGTCGGTTCTTTCAAGCTTGAACTCTTTTCTTAACATCTGGAAGTTAAATGTTGAAGGAGAGGCCGGTGGCTCTTAGGAATTGTATGATATTATTTGTGGCTGTTGTTTTGTTTCCAAGCGCATCAGAGAGGGGGTGCTCGTAGGACGGAGGCTCGTTGGGCCGAGTAGGTTGGGCAATCGAGAAGAAAGAGAGCTATTGTGAGGGCCACTCCGCACCTTGTGCATAGGGGGGGGGGGGGGGCCTCATTCCTCATTAGGTGTTTGTGAGTGAAGTTTGTATGCCCTATTCTAATTCGGGCCATTAAATTGTTTGTATGCAATTTAATCTTTTTATAAAAATAAAAAATAAATAAATAAATAATAGCCACAGTTTTAACTCCTTCGACCTGACATTCTGAGTATCCGTCATTTTCAGCAAATTAAATTTCATAAGGCGCCCATTCCATTGACCGGCTAGGGCTATTTCCAAAAACGGTGACGTTGTTGCAGACATTCAAGACTTAGGTGGCGTTTCCACCGACCTCGCATTGCAGAATTGACGGAAATGTTTATTTTCCTCTATGCCATAGTTAAAATTGATCAATGATCATACAGTAAACTCACAAACAAACAAACTAAAATTAAAAAATGGCGTCATGTCATTTGCAATGTCAATGTCATTTGCATTCTGCAATGCGAGATCGGTGGAAACGCAACCTAAGTCTTGAATGTCTGCTACCACGTCACTGTTTTTGGAAATAGCCCTAGCTGGTCAATGGAATGGGCGCCTAACGCCAGAGTGTCTAGTTCGTAATAAAACATAAAAAAAAATAAAAATATTTAAAATATTTTATGTTCGAGGAAAACAGTAAATAATTGAAAATAACTTTTCCGTTCTCTAAAATTCAAAGTTAATCCAATTAAAAATATACAGGCGATAAGGATTTTGTATGAATTTTAACATTTGTTTATTAATGCAGTAGTATTCAAATAAATTGTGAGGGTATCGATATTTGTTATCAATAATTACAAAGTGAAGAATTACAATAACTCGCATTTCTGGTTCCAGAAATAATTGGAAAAATTAAATAAATCGCCCATAGTCCACGGTTTCTAACTGTTGCCCGCTCCAAGTGAACAAAACATTTTGTGGGTTGTTTTGCATGTTGTTTTCTATCGCGGTAAATATATCATTCTTATACGATAATTGCAATTTTTTTTTAAAGTTAATCTCATGCAAAAAACTTAATGACTTTTTTCCATTAACCTCTTCAGTCATATCACTAAGTAACTAACTTAAACCTTGTGTTGAGTTACGACACGTCTCCGATCGTATGTTGAACCTGACGTAACAGCAAACCACTGTCACCGGTCGATCAAGGCAAGGCTACGTGTGAATGTGTGAGAAAATGTGAGTGTGAACGTAGATGTTAGCGAATGTGAGATAGTGTGACTGTTATCTTGAATGGAAGGTATGACTGATATTCTGTATAAACGTAGTTTACAAAATTATAATTCAATTAAACTAACGTTGATATGTACAGTTAGGTGTAAAAGAGGGCCTTAGGCCCTTATCTCACTGTATCTACATAATTTTTTTCCAATAAAAACTTTATTATTATCAACAGCAGAAAAATGTGTACATCAAAATCAAAACGTCAATTAAATGCTTAAATAATTAAAACCTTCTGCAAATAAGTTACTTTTTACTTCGTAAATAGTAACATAATGATCTCTCACATATAAAATCATATGTTGCACGCAATGTTAAGTAAGACGCATAATTGACGAGTTGATTGTCAGTAACATAGGGAATGACAGGCCCAATACTCTATTAAGCCACAGACAACACTGCATACAGTACGAATTCTGAGCAAACTTACAGTAGTCGTCCTGAGAACGAACAACACCTGAAGAGGTTGTTTGCATGCATTATAAATTCTACATTCTCCCTAAAGTATGCATTGTACATAATGCAACTGAAAAGCAGTGTGTATCTATTCAAATATTAATAACTTGGAGATTGAAATGCGAAAAATGCTTTTGTAGAATACAGGTATTTATACTTTAGAAAAAAAATTCTATGTCTTTCATGTCAAGTGTGCTTTATGCAATGCGCATCGAACTTGCTGTTCAAGACTAATACAGTATTTAAGTTGACAGAGGCATACTGCGCAAATGATACGCGAACAACGGTCATCTTGCAAATGATAAATGCGATAGACCTTTCGTATTGCTAGAATATTTTTGAGATGTTCAGCCCAAAAATCATTTTGAAATGGCATTTTCATTGTGCTATTGCCTCAGTGACAGTCTAGAGAGCTTTCTCTAAGGGATGATCCCTAAGCAATTTAGGGACTTTAGTAGAATTTTTATAAAAGTGGTGGTCCAGTTCCTTGTTAAGATAAAAGTGTTAGAACTTAGAAAGGTAGGTAAACTACTATAAACGGCCCTGCCAGTGCGGTCAGGGACAATTCCAGCCCATTAGGAGGGGTAGTTGTGGATTAAAAATCAAAATAGAACAAACTACCCCCCCCCCCCCCTTCCGTATTCGTAGTACATGAGAGCGGTCCTATTAGCAGAAATTAGGCGAAATGGTAAACATTTGCAAATTTCTCGAATCTCACTGGTGATTGAATGAAATTGGTACACATTTGAACCAGGTTTGTAGGCTACGTTAGTGAGCACTGAATGGCATCTATTAGTACGAGTATAGGAAGACAAACAACTTATCTCAATTAGAGACGCCTCCTCAGACCCAATTTAAAGCTAATGTTTGCCTTCGGAGTGGGCTCTGGGGAGCTTTTGCATTCAATTCTCGTTTCTACTTTCTTAAAAGAATGTTGTCATGTCTTCAATTTTGATAAGAGAATAGACTGAAGTAAAATTTAACTCATCAAGGACATCATGGGCTGTAGAGTTAGAAGGAGAAGATAAAATAAGATAAAAAAGAACCGGTTCGAGTGAACCCATACATCTTATTTATCAAATGTGATAGGTACCGAGACAAATAATATCAGTAGTTTCATGGTAAACAATAGTCCTAGGGTTACATTTTGGTTGCCTCGACTTTCCCTAACCCAAAGCACTAAATTGATCTGGAACTATTGCATAGTCTAGAACGGGCTGACCAATATAATGCAACACAGTAGCAGGCGGCTATTCCACCGACCATTTGCCTCACTTGTGAAAGTGCTTGTGAAGCAGTGAATTTTGTCATTGACGTTTGTTTTGTTTTAAGGAGACTATTATGTAGATACTTAACTTATCTAAATTATAATATTATTAATGATGTCTGCTACCATATTATAACTTAATTTATAATAGGTAAGTAAAGTATCTACATAATAGTATTCTTAAAACAAAACAAACGTCAATGACAAAATTCACTGCTTCGCAAGCACTTTCACAAGTGAGGCAAATTGGTGGAAAAAGGTGGAATAGCCGCCCTATAGCAGTACGATAGGATGGAACTTGGAACACTTTGTTTATTCGAAAACATATATAAGCGGAACACCGGTTTTTTTTGGTTTTTTATAAGTGTTCCAAGTTCAGGACATGTAGCGTAGTGGAACGGACTCTGACTTTCACCCGAAAGGTTGTTGGTTCGAGTCCCACACTGGCTACATTTTCTGGCCACGCTTTGGAGGGCATGTAAAGCAGGCGGTCCCGGGCCTTTCTAGTTGAGTGTAAGAGAGGGCTTTATAGCCCTAACTCCGCTAGGTTGGCTTAGTAATAGAAACAATAAAAAGTCCTTATTTATTTATATATTTAAGTGCCATTCTATCGTGTTGTTTCCAACGCCTGCTTTCAGCATTTCTGCTTTTTAAGCAACCCTGTCAGCCTGGCGGAGGGAGTGAGTCTGTTTGTTAACTTGAGGCACCCTACGGGCAAACTCTTTCACCTCGGGGGAAAGGGGAGTTGACTGACAGGGTGGGGCAACGTAGGACCACCACGTAACAGCCGAAAAATGTATACATCAAAATCAAAACGTTCAATGCATGCTTAAATAAGTAAAACGTTTGGCAAATAATGTGTTGAATGTCTTTACTTCGTAAATCGTAATATCCTCAAATACATGTTAAATGCAATGTTTAGTAACACGATTAATTAATTAACGATCTGATTGTCTTTAACACGGGGAATGACACACCCAATACTCTATTAAACCACAGGCAACGCTGTATACAGTACGATATCTGAATAAACGTATACAAGGCAGCAAAGAGCACCTGCAGGCAGCAGCCCTACTATGGTGATTTGGGATTAACTTTAACACCGGGAATATCATTAACTTATTGTAAATAAACCTCAAGGTGTCACGTGACGGTGTTAAAATAAGTCAGCTATTAATTATAAATAATTAATTGATCCAATTGTTTTAAACAAAAGAGTGTAACAGCAAAGGCTTACACGGCTGGAGTCGAATGAAGAACCAGTAGTAGAACCCAGTGATGGGCCGTGGTCGAATTGAAAGCAAACTTCCATGAGCCCGGATTCCACTGGTTCTTCAAAAGAGTGCAAAATTATTGCATTATAATAAACAATCTATCTAAAGTGTATTTTGTGAATAATACAACTGAGGTAGTGTATACTTATAGTAGATACCTAATTAAATAATAACAGCTTGGACACGTAATTTGTAAAAATGATGTTATTGAGTATTTCATATTGTTTTAAAAAAAAATGATGTCCCCATGTCAAGTATATTCAGAATTTCTTCTCAGCCGTAACGAGCTGGTAACGATTTTAAATCAAATAAATTTCCGATTTCCAATTTTTATTGCAGAAAAAATGCCTACAGCAAAACTCAAACAGCAAGAAAATAATTGAAATTTTATTTTTTATTTAATGTCTTCCAAACTTGAGAAATTTACCAAATGAAAGATTTTGTATCTTATGCAAAGAAAAATATAAGGCAAAAAACTTATTGTCTCGCTTTAAGCACCCGAAAAACAGGTTTATTACTTTTTGCTTGTAATTCAATCATTGATGCTGTCAACCACTAAAACAGGTACCGGGATCGGTCATGCAACATGCGTCATAGTCATAGTCTGTAGAAATTCACAACATTGTAATGTAGTAACTCAA
Source organism: Psococerastis gibbosa (assembly GCA_963971405.1). Taxonomy (NCBI): domain Eukaryota; kingdom Metazoa; phylum Arthropoda; class Insecta; order Psocodea; family Psocidae; genus Psococerastis; species Psococerastis gibbosa. The sequence goes on from OZ020489.1 coordinate 8,578,388, forward strand.
GTTTCATAACATTATTAGAGAAAGATTTCTGAGTTGCTTTTAAGAAACAAAACTTTCACAGCCATTGTTTTAAAGCAGAAGGGGAAATTTTGGTTACCATTACAAGTATTTTTAACTTTAACTTTTAGCGAGGAAGAGTATCGTAAAAATTTAATATCCTTATTGCTGAAATATTACCACATTTTCTCAGCACTTCATCCAGTTAATAGAAAAATCACATTGCGCTTTTGTTAACAAAGTCTTTAAATATTGATTAATAAATATTGACATTTTGTTCTATTACTAAGCCAACCTAGCGGTGTTAGGGCTATAAACCCCTCTCTTACACTCAACTAGGAAGACCCACGATGCAAGAGCGGTCCCAAATATACCATGGGGCAGAGAAGAGCAGGGCGCGGGAAGAGCTCATGGAACGGTGACAAAGAAAATGGAACGACAGCCTAAATGGACGTTGGACCTGGAACCTAATTAATGACTTGGGGGCATGGATGAGTAGAAAGCATGGGCAGCTCGACTTCTACCTAACACAGTTTCTAACTGGACATGGCAGTTTCCGGGCTTTCCTCTATGAGTGTAGAAGAAGTACTACTAGCCGGTGCATATACGACGGGGAAGAGGACACGGCGGCACATACTTTCTTTGACTGTCGCCGGTGGGAAAACGAGAGGAGGGCATGTGAAGCCAAGGTCGGAACCCTAAATGTGAACATAGTGCGCAAAATGATTGAGTCAGAGGTGGCTTGGTGTGCTGTGAAGGAGTTGGTATGGCTCATCTTGAGCCGCAACATGAAAGAAGAAATACCGTAACCAGTAGGGAAATATGACACGACTATCCTAAAGAAATACTGAAAAGTGGTCCCAGGATAGTTCGAAAAAAAGGAAGACCCAGGATCACCTGCTTTACATGCCGTCCGAAGCATGGCCTGAAAATGTAGCGAGTGTGGGACTCGAACCAAGGACCTTTTGGGTGAAAGTCGTAGTCAGTACCACTACTCTACATGTTCTGACTGATTATAGAGCAATAAAGGGGAGGAAAAGTAGAAGAAATGCTCTTCCACATGTTGATACATATACAGTAGTATACTACCGGCACTTACACCATACGGCCACAGTATATGAAGGCCCTGATTTTTGTTTTTAATTTTTCACATCTTCAAAAACTTCAAAAACGAAATCTTCAAAAACGGAGTTTTAATAAAGTGCCGGATACTTTGTATTGAAATTTAGAGGAGTAATTCTTCTACTTTTACTCGGTGCAAAAGTGCAATAAGCAGATTTTATAGAATAGAAGTAAATCAGTCGAGTGGTTCGTCTGCTTTTTGAGAAAGAATTTTGTATGAATTTTTCATCGGACCATTATCATATTTTGAAAGAGCTGTGGAAAGGGGATTTAATTAATTTCATTAGATTGTCTTGACGGGTCTTTGATTACAAAAGATTTCGAAATCTCTTGACTGTAGCATATTTTGGAAATTTGTGAAGTTAAAAAAGATAAAAAAGGTTTACTTCTTTTCTTGAATTCCACTCACTGGCATTATTTGCAAATAATGAAAACGTTTATTTCAGTGTGAATAACGCTGAAGGAACGAATAAGGAATTATCAGCATGTAGCTGCTGGGAATGAAATATGAGGATTAGTAGTTCTGATAGCGTTCTGGATACGTTTCGTCAACATCTGCGGTCGACATATTCAGTGAAAGTCTACGCAGTTCCACTGAATATGAAGATGTTGACGAAACATTTGAAAGTACGCTTTCAGAACGACCACGGCCTATAATCACGGATTCTAATGGTTCGTCACGTAACTCCGCCCGTGAAAGCCTTTGTAATTACAAAATGTAAACATATCAACAATTTTCCAACAGACAGGATAGCCAAGCGAACCTCAGGCGTTGGAGACAACTGCGGGAATCGCTGATTGCATGAGTTGGGTGGCCGTCTTGAAATTTCTTGATTTTGAATGAATTTAGGTTATGTCAGAAACCACCCCGACGGTCAAGAAACGGAAACTAACACAAGAGTCAGGAAAAATATCTTCCATTGTCTTCCACATGTCGCAAGGGACTGCCCTACCCTGCAGAAGAAGAACATTCTGGTTGAAAACCCTGCGGCAGTGGTTTGGCCAGAGCACGAATTCCCTTCGCAGAGCAGCAGCAGTCCCCAAGGTATAAATTGCTATGATGATCGCCTATCTTCGCAAGAAGGAGCCGCTAAAGAAGAAGAGAACTACCCCTTGCCCTGGGTCACAACTGCCGAGTCGTTGGCTGCCTGAGCTGTGGATAACCATCTTACGAGCCTGGATTGCACGCGATTTGTAAAATTTTCATTGTCTATCATCTGACTAGATCAATAGAACAGAAGAAAACAGGCTTAATTACAACCACAGCAACTGAATTAGGCTACGGTAATTCAGTATGAGGCAGGCATAAAATGTTTAATAGCCTATCAGTGTGGTGCTATTAAATGATCAACATAAAGCTGACAGGTTTGACCATAAACCATGGGGTATGGAGTATTTGCCGGCTAATGTAATACAGTGAACGAAGCTATGGGACATCCGGGGGGGGGGGGGGGGGTAGGTTAGGTTAGGGGGAAAACCTTACTGCGGGTCTACTATTGCGTTTAGTATTAACTTATTCCTGGGATTAAAAATGTAAACAAAACAATTTTGAATGGCTCTTTCTATTGTAAAATTATATTGATTAAATTTTTTATCCCAGGTTAAGATGAAAAAAATCGCAATAAATATGCAGACAGATATTTCGCAAAAATCACTTTTTTAGGTTCCTGGGGCCTCAAAACGTGTAAATCCCCAAAATCGAAAATTTCGGCTGTCACAGAGCTTTCCTTATAACTTACTACTTACGTATAAATAGGAAAGCAATAAAGTTCTGCTTCAAGGGGGCCTCACCTGTGTATTTTTTACTATCGACATTTCGACACTTCTACACTCGCCTCTAATATTTTATAATAATAATAATATAATTCTTCTTCTTCTTCTTCTTCTTCGGTCGGTAGGCTCCTCCCCTGCGGCAAAGGAATATATTTATAAATAAGTTATCAATTACACCATTGTAATACAAAAATCCGAGGGCCCACAAGTTAATAAAGTTTCTTCTTTCTTTCTTACTTTTTTTCTTTTCCTTGTCCAGTATTCCCTGGACAAGGAGCATATATTTCCAAAATACAATACATAATAATACCATCTCGCATCCCATTATTTTATTCCCATTATTTCAAGAATATTCTGGCCAACTATAAAAAGAGCTTTTGTTCTACGCACGCAAATAACTTTGGCATGGGTTCTGTATACAATTTACTGGATTTCTACGAAGCTTCTTACCTATAGAGCATTATTGCACAATGCTTGCATTGTACAATAGAATTTTAGCAACACAATACCAAAACCACTAGAACCCTTCAATGCACCCAGTCAGAAAGTTATGTACACGTACTGTATACAAATTAAACTGAAATAACAAACCTTACCTAACTTTCTGTGAAACCAACAATTCTAAAAAAAACTATAGCATAATCAGGTTTCCTTCTCTTTTAGCGCTAATGAAATTAATTAATTAACCTCAGCTGTAATGTTTCACCTTGAAAACTTAGCAGACGCAATTTTGTAAATTTTACCGCATGCTGTGAATACGGAACAGGATGTACCTAACCGCTCACAGGGGTACTTATTTACAAGAAAATAACATTATGGAACACCATGATTACCATGTACCTGGATAATGGGGTTTTGATGCATAGAAAGAACTGTTGAATGTTGAATTGTTTTCAATATAGGGCACGTTCTATTCAGGATCCGCCGTTTGAATCAGCTTTTGTATATACGGTACAACTTTTGAAAAAGTGCGAAGGAACTTCATAGCAGTATGTAGAATGAATGTTAGCACCAACTATGCTGTTTGGTAATAGCTTAATCTCAGATTAAGAACTGGTCCGAGTTTACTCGAACATTCTTTCCAATTTATCAATTAGTAGATAGAGATAATGAGTTATTTCGTAGTAACTAATTTCCCTGTGGTTAAATTTAGGAATGCCGGGGGGGGGGGGGGTCCATTTGACGCCCCTCTGGCAACTGCCTCAATCCCGAAGCACTGAATTAATAGATGACATTGCATATTATAGAACGGGCAGACATTACCACACAGTAATAATGGCACGGCACACAATGTAATGGAGCATGAATTTTATATAATTTCTTACAAAAATATTTTTTTCACAAAACCAAATACTTTTTTTAGGAAGCAACCTGATCGGTTTTGTTACTCTCTTCAACACCGAAAACATACCTGAAGGTAGAAATCATCGATAGAAGGGTTCCGCAGCAAAATTATTTTTCATGAAAATTGACGTATCTTTATTTTTTATTTTTACTCCCAGAAGAAAACTATCAAGGGGAAAGCTACCCTCCGCGTTTTGTTAACATTAATATTGACTACAATATATGTGAATTTAAAAGAAATCGTGGGAGCCGTTTTTGAGAAATAAAGTTTTTAGACTTTTTTGAAAATAAAACCCCACAAAATTGAGTTAGCTCCAAATAAATAAAAAAATGGTCACGAGTTATTATAATTTTTGTGAAAACGTGTAAATCCAAATCACAAAGCTTTCCTTATACTACGTATAAATTAGAAAGCAAATTAATGTGAACAAGACAATTTTATAATGGAAAGTGCTAATCTAAAATTGTTCTGTTTACATTTTTAACCCCAGGTTAATCCAATTAAGTATTCTATCGTTAAGTTATTATATAAGTTTTTGAATAAATAGGCGCAGAATAGTGAGTTTCTACATAAGCGCGCGGCTTTAAGGGGTCACCTTATTCGCTTAATGGGCGGGGCGCCCCTGAACAAATAGAGAGCTCAGCATCTCTTGAGACATTTTCGTTCGTTAATAGTTTTTTTTTTATTAATTGTTATTCAGGGAAACACCTCTCACATGTGGCAACGATGGAGAAGACCAGCGTTATTGTAGGTAGACGGCTGCCTCCTGCCTACATAAATCCTCATTCCACATTGAAATCGAAATTGAAACTGAAATTATTTGCACATTTCCGGATTCGGTGGCAAGGTAGTAGTGGGGTTGTACTTACTGTGCGAGTCTCTACGTGCCATACGATCGGAGACGTGACGTAACTCAGCACAATTATTGATTTCCTCATCGAGGTGACTGGAGAGGTCAATCGATGCAATCGATAAATTGTTTGTATGCGATTAGCATTTAAAAAATCAATATATATTTATACCTTATTTGTATAACATGCATGACTATTTTTTGTCCAATTTTGCGGCCCTTTGCAATGTGGCGCCTGGGGTAGACTGCCCCCTCCCCTCACCCCCTAGCTACGCTACTGCATTGTACTGTAAAAAACAACCTAACCTAAATAATTAAATAAATATAATGTATTATCAAAAACAGAGAAATTACTGGGCGAGGACATCTAATTCTGGACAATCTCTTTGTTGATTTAGTGGGTAAATCCCACGGTTTGGTTTGTTTGTTCTGCTTTATGCACGTTTCAAAAACAAAGCTCTGAGGTCTAAAAAATGCTGTCAACAAATGTTCCGAAATGAAACGGATTAACACGGATTAGAATTTCCGAGGGCTCACTGTATTCAAAGAAATATCGCACGTAACGTCGAGTTTCTTCATTTTACAATTATTGTATATTCATGCAACAATTGGAATATATAAATTGTTTCATCATTGTTAATGTTTTATTTAAAGGACGGATTTTTTAAAGAGCGTTTTAGAATTTAGATGAACAATCTCACTTCTTTTTGAGTGTTAGATTTGCATTTTATTGAGCTTTCAGGTGTGTTTGCAAATAAATGTTTATTTATTTATTAAGCGCGCCCTTCGGTACATGCTTGTATTTAAGCACATCACAAACCCTCCCAGTTGCTCCAGAATGGTTCCAGAAGCTTCTTCCTAAATATTTAGCAGATAGAAAATATTTGGATGATCTGGTAATTGTCGCCGAAGTCGTAAATTCAATGTGAAATATTTATTATTACAATCCTCAGTGCTAACCACATTTTTTCTTGTGTAAGCTGGGAGGCATACTGTGCAAGTGTTAGACGATCAACAGTCATCTTATAAATGATATACGAAAGCTCGCATCGCGTATATCATATGTAAGATGTCTCTTGTCCGCATAACACTTGCACAGTAAGCCTCAGCCCACATACCATATTTTTTCTTTCTGCTGTGACGTTTGGCTCAACTCTGTTTGCAAATAAATGTATATTATTATTACTTTTTTTTTAATTGAAAATTTATTCAAAAAAGAGACTGCGGGGATGTCGGTCTCTAGAAAAATGTCAAGTTAAGGGTTTGAACAAAACAATTAATGATTTCTTACTCCAGCCAACAGCCTACTTTACCAGAAAATGAAGCAACTACGGGCCTCCAACCAACTACCTTTCTCCTACCTCTTGTGTTTGTCAGTGTACTTATTACAATTGGCCGACAACGGGGCTTTCCAACAGGAGAGCAATATTGAAATAACCTGCAAACTTTAATCAAAAGCCGAAATATTAAGCACAAACTCCTGCCGGAACATCGGATGTGGAAATCCTGCCATAACAATAAATTATTAGCACCGCATTTACACACACTGCATTGTAATGCATACTGAAGTAACCCTGTAAACCTGTCCAATTTGTGCTGAAATATTGGAAAATAACTTGTTCAACCATTGTACAACCCTCCCCATTAGGCACAACCAGCATGGCCGTGCCCAGGTTTTGATTTCGGGGGGGGGGGGGGGTCCAAAAAAAATTTTTTACGTAATTTACTCATGAATTAATGGATAAATTCTTCAAACCATAGCATGGACCACCCCCCTGGGCACGGCCCTGACAATCAGCATGGCCTGGGGGCGCCAATAGCCATATCATGTTGAATCAACCAGAACAGAGCCTGTTCCAAACTGCGGCAAACTTGGTAGTGTACACAGCGTTAGCAGGGGAACATGGTGGGACATGATAACAAACTCAGGAAATCTAAGCGCGTGTCGAGTCCTGGTCACCTCCGATTTAATCGTGTGACTTTACCATGTTCCCCAAGTGGTTCGGAATCCACTATAATCAGCAGGTCGTCCCTATCAGTCAACTCCCCTTCTCCCCGAGGTGAAGGAGTCTGCCCTTAGGGTGCCTCAAGTTAATAAACAGGGTTGCTTAAAGCAGAAATGCTAAAAAGCAGGCGTTGGTAAACAGCATGGCCTGGGACCTCATGCATTACATTCCTACCAGAGCGTGCACAGAAAATGTAGCAATCGATGGGTGAAAGTCGGACTATACTCGTGTACGACTCATGTCGGTTTGCCAGCAAGGCCGTAGCCAGAAATGCTTTTCTTCGGGGGGGGGGGTCCACCTGATGTCACCGGAGGTTACGTAACCTCAATATATTTAAAAATATTAAATACTCCATTCTATCTAGTGTACGCTGCAAATATTTTTTTTTTTGGGGGGGGGGGGAATTTTTGAAATACGTAAACTGGAAAATTTCAATCAAAAGGCAAATTATTAACAAAAAAACCTGCAGGAATATAGGATGTGGTCATAACAATAAATTATTAATAAAACAGAAGTGCGTTTCTTAAACTAATGCATAAAGAAGTAGGCCTTTTAGTAAACCTGTCCAATCTGTGTCAGAAACATTCCAAAATAACTTCATTACCCAGTGTAAAATGCGAGAGACCCTTGAAATTGAAACAAAGAAAACCTTTTTTAAAAAAGTATTTAACTCAATCATTAAAATTTCACGAAGTTTTGAATCCCTACGGTTGTGTTTCTTCCGTTTCAACTTTGCGCCGATAAAACCAAAAGCATCGCGTTAACCCTCTGGGGTAACCAGGGTATTGTTTTCTGTTTCAGTTTTGCCTTTTATTAAGAGACTTTAAATTTAAAAAAACTAATTTCAATTTCACAGAAAATATAGACACGTCATAAAGTAGAAGTAACATTCTTCTTGTATGGTTTAACATAAATAAATATAAATAAATGTAAAAAATGCTGCTATCAGCATTAACACCATTTAGCCACAGCTTTGGGACTACTTTGACCTGGCATCCACAGTATCCATTATTTCTGCTTTCTCATTTATAGCCATAGGTAAAGTAAATAGTTATTAAATGAAAAAGTATATAATTCTAGTATTAGGGGGTCGGCAGAAAGCAGCGTCTATGGCGCGATTTGGGAGTAACGTAACATCGGGGTTTATTCAATTGTTTTAAACAAATGCGGGCAACATGCGCGGGAAATTCAAATTGATAAATTAATCCTCGGCTACAATTTTGGCGAGTTTTCAATTTTTTCTCCCTAAGATGTAGACACATTAATTAATTTTTTTATTATATTTCAAAATTCTACCTGTAATTTCAATGTTTATTAGTATTCTTTCAATTATAAAACAATGCAACCATTCTCTTACATTGCAATAATTTATTAATTTGAATTTCCCGCGCATATTTTAACAGCGCCACCTTACTAAACTAAAAAACAAACCCCGGTATTATGTTAATTCCAAATCGCCATAATAGGGCTGCAGAGGGGCAACGCTAGGATTTTCCCGCGATGGGCCCCTCAAACTAAGATTAATAAAAATATTGCTAACATAACGTAGCATGAGGAAAGCCTTGTCAAAATCGAGATTTTAGTGGATTTACAAGATTTACGTGCTCAACAACCGTTTCCCATAATCGCGAACTCCCGTCAGACATGTGCACTGCATGTGGTTTGCTTTCTGAAAGATGTACAAGGTTATTGATATAATTAGCTCTGGGACGGATCCAGCCCATTTGGGGGGGGGGGGGGTGGCAGTGGTAGTCAAAATAGAATAAACTCTTTTGGTATGGGGAGGTCAGCTACCCCTGCCCCCCCCCCCCTCGGTATCCGTCCTTGCATAAGCCGCAGCTGAAATCGGGTGCATAACATTCAAATTGCTCGGATCCTAGGCCCCAAAAAATAGTCTTCTTGTGAATAAAGTAGGTAAGCATAAGTTTACAATGTTCAAAAAAATCTAGTCTACGCTAGTGCGGTTACCCATGCGCTTAATACCCAACAATATGCCGAAATTTAAAAAAAAAAAACCCTCCGGGGATGACTCCCAGATCAACCCCCGGAAGGAAAGGGGGGCGGGGTACGTCTATAGTTGGTACTTTACAGTAAGCCATCTTAAGTAGCTCTCAGGAGATGCCCCTTTAGTTCGGACTTCGGAGATCATTCCACCTATTGCCCAGTTCGCCCCCACCTCCTAAAGCATAATTTCCCTTCAGACTAAGATTAATAATTTAAATGAATCATGAATTACCAACACTGATGTCACAACCAATTGAAATAACGCATAAAGCGACGTTCCAACTTTTTGAAAAATCACTCACGAACTTTTGAAACCACTAAAAACATAACCACTCAAGCCGCATCAATCAAAACAACAACTTCTTCAACCATAATTAGCGGCTACTTATATCCAAGCGCGTTCGAACCTACACTGACGGAAAATTGAGGAGAACACTATGAACACACAGCCACTGTCACCGTAAGAAGAACAAGAAACCCTTCGTATAACCAAGGTGAGAGTGAGCCATTTCAGGAAAACCTAGCTTGGCTTTATTCCGCAGTGTAAGAAGGTTATGTTGTTTATTGCATGTTGAATTGATGGCGGCGTTATTTTTCAAGGGAATTTTCCGAGTTTGGAAAATATTCGTGAGGTCATCAGAGAAACGTTAAATAATATCTGTGGAAACGGTAGTGCCCTTTGCACCTGGCTAATATCATAATTTACCATGCACTGTAAATAGGAAGATTTTTTAACAATGAAGTGCTACCGTACACGAAATATTTTTTTTTCAAAGGGAAGGAGTTGAGTTCATTTTCCGTGTTTTTCTCAGTGTACAAAGAAGAGTGTTCGAAGGTATATTAAAAATTCAAAAGGTTCACAAAGAATACTGGAGGGGTCTAGTAGGCTTACTTTGGGCGAAGGGGCGTTGTGAGGGTAACTACTGTATCTACCGTATGTAACTATTGTATGCATCTCCAGTGATCTCCATAGCAACTTCATATAAAGAACCGGTCCGAGTTTACTCGTACATGCTTTCCAATTTATCTATTAGTGTAGATAGAAAAATTAGTAAGTTCATGGTAAATAATTTTCCTATGGTTAAATTTTGGATATCTCGGTGATATTTCAAAACGTGTAAATCCGTTGAAATCTCGGAATCGAAAATTTCGACCAACACAAAGCTTTCCTTATACTACGTATAAATTGGAAAGCAATATATAAAATTGGCTTTTGTTATATTACTAAACCAACCTAGTGGAGTTAGGGTTATACTCAATCCATGTATGAATTTCTCCAGTGATTTCATAGAAGTACTAAGCCAGCTATTCTACTTGTCAATATTCCGTCATTTTATAATTGATCCAAGTCTAGCTATTTATAAATCCTCTAATTTCGTTTATAATAGTAGCAGTTGAGAAGTATAGAAATTTAGATGTCTGAATGCCATTGAAGGTGTTGACCGCAGCTATTGACGAATCGTTTGGAAGTGGGCATTCAGATCGACCACGGCCTTATAAGCCTGGATTCTACGGCTTCCTCGTATGCGTGGAGTGATGTAGTAGGGTTTTACATATTGTCCACCTGACGTCACTGGATGTGAGGTAAATTATAGATAGGTCAGACCAACACATTACCACACAGTAAGGTGCAGGGCACGTAATGCATTTCAGCGTGAATTTTCAATCATTTTTCCAAAAAAAAAAATTTTGCACGAAACCAAATAGTTTTTTGGGAAAGCAACTTGTCCGGTTTCGTTACTCAATTTAACACCTAAAACATTCCTGAAGGTAGAAATCATCGATAGAAAGGTTTTGCAGAAAAATTACATTATATTATATAGTTATATGCCATATAAAACTGTAATATATTGAATAAAAGCTACTAAGATATAATCCTCGAAGTCTACAGACCTAAGGTCCCCATTCAAGAACACGGCACTCCCATTTGATGGATTTTTAACGTATAATGATTAACGTTCTATGGTTTTTATTTGATTAAACATGAAAGTTCATTGCATTTTGTACTGCATACAATACAATATTTGTATATTACCTAACATATTATTATACCATACTATACATTAGACATAGAATAGAAATTAATTTAGCAGTCTTTTGGGCCCCCCTTCCAAATGTAATTCTATTGTAGTTAAGTCATAAGTCATAAGTCATGTATTGGCCATTTTAAAAATACAATGGTATGGTATATTGGGGACATGGAAGGAGCCTCCCCGAAGATTGCGCTTATGAGCGATCGGGCGTCCTTGGTAACGGCGGGAATTACCCCGTCGGCCAATCCTTCCACCACCGGGTCAAGCGACAACAACGTGTCCAAGGCTCGGACACGTTAAGTAAGTAAGTAATGGTATTCTCGGCGTCGTTACAACTCTATTATGTCAAACAGAAACACAGAAACATATAAAACGGTACATAAGATATAAACTCAACTGTTGTAGTTGTGGTCAAAAAATTCAGGCACGGAGTAAGGGCGGTTCACACCAAGAAGCCTAATCGCGCCCTTCCTAAATTGGGATGGTGTTCGGGTTGGAAGCCTTAGGAGGCTGGGAAGGTGGTTATACAACCTCGCACCTAAGTGGTGGGGTGAATTTCCCATGGCGGCTGTACGGTATTGCTCCTGGTGCAAGTCACCCCCACTCCGTGTCTGATGGTGGTGAGTTTCTGAATTAAAAGCATATTTGTGCAAGTGCCTACGAGTATACGTCAGGGTCTCGAGTACAAACACTGATGCCAGAGGGAGGATATCGAGTTTCTCGAATAAGGGTCGACAAGACACTCGTTGATCCCATGTTCCAATCAGAGCTGTAATTGTTGTATACCTACTTGAAGAAAAATACAAATTATTATGTTACTATTATTAGCCGATTGTAATTAATAATATACAAGAATAGTACATGTTGACTTACCTCAGAAATAGAGATGGCAGAACTCAAAATAACGTACAATGTCTAAAAAGCTTACCTGAAATAAATAAATAAAAATTAATTAATTTACTCTTTGCTCGTGCTAGGGAGACAAATTAAACTAACCTGGGGGTAGTTTTGGGGGTAAAAACGTTTGTGAACAAAGCGGAAAGCTGTAATTTAATTAATTTTTGTAATACTTGACAATGTTATTTTATTTTATTTACCCAGAAAGCTGACATTATATTGTACTACGCGACCACGATAGGATAGCACTTGGAACACTTATAAAAATACAGCAAAATAGTTCTCTGAATCTCTCCGCATATGACCGATTGGGTGATTCTACTTTCATGGAATATTAATGGAAACTTGATCCAAGCCAACAGAACTCAAAATTATTTTGTTTACATTTTCACTCCGGTAATAAGTTAACCAGCAGGTCTATAGTAAGTTATTTACTGAATGTGAGATTAAAAATTTAAACAAGAAAATTTTAGAATGGAGCTACTATTCACTTGCATCAAGTACCCATGAATATTCCATGGAAGTAGAATCGCACTATGAGTTATTTTTTAAAACTTTAAACAATAACACAACAAAGTAGTTCCCTGATTATAAATAATTAATTAATAAATAAGGACTTTTTTTTGTTCTATTACTAAGCCAACCTAGCGGAGTTAGGGCTATAAAGGCCTCTCTTACACTCAACTAGGAAGGCCCGGGACCGCCTGCTTTACATGCCCTCCGAAGCATGGCCAAAAAATGTAGATTATTTCCGCATACGACCGATTGGGCGATTCTGCTATCATGGAATATTCATGGAAACTTGATCCGAACCCACAGAACTCAAAATTGTTATGTTTACATTTTCACTCCGGTAATAAGTTAACCAGCGGGTCTATAGTATTTACTGAACCTGAGATTAAAAATTTAAACAACACAATTTTAGAATGGAGCTACTATTCGCATGGATCAAGTACCCATGAATATTCCAAGAAAGCGGAATCACCTAATGAGTTATTTTTTAATAATAACTCAGCAAAGTAGTTCTCTGATGGGGCGATTGGGTGATTCTGCTTTCATAGAACATTCATGGAACTTCCGAGTCAACAGAACTCAAAATTGTTTTGATTACATTTTTAACTCCGGTAATAAGTTAACTAGTGGGTCTACCACTATCATGCCCCTTAGTATTTACTTAATCTGAGATTAGTAATGTAAACAAGACAATTTTAGAATGGAAATTGCTACTGTTGGCTCGAATCAAGTACCCATGAATATTCCATGAAAGCAGAATCGCCCAATGAATTATTTGTTACAACTTTAAAATGAAACAAACACATCAAAGTAGGTAGTTCTCTGAAGCTCTCCGCTTATGACCGATTGGGCGATTCTGCTTTCATGGAATATTCATAGGAACTTGATCCGCGCCAACAGTACTGTAAACTCTTTCATTAGCCGCAACAGGATCACTTTATACGCAATACTCGTATTTTAAAAAACCCTTTACAAACCAATCGCTGAAAATAAGCAGTGTCGCAATTGAAATTCGATATTTCAAAACGCTCAACATGTAATTTCTGTTATAGACCTGGGGGATGTGTTTGCAGCAAGTGCTGACTTGAATTGCTAATATACTGTATGTTTACATTTGAGTTTATATCAACGTTAATTAATTTCCTCTGCATACAATGAGCTGGATACGACGGGGCATACATACATAGTCTATAATAAAATCCTAATTGATTTACAGGAAGATATATTATAAGTTAATCACTTCTAGAATGGGCTCGCAATCGTACTGTCTTTCTCAATTCCTCTAAGAAGACAGGTACTTGTACTCTCATGGTCAGGGCGGGTCCTCTTTTAAGATTTCATTGACACTGTGGCTCCCCTCTATTCCTCATGAGTATGCAAAACGGGCTTGCACATCCAGGCTTTTCTTAACTTTAAGCTACCTCTTCTTCTTCAAGTTATAGCCGGATGGCTGGTTGGCAGCAACATGTGGCTTCGATGCCTCCACTCTCCTCGATCCTGGCATGCCCTCTTCAGCTCCTCGTATGTCTTGGCTCCTATATCCTCCATAACTTGCTGCAGAAACTCTTTTCTCAGGCGCCCAGGTCGGTTGACGCCTTCTATTGTTCCCACCTCTTCAATTTCTTTAAATGCCTCGTCTATCGATGGTTTGCTATAATCATGGCAATTTCTACCATGGATACTGCTGCCCTCAAAAGGGAAGTCGTGCTCTTCCACTTCCTCAGGTTTTACAACCAGGATCATTTTCTGTCGGAAGCCGGGTCCAAGCAGGTAGCCAGGATTTTATTTCGGGAGGGGCTAACTACCAGGGGGTTGGGGGAGGGTAAAACGGCGGATCAAGTCTTCCGTAATCTGCGGAAGTATCTTGCACTATCGCATCTACTGTATATACACTGGATAAATAAACTAAAAAAATCCTTTTCCCCCCTTTTTTTACATTTCGGGAGGGGTCTCAGCCCCCAAAGCCCCCTCCCTGGCTACGTGCCTGGCCGGGTCATTCTATCTTCCCTTGGATTATTACATGCAGAAGGCGATATTTTTCGTTTCTCATCACACAGCCGAAGTATGTTAGTTTCCGTTTCTTAACCGTCAGCAACAACTCAGCATCTGGATCTATTCACCTCAGGACCTCAGCATTAGGGGCACGATCTCTCCAGGATACGTACATCGACTATATTGATCTTGGGTTGTTGTTGTTTCTAAAGCCGGCTTTCAGCATTTCTGCTTTAAGCAACCCTGTCAGCCTGGCGGGGGAGTAAGTCTGTTTGTCAGCTTGAGGCACTCTAAGGGCAGACTCTTTCACCTCGGGAGAAAGGGGAGTTGACTGACAGGGTGGGGCAGCTGATTGTAGTAGATTCTGAACCACTTGGGGAACATGGTAAAGTCACACGATTAAATCGGAGATGACCAGGACTCGACACGCACATAGACTGACTGGTATAGTCTCAGCGCGTTATCATGTTCCCCTGCCAACGCTGTGCACAATACCAAGTCTGCCGCAGTTTAAAACATGATCTGCTCTAATGGATTAAACATGGTAAGGCCGTTGGCATCATGGGTTGTTGTTTCTTTGATAAGAAGGGAGTCCAGTTACACTAGTTAAAGAAAAAAAGCGAGCTACGAAGTAATGAATTCTGCACGAATAAACTAGAAATATCCACGATTCCGCCGTTATTTCCATAATGTTTTCATATTATGGAATGATAGGGCTTGTTAGAGAAGAACATGCCCCTTTATTTAAATGTAACGACCTTGTTAAATTTACATTTTATTTGAATTCCATACCTGTAGGTACAAATTTTTCACTTTTAATTGGATTCTAGGTTTTTAATATTAATTGTTCCCCTTTCACCCTTATTCTGTTTTCAATATTCCACACTCAGAGGCAAAACAGAAGAAGACTTAAACATTTGCTGCAAACCAATGAATAGATTGAAAATCCAGAAGAAGAAGTCATTATGTAGCCCACAGAATTTCCGAAATCTCCCATGAAAGTTGGCGGTCGAGGACAAAGGGCTCCATGTTCAGCTGCACAGCACAACACGTCAAATAAAACAGCCCCTGCGGCATAACAGCTTTTGCTAGGTTATCGGGTCCTAAATTTGTAAGTTGCAGTATAGTAAAATAGGTATACATTTTTAGGTGTTTAATTTAGAACTTTGTTTTCCTATTGGGCAACAGAGGGTGGCAAAATATTAATTATGTTATGGAGTTAGGCCGTTTCCGAACATCGGACCTTATCCAGTCAATAAGTTTAAGGGCAGTTTATTTATCTCACTATAAGCTTTTGAGATGACCTTCCCCAATACTTAATAGGGGTCTTCACAGTGTTCGTGTTATCGAGTTAGATGTGCTATTCAAGTTAACACACAATCGTGAGTGGACCTCGGGAGTGAGTTATCATGCTATATCGACAGAGTAAACAACGTGGTAGTAGTCAGACGTTCGTGGCACGGGTTTAAAGAAAGTGGCAGAACTCTATTCTAGTGCCACATTTGTTTATATTTTTTGTTCAATTTTGGTTATTATAATTTTAAGTATTTGCGGTAATTGCTTGTGATAATAGATTATACAAATAAATTTAAATACTACAAAATTTTAAACGCGTGTTTCAAATCAATCGATAAAAACAAATATGGCGGCGGTCAAACCTGAGCTATAGCAAGGTAAATAACACGTTAACCAACTTTGAAGTGGGTTTAGGATAGCACGCTGGTTAGTTGGTTATCGGGTTATCGGTGTGTTAACTTAACTTGATATAACACACTTAACTAGGTATAACTCGATAACACGAACACTGTGAAGACCCCTAGTGGCTGGTTTGCTCCCAACTAGAGGCTTATATTTTGTCATGCTTCGGGATATACTTCACATACTTCATACTCATATTACTACACACAATTGTCTTAAGGCATAAAGAGAATACTGGCCGAAGACTTTTCCCCCTCTCCCTGTATCAGCGCTCGCTGACACTTATTCTGTTATGTGCAGTCTAGAAGATCAAATGCCCCGCTTTCAATTTTTTCAGCAAAACATTTCTCATGAGCGTAGAGCTATAAATGAGATGTCATAATATAAAAACAATATTCCACGTGCACATATTGTATGGCATATACATATACGTGGTGTGGAATGTGTTTTTTGACAATTTGTATTCTTAATGGTTTAATATAATTTACATTACTTTTTTAGATGTACAATACTAATTGCACCAATACTACTAATTCACTAACCCTGATTGGCTACAGTTTTTGAACTGGATTTGTACAACAATAACGGTCTTTGAGGATGTCAGGTCAAAAGAGTTCCAAAATTATCGCCAGATGGTGTCAGCCATGTGTACGGCTGAGCTGCAGGATACAAGCGGGGTTGCAGGAAGAGAAAAGGCAACTAGATGGCCTTCGATGGCAGAGTGGTAGCTTGTTCGTATTTGTGCGAGTCTCAACACACCACACGATCGGAGACCTGTCGTAACTCAACACTGGTATTAATTTACCTACAGAGGCAACTGAAGAGGTTATTCGGATACATTCATTGAATTGTTCGTATGCGAATAATCTTAAAATGAAAGAATAAAGATATTATCATAATGGTCTATTGAGAATAATCTACACTCTTTCCCTGGCAAGCTACAAGGTCTAGCCCAGGTTTTGGTTTGGGAGGGGATTCAATAATTTTTTTTTTCGTAATTTTTTAATGAAAGTGTAACGCCCTTTTATTTCGGAGGGGGTCCTTGGACCACCTCCCTGGACACGGTCTCGGCAAGGTATTTTTTTTTCCGTTGGTGCTATTCCTGCCGGACTATGTCAGTAAATAATACGTAGGCTCCCTACACCACAACCCCCCCCCCTAAACTTCCAAAACTTAACCGAGATATTGATGTGAAAAACCAGCATGCCAAGTTGGGCTCAAATCATTTATTTACAACGAAACTTACGGAAATCTACCTGAAACTTGTGGAAGTCAAAATAGACGCATTCTGCTTAGCCTGCTGATTAATAGGGTAAGTTTTGTGGATCATCAAAGATGGCGAAGAAGGGGGAGGACGCGGGGGTGGGGCGGTGTTAGCAATTTCTTACGCCCGTCATTTTCAAAATGGGGAAAATTGAGGTAGAAAGCGCCCAGGGAACATCGGAAATACAGTAATTTTGTAATGGTTTTTGCATGCTTGAAAAACTGGATCCCATTTTCATTTTGACTTTTTTTTTGTATTTTCGAGGTTGTCTCAAAGGGGACTTCTCTAAATTGTTCTTCGTCTGCTGGGACGGACTTCCTTACCCCATGAAATAGGTTCTGAATTATTTTAACTTATGGAAATGTGGAAACTTAGAGTCTTACTGTGCAATATATATAATACATTATATTTGTTTAGTATTTAGGGGGGGGGGGGGTATTCACACTTTGTTGAATTTCATCATATGAGTACATTCGACTTTTACTGGATTTGGCAGATACAGAAACGAGTTACTGCTGATGGTTAAGAAACGGAAACTAACATACCTCGGCCATGTGATGCGGAAAGAAATATATCGCCTTTTACATGTAATAATCCAGGGGAAGATAGATGGACAGAGGGGCCCCGGCAGATGAAGAACATCGTGGTTGACAAACGTAAGGCAACTTCAGTTTTGGCAAGAGCACGACTTTCCTTTTCAGAGCAGCAGTTTCAAAGCCATTACGATTTCCAACAGTTGGACAGTTTTGTTGTTTATATTTTTTCATTTTCCAGTAAAGGTTAATCGCATACAACCAATGTATTCGATTAACCTCTTCAGTCACAACTATAGGTTAGTGCCCGTGTTGAGTTACTACACGTCTCCGATTGCATGGCGTGCAGAGACTCCCACACGTACAAGCACTTTTTTTTTTTTTAAATTGGGGTACAGGTGTTACCTGTGTGCACTTAAGCCTATTGGCCTATTGTGCCCCCTACAACAAAGTATCTACATCACTTCTACATCACTTTCTCGAGGCCTATCTCCCTCACGAGAGCCAGGATCTTGAGGGGATTCAGAAGTGGTAGGTCTTTTACATGTAACTGCAAGCTTTCCGAGCATGCTGCTCTTCTTCGCGCGATTGCATCGCGTCGCATCGCAGGTCCTCCGCACCTTCATTGCAGAATCTGCAAGACTATAGTTGTCTCCTCAAAGAGACTCCAGATATTTAACCCCAGGACCAAAGACGCCAAGGCCTGTTCTTGGTTTGGTACTTCCTAGCCTAGAGCCATCAGTGAACCACTTGATTGTGTGACTATTGAGAATTCCTGCTGATTCGCAGCATTCTTTCATTGTCCCTAATATAGTTTCGAATTCCCTCCTAAAACAGTATTTTGGATGGATTCTATCGCTTGGCATATCCAGGCAGTGGTCAGACGTAGTCAGAGAGGCTGAGTCTCTCTTAATTGCCCTTCCACTCCTAGTAATGCCATTTCTGCTGAAGTTTCCATTGCAACATGGAGGGGTGGGAAGTCCAGTACTATCTCCATTGCTGCAGTGGGACAGGATTACATAGCCCTTGTAAAGCATCATGTTAGAGAATACGGGCTTCTGAATGTAGCCATAATTTGGATTATTCAGAGAAAAATTCTCATGTGGTTTGATTTTGCCATGTCCATGAAGCCATGACCAATGGTATGGTTACAGCAGGAAAAGACAGGCAGACAAGCACCTTACCACATCTTGCCATCGAATTTTTATTCGAATCTTTACAAGCAAGTCCCAACAACAACTAACGAGAACTGCCTGATGTACCCCTATTTGAAGATGGGATAAAAATCTTAGACAATGAGTGCAAGAAGTATTGCACAATAAACTTCAAAGCCAAGGAAGGGGGGGGGGGTTAATGGGGGCTTAATTCCCCCCCCCCGAAATGAAATGGCTTGATACTAGATAGAATCAGATTTTGAGAGGAAAAATAAAAACCACTAACCAATGAAATTTCTAAAAACCCCCCCGAAAAAAATCCTGGCTACGGCCTTGAAGCCGCAGTAAAGGAAAATCTGGCTCACCAGTTTCCCTTTTTTAAATTCAGTAATATCAGGCTTTATTAATTCAAAAGAGTACTAAAAAATTAATTTATTTTAAGAAATTTCTTTTTAACGTCATTACTAGCCTATGTCATTTGGTAGTGACATAAAACCGTAATCGGAAAAGGTATTAAAATAAAAGTTAGGAAAGGCGTGTTTGATAGGCCCATAAAATAGGAATCAAATGCTTTAACAAACCCAATAAACGCAGTTTATACAGTCAGCATTAATGTTATCCACAAAAACAGCGAAAAGTCCGGATTTACAACGTAAGCAGGTTTGGTTAATGACGGATGTGACTATGACTTGTCTGGTTAATTTAACACCTCGCCTTGCCCTTACTGCAGCCTGATCAAGGCGATTATAATACCGGTATTTATTTAATCCCCTGGTATTAAAAATGTAAACAAGATAATTTCATAATGGAAAGTGCTATTCAAAATTTGTTTGGTTACAGTTTTAATTCTAGAGTATTTATTTAACCCCGCTATTATAATCCCCCCGATCAGGCTGCAGGTGGCGAACCTTATGCTATTTCACAATAAAAATATTTACTATTAGTAAGGATTATCAGCGGCCCGATTATGGCGATAATACCGGGGTTAATATAATAAGTTAGCCTGGTATTAAAATAGTAAACAAGAAAATTTTACAATGGAAAGTGCCATTTAAAATGTGTTTGTATACAGTTTTAAACCCAGGAGTAAGTTATACACCAATCGCCATAATCGGACCACAGACAGAGAAAGACATGTTTTATTAGCAATATTTATTTATTTCTTGTTTTAAATAAATAAATAAATAAATCTAGACTTTTTGTTGTTCTATTACTAAGCCAACCTAGCTGAGTTAGGGCTACAAAGCCCTCTCTTAAACTCAACTAGGATGACCCGGGACCGCCTGCTTTACATGCCCTCCGAAGCATGGCCAGATAATGTAGCCAGTGTGGGACTCGAACCAACAATCTTTCGGGTGAAAGTTGCAGTCAGTACCACTACGCAACAGTTTCTGACATTTTCGCGGCCAATATCAAAAAAATCCCTTTCGGCTCTGGCTGATCAGGTGTAGGGAGATTCCATGCAACCGCAGACCCCGCTTTTCTTCTATGCTACGCAATGTACATGTGTAGATAAAAATATAAAAATAATTAATTCTTTTCCCGACCACAACATCAACACACTCAAATTTCGAACCACAATGACGACTATGAACTTTTACTTATACAATTATTTTCAATTTGACTGGACGCCATCTTGAAATGGTCGATTTGTTGTATAAAGTGTTCATTACCATTATCATAAATAATAATACGGGCTTTCGGGCAAATTTTATTTCATTCCTCTGCGACCAATATTAACTGAGATATAAATTATATAAGGTTTCAATGGGCCGCCATCTTGGAACTAAATTGTGGATCTAGCTGGTTAACGAACCCGATGAAGATATTTGTATAATCAATATTTGTGCTAAGTCTTATCAAGATCGGATAATATTTACGGAAGTTAGAGTGTTTCCTAAAATCGACATACATATATATATATATATATATGTATATGATATACTCGTATACGATACATGCATACATACCTGTATACAGTACATTTAATTATATATATAACATTTTGAAGGGGGGGGGGGGGTGGTGGTTCTAAACTCAAGGGGGTCATGAAATGAAAAGTTGTGTTGAAATTTTCTGGAAGTCGAACATTGGTCGCCGTCTCAATAGGTAGATGAAACTCCCTAAAATGGGGTTTTACTAAATGTCTGTCACTCTGTCTGTCTGTCTGTTCGTCAATTTGTGGGAAAACAACTTGGTGGATTTTGATGAAATTTGGCATGTAGGTTCCCAAAAATCATGTCTGAGGAACAATTTTTATATTTGGTCTAACTCAATTTTGGATAATTTAAACCCTAAAAACTAAAAAAAAAAAAATGAAAATAAAATAATTTCTCAAAAACTAAAAAACGGCTCAAACGATTCTCTTTAAATTCAGTGGACGGGAGCTGATCAGTGCCCCCCCCCCCCCCAAATAGCGAAGGAGGATAAGGTGCTTGAGGTGTGTAGAAAAAATACAAAATATATTTCCTGGAACTTATAAGCGTGAAAAGGAGAATTCAGAATAATCGGACAGTTAGAAATTCAGCTAAAAACCTCTCCCGACAGCTGGAAGGACTGAGGGAGGTAGAGGCATATTTTACAACAATGTGCCAGCCCCATAACGAAATCTGTCACCCTCCCCCCTCCCCTCTCTCATATCACCGCCCTTTTGCTCCCATGTTATCAACGATGGTAAAATAGTTCGTTGTAAATCGGATTTTCCTGCCATTTTTGACACCATAAAATAGATTTTTTTTCTACAGTGACTACCAATATTGTACTACAATAAATTTCAAAGCTGCGGCAAAGGAAAATCTAGCCCAACCAGATTTTTTGTTTTTTTAGCCCTGACGTTTTTCAGTTTAGTTGGCTCCATAGCATGGTCCCCATATTTTTTTTTAAATATTTTTTTTAAAAGATGACTCGGATGCAAACAAATCAATGAATTTATCCGAATAACATTTTCAGTCACCGGGGTCCGGACCCCCCCCCCCCAAAAAAAAAAAATTTAGCAAAACAAAAAAAATTTCAGATAATTATTCAAAAAAAATCCCCGGGGAGACCCCGGTCCCCCTGTTTCCAGTTTTGTTAATAATGTTATCGTCTGCAAAATCAAACTTTTTTTGCCGACAAACTATTTCAGGCCTATCTTTTAAGAAACATTCCCCACGGTAGCCCCCGGGCCCCCCTTGTTAGCTGTAATATTAAAATATGAGCATAACTGCTTTCAAAGTGCGTAAATTCCACTGTTTTAGGCCTGTTCTTTTTCAAAATATCTTCTCATCCGCATTGCAGTGTTTTCTTTTAGATTTTGTATCAAAGGTTCAGTTAATAAATTCAACGAAGAGAAATTACGATATTGCCCGATGGATATATTGAGCTGAAACTGACAAAGGCACGTTGAGCCCGTGACCTTCAGTCCTAATTAATTGCCACCATTTACAAAGGCTAATTATTAAATTTTTATTTATAGGAACCTTTCAGATTTAGCTTTTCATTGGGCTTTTTTATCATTCAATGTACCTTTTTGTCTGTATAACATAGAAGGGTTCCACGGCCGGATTCTTCTGTCGCCTTATTTTTTTTTCTGTGTTGAAACTGGTCAGGTTTGGTTGCCCTAACTGCAGTCTTTGGCTTTTTGTAACCCGGTTTGCCTCATTTTTGTAACCTGACGTTTTATATTGTGCTGGGTACACCTTTCCTTAGTTATGATGGTAGTTGCAAGGGCGGATCCAGTGGAAAATTTAGAAAGAAAGAAAATTGTCATTATTGTCCATCTGGGCGAATTTTGGGCCTTTCGGCCCACTCTTACAATTAATTACTTTAGGGGGGGGGGGGTCACAAGTTGTATGCAAGTTTAAAAGGTAAGTTGAAAAGTTGAGTTTTATTTAATGTAAAAGAATTCTTTTTACTAAGGTATCTTACGAATTAACTTATTAAGGGGGACATGTGACCCCCGTAACCTCTCCGTGGATCCGCCATTGAGCTGATGTGATGAGCTAATGGGTTGGTGCATAATATTAGACTTAACGCAACAGATCTGAAGGGAAATTTGTCATTGAAGCCAAATGGTTGGTGCACAATGGCAGAGTCTCCGCAGACATTCTGCTGGTGCACAGGTTTTCGTAACCCGTGCAGAACTACTACAGCCAACAATTGTGCACTGGGCCTTAGGCGCCAATTCCACCGACCGGCTAGGGCTATTTACAAAAACAGTGACGTGGTAGCAGACATTCAAGACTTAGGCGGGGTTTCCACCGACCTCGCATTGCAGAATTGACGGAAATGTTTATTTTCCTCTATGCAATAGTTAAAATTGATCAATGATCATACAGTAAAATCACAAACAAACAAACTAAAATTAAAAAATGGCGTCATGGGATATGTTAAGTACAAACATTTTAAAAGATTTCTATAAAAAGAAAAATTCTAATTTCCGTCAATGTCATTTACATTCTGCAATGCGAGGTCGGTGGAAACGCCACATGGGTCTTGAATGTCTGCTACCACGTCACCGTTTTTGTAAATAGCCCTAGCCGGTCGGTGGAATGGGTGCCTTAGCAATCTAGATATTCTACTTCTTTGACCACAGACATAGAACAAGAATAACATACCGTGGTGTATGAACACGCAAACGAAGAGACAGCGACGATAACGTCTTCTGCTTCTGACTCCGCCTTTTAATTATTTCCATGGCAGCACCTTACGGAAGTCATCACTAAAACCGTGGCATCAGATAATCCTTTACCAATATGGCCGACATGCAATTGCCACTGAAGTTTTGGCCAACATTTTTGTTTGAGTTCCTCATTTGCGTAAAATCTCACTGCACGTTGTTTCACTTTCACTACAACTTGCTGAATGGTGTTTTCTTTGTAGTGTGATTCACTTGTTTAGGGGGAATACACATTGCGTCATCTAAAAGTCATTAACTTTTATTACGGGCTTCAGAGACACTTATGAACGACTGTGACTGTCTCTTGTATGCATATCAATGGCGCAGTCTCTATATTACTATTGTCCCAAGAAGAAGATAATTGAATTAATTATCATTCGAACACGTAATGACACACAGTTTGCGGTCTATTCCTTTGATGGCACTACCGCTACTTCTTTGTAGAATAAACAAACAAAAACTTAGTGTTTTATCAAAGCTAGTTATAACAAGCAATAAAAGAATTAGTGAAACGCTCTAAAACCCCAAAAGTCATCGCTAAAAAAAATTAACTTTGTCTACGGTGTCAGTACAGCGCTTTCTGTATTTCTCTTCGAGTTGAGCAAGCCTCAAATCACAGATTAGGTGTAACTCTGTTCTTTGGTTTCCTTCTGTAGTTGGCAGTTTAAGGGGCTGGACCCCCCCCCCCTCCTCCCGAAATATTTTCAGCGTATACTAGATAGAATAGAGTTTTAAATTTAATGAGGTTACCTCAACTCCGGGGACCTCAGAAGGACCCCACCCCCCGAAAAAAATTTCTGGCTAAGGCCTTGCTTCTAATGACTATTAACACAGCTGGCGATGTAAGTTCATCTAACCTTTGTTAAATAGTATTGCACCATTGCCATTAACCGTTACCAATTGAAAATGAAAGAGTACCTATTTACATTTCCCATGGGAAGGAAAAAATTGTAGATCCCCCGCCTGAGAAAAAAAAACTAATAACATATATGTGTATACAGTATATAAAATAATATACCGTACAGGCAGGCGCGGATCTAGAATTAGACCAAGGAGGGGGCTAAGATTAAATTTCTATTTTTTTTTTTAAATAGGGCTGAAATATTGGGGATTTACGCATCTTCAGAGCAATAAGGGTTCTATATTATAGGTAATTAATACAATGAAGCACAAGGGGGGCCCGGGGCTCTCCCCCGGGAGAAAATTTGTGAAAAATAGGGCTGAAATAGTGGGGTTTTACGCATTTTGAGGACCCCCCCCCCCGTAGATCCGCGCCTGCGTAATGGGTACTTTTGCCATTTTCGGAAATAGGCACCATTTTTAAGTCTTGCCTTATGCCGAAAAATTCTACCCCATATCCCTATTTACGCTATTGCCTATCCCCAATAATCGGAAAAGACTGTCATAGCCTACTATGTCAGTAAATTTCCAGGCTTCTATTACTGCAGTGTCCATACGTCCCACACATGGTAACTTTGGTAAGTACACCGCACACCTTAGGTTAAGGGGGCCTACAATATTACAATATACAGTATGTTGATATGTTAAAAATGATGAGAAATACACAAATTATTATTATTATTATTTCAATTTATAAATACATTCCTTCAGCGCAGGTGAGTACCGGCCGAAGAAGAAGAAATACATTGTTAATTCCCCTATGACTTTTAGGCTACAGCTTTACCACAAGTATGTGAGTATCCCTGGTTGTGAATTATATACACAGTTGGCCATCTTTTACGTTTTACAATGTGAATGACCTCCATGTAAGCGCATGGGCGCAGCTAGGATTGGATCCAGAGGGGGGGGGGGGGGCAGGTGCAAATGTTGGATTAAATCGAGTTGGTTTCGCGAGTTTATTTGAATTTTTTTGGAATACGAACATTAATTCTTATTACCAAGTTTAAATTCCCGCGCCTTTTGATTTTACGTAAATTATCCAAAGAAAACACAATTCTATATAGTGTTACATCGTCAAATCTTTGAGAGGGTGTGAGAGGTGTGTCCTGCACCTCTCCGGCACTCACATGTGTAAGCGTGTAAGATCATATCGGCCGTTCAAAAACAAAATTAAAATATCAAATTAAAAACCCGCGCTTGCCCTTTTATCACAATGAAGAAACCCCACCAGAAAACGGGGTGCAACTAGTTTCATTTTTCTCATCAACGCGCCAAAAATTAAAAAAAAAAAAATCAGTCTCTCAGCATACGCAACAGAGAAGCGTGACGTCGCGTCTAACAAGACATAGGGAAAAGGCCCTGCAATTAAGTCTGCAACATACGAGCTCTCCAGACAACCCCGCTCGCTCGCACACACTACACTGAATGAATTCCCTTATGGGAAGTAAACAAAATCACAACAATAAAGCACAGACTTAGAAAAGATAAGAAGAACACGCGAATGGTAACGCGAACGACTCTGTTTCGTCACTGACTGTTAGAGGCGCGACCGATTTAAACACAACTGGCTCGCCGGCATAACACACACACATACGGCATCACATACGTCAGATGAAGCTGCGGCAAGGACTGTAGAATGTGATAATAGTGTTAACGGTGTTCTAAGTAGGTTTGGGTGCTAGGTATCCTGTATAGGCGCCATATTTGATCTATTTAAGCGCCAATAGTTTGAATTGTCTAAAGCTGTAGGCTTGAAAGGTGATTAGGAATAGTGCAGGCAGCAACTGTAGATAACGATGTTCAAGGTAGGTTTGGGTGTTAGGTATCCTGTATAGGCACCATATTTAAGTCTATTTAAGCGCCAATAGTTGTAAATTTGAAAGGCGATTAGGAATATTGCAGACAATATATTATACATGGTACGCCATCAAATTCACCTTCGCCAGATGAAGCACGGTAGTTAATGATGCTCAAAGTAGGTTTGGGCGTTAGGCATCCTATATAGGCACCATATTTAAGTCTATTTAAGCGCCAATAGTTTGAATCGTCTAAAGCTGTAGACTTGCACGGCGGTTAGGAATAATGCAGACAGTATAATTAATAAATAATTAAATAAATAAACACGATTCGCGAAATTGCAGGATATAAAAAAACCTGGACTTGGCGGGATTTGAACTGACGATTTACACCTATTCGGGGCGTCGTCGTAACTGCTGGACCACAAGGCCCCACAAGTACAGTGTTCTCTAACTCCTCTACTTATATCGATATTGAGGCTAGGTTACCTGGTCACCCTGGTGACAAGATTTGTTCAGGAGAAAAACTTACTTTCAGACTGGTCAATCAAGTTTCTAATTCAATGTTATAAAAAATATGTTATACATTAGTTTTAATTTAGAGAGAAAGAAGTGATTATACCTAGGTAAATAAGAATTACAAAAGTTCAAATTGTTTTCTCTCTCAAATCACCAAGCTAGGTAGCAAAACCTACCATTCACTGCAGCCACCACAACTTATAGAAATTATAAAATTAATCACGCAGTTCTCTCTTAATTCGGTAACCATCATCAACTTGTGTTTAAACAGGAAATCCCGCCAAGTAGAGGGGGGATATTCAGTGCAAACAGCACCTTGCAAGACAAATATTAATTTCGTCACGACTGGTAATTCCAAACTTGCGAAGAAGGGACAGACGGGGGGGGGGGGGGGGGCGGTAGAGGTGGAGAGATAGCGGCACGGTACAACACCACCATCGTTCAATCTCATCTATAAAAATTTTATAATATTCTCATTAATTTTTATTATTAAATATCATTCAGTTCATTTTACAAGAATTTTGAGCTGGGAATTTGACAATCTCTAGTTTAGTTAGATACTAAGGGTATCGCTTGAAAAGTCTCATTAAAAAATACTTCACTTCACCGCAATTGGGAGATTCCAGTATTTCTTAATAACGCTTTTCAAGCATTGGCAGGACCTTGGCTTAGTACAGTGGTAGCACTAGTGGCGCAAAAATCTTTCGTTCTTTGCAAGTTAACGCAGGAAATTTCAATACCACGAGGAGGCTCAGATTAGGTATTTTCGCGTCTTCGCCTATAAATAAATAAATAAATAAATATTGACTTTTTTGTTCTATTACTAAGCCAACCTAAGGGAGTTAGGGCTATAAAGCCCTCTCTTACACTCAACTAGGAAGGCCCGGGACCGCCTGCTTTACATGCCCTCCGAAGCATGGCCAGAAAATGTAGGAAGCGTAGGACTCGAACCAACAACCTTTCGGGTGAAAGTCAGAGTCCTTACCACTACGCTACATGTCCTAGCCTATCAGATCATAAGGCAATACTCAGAGGCTCAGCTACTTTAAAAGCATTTCTTTGGGTTACACTAACACCACTTTACATCGGTAACAAGTTATAATGAAACACTTATTTGGCAAGCTATTCCACTTGTCAATTTTTCTTCAATTTTAATAATGTCATTGACAGAAATATCACCAACGTTGCATTTATATTTTTTACACCACATTCCACTTGTCTTCAATAATTGACCATTAATTACCGAATGCCCTATATACGCAGCGCGCAGATTTTCGTTACCGAAACCACAAACCCTGCCAAACTTATTAGGGGACAAGCATGGGCCGGTCACGGCAACGTTAAGCTTTCTAAGCAAGACCGGAGTCATGCCCCACCTGTAGACTGTAGACAAAACCATTCTAAAACACCCATGACTTCCGCACACACACACACCGACCGGCGCAAATACTCGAAAGAGTCCCGCGCCTTAAAAAAAAAAAAAAAAAAAAAAAAAAAAAAATTGACCATTTTTGTTTTGTAAGATTGGCCGCCGTCTTTCTTTTAATTTTATAATCTACAAGAAATTTTATGATTTTAATTATGAAATAATTCGTTTGTTCTCAAGAAATTAATTACAAGTATTTATCATGGGGAATGTTGTGTGCGAGTAAATGAGTGAGTGCATGAATTTTTCTTTTCTTATGTTGTTTAGGCTATCTTTTTTTTTTACAGGAAAATTATCTTTGTTAAAAAAATTTAATGTAAACAAAAATTGTGCAGGTTAGCTGGAAGAGTAGCCCTTCGGGGCTAAAGCTCGCCTGAAAATAAAGACGATATTTCATTTCATTTCATCATCTCCAGACGACACCATTGCTTAATTTTAATTTGTTATTGTTTGCAAAGCGTGATTTTACTCTATGATTGACCAATTTCAACATGCGGAAGTTAAAATGGACAATGACATAGAGTAAAGAAAAAATCTCATCAAAATTATTGAAGAAAAATTGACAAGTGGAATAGCCGGCTTACTGTTTTTCCAATAAACTATCGCGTTCATGATTCCTCTAGCTTACTTTTATTTTTCCTTCCTTTTACCCCTAGACGCTTATTCCACCAACGTCAATAGTGATATTAAATGTAGTTTTGACGTGGTAGCAGACATTAAAGACATACTAAAAATGTCTGCTACCACGTCAAAACTACATTTAATATCACTATTGACGTTGGTGGAATAAGCGCCTCAAGAGGAGTCAGCGATACGACATGTTCTCTTCCACTCCCTGCGATTCTGTGCTTCGACTGCAATTGCTCCTTGACGGAATTTTGCTTCTACCGTTAGCCTGGGCCTTCTTCGGCCTTTTCCCTCAGTTTCGATTCCTCTAGATACATTTGTATTCAGGTTCTGCATTCAGTTTATTTCAGAAGCTTATTACACGGTCATTTCAATTTATGAAGTGACTTACCCAATACCGCACGGGTAGCCTGCCACTAACAATAATTGTCAAAATGATCAAAGCTATTGGAACAAAACTGTTGGCACCGCAGCAACGGCCTTGCCTACCGCAGTAAATTCTTTTGTAACACTTGAGGGGGGACTTTCTGCCAAAAATGTGCGACTGATTGGCATCCCAATACTAATAGATATTGGAATGAGGAGTTTCTCTGTTCTCTAAAAAAATATTTTATTAATTAATTTATTCATTATTATTAGTCAAAACATATACTAACTGACCCCCAATACGAAGACACTTGGCGAGACTTACTTCTTCAATCCAGAGAAAAATCATATTCCTCATATTCAGGATAAGTACCATCTCATTAGTGTAATTTCATGCTTTTCAACAGTAACTTATAATTAATATGACAGTTCATACTTAGTTAATTTAAAATATAAAACTAGCCGATTGTCTTATTATTATGATCGAGCAGTAGTAGGGGCCTATTACAAAAAGAAACATTTTCAGCGGCGCCGACTTTGATCGATGTGTTGCTCTGAATCTCAAACTTATTCTTCTGCTTCCTCAAATGCCTCTCCTATCGAAGATTGGCGATCATCATGGCAATTTTAGTTTTGATGATTATACTGAGGAATTATAATGCAATGAGTTTCAGTCTACCTACGAACTTTATACCTTAAACCAAAAAACAGTGAACAATCGTAGAAAATTAAGGAAAAAACTGTAGGTTGTAGGAAGAATTATTTCGGAGCAAGGAAAACTAAAATGAAGCAAACCTGTGATTCAGCGCCACTGTACAAACTATAAGTACCTTGCTAAACTATACAGTATTGTACAAATTTAGACTTCCCTATAAAAGTGTTAAAAATGCATGGAAGGAAAAATATTTAATAACAATTGATGAGCATATACTATAAAGATTAAATATTACCTTATTAAATGCAATTGAATGACGCTGCTGCTGTCATACCACCTGCCGTTGCCACCCCCCCCCCCCCCCGTCTATCCCTTCCCTGTCTGTCTCTACTTTGCAACTTCGGATAAACCCGTCCTGACGTAACTAAATTTCTTATTCTTCAATGTAGCTGAATTTCTGAGTAATGTCTTATGGTCTCAGCGGCGAAGAAGCGAAAATTCCTAATCTGTACCTCCTTGTGGAGAAGATGGAAGCGCATAATGCTGACTGAACAGATAGGGGGCCGAGTTTGAACCGGGATATGCGAAAAACACAGTATTCTCAGTGGAGAGCACTATTTTTTCCTGGAGTTGAGAAACTGGCCCCGAAGGTGGAGGAACTCATTGAAGAGTCAACAACATAAGGATGCAGAAGGCAACCGGGAACCACTACATTACAGGGACAGTCGCATAGGTCCCCGCCTGGGAGGGACCCCCCAAAAGGCGCACTAGCCAGACATCCTGACAAATTGACCTCTCAATGTGCACCAGCGAGCCATGGTGATAAAAACAACAGGACGGCAGGAGCGTCTATAATAATTTAGGATTCAATAAATTACTTCAGATATTAAAATTGATAAGCGACGCCTTACTCCTCTTACTTTACTTTTTCGTGTCCGAGAGATGGAGACTAGGCGAATCTTTGGGCCCGGTGCTGTGCCGTCTTGACGCCAGCTTCAGTGCAATTCCAAAGGTCGTCCAGTGTACAGTTGGTCGGGCACAATCGCCGTCCATCCACAATAATCCACAGGGACTCGATTTATGCTTCGAATTTTATTGATTGTTCAATTATATATATACTTACTTACTTACTTACAATTCCCTAGTATAGTCATCATGGCTACAATTGCCATGATGATCACCAATCTTCGACAGAAGAGGTATTTTAAGAAGAAGAAGAAAACGACCGGCAAGATTCGAGACTCGACATAAAAAAGAAGAAGGAAGGAAGGAAAAATGTCGTAAAGTTAAACTTTGTACAGTTTATCAATACGTTGTGCTAAAGTAGTTACTGGCTCTACAACGGGTGGGAGGTACAGCATATCACTACTATTATAGCAATAACATTTGAAAAGTTTCTGGACCTTAATTGAAACGGTGCTTACGGAACCCTACACTGAGAAAGCAAGTTGTTTACCCTTGGGAGAGCCTTTTCTGCAGTCAAAGGAAGACTCCGAGAGGGTGGAGTGCGACCATTAACCGTCTACACCGAGAGTGGAAGGTTCTCTATCGCGTGGAATGAAGATACGCATACACAGAGAGGAAAAGGCGGCAAAAAGGATCGTTTTCAAAGGTATATTGCTAACCTTTTATATTATGTACCTTGAACGTATGCATATCTATGTGAGAACTGAGGAGTCTACATAGTCAATTTTTAATGAGGTCAAAATACGACTACGGTTTTTAAAATTCTTTACTACAATATAAAGGCAACAATTTTGTAAATAGCAATGCTTTATTGGAATTTTAAGGATTGCCATGAACATCTATATATTCTATAGTAGGTACTCTACTCTAGAACTAGCATTCGGTTAAAACCAAAAGTATTAGGGGTCTTCACAGTGTCCGTGTTATCGAGTTATTCCTAGTTAAGTGTGATATATCAACTACTAACTTATTCAGTTAGTAAAAAATAGTTTTGACGTTAAAACAGAATTTTATCCTACCTGAAGATATGCTGCTAATGATTTAGAGGAGTTATGCATATGTAATAAATAAATAAATAAATAAATAAATGTATTTATTTGCTTCATCCATACATAACAAAACAAAACAAAATTATAGTACAGTAGTATATAGAGTAGGTACAGAGGAAGGTAGGGACCCTGTAGATGAATCTGTGATGGGCCCCAATTTAATAATGTTTCATACGTGCGAATAATGCAAAATTGTTATTGACTTTATTACCTATGATTTTTTTTTTAATGACTTTATGCGGACTAAAGGTAACAAAAAAAAATGTTAAATAACAAAACTACGTAACTTATTATTGTATAGTATTGATTTTATGTTCTTGGCATACTGGTTAAGGTGGTGTTTAGTGAGAAGATATGGAAATTTTTTGTGACAAAGGTAGATTGTTGTATAAGATTATTGACCGATATATATGAGATTGTTTACAATGTTCAGTATTAGGTCGAGGAACAATAAGGTTACGGCCAATCTCTTTTCTAGTCCCCCTACCATGGCGTATTAAACTTGCATTTTGAAACGATTTGATTTTATAGAGCAGTAACTGCCGTTCGTAAGTCAGCCGTAAAGATGGCACTCCAAGTTCTTGGAACAGGCCGGCTGAGGGGTAAAGGAATGGTCTGCACATGGCTATTCGAATACACAATCTCAGAGCAACCACGAGAGGTTTGAGATGCGCTGGACATGCTCCACCCCAAGAGAGGACACAGTATTGGGCAACTGAATGCACTAGAGCATAATAAACTTGTCTCAGTCCGTCCAGGTCCAGCACATGTCGTAGTCTTCGAAATTTATAAAAAGTTCTTCTAACTCTATTTGCTGTTTGTAGTATGTGAGAGTCCCAGCGTAGATGTTGGTCGATTGTAACACCTAAGTACTTGTAGCAGGTGGTTCTGCGGATGTCGTTGCAGTTGCAGTCTTGTGTAGGTGTGCAGCCGTTTTCGTGTAGTTTTATTGTTTGTCCGTTAGGTTGTCCGGCAGCTGTGTGGCTGAAAGTCATGTATTCAGTCTTCCCAACGTTTAATGTCAGTTTGTTTGCCTGAAGCCATACTCTTATGTGTGCCAAAGTATGAGAAGCTTTGTTGTGGACTTCGTTCCAGGTGCAACAAATCTTTCTATTTTACTGTAGCCCTACACTCTACAGAAAATAAATTCGTCCCATGAAAACTAGAACAGAAATAAATCAATACGATGCTTACTGGAGAGAACACGGAGAAATCTTTGAGAAAAAAAAAAGATTGCACGCAATTTAAAACTTTCTCCCTCCATTTATTTTGAAATAATGATCCAAAGTTTGCTGCAATTTCTTGCCAGGAACGATCAAAGTTTTCAACTTAGCACTCAAATTCTTAATAGTTGGGGAAGATAACGGCTTAAAAATTAATAACACGGAAACCTAAGAAGAGTGTGCACGTACCCGAGTAATTACAGTAGTCTACGTGTTTTCAGTACAAACTGTTCTTTCATTCATTAAGAGTAATAATGTAAGAAATTAGGAAGAAAAAATTTTATTTCTTTTCCATATGGGCGAATTTTATACTATGTTGAATACTCAAATACCCGTAGTCCTGGTTATGGGGTCATGGGTCATGGAGGTCCTACCGTCTGCCGGCAATGCAATGAGTCCGAGGAAACCGCGGAACACGTGGTTGGCCATTGTCCAGCCTTGTGACGGACGCGGTTAGACTGTCTAGGGGCTGGCAAAAATCGACCAGGTCTATCTGATTGACTTGCCATTAAAGGACATGGTTGTCTTTGCTAAAAAGGTTCAGCTGCTGTTTTTCCACAGCTGATTAATTGGCAATGTCCATAGTTTGATTGATTGATTGGGTTGTGATCCCAATAATATTATGCTGTTCAAAGGGCCCCAAGACCTACTGTATGTCAGCATTGTCAGCTCAACTTTCTAAATAATAATAATAATAATTGTCTGTTGGATAGTACCGTCATCTCGCATGGGCACGGACTTGCACAAATTATTGGTATATTGGGGAGAGGGTGTAATTTTACATTGAAAGAAAGAAGAAAGAAAGAAGAAAGAAAATCGATTTCGATGGCAAGGTGGTAGCATGCTTGTACTTGTGCGAGTGTCTACAAGCCGGAGACGTGCCGTAACTCAACACGGGTACTGACCTACAGAGGCGACTGAAGCGGTCGATTGGATACATTCATTAAATTGTTTGTATACGATTAATCTTCAAAAAGAAAAAAAAGTTGTCTTTATTTACCATAAGGGCGAATTTTGGGCCTTTCGGCCCATTCTTACAATTAACCCATTGTGGTATAGGTATCGAGGATTTTATATCGGCTTCGGTGGCAAGGTGGTAGCGTGCTGGTAATTGTGCGAGACTCTAAACACCTTGAGACCTGTCGTAACTTGACACAAGTACCCTTTGGGTTACTTAGTGAGGCGACTGAAGAGGTCAATCGGATACATTCGTTAAATTTTTTTTTATGCAATTAACTTTTTAAATAGGAAATAGGAATGCATGTACCTAGACAGCCCCGAAGATTGGCGCGGCCTGGAACCTGAAGAATTGGAGCAAGGCCTAGTTGCAGTCTGCAGACAAATTTTT
Source organism: Psococerastis gibbosa (assembly GCA_963971405.1). Lineage (NCBI taxonomy): Eukaryota > Metazoa > Arthropoda > Insecta > Psocodea > Psocidae > Psococerastis > Psococerastis gibbosa. The sequence goes on from OZ020489.1 coordinate 8,613,101, forward strand.
CAAAAAAATACGCGCGAAATGGGATTTCGAAAGCAGCTAAGTTTAGTTTTTACTAACCAAACAAGGGGGCCGGTGGTTTTCCCCGTGGGGAAAGTTTTTTGAAAGAACAGACCCTAAAAGTTTCTCATTTTGACAGTAGCCGCTTCATTCTTCTTATGTATGTCTCATATGGAGCGCCCCTACATGTGCCTACATAGTATTGTACGATATAATAATGGTTCCCTTTCATCTTTCATCTTAATAGGTTTATTGTAAATGCAGAGTAGAACCCCAGAAAGACCAAAAGAGGACGCTGTTTACAAACATGGCAACTCCAAGTTGTAGAATTTTTCAGGAGAGCGGATTTACTGAGAAAATTGCATTAAGTTTATAGCTAATCCTAGACTTCTCAGCGCTTCTGTGCGCAATCCGGCTGATTTTGTTACTTTATTTTACAACGTGCAGGCGGACATTAAAATTTTCTGCAAGTTCGGATCAAAACCACATTTTTTGAAAAAATGGAGTTGGCCACGTATGTAACCAAGCTCCTCAAATATACAGTCAGTACGTATAAATATTTAAAATAATGCGAAGGTTGCCTTTTTAATTTGATTTCCCTTCATGAATTCATATGAGGGATCACAACTCTGAATTCGGCTTAATCAAAAATTGACTATTGTGAATTTAATACAGCAATGTGGTTCATTCTGCTTTGCCCTATTATAGAGCGCAAGGGGTTTCTTAAGAAGTGGAAGGGAGCTGAAATAGACCTTTTCGTCGATGCAGTCGTTACTGGGACGGTGCGCTGTAATTGGACAGCTTTTGTAGCTTCATTGCTTCATCCTCAACTAAAAATTTCGTTTTCCTCAACTAAAAATTTCGTTTTCTCGCAAGTGCTTGTTAGGGATACCCTACACTCCTTCGAAATGCCATATAATGTACATTATAAAATTAGTAAACAATAAGAAAGTAGGCAGGTACTTCTTATGTTACCATACCAATTTTCAGATTGGCATGGCCCGCGCCATACACGCCTCATTGAAAACCCCTTGAAAATCAGCAAAGTCAGTGGAGCCACGGCGGATATTGTGTGTTAAAAGTTATAAGAGATTATAAGTTAAAATTATATGTTAAAAGACAGTCGTGGAACGGATTCTGACTTTCACCCGAAAGGACCAAAGGTTGTTGGTTCGAGTCCTACACTAATTAAATTTTCTGGCCATGCTTCGGAGGACATGCTACGAGTAAGCAGGGCTTTCATAGTTGAGCGCAAGAGAGGGCTTTATACCCCTAACTTGGCTTAGTAATAGAACAAATAGTCATTATTTTATTTTAATTTACTTAAAAGAATACGCCCACCAGGACTTTTTTTTCTTATTAATTGTTGTTATGAACGCGTTTCCTCACGAAGTCTACTTTTAGTTCGAGGTATAACTCATTTGTTACCAACCTCACTCCACTACTGAGATGTTTGCGAAACGTTTGGAAGTACGTTTTCAGGACGACCACGGTCCTTCATCCCGGAATCTACTGTTTCATAATAAGCAGCGTATCAAGCACAAGTGAAGGGTTGCCTAGTAACCACAACTAGCTGGCCAGGTTTATCCCTATAAAGGTACATGTATCCTCCTATCATTACTCGTGATTCCTTCTTGGAATGGGGAAGTGACCCGTAAAACTTCACCGGCAGTCTGGCCAACAAAACGAGGGTCATCCATATTGTCTATTTATAAAGTGGCAGCTGATGTTTGTCTTCTGACACGTCACGAGCATATCAATAAATTCAAAGTACACCCCGCCCATCAAAAGTTCATCAAATTCGAAAATATTTACACTTTAGACGTTGATTTGTACCCATCAATCATTGTAATGAAAGGTCTGTTGCGACACCCACTGTTTCTACACTTTTCATTGATAGAAAAATGTGTTTTTTTTTCTCAGTGGGTTCTTTCGTAGAGTACCGTGAGAGAAAAGATTCTCAACTGAGAAATTTAGCAACTTGGAAGTCTATGTAGTTCCACGGAAGATGTCGACCGCAGATGTTGACGAAACGTTTGAAAGAAACCTGTTGAATCTACCTCGGCCCATCAGATTTTAAATAAATAAATAAAAAATGAATGAATGAATGAATGAATGAATGAATGTATTAAATATTTAGAACAATTTAAATACAATAATTGTAAAGCCCCACATGGAGACCTATAACAATTTACCCTACTCTAAAACTAAAGAAAACGAAAAAAAATCAATTAGACTTAATTTAACTTATTAAACTACACTTACATATTAATAACAGATCTCTCGTAAACACATAACAGTCTAGTCCACTATTTCAAATAAAGATTCCACCTCTTCCCGTCTCATCAGCCATTCCCGGACGAATTTGGAAAATTTATTTATTGACAGCGACCCAGGACAAATATTAAGTAAGTTAAATAATTTTGGTGTTATATATTGGTAGGATTTGGTAAAATTTGCTATGTATGCCCTTGGTACTACAAGGTGCTCAATTCTTCTAGTATTTGCTGGTCTGGGTCTCTGTACCATGTCCCCACTGATAGAGTAAAAAATTCGCAATGTCTTGTAAAAGAACAAGTGCCGCAGCGGGAATAAACCGAGAGACGCAAAGAGAGGGAATGATGGCCAAGTTCTAGGTTTTTTGACTATTGTTCTAATAAGGTATTTTTGGGTAACTACAAGTGAATTTAAATTTGTAACAAAGGTCCCACCCCACACTTGGATACCATACGCTAACCGAGATTCACAAAGTGAGTGGTATAGTTGGATTAAAATTTTTTGAGGGCAGACCGTGCGGAGGTAAAAAAGTTGTCTTAAAAAATTTCGACATTTTCCGTTTATCGATTTTAAGTGGCTGCTCCATTTCATATCACTGTCGAAGTGGACGCCAAGGTATTTCGTCTTTATATTATGACTTTATATTGTTTCCATTACTAAGACAACCTAGCGGAGTTATAAAGCCCTCTCTTACACCCGGGACCACCTGCTTTACATGCCCTCCGAAGCATGGCCAGAAAATGTAGCCAGTGTGGAACTCGGTGAAAGTCAGAGTCCGTACCACTACACTACAAGTCTTGACCCAATAACCTTTCGGGTGACTGCCTAATCATCTGACTCTGGCCGTGATTACATGAGAAATTTGGTTAACTGATAGGTCTCGAACTCTCGATGTCCCTCTTCGTTGCCTAATCCTCTACCAATGCGGCAACCTAGTTATTAGGTCATGCGTGCGTAAACCAAGGCGCAGCTTCAGCTCCTGTTGACTAGCAACAGCCTTGGCGTCTCATTTCTATGATATCACGCCTATATATTCTGCGAATAGTGACGAAGAAAGTTCAAAGCAGCACAACTAAGTGCTCTACGCTATTTACGAGTAATTTATAGAGCCCCTACTTTCCGTATTTTTGGCACAAAGTCAAATTACTAATGAAATATCGATCGTTGAGCCATATTTCAGAATATGTCATACGGTAACGTTGAAGAAATGTTTCTCTACACTGTGATAAATAATTTCTGGCCGTCCCCCCTCTCCCCTCAATAACGATGCTTTCTAACTTCAGGTATGTTTTAGGTGTTAAATAGAGCAACAAAACCGAATAGGTTGCTTTATAATTAAATTATGGATAATTCATGTCCCAATACATTGGATACCCTGCCATTATTACTGTGTTGTAATATATTGGTCTGCTCGTTCTAGACTAGGCAATCGTCCCATCGATACATTCAGTGCTTTGGGATAGGGAAAGTTTAAGCAACCGAAATTTAACCCAAGAACAATGGTTTACCATGGAACCTACCAGAGGCGGTCCCAGACCTCATAAAAGGGGGAGACAATTTTCAGTAGCGTAACGATAGGTTTTCAAAGGGGGCGGTGTATAATTTGGCGCCCCTCCACCCATTTTCATAAAAGTGTATAAAATTGGGAAAGCCGTTCTCATGGACCTACGCAGCTTTTACATTAATGACCTTAGTGTCCTTTGCGCATGAGCCAGAGGGTTCGGAGGATATGAAGGGGGGCCCGGGGGTCTATCCCGGGTAATTTTGTTTTGAAAAATAGGGCTGAAACATTGGGGTTTTACGCATTTTCAGAGCAATAAGGGAATTACAGGGAATTAATAAAATAGTGCACAAGGGGGCTCGGGGGTCTTGGGAGAAAATTCTTGAAAAATAGGGCTGAAATATTGGGGTTTTACACATTTTCAGAGCAATAAGATTTCTATATATTACAGGGAATTAATAAAATTGTGCACAATGGGGGCTCAGGAGTCTCCCCCGGGAGAAAAATCTTGAAAAATAGGGCAGAAATAGTGGGGGTTTTACGCATTTTGAGTGCAGTTAACACTTGTATTTTAGAGGCAAAGAATATAACTGCCTTCCAAAGGGGGGGGGGGGCAATTGCCCGCAGTGCCGATCAATGCGTCTGCCTCTGGAACCTGCTTATAGTATCTGCCTAAAATCTATCTATCAAAAATAATTTAATTATTAAATACAATGAAAATCTCCAAACTGTAACCCCCTCGTGCCCGAGCATGTAAGGGTGAGTATCCCGTACAAACTGTAATGACGTTTAACAAAGGGTTAGTTGGACTTACATTGTCTGCTGTGTTAATAGTTATTAGAGGCATGGTCATCGAGCAATTAGGGCGGAGCCCATTGTCAGGGGTCAGGGAAAGGGCTGTTATTGTTCGATGACTATGAGGCCCATGCCTCTAATGACTATTAACACAACAAGCAATGTAAGTCCAACTAACCCTTTGTTATACTATAAGGCCTACCTTCCATTGCTATTAACCTTTACAAATGTTGTTCAGAGATCATACTGGAATGATCCAGACCTTCCAGAATAAATTCACGCACAGTAGGTGCGAATTAATGACTCAACAGAGATTGATGTGACGCACTTAGGCCTAACTTTGCTTCAATGAACCATTGATCAATGTTAATTTGATTTGCAGGTCCAGCCAGCAAATTCGGCGCTGGCTCCTTATTGAATCAACTCGTGCCTTTTACTCGCTGATTTTGTCTGTTCAGGCCCGTAACCAGGGGAGGGGGGTCTTTATTTAAATTTGCGTATTAGAGTTCACTTAAGCCTATTGCGCCCTCTATAGTGTGTCTTAACGACATCACTTCTTCAAGGCCTTTCTCGCTGGGAGCAAGGATCTTGGAAAGTTATATTCATATTTATATATTTATATTTATATATATAACTCTAAGCTAGCCAAGCATACTATACTGCCATACGTGTCTCCTTCGTGCAACTTCATCACAGTTCTGGGGATGTGCTCCACTCCTATATATATTGATATACTGTATATCAAAGTCGGCATATTCTTGGTTCTCTGAAACCTGTGTTTATATTAACGTATTCCCGGGGTTACAAATGTAAAAAAAAAAATTTGAATGGCAGTTTGTATTGTAAAATTATCAACAATCACCATAATGGAATCGAATCTTCCTGCCGCCTGGCATTCGGTAAGACAGTAGCCTCATTGGATTCTATTCTACAAGACTACAATACAGTGGGCCTACTATAGTTATTATTTTTAATCTGAACCTGGGATTAAGAATGTCAGCAAGATAATTTTGCATTGGAAAGTGCTACGTCAAAATTTTAATTCCCAGGAATAAGTTAATACGAAGGCGGGTATTCCACTTGTCATGACATCAATAATAAGTCTCTACCATATTATAACTTAATTTATAATAGATAAGTTAAGTATCTACATAATAGCCTCTTTAAAACAAAAACATCATCAATTATTAATGCACAAATGAAGAAAAAAATAATGACAAGTGGAATACCCGCCTAAACGGCAGTAGGTCTGCTGGAATGAAAATCAATGAGCTTTTCCCGGGATGGAGACTGCAGTGCCATCTAACGGGAACTAGATAAACTAGCGGAGCTTCTAAAGTTCACGGGGGCTCAGCTCGGCATCAGCAACTGCTTTACCATCAATGATTGATATTGACAACACCTGCCAGTCGTATTATGTGCCTTTACATTCTTTTGTCATTTACAACTTTGTTCAAATTTTTTTTTAACCAGGTGTTAGGTTTACCCATTGGCGTACATTCCCAAAATTTCGGGGGGGGGGGGGGCTTTAGTACCCCATGACTTTGATCCCCCGGAGAAAAAAATCGATAAATGGGCCCAAATTATTGATGTTTTACGCATATTATACCCTGGAGAAAGGGGAGCCCGGGGGTCTCACCTGGAGAAAAAAAATTGATAAATGGGCCCAAATTAGGGAGGTTTTACGCATTTTGCAAGCAGTACAGTGGAGATTTTACAGACGAATAAACTCACCACCGAGGGGGGCCTGGGGGGTCTCCCCCGATCAAAAATGTTGAAGAAATAGGTCTGAAATATCGGGGTTTTAAGCATTTTGAGTAATATATTTTTGTGAAAGTACTTGGTCAATATGTTAATCTTTTTTATGATGTCTTTCATGTTAAATATATACCATACCATACCAAGAATTAATTTCCCTTTCGTTATTGTGGATTGTATTGGCCTTTCGCCTCCATAACGTCTTTGTCACCAGAAATCCTGGGGGTGGGGGCCTACGGGTGCTTCTGGGGGGGGGCTTAGCCCAGGACCCCCTATTTACGCCAATGTTTGCAAGCAGTACAATTGAGATATAATAACGACGAATAAACCTACCATTACGGGGGACCTGGGTGTCTCCCCCGGAGAAAAATTTGGAAAAAATAGCTCTGAAGCATTGGGGTTTTAAGCATTTTGAGTAATATACTTTTTGTGAAAGTACTTGGTCAATATGTTGATTTTTTTTTTTCATGTAAAATAAGCATACAAAAAATTAACTTCCCTTTCATTATTGTGGATACTATGCCTTTAGCCTCCATTTCGACTTTGTCACCAGAAATCCTGGGGGGGGGAGGGCTACGGGTGGACCTGGGGGGGCTAAGCCCCCCCCCCCAGGACCCCCCTATTTAATGGGTTTACCCTAAGACGGCTATTCCACTTACCAGTATTCCGTCATTTGTACATCAATAATTGATGAGTTTTTTGTTTTAAGGAGACTATTATGTAGATACTTAACTTATCTAATATAAATTAAGTTATAATATGGTAGAGACTTATTATTGATGCATAAATGACGGAATATTGACAAGTGGAATAGCCGCCTAGGGGAAAATAGGAAACTGAGGGAAACAGAAAAAATTGAACTCCAGTTTTTCGATTAGAAAAATGAGTCCATAAGGAAACTTGTTTCCCTAACCTTCCCACTTTATCCAACCTAACTGCACTTGGACTTGGGGAATCGAAAACGGCCATATTTGTTGTTGTATTGTTTTTGAATTTTGCTTTTTATTTTTATTTAATTTAAAAAATGAGCTCTGCGACAGAAATCAATAAAAAGAACCGGTCCGAGTTTACTCGAACATGCTTTCCAATTTATCGATTAGTAGAGAGAGAAAATGATTAATTTCATGGTAAATAATTTTCCTTTGGTTAAATTTCGGATATCACGGGGGGGGGGGGGGAGTCGTCCACCTGACGTCACTGGAGGTGACGTAAATTCTACGTAGGTCAGACCAACATATTCCCACACAGCAATAATGGCAGGCCACGCAATGCATTTGATTTTTTTGCAAAAAACCCAACAGTTTTTTGGATAAGCAAACTGTCCGGTTTCGTTACTCAATTTAACACCTAAAACATGTCTAAAGTTAGAAATCATTTTTTACCCCCCGAAGCAAACTATCAAGGGGCAAGCGACCCCCCGATTTTTATAAACATTAATAACGACTACAATATATGTGAATTTAAAAGAAATCGTTGGAGCCGTTTTTGAGAAATAATTTTTTTTAGACGTTTTTTCGGAGTTTTTGAGAATAAAACCCCCGCAAGTTGAGTTAGCCCAAAATTAAAAAAAATGTTCCCGAGGCATGATTTTTATAAACCTACATGCCAAATTTCATCGAAATCCATCGAGTAGTTTGCCCGGAAATCAATGAACAGACAGACAGAGCGACAGACAGACAGACAGACATTTCGTAAAAACCACTTTTTTGGGTTCCTGGGACCTCAAAACGTGTAAATCCGTTGAATTCTCGGAATCGAAAATTTCGACCGTCACAAAGCTTTCCTTATACTACGTATAAATTGGAAAGCAAAAAACTATATGAAACATGTGGAAATAGATGGACTACAGCAGATGTTCATAAGTTAATAGCCAAAGGCAAAGACATTATGGGGATAATTTAGGTTAGGTTTTTCTATTTCTAAGGGTTGGCGGAGGTATCCTCGCGCTGTACTATTTCTCTCTTTTCCTATTTACATTTTTCCCTTCTCTAACAACACCGTGAATACCCCTTATTTATACGTATAAGGAAACCTTTTTGGTGGTCGAATTTCGATTCCGAGATTTCAACGATTTTACACAGAGGTACCAGAACCCCAAAAAGTGTTTTTACGAAATGCGGGCAAACTGCATACTCGTTTAATAACGACTGCCAGGGCTGTACCCAGGGGGGTGGTCCATGGGGTCCGGACCTCCCCCCCCCCTGAAATAAATTTTTGTGTGTAAACCTGTATGGTTTGAAGAATTTATCCATCAATTCAGTAAAAGGTTACGTTAAATTTTTTTTGGATACCCCCCCCCCCCCGAAATCAAAAGCCTGGGCACGGCCTTGACGACTGCAGTTGTTATTCTGATGACAGTAAATATTTGGCCAAAATCTCTTTAAAATTCGCATTTCTACTGTTGATTAATTATTGAGTATAATTCTATCTAGTGTACACCCATTTCCTTTGGCGCCCATTCCACCGACCGGCTAGGGCTATTTACAAAATCAGTGACGTGGTAGCAGACATTCAAGACTAAGGCGGGTTTTCCACCGACCTCGCATTGCGGAATTGACGGAAATGTTTATTTTCCTCTATGCCATAGTTAAAATTGATCAATGATCATACAGTAAAATCGCAAACAAACTAAAATTAAAAAATGACGTCATGGGATATGTTAAGTACAAACATTTTAATAGATTTCTATAAAAAGAAAAATTCTAATTTTCGTCAATGTCATTTGCATTCTGCAATGCGAGGTCGGTGGAAACGCCACCTAAGTCTTGAATGTCTGCTACCACGTCACCGTTATTGTAAATAGCCCTAGCCGGTCGGTGGAATGGGCGCCTTTTGGAGGGCGTCACGAAGCTCCGAAAGCACCGTTTGAAAGGATCTTGAAACAGCTTACAGCTTGTTATCTCTCATTCCGAGGTTAAACACTTATTTTCCTGGACTATAAGCCTAAGTGAATTTAAGCGAATGGCGATGCAGTGACAGTAATATTGAACTATGACTACTTGTACACACTTGTGTTGTATTGTATATTGGTATTTATTTTACGTACATAGGTGCTATCCGTTTGACAAATCGATAAGATGTTTTTTTTCTCCTTTTTAATTTGACTGTTTGCTTCTCGGGTATTGTTTTACGTTTTTACTGTAAGTGATGTCTTTTTCGGACTTTGTCTGTTGGCAACACAATCAGGGACGCAACAACAGGGGGGGGGGGGTACATTGCCCCCCCTGGAAATCATTGCCATCCCCCCCCCAAAAAAAAGCCTAAATTTTAAAATAGCATTAAAAAGGTGTGCGTCAATTGGACATAGACAAAGCGATAGCGGAATTCATTAGTGCCAATGAGTACCGACACACGGTTTTCGGCAATATCTAGGTAAGGGTTAGTGTGATATAATTTCTTAATATAGCCTATTTAAACGTTCTACAGTATAGTATAATTTGTGGTTTCTTGCCCCCCCCCCCCCTGGAAAGAGTCCGTTGTGGCGTCCCTGAACACAATATAAGTTTATTATTTATTTATTTATTTATTTATTTATTTATTTATTTATTTATTTATTTATTTATGACCCCATGCCTCCGACTCTCTTCTGCCTCCGCCCTACTACCATCGCCTACCCTCGTGATTTTGTACCAAAAACAGATAGTGATGCCGTTTTAACAGACGCTGATTCATTGCTGACTTCGCGATTTGTGTCTTTTGGCGTGCATTGCGAACAATTAGCCTATTGTGTGTTTAAAAATAAAAATAAGCATCGCTGTCTTTCCACAGCCGTGAGTCATTAGAAGCTTTGTGACGTCACGGGCTTCTGTAGAACAACTGAACTTTTACAGGTGCTAAAATACAAATGTCAGCACTTTGCGAAACAAGCCAATAGATCGTATAGTAGCCTCCGTAAGTAAAGCACGGTGTAAACTGAGCATCAGGGGGTTTTAACTTTCGAAGACAAAGGAGCTTTTGCTGAATACTTTTAGGTATACACGTTATTTATAGGTTATAACACTTATTACGTCAGCAATTGCTTCGATGGGCTAGTTGTAAGAGTGGGCCAATAGACCCAAAATTCGCCCAAATGGAAAATAAAGACAATTTTCTTTCTTTATTTGATCAGAATTCGAACTCAATCCACGTGGGTGGCAGACGATCAAGCTACCAATGGACTGTTAGTGTGTTGCTAGGGACATAGGTGCATTTTTTACCGGTTCGGTTTTTTCTTAGTCTTAGTTGAATATTGACGCCTATGTATAACGATAGCCATGGGTATCCAGGACCAAAGGACAGACGGAATTGTAATTTTAATTTTTTTTCCGGACTTTTTATGGACCCAGGCCTACTTTTAGTGGCACATAGGTCCCTTGTCCAATGCCAACGGCCCCATGTATTTCGGACATTATTTGTATTGTTTCCGTATGATTTTTTGGCCATTTGCAAACTGGTATACGTTCTCGATGTCAACCTACACCGGCTACAAGCGATAATAGACAAGCTGAGACAAGCTTACCACTGACGAAATGAAACAGGCGGAAGCACGACGTAACCAAGTACAGATACGAGTCACAGACAGACGGACTTAGTAAATTAATATATCGAGAAAATTTTACCTTTTTAATCGTAGGTGCTGCGCTAGTCTTACTTAGTAAGTGTACGATGTTTCTGACTTACCTGAAAATAAATAGAATTTAAAAATTAGAACTAAGGAAAATGGAATGGAAGCCAACAGAAAAGAATATCTAATTCATGAGTGGCAGTTTGTAGACTTTCGTTCCACACATTACAGCAGAATGGACTCAAGGGCGGATTTTGCCTCCAATTTAGGGGGGAGGGGGGTCAGCGGTCAGATTCAGTGGAATATAACATTAAAACATAATAATTATTTTTAATTCCCACTGCAAACCCATTGTTATCTAGTGTAAGTTAATTTATTTGGGGGGGGGGTCCGGACCCTCTGACCCCCCCTAAAATCCGCCCTTGAGAATGGTGATAAAGAATTTACCAGGCATTCTCGGGAAATAAATCGTCTCTTACGTACAATACAATACATTACAATACAATACAAAACAATAGTAATAATTTATTTTTCCATCAAAAGCCTTTAAAGTTACAATTATAATATGCTGCAGGGCTCATCGTGGCCCTTAACGCCCATTAAGAGGCAATCGGAGGGTAAAGTTATATTTAACAAATAAATGCAGCAATCTGCAATGCCACGAAGAACACCCTCAAGACCCTAAGCACTGGCAAAATGTGGGAGAATCTTGCTACAGTGGGACCCATGTGTAGGAACCTTGACAGAGCTGAAGCTGTTGCTAGATCCCGCCTCAATACCGGCCATGACTACCTTCAGGCCCACCTACACCGCATTGGCCTTGCCACCGATGACACATGTCCACTATGTCACGGTGGAAGAATGGACGAAGACCACCTGGGGGACTGCACGGCTCTCACCTACCCGAACGATGACTTGGTGAACCGCTATTGGGAAGCTCGGCGACGGCGACGAATGGTTGAACTACCACGTTCGGGCGATGGATGAAGTAAAAGTAAAGTACAAAGGGTTAGTTGGACTTACACTACCTGCTGCGTTAATAGTCATTAGGGGCAGAAGCCTCACAGTCAATTCAGAGAAGAATAAAAGAGCAATCAGTCAACCGTCCAGAAACCACCAGCCATTAGGAGGACTAAGCCATCAGTCCTTCTCAGGACTTAGCCTGATGATGGGAGTGCCACCCACTCCTGAAACGTCGCACCCCCATTTTTCCATGTCTTCATTTCTTTAATAAGCCAACACTTTTTCTACACAAAAAACCCTAATCATGAAACCCATTCAATACTCTTATCGATATATAGGCTAAGGTAATTTCATTTGAGTATTTTTTTCGTTCTCAAATCCAATTATAATCCTTCTCCCAAACCCACCCCCAATTCTTTCCCCGGAGTCAAAATTATACTTATTTACATCAGCGAAAATCTTTCATCCTTCATCCGTCAGGAGGTTGAAAATGAAAATGGAAATTCGGATGTTATCATTGGAAGTCGGCGAAAGAAGCAAAAAGTGGGAGGCATCCTTGAAGAATATAAACCTCTTCTCTTTTTTTTGAGCCTTTTAAAAATGTATATGCCTGGATCCTTTTTTGGGGAATTGAGAGGTTTTTGTACCAAATTGTAGCAGTTAACCTTAATATCCCCCTTCCCCTGTTTTTGGTATTCAGTCGCATTGCGGTTACAGCATACTGCTCGGCCCTTTAGGCAAATGCGGGCCCCGAAGACGTCTATTTTGTACAGTACTGGACTGTGCCTTCTGGAGTTTCAATCTATCGATTGGTTTGCAGCGCATGTTTAAGTCTCCTTATCCCCTCTTGCCCAACTTGTGTCGTTATTTTTAATGCAAGGTAGGTGTCGTATCCTAAGCAGGCCTCGATCATGGGATTTCGCCGCTCTGAGCAACAAGTCTTACAGCTTCCCAAACCCCATTAAATCAAACAAAATGTTGCGAAAGGAAATTATAAAACAAAAACGTCCAAAGCACAAGATATAAACTATCAAGGCTTACTTTAATTAACTTGGGTAACTTGGGTTAACCGTATGCTTACTATTTTATTTATTTATTACTTTGTTAACTATGAATGCATGTGTGACCTATTTGTGCAGCCATTTTAATTAATTCTAAAGTGCTTAGTACCTATTAAGTTTGTTTAAATATTGATATTGACTTAGAAATTAGACTATTAACGTATTAATGTATTGCATCTAAGGCGCAATATCCTTGTCCTGTAGTAATATACTATAATATTAATATTATATGCCTATAAACACCAATGCTATGAAGTATTTTTGCATTTCGTCTGGTGCCCCCCCCCCCCTCACCAGATTGGCGCCTAAGCAAGGAAAATGTCCAGTCCGCCCATGCTGATCCTACGTCCTTCTTCATGTCATCCAGGTACTCCATCCCTCGTCGTCCTTCGGGATTGGTGCCTTCGACGATACCCTCAGTGATGTTCTTGAGGAGTCTTCCATGCCCCATCCATTTGGCTCTTCTTATTGAAGTGGCGGCAATAGATCTTTCTTCTTTTATTCTAAGGAGCACGTCTTCGATGGCTATATATGGTCTCTCCAGACTGTGTACCGGAAGCTGAAGGTTTAAGACTCGGAATGAAGGAGGAATAAAAAAACCATCAGCGTAGCTTGTGGAAACAGAGCTTCTTGTTGGAATCTCTGACTTGCAGCAATTAGTCGATGTGAGCCATCTGAACACTCACCATCCTGAGGAAACAGAAGAGTTGCTGCTGAGCCTCCGAGATATAATCTCTGCAGTCTACGGAGTTCCACCGAAGATGTGGACCGCAGATGTTGACGAAACGTTTGGAAGTACGCTTTCAGAACGACCACGGCCTATCATCCCGGATTCTACTGATTCGTCACGTAACTCCGTCCGTGAAAGCCTTTATAACTGTAAGGTATACCTACTTACTGTTACTGCTTGTATGCTAGAGCCTCTCAGTAGACTTGTAACAATTTATTGCCGGGTTCAATTTTACTTGTTGCTTACTGAGCTGCAACAAAAGCCTACAGAGAAAATCTATTTGCAAACAGCACTAATTTCGATCCGTTTAACTGCCCTAAATTAACCTGAAAGAGGGGCCGTAGGTACGGAAATAGGAAGGTGTGCACTGGAGTGAGACATTCGGCTTTGCCGCTAACTCACCCTTTCACCTTCGTTCCCCTTCATTCCCCCCTCCCCAAATCCCTAACCTATCATTTTCCCCCTCAAATACTGTCTTTTAAACCTAGATTAAGGAGGACTTGCTGCGCAGTTTGAGCGAGAAGGTATTACAAAATTGGTTTTTGCTTCGTTGTGTATAGAGGTCTACATTGGAGAGATGGCACATTCGCTAACACCTAACATTTTTTTAATTTCTTGTGTCACCTGCCACGTCAAACTTTGACAAAATATAGAAGGCTTAGGGTACATTCAAAAAATATCAAATCCCGTCGTTGCTGTAAGGCGTGCTTAGAACTTTATAGGACAGATGGGACATCTTGAATTTTTAGGTTAAAAACGGGTCATAACTATCTTTAAAGGTGTAGCGGCGGAACCTTTCTACCGTCCATGGGACTATCTTCCATTTTGGAAGATGCTGTCTTCCATTTTGAGTGAGAACATTACTAAGTTACTAAGGAGTAAGACGTTCGAACCCTTCAGGAGCGCAGGAAACTCTTTGACTGCGGTCATTTTGTCCCTGGAAGGTTTTATAAATTAATTTAGACACCTATGCTCTGATTTTTGCAACTCTCGATTACATTACACATCACAATCAAAATTATTAGTCCACAGTCCATTTAATATAATTCAAAGAGCAACAAGATGTTCTCGCCTATGTCATACAAATCACAACTATTTACTATGGTAATGAAAAATTGGAAATTCTAACAAATTAACTTTTATTAAATTTTATTAAATAATTTTTTAAATATGTTCTGCACAAAAGAAAACTTACCGAACGTCAGAAGGTCCAACAACAACCGTCCAGCCCCTTCTACGCCTCGAAAGCATGGTCCGCTGCACTACCGCCCCACCCGAAGAAGATGCTGCCATAGATTGTGACGCGGACGAAGTTGCCATCATAGACGTAGATGTACCTGTACCTGAGGAGGCACTCAAAGACGAAAATTGCGAAGTAGACATCATTGAAGACGATTGCGCTGAAGCTGACGACGACGACGACATCATTGAAGATGATAGCGCAGACGCGGAGTTTGACGCCATTATAGAAGACGAGGATGTTGATGATACAGAGGAAGCCATCATTGAAGAAGACATTTGACTGCTATGAGACATTTGTCTACCAAACATTAGATTTCGCTGGAACATCTGCGTAGGTGACATATGCCCTGGCGAAAACTGCCCAGTAGTCGAAAGTAGGTTCCCGGCTTCAGGCAACATCAGACCTCCTTCAACCTCTTCTTTTAACAGTGCCAAATGAGGCGGCGATTTCACTATAAGATGCGGACGATTCATGTTCAAAGATTGTCGTTAAAGAAACTTTTTTACAAAAAAAATGTCTTTTTCTATTAATTCCCCAGGTCCTCTTAAAGCTGAATGTAGGTCAGGTGAGAAATAATTTATGAAAGTGGTCAAGCGTTAAGAGGTTGTGTCGGCATGGCAAATAAGAACGTCAATATTTCTGTTTGCGCTTTTTAAAATTACTTATGCATCTGTTGGTACATACTTGTGGTGGGAAAGGTTATGCAGAGTTGTGTGTTGCGTATAAGTTTGTGATAATGTAATCAGCTAATGCATTATTAATAGAAATTGCCATTTTTGGGTCATGGCTATAGTACGTGAGTATAAGGCATGGCTTATGAGTTTTAGCCCCGATACAGTTGAGTCTAAGCGCATGTACCACTTGAACAGTTACAAAAATCGCCGCGTACCACAATGTTTTATTCGTCTCAAAAGTCAATTATCCTTAATAATAGTCGTATTGGCCCCATGTATTTCTTATAGTTTTAAAGTTAATCAGTTGTTTATGGACCTATTACAGTTCAGGATTTTTAGTAACTTAAACCTTTCTAAGTGACATTAGCATTTAATAATAAAATAAGGAACATTCCAAAAAATAAAGTTCTTAAATCTTATTCTTAACTACACTAGTCACTAGTGAGAAGGATGCTGTGACCTTTTTTGAAGCAGGAAGTCAATGTCTGGCTCAAATGAAGTCATTTTCACCCTTAAATCTTCTTCAACTGATAATTTGTTCCGATATTTGTTTTTGGTGTATAGCAGTTCAGAGAATCCGCTTTTACATAAGCATGTACTTACAAACGGCATAAGGAACTTAACTGCTTGCTCAAACAGAGAAGGGTATTCTTTTTTAGTGGCTAGCCAAAACGCAACAACACATAGCTTTTCAAACGTATCCTTCATGCTGCTGATATCTGCTAGCGTACCACCAGGAAACCAAAACGTACCGCTTGGTGGTACGCGTACCACAGTTTGGGAACCCCTGATCTAATGCACTAATAGTTGCTTTCCAATTTATACGTAGTATAAGGAAAGCTTTGTGACGTTCGAAATTTTCGATTCCGAGATATCAACGGATTTACACGTTTTAAGGTCCCAGGAACCCAAAAAAGTGGTTTTTACGAAATGTCTGTCTGTCTGTCTGTCGGTCTGTTCGTCGATTTCCTGGCAAACTACTCGGTCGATTTTGATGAAATTCGGCATATAGGTTTACAGAACTTAAACCTCGGGACCGTTTTTTTATTTTGGGCTAACTCAATTTGGGGGGGTTTTTATTTTCAAAAAACTTCAAAAAAACGTCTAAAAAAATCATTTCCCAAAAACGGCTCCAACGATTTCTTTTAAATTCACATATATTGTAGTTATTCTTAATGTAGATAAAATGCGGGGGGTCGCTTGCCCCTTGATAGTTTGCTTCTGGGGGTAAAAAAAATAAAAATAACTAAATTTTAATGGAAAATGACTAAAAAATAATTTTTCTGCGACACCTTTCTATCGATGATTTCTACCTTCAGGTATGTTTTAGGTGCTAAATTGAGTAACGAAACCGGACAGGTTGCTTTCCCAAAAAAAGTATTTGGTTTTGTACAAAAAAATGTTTTTTTGAAATAGTGATAGAAAATTCACGCTCAAATGCATTGCGTGCCTTGCCAGTATTGCTGTGTGGTAATGTGTTGGTCTGATCTATCTTGAATTTACCTTAACACCAGTGACGAGTGACGTCAGGTGGACACCCCCCCCCCCCCCCCGTGATATCGGAAATTTAACCATAGCAAAATTATTTACCATGAAATTACTCATTTTCTCTATCTACTAATTTTGATAAATTGGAAAGCATGTTCGAGTAAACTCGGACCGGTTCTTTTATGAGATATTTTCCAGTAGGGTCAGAGCTACCTTATTTGATTACGCTACTAAGTACTATCAATGTTAACATTATATTATTATTATATTAGGCAGGCACATATGAAGGAATTAGGTACAGTTTTGTTGGCAAGGCTAAAAAGGAATTTTCGTAGCATTGGAATTAGTCAGGAGGGGGAAGTGGCGGGCCCGTTTTACCCGTGAGGGAATATAGTAAAATACAATGCTTTTGAACGTGTTTACACGAAGTCACGAACTGGCACTATTCTCAAAATTAGTGTCAGATTCGGACCAGATTTCTGGACAAATTAAACCGAAGGCCAAACCGAACCAAAAGATCTCCAACCGTCCAGCACTACTCGAAATTTCCACATAAAACTTGTGTTATTATGGATTTACAACCTACGAATTAATGTACAAGTCTACAACCTGTTCTTCATGATATACAACATTGAATATATAACATATATATAACAGTGGCCATTGTATAGTGTTATATATTCAATGTCTACGAGAAGACTAACAAAACACGCCGTTATTAAACATTAAAAAAACATCCTCATTGGCTAGTCCGTTATCGAGTAGGCTACAAGAATCGTACCGCAATAATAATAATAATGTTAAATAAATAAGGACTTTTTATTGTCCTAGCGGAGTTAGGGCTAAAAGCCCTCTCTTACACTCAACTAGGAAAGCCCGGGCACGCCTGCTTTACATGTCCTCCGAAGCATGGCCAGAAAATGTAGCCAGTGTGGGACTCGAACCAACAACCTTTCGGGTGAAACCACTACGCTACATGTCCTGACCGACGTTTTTAGGAACCTAGGCCTACTTGTCTGTGTCCCATGCCAATGACCCCATGGATTTGGGATATTATTTATATTGCTTCCGTAAGAATTATGGGCCATTGGCAAACTTGTATACGTCCTCGATGTCAACCTACACCGGCTGCAAGCGATAGTGGACCTGCTGCTACTTTCTTACCATTGCCACATTGTAGCAGGTGTCAGTCGGACTAAGTTTGTTAAAGAGTACAACAAACATACCGAACTTAATATCGAAAAATTTTATTTGTGACAAAAATTTCCACCAAAAAGCAGTAAGCTGAAGAAAAATAGTAAACCTTAAAATAACAAAGCCGCGACCAAATCCAATTGATAAAAAAAAAAAAAAAGGCTCTCGCTCTTCCCAGCCAGACGTTAAATTACATGATCGAAGCTGAAAGTATTTGTCGAAGAAGAGGTCGCTTAAAACCTTGAAAACGATCGAAAATAGCAAGCACCACAAATTCCTCCCCCCATCTTCTCTACCCCTGAGTTCTACCCCCTCTCTTTTAAGACTCACGTTCTTTTGTTTTCTCAAAGTGGCCGATAAGCCTCAAATGTTCAACCATCACATTTTACAGTTACGTCCGTAAACTCTCTTAAACTTTGCGAGAGGAAAACTTACTAGTCTGACACTCTTTGTAAGGGGAGTTTGTGAATGTCTACGATAATGGAGAAGTGGCGTGATTTCAGGTTTTACTTAACTTTAAAATTGTAGACACCCCTTTTGCTTCCATGGGGAAGGTAACGTCGATCATCTATTCAGCTACAATTGCATAGAGATAATTTGGCAATTGTTCATTAGAAGCATAGAAGGATTTCTTTTATTTTGGGCTAATTCAATTGGGGGGGGGGGGGGATATATCCGCTGTAAACTCCATAAAACAGCTTAAAAAATTTTTCCAAAACGGCTCCAACTATTTTTTAAAGTCACATATTGCAGTCGTTATTAATGTAAACAAACCCAGCTCGCCTCTTGAAAGTTTGATCCTAGGCAGGTGCGGATCTAGAATGAGACCAAGGAGGGGGGCTAAGATTAAATACGAATAAAAAGGTGAATTGCAAAAAATTGCAAATATAATTAATAAATTCGGTTCCGTTACGTTAGTTCAATTGGTGCCAAATTTTTAAAACTTAAAACAGTACTTTTATGATTTTTGATCTTTAATCTTGATCTTTAATCTTGATCTGTTGAATGGTAGTAGAGGTAATGAATTTTTAGTTGTATAGTTAAAAATACAGTTTTATCTAGTGTAAAATCAGAACCTGATGGGGGGGGGGGGCTATAGCCCCCATAGCCCACCGTAGATCCGCGCCTGATTCTAGGGGCAAAAAAATATAATAGGATATAATAAAATAGAATCTACTTCAACCAACTGTTAATTACGTACTTAGTAATTTGCTTAAAAATAAATCAAAAATTTATCAGTGAGCCAGCTATTTGAAAACAATACAACCAAGAAACCATTTGCGTCAGAGCTCGAGTGACAAATGTTGGGAGGCTGTTATTGCAGGGGAAGAGGCAGGGCTTGTCAGTTTGACATAAATACAACAGTTTAAATGTTATGTGCGAAACGTGTAAGCAGAGCGCTGCCAAGGCTTCTACTGTGTCTCAGTAGAAATCTAGAAGAGTTCTATATGGTAGAGATGAGACACTAGCTTCACGCCAAAAATATAAAATATATAAAATAAAATTTTGAAACCTGGGTAAATAAATAAGTTCCGTTTTCAAAATCGAGCCCCTACACCTCCATATGATTTGCTTGCGGAAGCAGGGACAAATAGAAAGCCCGCCATATTTTGGCCTCACGTTTTCGCGCCAAATGAAACTCAATAGTTATCTTATGGTACCTAACCCAAGATTCTTAAAACTAAACAAAATGTGTCTTTAATAAATATTTAGGCTGTCTAACTTCACTATTATGATAAATATGCTTTCCCAAAATAGCTGAAAATTATGTGGATTAAAAATAAACAATAGCATCAAATAAAAGTTCAATCATCCAAAACAGTAACTGTACCCTATGAAATTTCAAATGTAGCAAATACAAAATTAAATTAGGCCTATAGGCAACAAAAAGGCATTTTCTCTTAGTTTTTAATTAAAATACAGAATACCCCCTGCTGTGAGCCCAAAAATGGCGATAATCAAATTACCATGCGACACTAGCGCCAATGGTACTTCTAGTATATTATATTAGAAGTTCTTTGTTCAAAATTCATCCAGGAATGGCTGATGAAACAGGTGGAACTAGGTGGAATCCTTATTTGAAATAGTGAACTAGTCTTAAACTGTTCGTCATTTGAGATGTGTTATTAATATGTAAGTTTAGTTACAATAGTTGTATGTTTATTACCTCCATTTCAGTGAGAAGAGCAAAATGGATGGGTCACCTGATCAGACAAGAAGGACTCCTAAGCACCTTATGTGAGGGACAACACGGTGGAGGGCACAAGACCTATAAGATGACCGAGGATATCCTTTGAAACGAAAGCGAGGGAGGACCTCAGGACCCTCGGTCTCTCGCCGGATGATACCCAAGACCGAAATGCCTGGAAGATTAAGATCCGTGCCGCCGACCCCGTGGGAGGGATAAGGCCTCGTTAAAGTACAGTAAGTACTATGTAATAGTACTATAAAATTTCTGAACCCCCTAAAATAAAAATAAAATAAAAATCAGGGCTACGGCCTTGCCCTGAACAAACAAAGAAGAAGGAAAAGAAGAATGGACTACAGAATACGTAAATCTGTAAAAAGGTACCTTTGAAATGATTGATTTTAGGGAGATTCATCTACTTATTGAGACGGTGACCAATGTTCGGCTTCGGAAAAAATCGGAGCCGAAGGTATTGCCTTACTTAAGCGTTCTGCGCCATTTTGAGAAAGAGAGAGGGGATCCTTTGAGGTTCTGTAGGGACAGTTTTGGTCACTAGGTTCGCTGACGACAAACCGATATCCATATTATTCAAAGTGGCCGTTGTTTGCATGTGAAAACTAAGCTCTTAGCATCTAATTAATTCTTTTAATATTTTTTATAATATTTTTACTATGCCTGGACCTTATTTCGCTGCATATAATTTAATATATATATTCTCCATGATTTATAGAAAAATATCACTTTAAAATAATACATAAATAAAATAATTTTAAAATATTATTGAGGCTTATGGGAAAATCAACGCTTTGATATCTTAGCAACTGGTGCTGCCATCTACAAAATGACGTCACAAATGAATCTCATTCCAGGAAGCCCATAGGTCTCACTGGTTTTTCGTGCCACAGTGGTACAATAGTGCAGCCATTTTGTACGAACTTGAGACACTCTAAATTATTTATTTATTTATTTATATAAAACTTAAATGAACCCCTTTTGCAAAAACGAATTCATTTTGTAGTTGAGCATAATCCCTGGGACAACCGGATCCCTGAACCCCCGCCCCCCCTTCTCTCATTTGCCTCAGCCCCGCCATAGTTATCCCAACTAAATTCGAAAAGCAGAGAGAATGTTCAACAAAGGGTCCCGTTGTTATTATAGTGCTAGGGACGCTCTTTCGTTTTCGAAGTTAAGTAGCCTACTGAATCTCGTTACACAATAGCCGGCTGTATACAAAAAATTACAAAATTTTAGCTGCAGTTGGAATTTGGCACTGAGCTGAATCGAGAATTTGGTTTAAAGCAAGATCCGACGACCGATGCTATACTACCCACGCACTTTGTTTATTCGAAAACTTAAGCTTAAGCGGAACAGCGAGTTAATTCGATTTTTATTTAGTGTTCCAAGTGCCATCCTATCGTGGTCGAGTAGGCCTAGTACTTATCATTTAAGTGACGCTTATCTTGTAATTATTATTTTTATTGTTGATGTTATTGAATCGGCTGTTGTAGTTGGCCTATATAATAATAATTATTATTATATGAAGGTACGCGTTACTTAACTTTAAAGTATATTTTGTCTTTTTTTCGATGTTGGTGTAACAAATATGTTACAATGATTTTAAAATTAATTATTTCACTAATACATTACATGACAGGACAGGATTATGCGTTTCCGAATTTGGTTAAGTCACGCTCAAGCCTGCATGCAACTTTGTGTCAATGGTGACTCGTCCACATGCTTTAATTTTTTTTAAATGTTAATCGCATACAAACAATTTAATTATATTTAATAAAATAAAATAAATAAAATAAAATTATTAATGTTTGTGGTATTACTAAGTGCAACCTAGCGGGATTAGGGCTATATAAAGCTCTCTCAAACATTTAACTAGGGAGACCCGAGACCGTCTGCTCTACAAGCCTTCTGAAGCATATCCAGAAAATGTAGCAAGTGTGGGACTCGAACCAACAATCTAGGATCGGGTGAACGTTTGAGTCCATACTACTGTACATGTTCTGACAATTTAATGATTGTATCTGATTGAACCTTCAATCGCTTCAATAAGAAGCATAATAGGTATTTGTGTCGAGTTACGACACGTCTCCGATCGCATGGTGAGTAGAGACTCGCACAAGTACAAGCACGCTACAGCCTTGCTACCGAAGCCGAAGCTGGTTATGTCGAGCACATGTTCGACGTTGGATGGTAAACACACAAAAGGTTAGCCAAAAATTAACAAATTAAAATAAATAAAAAATAATAAGATGGTCCCGAAGTTGATTTTTTTTTTTTAACCTACATGCCAAATTTCATTCAAATCCACCGAATAGTTTGCCCACAAATCGACGAACAGAGACAAACCGATCGACATTAAAATTTAACAAGCTAGATAGCGGCTAAAGTTGCAAGCATGCACATCGTCCTCGGTAGTATAGTGGTCAGTATCCCCGCCTGTCACGCGGGAGACCGGGGTTCGATTCCCCGCCGGGGAGATTTTTTTATATTATATCCAGACCTACTAAATAATTGAGAAAAAAACACGGCGCTGCTATAGCACATAAAGTGACCTAGGTACGTATAAATAATATAACAAAAATTTAAGCAAATTACTGCAGGACTACATGGCATAGTTAAATAAATAAATAAATATTGACTTTTTGTTCTATTACTAAGCCGTCCCGGATTTAGATATTTGTCCCGAATTTAACTACATAAAATTTACTTAACGAACCATTTTGGTAACAACAGTCAACTTTCACAAGTCTTGCCAAGACTTGTATGTAACGTTACTTTCTAACAAAGACTTCACTAAGGTTTATTCCACTGAAAAATACCATTAAAGCAGAGTTTCATAATAATAATTTGTACTTAGTCATTATGATGATTACAAAAAACTTTCGCATCCAACTTAGAATATATTTTTTTTAATGCATAATGTTGTTGTTGTTTCTAACGCCTGCTTTCAGCATTTCTGCTTTAAGCAACCCTGTCAGCCTGGCGGGGAGAGTGAGTCTGTTTGTTAACTTGAGGCACCCTAAGGGCAGACTCTTTCACCTCGGGGAAAGGGGAGTTGACTAACAGGGTGGACGTCCTGATTATAGTGGATTCCGAACCACTTGGGGAACATGGTAAAGTCACACGATTAAATCGGAGGTGACAAGGACTCGACTTAAACTGCCTGAGCGAGTTATCATGTCCCACCAGGTTCCCCTGCCAACGCTGTGCACACTACCAAGTTGCCGCAGTTTGAAACATGCTCTGCTCTAATGGAATCAACATGGTAAGGCCGTTGGCAATGCATAATGTAGGTCTTATTCAATAGGTTAATTTATCAGGGGGATGTATAGTATACCCCCCCCCCCGGGCCCCCTTTGGGGTTGGTACCGGATTCGGTTCAGAAAAATATGGTCACCTTAGGGTACTATATACCATTTCCGCATAACAGCTAAATTTATAATGGGTCATTAATAAACGCATTGTTCCATGAAGTTGAATAATGACTTGTACAAGAGTGAAAGTGATTTTGGAGGTGAAGTGAGATGAACCGACAAGTTCGCTGTTGGAAATTATTGACTCGCCACTTTCTCGACAGCTATATTTACATTTTCCCCCAATTTTCAAAAGCTGCTGCCCCTTTTATCCGACAATTATTGTCTACCTTTTGTCAGCAGCAAACATACACAGTATATCCCTGCGACTAAAAATGTTGTTGTAGATGTTTCTAACGCCTGCATTTCTGCTTTAAGCAACTCTATCAGCCTGGCGGGGGGAGTGAGTCTGTTTGTTAACTTGAGGCACCCTAAGGGCAGACTCTTTCACCTCGGGGGAAAGGGGGGTTGACTGATAGGGTGGACCTCCTGATTATAGTGGATTCCGAACCACTTGGGGAACATAGTAAAGTCAAACGATCAATTCGTAGGTGACAAGGACTCGACATGTACGTAGACTGACGGGTATAGTCTCAGCGCGGTATCATGTCCCACCATGTTCCCCTGCCAACGCTGTGCACACAACCAAGTTTGCCGCAGTTGAAAACATGTTTTGCTCTCATGGAATCAACATGGTAAGGCCGTTAGCAAACTACCTAGGTGCAAAATTTAATTTGACTTCTCATGCAACTTTAGCACTACATAGAGCCATGTACTGTTTTGTTTCTGACGTCAAAACATAATTAAATAATGACTTATTGTCCTAATACTGAACCAACCTAGTGGCGTTAGGGCTATAAAGCCCTCTTTCACACTCAACTAGGTTAGGCAACGGCCATACTGAGTTGAATCCACCATAACTGGGCCTGCTTCAAAGCTAACTTGGTAATGTGCACAGCACTGGCAGCTAGGGAAACTTGGTGGGACATGATAACGCGCTGAGAGTTTAAGTGCGTGTCGAGCCCTGGTCACTTCCGAATGAATCGTGTGACTTAACCATGTTCCCCCAGTGGTTCGGAGTCCACTATAATTAGGAGGTCCACCCAGTGAGACAACTCGCCGTCTCCTTGAGGTGAAGGAGTCTGCCCTTAGGGTGTCTCAAGTTAGTTAATAAAGAGACTCACTCCCCCCGCCAGGCTGGCAGGGTTGCTCAAAAGCAGAAATTCTGAAGGGAAGCGTTAGAACTGAAATTAGAGGATAAATAAAAACTAGACTTGGCGGGATTCGAACCCACGATCTACGCCTTTTATTTATCCTCTAATTTCAGATATAACGTGAAGGTTGCCTCTTCAACCAGAAGTTAATTTAAAGGTGAGTGTTATATACTCCCTATAATACTGCAATAATGCGTAAAGCATTGCCTTTATGGC
This sequence comes from Psococerastis gibbosa, assembly GCA_963971405.1. Lineage (NCBI taxonomy): Eukaryota > Metazoa > Arthropoda > Insecta > Psocodea > Psocidae > Psococerastis > Psococerastis gibbosa. The sequence goes on from OZ020489.1 coordinate 8,638,311, forward strand.
ATTAAGTAAGCTCAAAGACTTTTTCTGTTAGATAGTTTTGTAGCTGTGCTAATCTGTCTAACATTACGAATCATGTCAAAATACGAGCATATAAGTAGAGGATATTCATTAGCTGTTCTTGTGCGGGCTTGTGGTCGAGCGGTTAAGATGACGCCCCGGTTTGGCGTAGATCGTGGGTTCGAATCCCGCCAAGTCCAATTTAATTTATCCTCTAATTTCAGTTATAACATGGAGGTTGCCTCTTCAACCAAAAGTTAATTTAAAAGTTAGTGTTATATATATACTCCATATATAATACTGCAATAATGTGTGAAGCGTTAGAAAACAAACAACAAACAGTCAACTAGGGAAGGCCCGAGACCGCCTGCTTTACATGTCCTCTATAGCATTGCTGGAATATTTACAGCACGAAGCGAACCGGGCAATATCCACAATTTTCTGAAATTGAGTTTTTGGCACCGATGGACTCGTCTGTTGGAAATCTATTCAGTGAATTTGTTTACAGATGCTAATTATGCATAGTCCAGCGTAAAACAAGTTCAAATATTGGGTAGAAGTACTTGGTTTCAGTTTTTTTTACTTTCCTCAAACTGAACTGAAATTGACTTTGCCCGGTTGCTTCTATACCATTCATATTATGCACCTAACACGAGCTTGTGAAAATACAATAAAATATGAAGTGTAGCAACACATATTTCAAACGACCCCGCAATTTAAATTAAATCCCACAGCCGCCCACGTACAAGTATAATACAATAACTTAGTCAGCAACGTATGACACAATTCACATCACAAACAAACACCGAAAAACACGAAATTGCGACATCGCACTTGTTCGAAAAGCCCAAAAACCCGTGAGCTTTCAGCGAAACCCCGTCCGGCGAACACATCTATCCATCACCAGCTGTACCAAAACCGAAAATATTGCGATTTGGCACGGACAACCAGTTGGACATTCGTGTATCGAGAGGCATTCAGCTGGCTTTTACATCTGTTGCCGCTGATCGCTGATCTGGGTCACGGTGAAGGTGGATGCATTAATTTTTTAAGGCATGTAGGACCTTTTCACGTGAATTTTACGAGCACGTAAAATTTGTCTAGTAAGGCAAGACCGGTGAATCCTGGGTGACTAGGAAATTCGTTTTTGAGAAGTATTCAGCTGTATTTTACATCGGTTGCTGCTGATTTCAGTCACAATAAAGGTGCACGATTAAATTTTTCATGCCTTTTCACACAATTTTTACAACTGGGCGAGTTGCTGGTTTTACGGGTTTTATCACATGAATTTTACGAGAACTCGTCGCGTGAGACAGGAGCCAGTGAATCCTGGGTGTAAGGGAAATTAGTTTTTCGAGAGGTATTCAGCTGGTTATTACATCGGTTGCCGCTGATTTCAGTCTCAATGAAGGTGCATGATTAATGTTTTCATGCCTTTTCACAAGATTCTTATAACTAGGCGAGTTGTTGGTTTTTTTCCGGGCTTTATCACACGAATTTCACGAGAACTCGTCGCGTGAGACAGGAGCCAGTAAATCCTGGGTGTCAGGGAAATTAGTTTTTCGAGAGGTATTCAGCTGGTTATTACATCGGTTGCCGCTGATTTCAGTCTCAATGAAGGTGCATGATTAATGTTTTCATGCCTTTTCACACGATTTTTACAACCAGGAGAGTTGTTGGTCTTACGGGCTTTATTACAAGAATTTTACAAGAACTCGTCACGCGAGTCACGTGAGAAGCATTCCGCTGGCTTTTGCACATTTGTTAGCTCAAGCTGTTATTTCTGCTTTGGGTCACGGTGAATGTGTGTGCTTTAATTTTTTGGGCATTTAGAGCCTTTTTAGACAAATTTTAGAAGCCCTCAAAGTTTGACTCGTGAGACAGGAGACAGGGAAATTCACTTTTTGAGAGTCTTTCAGCTGGTTTTTCCATCTGTTGCCGCTGATATCAGTCACGGTGAAGGTGCATGATTTCAGTTTTGCGCCTATGAAGCCTTTTCACACGATTTTTACAGGTATGCGAATTTTTGGTTTCACGGGCCTTTTCACATGAATTTTGCGAGTACTCGTCTCGTCAGAAAGGAGCCAGTGAATCCTGGGTGACAGGGTAATTAGTTTATCGAGAGGCATTCAGCTGGCTTTTACAACTGTTGCCGCTAATTTGAGTCACAGTGAAGGTGCATGCTTTAATTTTTTTGGGCCTTAATAGACTTTTCACGTGAATTTTACGAGCACTCCAAATTTGTCTTGTTAGGCAGGAACCAGTGAATCCTGGGTCACAGGGAAATTAGTTTATCAAGAGGCATTCAGCTGGCTTTTACAACTGTTGCCGCTAATTTGAGTCACATAATTTTTTTGGGGCCTTAATAGCCTTTTCACGTGAATTTTACGAGCACTCCAAATTTGTCATGGTAGGCAGGAACCAGTGAATCCTGGGTGACAGGGAAATTCGATTTTCGAGAGTCTTTATGCTGGCTTTTACATCATAATTCTGTTGATGCTGATCGCTGATTTAGGTCACGGTGAAAGTTCATGCTTGAATAATTGCCCTTTAAGGCCTTTTCACACGATTTTTACAAGTATGCGAATTTTCACGAGTCATCACATGGGCATTTGCATCTTTTTAGTTTTTACATCTGAGTACGGTGAAAGTATTGCGACGCTTACATTTGTTTTTTTTTTTTATCACGAGACATGGCTTGCCACCTGATTGCTTTAATTGTTTTCGCCTTTTCGCGCACAAGTTTGACAGGTAAATGAATATTTTTGTTTTAAAGTTTTACAAATGTGGATACATACATAGGTACTACTCTGACGTAACACCATTTGCATTTGAAGCAAATACTACTAAACTAATTATCTATTGTAGCAATGATTGCCCCATTTCACTAATCAGCTGGGGATGGCTTAGCTTTATCCCTAAACTGAATTAAAATAAGCTAATTTGGCCAACAGTAGCCAGTTGGTAGAAGGAAGGGGAGGGAGTGATGGGGGGAATTAAAAATCGAATCAGTAAAGTGGTTGGGGGGACAACAGGGATCCCATATAGGCGAATTTCGATGCCTCACGCTATACGTTATTGGGAAATAGCCGCTGGCGAATGTCTTCTTTGCACGGACTCCACTAAATCACCCCCCCCCCCTCCGCCGCCTTTAACCCATCTGTCCCCCCTCCCAATTTCATCACCGCCCCTCTTCACCACAGCCGGGCGCAATGGGTTTCTGATAACAGCATAATCAATTTGATTGAGTTCTAGTAGAGTTCAATACAGGTCGAAACGAAAAGAGTTGAGATAAATAATGCTAGAAGCACTCCAGCAGCCTGATCATGGTGATTATAACACCGGTATTTATTTAATCCCCTGGTATTAAAAATGTAAACAAACAAATTTTGAATAGCACTTTCTATTATACAATTATCTTGTTTACATTTTTAATATCAGGGGATTAAATAACTACCGGTATTATAATCGCCATGATCAGGCTGCTGGCACTAGTAATGCGGTTGCTATTGAAGGTGGTATGTCTATAAAATTGGAGCTCTACTACATATGCGACTTCGATGGCAAGGTGGTAGCGTTTTTGCACTGTGAGTGCTGTGCTATTCTCTACACGCCATGCGATCGGAGACCAGTCATAACTCAACACGGGTACTAACCTACAGAGGCGAGTGAAGAGGTTAATCGGATACATTCATTAAATTATTTGTATGCCATTAACCTTTTTTTAAAACTAAAACAAACAAACAAACAAACATAAGGAGAAATGGGACATTCGAGTGTGCCAAAAATATATATATTTTTTAATCCTGGATTCACCTGCGGGCCTACTATGCCGTTTAGTATTAAATTTTTTTGGGGTTAATAATGTACAATTTTAATAGCTCTTTCCATTCTAAAATGTATCTTATTTACATTGTTAATCCCAGGTTTAGATTTAAAAAAATCCCTTTCGGCTCAGGCCGATCAGGTGTAGGAAGATTCCGCAGACCCTGCTTTTCGTCTACGCTACCTACGCTATGTATGTAATAACAAATAAAAAATACTTCATTATTTCCCCGACCACAACATCAACACACAAAACACTCTTGTGTTCCAAACAATGACGACTATGAACTTTTACTTATTAAATTATTTTTACTTTGACTGGACGCCATATTGAAATCGTTGAATTGTCGTAAAAAGTGTTGATTACCATTATCGTAGAAAATAATACGGGCTTTCACTTAAATTTTAATTCATTCCTCTGCGACCAATATTAACTGAGATATGAATTATGTAAGGCTTTAATTGGTCGCCATCTTGTAACTAAATAGTGGATTTAGTTGGTTAACAAACTCGATCAAGACATTTGTATGATCGATGTTTGTGCCAAGTTTCATCAAAATCAAATAATATTTACGGAAGTTAGAGTGTTTCCTAAAATCGATATACATATATATATATATATATATATATATACATAACATTTTGAACGGAGTGTGGTTTTAGGCTCAGGGGGTCATGAAATGAAAAGTTGTGAAGAAATTTCCCGAAAGTCGAACATGGGTCGCCATAAAGTAAAAGTAAATTCGTGTCGGGGTGGTACTACCCGTGGTACAGGAGTTTTCAGGCTGCATCAACAGCCTCCTGTTTAACCTATCGACAGTCAGGGAAGACTGCCGGGACCGCCGGCTTTACATGCATGGTAGTCAGAAGATAAATAATTGTACCACTAGAAAATTTTGGCATTCGGGTGGGACTCGAACCAGTCACCTTCTGGATGATAGTCCGAGTCGTTACCTCTACGCCATTCTGACTACTTGGGGTCGCCATCTCAATAGGTAGATGAATCGCTATAATAGGCCCGCTGGTACGCCTTTTCATGTCATCAGGAGGGACAGGATTCAAAAAATATTTTTGGCGCCCTCAATAGTCCAAACTCTCCTATATAGAACTGAGCTCTTTACTTTGAAGTTAGAAGGAAGACAAAGCCATAGGCCTATGCATTAATCTGGCCGTATCTGTATTTACTTAATATATTTTGTAGACCTATGTATATTTATAATTTAAACATTTATTTTTTTCAATAAAGACTTATAAAAACATAAAAATTAAATAAAAACTCTATATATCGTACGATCAAAGACACCTTTTCGAGATAATTGCGCTCCTTTGTCTGTATAACCTAGTTTGCTACAAACGGTCAGATAGACCAATGCCCTCCTAATCGAACATTTCAGCTTTATTTTTCAATATTAAATTTTTCGGTGCATACAAAAGTAGAGCTGAGGCTACTACATCTGATTATAACTAAATGTCTCCAAAAATGTTGGTTACGCCCCTCTGACTTTAGGGTGACGATATAGTATAATGTCGTATAGGGTAGTGATGCAGACTTTAACCCGAAAGGCTGTGGGTTCGAATCAGACATTCTAGTACATTCTCCAGTCACTATTCGCTGGGCATGTAAAGCAGGCGGTCCCCGGTTCTCATAGTTGAAACAGAGGACTTTGAAGCCCTGGCTAAGTAATAGAATAAACGTTTTTATTGATTTATTTATAGTTAGAATAGAATATCTCTGTATTGAGTCATAACATGAAACAATAGGCGTTCTAAAGCCTCAGACACAATAACAAAAAATAAATGAAACACTTAAAAGTAGCCTAAAGCAATAAACCAGTTGTTGGTAGTGGTTTTAGTAATATCTGCACTGCTGGGATCATGGGAAGAACACCGGCTGTCTAGTTGCACATCATGTCCTCCACATACAAGCATTGGTCTATGAGGTGCCTCTTTAGTTTACTTCTAAAAGCTGTCATTTCTGCCATCTCTCTAATGTTCCTAGGCAGCCCTTGTAAGTATCTAGCACCTGCATAGCCTGGTTTACCCTCATACCTACTGGATCTATGCATAGGGATGTTATGTTAGTTTATTTTTTTATTTAGTTTTAGGTCTTCTTGTGTGGCCTTACAATTATTGTCTTTAAATTGTTTTTTCTATAGATAATACACGTTGATTCATTCATTCAGGTATGACCACGAATGTTGTCTGCAGCGGAGACGATACCTTACTCTAATTTATGCCACATACCCTCCTAAATCTCAGCAACATCCGGCCCACAGGCAGTTTTAAATAAATTATTTAAAGAATAAAAGGGAACGAGCTTTTCAAAAAGCTTGAGGATTAGATGGCACGGTTTGGCTGGTGAAAATAAAAAAATATCATAAGGAAGACTTGATTTTGGCGACCACTGACGCTCATTTGGCTCATACGGCAGATTGCTGGCAAGGCCGATGGAAAAAAAAAATTACAGATTCACAAAGATGTTCTGAGAAAAAGTGACGGATTTTCGTGTGATCAAGGGAAGCAGCATTGGAATGACGAAGGTTTCTATGGAAGACTAAAGTAAATCTTTATTACATGACAAAGTATACATTTTTAGTATTAATGGTTCAGCGGGCCTATACTATGACCATTAGTGTTACTTTATTCTTGGGGGTCAAAAATGTAATGTAATCATAATTCCATTTATTTAAAAATGGTAGCGCACGCGCCTAATAGTGCCCTCGCTTCCCATAACAGAATAAAACAGCTGCAGCCTGATCATGGCGATTATAATACCGGTATTTATTTAATCCCCTGGTGTTAAAAATGTAAACAAACAAATTTTAAATACCGTAGCACTTTCCATTATAAAATTATCATGTTTACACGTTTAATAGCAGGGTATTATAATTACTTGTATGAACCCCGGTATTAAAATCGCCATGATAGGGCCGCAGGTATATAGAGAGATATCTAAACATAAATAAAATAAATAAATAAGGACTTTTTTGTTCAATTACTAAGCCAACCTAGCGGAGTTAGGGCTATAAGCCCTCTCTTACACTCAACTAGGAAGACCCTGGACCGCCTGCTTTACATGCCCTCCGAAGCATGGCCAGAAAATGTAGGTAGTGTGGGACTCGAACCAACAACCGTTCGGGTGAAAGTCAGAGTCCGTACCACTAGTCTACATGTCCTGAAAACATAGTGTTCCAAATTAATTTTACAGTTAAATCTTCTTAATTTAGGACAGCCTACTTCTACTATGATAATAGTAGGAGGAACTCCCGATTATCTCCAATTTCAAAGCCAATGAAGAAATAGCAAAGGGAAGCCACCTGCCCTACGGAGAGTGGAGAACACTAAATAGGCTTAGAACTGGAGTCTCGAGATGCAGATACACGCAGAAGAAATGGGGTTATATTGAGGACGAATTATGTGACTGCGGGGAGGTCCAAACTGCTGATCACCTTCTCGTATGCAGAGACATGGGCACTGTTTGCAGTGTAGCTGACCTTTTTGTATGCAACGACAACGCCATCAAGGCCGCAAAGTTTTGGAAAATGATCTGACGGTCCGGACACGGAAAGTAAGTACTATGATAATAAACTATAAAAAAAACAAGCATATCCTGATGCCAATCACAACGGTGACCACAGTTTGCATATTTTCTTTTAGTTTATTTTGGCAACAGCTTCATAAAACCATCTGGCTACTTTTGTCGTAAATTGCTGCGACTATGTTGACACCACGTCATCGCGAATTGTTCCCATTTTATTACATTACGCCGTGATATTTTTGCACTAGCAAAAGAAAGAACATACCTGTTATTCATTTAGAAAATTGCATTTTTGAAGGCGAAGTTCTCTATCTCAGTGGGCCGATTATGGCGATTGCTATTAACTTACTCTTTGGGTTAAAATTGTAAACAAACAAATTTTGAATAGCACTTTCCATTGTAAAATTATCTTGTTTACATTTTTAATACCAGTTATTATAATTACTTGTATTAATTAACCCCGGTATTAAAATCGCCATGATCGGGCCGCAGGTAATTACAATACTCTTTCTGGAACTAAGGGTATTAAAGGACTACTCGGCATTGGCGTAAATTGCTCAAATACCTGCAGGGGGGGGGGGGGTCTTATGACCCGTGCGTGCTTCCATGCCCCTAGTTGTCAAAATCCGGGGGGGGGGGTGGGGGTTTATAAACATATAAATAAACATAAACATTGACAAAAGAACAGCCCGAAACACCGACATTGCCAACAAAATACATTAAAATAGTCGGATTTTATATAATATAATATAATATTATGCTTTTTCAATCAATTTGATTTATTTCCTCGAAACTCCTGGGGAGGGGGGGACTTGACAATTAGGTATCTAGGGGTGGCTATGCAGAAGCTTTCAACAATAAAATTCCTGAATGGACCTAGACCTACAATGCCTACGACCCCATGGATTTCGGATATTATTTGTATTGTTTCTGTACCAATTTTTGGCCATTGGCAAACTGGTATACGTCTTCGTTGTCAACCTACACCGGCCACAAGCGATAATAGACAAGCTAAGAGAAGCTTACCGTTGACGCAAAAAAAAAAAAAAAAAAAAAAAAAAAAACAGGCGAAAGCATGACTTAACCAAGTGCAGATACGAGTCAAGCTTTGAACAAAGTTAAATCTAATTATATTATAACGTACGATATAGTGTAATTGAAGATGTTAACGAAACGTGTTTAAGTTTCATATCGATGCAATGACGGATTTACAGGGGAGGGGAGGGGGGGTCATGGGGGTAATGACCCCCTAAATACTTAAATTCTTAAGATACCGGTAGTAAAAAATATATGATAGAATAAAACTCTTTAATTTCATCAAACAAATTACCTTTTAAACCTACGTGCAATTTTTGACCCCCCCCCCCCCCAATTTTCCGCTGAATCAGCCCTTGGCATCAACCACGGCCCACTCGCCGTCATTATCCAAGAATTCATCATACATATACTGTATATATGTCTTCACGCTTTGGAGCGAGGGGGAGAGAGGGGGGGGGGGGGTTGATGGTTTTACGAGCTTAACCGTTTAGCAATATTTTTATTGTATTGGAGATGGAACTCCAGGGCTGCTCAATGGTTGATGTCCAACAGGGCGAAAGAGTTTTCCTTAGATACCGTTTTCCTTAAGATACCGGTAGTAAAAAATATATGATAGAATAAAACTCTTTAATTTCATCAAACAAATTACCTTTTAAACCTACGTGCAATTTTTGACCCCCCCCCCCCAATTTTCCGCTGAATCAGCCCTTGGCATCAACCACGGCCCACTCGCCGTCATTATCCAAGAATTCATCATACATATACTGTATATATGTCTTCACGCTTTGGAGCGAGGGGGAGAGAGGGGGGGGGTTGATGGTTTTACGAGCTTAACCGTTTAGCAATATTTTTATTGTATTGGAGATGGAACTCCAGGGCTGCTCAATGGTTGATGTCCAACAGGGCGAAAGAGTTTTCCCATTTGTCCATAAAAATTTCCCGTCCATTAACCGCCCTCTCTGGAACAGACTGGGTGTGGAAAATTGTGATTTAGGTTACTCCAATATGGACGAAAGGCTAGGATACAGCGCAGGGCTTTTACTAGAAGCTATATTATATAACGAATTAAAGAGTGCTTGAAAGGAGGACGAGATCATCATCAGACGAGTCTTCAGAGGGATTATAGAGAACGGGCAATGGCGAATAAGAACAAACGAAGAGCTTCGATCTCTCTTTTAACTCGCCGAGCGCTACCGAGGAACTAAGAGCACGAAGACTCCAATGGACCGGCCACCCTTCAAGGATGCCCCCGACCAGGGCCGCGGCTAGGGCCCAACCAACAGGCAACCGACCACAGGGGTGACCTAGGGAGAGATGGTTGGACCAGCTTTTCGGGGATCTGAGAGCCTGCAGCATCCACTTCGACGCATGGAGGAAGTTGGCGGAGAATCGCGCGCTTTGGAGGGGCTTGGTGCGACAGGCTAGAGGTCCTCACGGGCCGATGGAGCCACCTTAAGTAAGTAAGTAAAGAGTGCTGGAGGCTATTAAAGAAGAGAGTCAACTGCTACCTCATATAGAAAGAAGAAGAGCGAAGTAGGGCATTTGTTGTGACATGAAAATCTGGTACAAGCCATCATTGAGGAGGGCACAGTGGAAGGAACCAACAGAAGAGGGTGGCCGTAGAAGAAATTCATGGAACAACTGAAGGAAGACGCAAGAGTTTCAACGTCCCAAGAACTGAACAACAACTAAAGAGGAATGCACAGGACTGAGTGAGCTGGAGGTTGACATGTAGGGAGTTCCAGCCAACCAATGTGACCTAAGAAAAGGAATATGACAGTGAAGTATTTATTTTTAAGCTGACTTTACAGTGATAAAGGATACGCATGCTTTCGTTGAATCCGGGCTGATTAGTGGTCGATTAGCGAAAGCGTACTTCCAAACGTTTCGTCAATATCTGCGCTCGGCATCTTCAGTCGCACTACGTATACTTCTGAGATTGTATCTCAGAGGCTCGCTCAGTAACAATGGAGACTTCTAGCAGCTTAGATGTCAAGATAGAGGCAAACATTGACTACAGATATTGACGAAACGTTCAGCAGCACGCACTCCGAAGCAGTCGAATGGGCTGATGGGCCTTGGCCGACCTGAAAGTGTTCCTTCACACGTTTCGTCCATATCTGTGGTCGACAACTTCAGGCTCTACGTAGCAACTTAGAAGTCTACTCAGTGGCACTGAAGATGTCAACCGGAGATGTTGACAAAACGTTTTGAAGAACACATTCCGATCAGCCGCGATCAAGCAGTCTAATCCAGGCTGATGGGCCGTGGTCGACCTGAATGTGTCCTTCCAAATGTTTCGTTCACACGTTTCGTCCACATCTGCGTTTGATAACAGTAGCTAGACTGAGATGCCTGAGATTTGGACCGTATATGGTGAAAAAACGTTCGGAAATACGCCCGGATTCTACTGCTTCATCATAAGACTCCGACAGTCAAGTCTTTGTTATTATATATAGGCGAATAACTAAAAATTATTTAAAAAAAAAAAAAAAAACTACACGAAGTATAACTTCACTTCACGAACCATCCTAAAGAAACAATGCACGGTTTAAGGCGATGTTAGAGTTATCTAAACACTGAACGATTTCTAAACAACCGCACCTTAAAATGTAGGTTTCACGAGCAAAGCTGCGCGCACTCCCGCTTTCGATCACGGATTCTAAGTAACTTAACGGTGGCTTACGTGCAGAGCAGAGGAACGATTATCTTCTGCCTACTTATGAATATGCACGTTTCATCAGAGGCTTCTGCCTACATCAAAATAATCAACCATAAATAGCAATAATTTAAGGAAAAAATAATGGAAAATAGATTTATTATTCAATTCCCCCCGCCCACACTGTTTACTTTAACGGCGCCTCTCTATGCCTCAGATCATGGCCGAATGATTTTTTTAAGAAAAAAAAAGAGACTTTTTGTTTTATTACTAAGTCAACCTAGCGCAGTTAGGGCCCACTCGTACACTCCACTAGGAAGGCCCGGAACCGCCTGCTTTACATGCCCTCTGAAGCTTGGCCCGAAAAGGCAGCATGTGTGGGACTCGAACCAACAACTTTGCGGGTGAAAGTAAGAGTCCTTGTCCACTAATCTACATGTCCTGACATGTCGTGACTAATACGTTTTAATGATAGATCCAATATGGGCCGAAGAAAATTGGAATGTTTAATTACCAAAATTCAAAAAATCAGATTCGAATCGTATACAACAAATAAACGATCCAAATATTTTTCTGATCGAATAAAAATTAATGTTAGTAATCAGCGTCAATAATAAAAGAAAGGTTTTTATTAAATGTATTTAGCCTAATATTAGGTTTTTGTTCTTAAAATATCTTAAAATATTTTATGGGTCTATATACTTGTAGTATGGCCAAATTCGTCGTATCATAGAGTGGCTTGGAGCATGCAGTTTTAATTCATTTACAAAAAATGTAGCCTTTAGAGCAGGGTTTTTAAAAAAAAGGAATTCACGGACCTCCCCCCCCCCCCCGGGGGGGGGGCGTAACAAGTGTATCAGGGGCCAGTAGGTCAGTCTATAAACATATTTATTATTGAAAGTACCAATAAAAATATTTTTATTAATATAAATGAGACTTTTTTTAATATCCAAATATATTGTTTGACGAGAGTCCGTGAAGTTCTTTAAACTGTGATGGGCTGTGGCTGCGTAACTTTTAAGAAGCCCTGTTTTAGAGGAAGATTGGAAACAAGCTCGGGATTTATAATTTTCTTAAATTTGAGTGGTGTATTCGATTACTGTACTGAGTTGCTTTAGAAAAAATTAAATTACTCATGACTTCGTGTTAAGCTTCATTTTATAATTGAATTGACCTGAATTATTTCAATTTTTTTATAGCTTGTTTTAAGGGCGACTGCAGCCAGTCAAAAACAGTTCTGTGTAAATATGTATGTATGTGTGAGTGTGAATGCCACCTGAGTTAGATTTGGGGTATAATTCCTGTAGTGTACAGGAACATCAACACATTGTTGACTTGCTCCTCCGTGTCTTACAGGATTTTATTTTATTATTGAACTGAACTGAATCTAATTTTAAGAAAACAATGTGACATACACGTTGAACTGTACAAGTTATAGGGGATTTACTATTCATTGACGAGCGTTCCACTGTTCCTTCCTATCCCAATTGGCGTGACGCGCTGGACCCACCCATTTGCCGTGAGTGTTGAATGTCCCCCCAACCCCCCCCCCCCTTATTTTACTTACCAACAATCGCAAGGAGAGAATCCATAGTACTTTATTTCTAGTTGCTTACCTGGAAATAAAGAAAAATGGTCAGATTATTTAGGTCCCTTCATTGACCGTGGTGCGTTTGCAGCAATCAGTCAAACTAACTTGGTTACTAATAAACTCATTTTGTGAAATAAGCGTCAAGTTATCCTAGTTTGCACTTGTTTGCCATTATAGAGTTTTGAACAAATTAATATTGCAATACAAGGCAGTCCCTAACAAAACTATTGAAGTTTATTTTTATTTTTCAATGTAGACAAACCCGTGTCTGAAATGACGTCTGCCATTAAATTATGCCCTTATCCCATTATACAAAAGGAAGATGCCCCCCCCCCCTTAAATAAAATGTGTTATAATGTGCAAAACAAAAAGCAAGATACTACTAATAATTACTACATTGTAGTATTATATGGCATATTTTATATAACACTGACATTAAATTAACTTTGGTTGAAAAGGTAACCTCCTCGTTAGAACCGAAATTAGAGGATATGGAAAAAACTGGGCTTGGCGGGATTCGACCCCACGATCTACACCTAACCGGGGCGTCGTCTTAACCGCTGGACCACAAGCCCCGACAAGTCCAGTAATCGCCTAATCCTCTACTTATGCTCAAATTGACATGATTCGTGTTGCTGGACAGGTTAGCACAACTACACAACTATCAGCTAACCGAACAGGTCTGTGAGCTTACTTAATTGCATACATTTCGGTTACTAATAATTGCAGTTATTAAAAGCGAGATTTCTCTACTCTTTACCAAACCCCCCCCCCCCCTTAGAAATGAACTGATTAAAAAAACGCAGTGGCACAACCGCCCAATAAGGGGCTAGGCTTTAGCACAGGTAGAGGATATTCTCTCATTACCACTCTATTTGGAATGTTATGGTCAGCAACATGCCCAAACTGAGCTTACTAAGTCCAATGCAAAATATTAAGCTTGCCGGGAAGCGAGGCACATGAGCCTCGTATACAGTAGTAATGGAAAGAAGTCGAAGGTAGTGATAAAACAACTTTACAAATTAGGTATTTAAAAATTAGCAACAAAAAATACATATTTATTGCTCAACTCATCATATTGCATAACTGACGTATGTGAAATAGGCTAATTATAGGGATATAGGTACTGTAATAGCTGGACCTTGAAATAATCTCTAGCAGAAGCCTTGAGCTTGAATCCGCACCAGGCTACAACTAAAAATAATTATTAAGTTGACGTGTTTGCATTATAATTATTTTCAAATTAAGCTACGGTAAGTAATTTAAATGAGAACAGCTCAACCGAAAATGGCTTATGGCAGGTAAAACTATAATATACCGTATATAAGTTCTATATATACTGTAATAGGAGAGATAGGATATTCGAGCGCTCAAAAAATATTTTTCATTCCTGGGGCCACTAGGATACGGTTACGATTTTTCTACGGCTGGTGGTCAAAGACGGGCCAGCAGCCTGATCGAGGCGATTTTAATACCGGGGTTAATTAAATACCCTAGGATTATAACTGTAAACAAACAAATTTTGAATAGCACTTTCCATTATAAAATTATCTTGTTTACATTTTTATTACCAGGGGATTAAATAAATACCGGTATTGTAATTGCCTCGATCAGCAGCCTGATCGGGGCGTTTATAATACCGGTATTCATTTAATCCACTGGTAAACAAGATAATTTTATAATGGAAAGTGCTATTCAAAATTTGTTTGTTTACAGCTATAATCCTAGGGTATTTATTTAACCCCGGTATTATAAACGCCTCGATCAGACTGCAGGCTGCTGGTAGTAAAAATGTAAACAAGATAATTTTGTAATGGAAAGTGCTATTCAAAGTTTGTTTGTTTACAGTTATAATCCTAGGGTATTTAATTAACCCAGGTATTATAATCGCCTCGATCAGGCTGCTGTAGCCCCAGGAATTAAAAAAAAATATACATAACATAACATATTGTACTGAATAATGGAACAGTTGGAATTTATATACTGTATATATATAGATATATATGTATATAAACTGTATATATATATTTTTTTAGAAGGTTTAGAAAAAGAAAGATGTGGAAAAATGGACCGAAACAGAATTCGAACCGAGCCTCCACTTGGCCAGGGCGCTATGCTGACTGCCGCACCAAATCCGTCATAGCTGCAATTTCCCTGTCTGTAGAAGTTTAAATATTGTTAGTCTGTGCCGAACTTCCAACAGTTTCGAATGAAAGTATAACTAACATAAAGGGAGATTCGTATCTGTACTTGGTCAAGTCATGCCTTCGCCTGTTTCATTGCGTCAATGTTAAGCTGGTCTCAGCTTGACCATTATCGCTTGTAGCCGTAGGTTGACACCGAGAACGTATACCAATTTGCCAATGAACAAAAATTCATACAAATAATGTCCGAAATTCATGGGGCTTTGGCATTGGACAAGAAACCTAAAAATAAAGTCATTAAAAAAATTTAAAAAATATAATAAAAATAAAGGGTATTCACAATGTTAACGAGTGGCATGGGGAGGCTGGTTTGAGTCTTTACAGCTATCACCAGCACTAGCGGATCCAGCTATGGGGTAATGGGGTTAAAGCCCCCCTCCCCCCTTCTCTTACCCAACATACCCTTGATAAAGCGCACTTTCAAATGTTTTCACACATGAATTAATAATCCTGACTATAGGCTTTCCATCCACTAGTTCCACACCCCCCCCCCCTCTAAAAATTTACTAGCTCCGCTAGTGATCACCAGGATTTTATTTCGGGGAGGGGCAGCGATCCTATAGTATTTAGTTGAATGCCGCACGTCCGGAAATTTCAATTGCAAAGTCGACAAATGCATCGGCATGACAACCCAATGAGGATCAAAGCCTGAGAACTGGTAGAGGATCCTCTCAATTAGCCACGGCGTTATTTGGGATGTTGCGGTCAGCAACATGACCGGCAGCCGCATTTTCCCTTACCAGTGATGGTAGAGGTACCCAATAAATAAATAATGACTTTTGTTTTATTACTAAGCCAACCTAGCGGAGTTAGGGCTATAATGCCCTCTCTTACACTCAACTACCGCCTGCTTTACATGCCCTCCAAAGCTCGAACCAACAACCTTGCGGGTGAAAGTCTACATGTCCTGACATTACGGTTGGGAGGAAGATGTTTCTTTTAATTACGAGTCTGTACACATCATGCGATCGGTAACCTGTCGTAACTCAACACAGGTATTATACCTACAGAGGCGACTGAAGAGGTTATTTGGATACATTTATTGAATTGTTTGTATGCGAATTATCTGTTCTCTACCGAGTGGACCATTCGATTCGCCTATAATCTATGATAATCTATATGGTAGCATATAATTTTACAATAAACAACAACAAATAAATAAATAAATAAATAAAAATAATCATGCATTATTAAACAGGCCTAAGGCGCCCATTCCACATACGACAATCGTCAATGAAAAATTGAAAAATGACGTCAAAATGACGTAAATTGACGTGGTAGCAGAATTTTTAGTATGTCTTTAATGACTGCTAAAACGTCATTTTTCAATTTTTCATTGATGATTGACGTATGTGGAATGGGCGCCTTAGAGTCCAATAAAATTCAAATCTTATACGGAAAATGTAGTACAATTTACATTCCTTCATGGTACAATTTTGTTTTAGGTTTTGTTATTCCACTTGTCAATATTCCGTCATTTGTGCATCAATAATTGATTAGATTTTTGTATTAAGGAGACTATTATGTAGATACTTAACACAATTATGTAGATACTTAACTTATCTATTATAAATTAAATTATAATATGGTAGAGACTTATTATTGATGCATAAATGACGGAATATTTACAAGTGGAATAGCCGCCTTAATAAGTTAGGTAAAATATACAGTACCATCAAACTATCGAGACAAAACATCTTGCAGCCCAAAGATTTATAGGCAATTTTTAAAAAATAAAACAAAAGAAGAATGAAGTGAAAAGTAATTTTCAATAACAACAAAAAACAATAATAAAAACCAACAATTGAATCGTGTAGAGACTGAAGTCATCTCCCATAGTGTGACCCATCTTTCCTATTAAGGTGCTCGTTATTTTTAATTTGTGCGTGGGAACATTAGAGTTCCAAGCCTTAACGCTTATTTGCCGGCTTCCGTGATCACATATCTGGACAGAAGGTGCCGGCTTAATGCTCTCAAGGTTATACCTCCAGAAGACCGTCCAGGAGCGGCCCTGAAGACCGGAGACGTCTTCACGGGTCACTTGTCATAGCACGCAACGACGCCCCGGGCATACGCCCTGTTTTTATGGAGGTGTAACTACCGAGAATTTCCCGAGTAATGAAACGGTGTCAAGATGATTGATGGTATATTTATTATACCGTTGAGAACTTGAAATCTGGAAATTCATCCATCTATCTGTCTCTGGTGACATAGATACCAAGGTCCACAGCCAATTACCGGTGTAGTATAAATAAATAATGTATATGAGTCGCCTGAAATCAAAAGCAGTTCAATGTTCAATGTTCAATTTTTAGATTTTGGCGCCATTTCTTCAATTGGCTGGTTGCGCATCTATCTGAATTTTGATTATAATCAAAACCAGTCTTTTTCCTATTAAATTTGGCTTCAATATTGTCCATTGGAATCAAAAACAGTTCTGTCGGACTGTTTCCGCCATTCTGCCATAATCAAAGTTTTGCCATTTTGGGAGCAAAACCAGTTCTCTCCCTTTTTTTTCTCAAAATCAGGAAAACTATGCATAGTTAGAATTATTTCTTTGGTCGGTTAATAAAACACATGAAAATGAATGTGTTAAAAGATCAAACCATAACGCTAGACATCCACGTATGGGAACAGCAGTTTTTTGCAGTTCATAAGAAATGACTCTTGGTGGAGAAAACGGCTTTTGATTTCAGGCAACTCATTAAACCATTAAAAAAAGGTGATATCCATATTGTCATGAAGTGTACGCCGATGGCAGTGGTACGCCTTTGGATGGCTTGACCTACTTGGGGCTGGTGTGTTGAACCTGCTGACGACCGCTGACAATGAGTACCACGTGTGTGAGCATTGTACAGCGGAAGCCAGAAGCAGGGGGACGAGACCAGACGACGTGGATATGGCCGGCGTGTTCATGACGTGAATATATCTACATAGTACAAGTCACCCTCTTCTTGTTCCTGAGGATAAGTCTCATATTCTTATTATATGGCGTGTTTAGGTAAAGTTAGGATTAAATTTTCTATGGTGCCTCAGACTGCCCTGACCTCTTAGTTAGGGACATCATATGACCCCGGCGGAAAACTTATGTGCTTTATGTCTTTGCCTAGTTCAAGCTTGTGGCACCAGCTAGGAGAGGATACGATTCATTGTGGTAGGCTAAGAGAACTAATAATTTTAAGAAACCTGCAGGCACAAAGCTAAAAAAAAGTGCAAAATCAGGGAGAGAGGAAGGGGCAGTGGCGTATCCGTGGAAACGATGAGCTCTACGCGATATACCAAGAATATACGATAGTAGCCGAAATTAAGAGAGCGCGCATTAGGTGGTTAGGGCACGTGGAACGAATGCCATGCAGTCAATAGGGCAACAAGAGCAGCCAGTTCCCCAAGGGAGAAGGCAAGTGGGACGACCGCGGATGCGATGGCTGATCGACATCGAGGTGGATCTGCCGACACTTGGCGATTATGACTTATTAAAAATGTAAACAAACTTACTTTGGATGGTCCAGGGCTGGCCATCCTGATTATTATTAGCCTGAGGAAGTAGTTCAGCAGGAGAACGACTTCCCTTCTCAGGGCAGCAGTCTCCAAGGCCCAAATTACCTTGATGATCATCAATCTTCGATAGAAGAGGCATTTAAAGAGGAATAAAGGGTGGCCAGTATCAATCCTAATCTTCCCCTTAAGAAGAAATGCAGCGAGCTAACGTTTTACTTATTTTTATAGACTTACCTGCATATCCAAGAGTGTCTTCGCCTAGTGCCAACTTGTGGCACCAGGAGGGACCCCTGTGAAGGATGCCCTCCATGATGGTGGGCCAGGAGCGCTGACAAAGTATGCGGCGGCAGGATGTGAGATGCTGGTTCAGCAGAAGTCCCTTGCGATGACGGTAGACGGAGTTCAGGTATCCGAATTTGAGACATGAGTCATGAGAAACGCCTCACATGGCTGGCAGGTCCACCGAGCCTATTTGTCACATGTTTTCAGCAATTTTGGTTTTATCACTTAGCAGTTAGCACAACTCACTATTAAGATAACTTGTCCAAAACCAAAAATAAAAACTGAAAATAAGAAAATTGGGACACGGTTTATGGTTGGTTTCCTTCAATCAGGTATGCAAGCCAGTTTCGACCCCGTGCCACCATCGCTTGAAAATTATCAGTATGGAATATTGCACGGGACTGCAACGCATTGGCAGATGCCGTGATGAATTCCTTGCAGGTACTTTTCAAGCAATGGTGGGACCTGGCTTTGTAGCTGCCACGGGTCTTTCCCAAACAAATACCAACTGGTTCCAGTCATTGAACTCTTTCCATCGGACGCCCTGAACCCCCCCTCCCCCCCCCCCCCTATATCGTACGTTTACAGCCAATACCAAATGTAAGGTAATTTAAGGCCACCCTTGAGTGCCAGCGATTTTAAAAAGTATAAGAAACAACATTGATTAATTTGTTTCATAATGTGCTTACAATTTTTATTAATTCACAATTTTGTGGGCTCGGCCCCCAAAGCTGAGGAACTCAATGAAGAGTCAACGGCGTAAAAATGCAGAAGACAACGGGAAACCACTGCATTACAATTCCCTAGTACAGTCATTATGACTATGTACATTCCATACACTACACACTTGACTTCCTTTTTGGAGTCCAAAATACAGTATCTAAGTGTCTGCGATGGTTTATATTTCTATTTAAGTTAATACTTAAGCTATAAAGACTTGATCCATTCAATTGGTAAAGGACTATTTCATTCACCATATTATAAGGTTTTTTCATTTCTGTTGTAATAATTTTTCCATGAATTCGGTAAATGCCAACGGCCATACCCAGATTGAGTCCGCCAGGACAGAGTCTGTTCAAAACTGCAGCAAAATTGGTAGTGTGCACAGCGTTGACAGGGGAACAAGGGTGGACATACCAACGGGCTTAGACTACCAGCCTGTCTAAGTGCGTGTCGAGTCCTGGTCACCCCCGAAAGAATCGTGTGACTTTACTAAGTTCCCCAAGTGGTTCGGAATCCACTATAATCAGGAGGTTCCAAGGGCGGATTTTAGGGGGGGGGGGGTCAAAGTGTCCGGACCCACCCCAAAATAAATTAACTTACACTAGATAACAATGGGTTTCCAGTGGGAATTAAAAATAATTGTGTTTTTTAATGTTATAATCCACTGAACCTGCCCGCTGACCCCCCCCCCCCCTAAATTGGAGGTAAAATCGGCCCTTGGGAGGTTCACCCTGTCAGTCAACTCCCCCTCTCCCTGAGGTGAAGGAGTCTGCCCTTAAGGCACCTCAGGTTAATACACAGACTCACTCCCACCGCCAGGCTGATAGGGTTGCTTAAAGCAGAAATGCTGAAAGCAGGCGTTGGAAAACAAATAAACATGAATTCGGTATAAAATTTCAGTTTTATGGAAAACCCCCTGTATTTAAACTATACAATTGTTCGCAGTAATATGCATGAATTAGTTCTCTGCCAATTAAACAGACGCAGACGAAATCATTATAGCTTAAGTATTTAATTAAATAAAAAATATAAATCAACCTGTTTTGCAGTGAACTAGGGGTGGCCAAAATGAAGGAGCTTCCTCTAAACACCCGTCTCGTAAACTCCTCTCTCTCTCTCTCTCTTATTCTTTCTCCTTCTCTCTCTAGTCCATCAGAGTCGTCTAACTTCGGGACAGTATAGATTGTAGTTGGTATAGGAAAAGGATTCAAAAGAAACTTTGCAACAGCTATAAAAAGTTATTTTATGTGAACCTTTCCGTCTTCTCAATTCAGGGATTACAAGCTTTATGTAAACTGTATAAATGTGTCTGGAAAATTGAGAACCCGAGCAGAAGCTAGCTACAGTAGGTAGGTATTATGTATACTGTATATACAAAGATAATTTTTCATTATTATTATGGAATACATTTCTGCGTGTGGACTTAATTTTTTTTCTTTTTCTTAAAAAGGTTAATCGCATGCAATTTAATGAATGTATCCGATTAACTCTTCAGTCGCCTCTGTAGGTTAGTAACCGTGTTGAGTTACGACATATGCCCGACCGCAAGGTGTGTAAAGACTCGCATCAATACAAACACGCTATCACCTTGGCACCGAAGTCATGTGCCCCCACTGAGTATAACTACTTTAATAAAGGTTATTTGCATTTTTGCATAATTTGCATGATTGAGAACAATTTACAGAATGTATCTGATTTACCTCATTAATCGCCTCTGTAGGTTAGTACCCGTGTTGAGTTACGACATATATATTTTATTTTATTTTTATAAAGGTTATTTGCATTTGTGCTTAATTTGCATGATTGAGAACTATTTACAGAATGCATCCGATTTACCTCTTCAGTCGCCTATATAGGTAAGTACCCGTGTTGAGTTACGACATATGTCCGACCGCAAGGTGTGTAAAGACTCGCACCAATACAAACACGCTACCACCTTGCCACCGAAGTCATGTGCCCCTGCTACTTTACTTTATTTTATTTTTATAAAGGTTATATGCATTTTTGCTTAATTTGCATGATTGAGAACAATTTACAGAATGCATCTGATTTATCTCTTCAGTCGCCCCACTATTAGCTTAATAGGTACTTATATCGAGTTACGAAACGTCTCCGATCGCATGGTGTAGAGACTCCCACTAGTTCAAGCACGCTACCACCTTGCTATCCATCGAAGCCAATTGAACTATTACTTTATATCTCACGACCAAAGAATAACAACTGCAATAACAATAACAAGTAATAGTGAGGGTAATCCACTAATCCGTCATTACGTTATCATAAAATAGATTTTTTTTAAAAATCTGTACTCTGAAATGGTTTCCAGTAGAGACGTTGACTCGCTAACGTACTTGGCCAGTTCTGATTAGTTCAAATTACGATGTGTCGATGTTAAGCAAGCCTGAGCTTGATCATTATCAATTACAATAAGTGTAGGTTGTCATGATAACCACCACCGCAACGGTCCCATTTAAAGCTACAACAGGAACCAATAATTTAAAATCAGTTATGAATTTTAAATCAATTGGATCTATGTGGTCTACGGCTCTACGCCATTAAACAACTCTATATATTAAATAAATAAATAAATATTGACTTTTTGTTCCATTACTAAGTCAACCTAGCGGAGTTAGCGCTATTAAGTCCCCTCAACACTCAACTAGGAAGGCCCGGGAGCACCTGCTTTACACGCCCCCCAAAGCATAGCCAGAAAATGTAGCAAGTGTAGCAGATAATTTCCGAAAATTCTTGGAAGCTTCTTATGAAAATATAAGGTATTGAACGAAACGTAAACTGCTAGGTAAACAAGCCGAGAACCTGTTGGGAGTATCGGATTATTAGCTGTGTATCGCAGCCCCCGTTATCTGATGCCTCGAAATCCTGCCCATATTTCATCCAGCCTTCCTACTTTCCCCAGGGACCGAATTTCCCTAATTCGGTAACTTGAGAAAATTATTTTAAGCCGGGAAATGCCGTGCAGTTTTGGAAATTAACTTTTATGTTTACTGCCTATCCCACTAGAATAATTTTTAAGCTGATTTTGTTGCTACGGCAACGTTACACATTCATTCATTCATTCATTCATCAGAAAATGCCGAAATTCATGCCTTATACAATTCGCCGGATGTCATAGCTAAGTGGAAGACGACTCCAATGGCTTGGCCATGGGCACAGAGTTGGCCCTTCCAGAGTCGCCAGAAGAGTATGGCCTATGGGAAGCTGAGGCTCACCGGCGTTGGCCCATTGGAAGGCAACGCCTCGGATGGTCAGACCAGGCAGCACAGGATGTGCGATCAGCAGGCCAGAATGAGAGGGGATGAAGAGCGGCTGCTGGGTACCGGACTACCTGGCGGGGAGTAGCGCGAGCAGCCAAAAGTCCCTCCGGGCGGAGTGCGCCATCTTAAGTAAGTAAGTAAGTAAGTAAGTAAGTAAGCCACGTACAACTCCTTATCAATTTTATTACTTAGCTGACTTTGGCTTTTGGATATATTATAAGGGTAAAATGAAATCGCCTTCTGCATGTAATAATCCAAGGAAAGACAGAAGGACAGAGGGTTCCCGGGAGAAGAAGAACATCCTGGGCAGTGGTTTGGCAAGAGCACGACTTCCCTTTTTAAAGCAGCAGTCTCCAAGGTCCAAATTGCCATGGTGATCGCCAATATTTGAAAATCTTTTCTTTTTCTGTCTGAGGTGACATATTGTATTCAAATTAACCCAGACGAACCCCTCAGGGGGTTTTTGCTACTCTATGAAATATTGTATGCCTTGTAGTTTCTGTTGATAAACGGAGGGGGCATTAAAAGAAGAAGAGGATGAAAAACTGAAGCCAATGGTACTCAAACCCACGATCTATACCTTTCCGAAATGTCGTAAGACTCGAATTGCCTTACATGCATTGTGGTCATGGCTAATAAGCAAGACCAAAAGAGTTCTTCCAAACTCGATCCATGCATGGTTAACTCGAGCTACAACATGTTACAATGTCAATGGTAAGCATGGCTGAGCTTGCCCGCTGGCAATTAAAATCAGTGTGGGTTGACATCGAAGAGTGAACCAGTTTGCCAAAGGCTATTGTTTTTTTCTGGCATTATGGGTTTTCGCAAGCATTTAGGCCGTTGGTAAATCGGTACACGTTCTCGATGATAACCCACAGAGGCTATATAAGTGATAGTGGACAAGCTTAGACAACATTGTAACAGCTAGGTGTTAGCACGATTTAACCAAGTACGGGGACGAGTCATGGGGTCTGTTATTCACGTAAAAATTTCAAGGCTTTGCAGTGTCCATAACAAAAACAATTTCTCCTTGGAGAAAAGCTATAAGAAGTAAAGAACTGAATTTTCGATGAAGAAAAAATTTAAAATATGCACGTCTTCATCAGTTTAAATCTACCCGTGCCCCCAATAATTTTTCAATTTAAGAGAGAATAATTAAAAAATACAAATTTTTAAAATTTTCTTTCATGCCGTTCGCGGCTATTTTGCATTAAAATTCCAAGTAGGCCTAATGCATCTATTTACTTCTTTTTTTTACTTTGCAGTTTATTCTCATAAAATAAAATAGGGCCTAGTGGAAATTTCTTTATTTTATTATAGCTTCGACAGAATTTCGGGCCTTCCAATTCAATTACGGGTAATTAAGCCCCAATAGCGGATCTATTACGTAGATAAGGGGGAGGGGGGCATTATATTTGTAGTTATTATTATATTTTATGAACGTTTTAGGGACGTTGGTATAGTTGTTCTAGCTCCTTGGACCTTGCCCAAATGCCAACGACCCAGTTGCAAAATACTTACACATTATTGATATTGTTAGTAGATGGACTTCGATGGCCAGGTGGTAGCGTGCTTGTACTTGCGCGAGTCTCTACACGCCATGCGATCGGAGACGTGTCGTAACTCGACACAAGTACCTATTAGGTAACTTAGTGAGGTGACTGAAGAGGTCAATCGGATAGATACATTCATTGAATTGTTTGTATGCGATTAACCTTTTATTAATATAAAATAGAATAGATAATAACCAGGCTCCACGGCAGCAATTACTGTCGCCAAGCCCGTATGCAATAGCGCAGCCAGATTTTGTTTGGGGAGGGGGGGAGGGTCCAGTTTTCATGCAACGTCAATATACAACAGTTACGAGTACCACGGACGACATGAGTTCCCATATAAATCCATTTGTCCGAGGAGTTTCTTAAATATCACTTAATCCGTGATTAAACGTTGAAAATGATGTGAAAAGTTTTCTGTTTTGCTAAATTTGGGTGGTGGGGGGGGGTCTATATAGACCCCCCCCTCCCTTGGCTACACCACTGCTTGTATGCCTTTGGACAGCAATCGATGTCGCTGAACCTGCAGGCTGTTAGACATCAATTTATTGAACGCTTCGCAGAAATGATTTCTCCTACACCTGTTAGTAACTGTTTAAGAATTAGCCTAACATACAAACGTATTTAAATATGGTAGTAGTATGGTTGGACACAGTCCCAGGCTACGGTGTGGGCCCATAGGACAGGGGACCTCCTGATTATAGTGGATTCCGAACCACTTGGGAAACACAGTGAAGTCACACGATTAGTTCGGACAAGTCCTACCAGGTTTCCCTACCGGCACTGTGCACACGACCAAGTTATCTGCAGCACTGAACCTGTTCTGGTCCGCTGGATTCAACTTGGTAAGGCGGCCGGCTATTTAAATATAAATAAATAAATAAAATATAAATAATTATTTATTTGCAAACAGACCTAAAAGTCCAAAAAACTCCAATAAAATGCAAATCTTAAAAAATATGTATAATATATAATGTAAGATATATGCGTACAGTACGAATTATACAGGTTGATCATATAATATGATTTAATGAGTAAATACAGTGGGGCCTTAATCGGACACTGCCTTCTGGAATGAAGCAGAGTTAGGGTTGCCCTGGAGGGGGGGACCAATCGGCTCCCATAACATCTAGATTTTTTTACATACAACTAGACCACTTTTAAACATCGAACCTGTGTGGTTTCTTCCCCCGAAAATCGAGAGTACAAGCCTTCCCCGTACACCCAGTGCGATCAGAAACAGTAACACCCCCTAACTCATTCACAAGTCGTAAAAAACTCAATATTTTATGAACAAATAAATATCTATAACACTTTTTCTCCCCCCTCCGCCCGGCAGGAATATTTTCTGTGGGTGCCCCTGCTCAAAGCTCTCAGATTGATTAATAAATTCCTATACGCCCCCCCCCCCCATTCAAAATTCAAATTCAAAACAAAACAACTTCAGAAAATTCAACCAATGTCTATCCCATTGCAAACCGCAAGACAATTGGAAAGCCATTGCAGCCAACCCAGAACAGTGAAAATAAATTTCTCACAAAAATGTCTTGGAAATCTCATTTTGTTTGTATTTTCAGACGATTCCGATTTCTTTCCCGCTCGGAATCCTCCCCTGGGACGTGAATATCCTCTTCGGAATTCCGAACAACTATTTTTCAGCAGCTACTGCTCAGTGACTTGGGTTCCCTAATTTTGGGTTGTCTGACAGTAAATACTACTCGAAAATCAGTCAAAACTATTCCATCTAATTTATTTCACATTGACCATTGCACATTATTGGTTTTTATCTCTATATGTTAAGAGTGTACCTAAGTCCCGTAGGAAATTGGCAGCCCGAAATTTAATACTTCTTATTTTTTACTTAACTAACTAAGCAAGTTCTTAAAGATTTGGCCCATTTAAGTTGTAGAAGACTACGTCATGTATAATATCACAAGGGAGTTTCAACTTTTGGAACCATAGCTTTTTTTTATAAAAATTATAATAATTTATAAACTATAAAATTTCACGTAAAATATATATTCGTATATCGTGTTTATGAAAAAACTACAAAACCAAAAATTAAAAATACCCTTATGTATGATGCCTGAAGTAGTCTTCTAGAATTAACTTAAATTAGCCAAATCGTTAATAACTTGTTTAGATTTATAAAATAAAAAATAAGGAGTATTCAATGTCGGGCTGACAATTTCCTACAGGACGTACACTCTTAAGGAAGAGATTGAAAATTATTTGGAAAACAAATGACAAACTATGCTTTTTAACGAAATTAATTATTTTCTCGTTCAGGAGTCTGATCGAGGCGTTTATAATACCGGGGTTAAATAAATACCCTAGGATTATAACTGTAAACAAACAAATTTTGACTTTCCATTATAAAATTATCTTGTTTACCAGTGGATTAAATAAATACCGGTATTATAAACGCCCCGATCAGGCTGCTGCAGTACTATGTACGTGGTATTAATATAAATTACAACCGGAATTAAAAACTTAGAATACAAAATACAGTACCTACTCTTGAATTATTTTGATTGGATTTTAACCACTGGGAATAAGTAAGCTTGATACTGTGTGCTATGCCTGCTGCAGCCGGAAAGATATGAAAATGGCCAGTTGAAAAATGCATAACCAAAATTTTGGCTACAAGCTTTTCTCAATAAGTAGAAGAAGAAATTGCGACTTCGGTGGCAAGATGGTAGCGGGCTTGTACTTATGCGAGTCTCTACACACCTTGCGTGTCGTAAGTCAACACAAGTGCCTATGAGGTGACTTAGTGAGGCGATTAAAGAGGTTATTCGGAAACATTCATTAAATTGTTTGTATGCGATTAACCTTATTATAAAAAAAACGAACAAAAGACTATTGGCCCGACTGAATTATTATTATTTTATAAAATCAGTATTTAAACACTTTATTGTGTTTATTTAAAGCAGGGGTTCCAAAACGTTTTGTCCGTGGAGCAATAGATTATTAGAGATTTTCGATGGACCACCATAGCTGCGACAGGAAAATCTTCAAATTCTAGGATGATTTGTGCGTACAATTAGGCTACGTGCTAATATTTGATTAAATGTTGAGGACTGGTATCGGTTGGATTTTAAAGATCAGTGCCAAGACTTACTGTATTTTACTTCAAATTTCAACATCTCAGATGATTTATTTTCTTATTTCTTACTGTGGTCCGTGGACCACCTGATATATGTCTGTCTGTGGACCACAGTTTGAGAACCTCTGTTTAGAGTAGGGCCTAATAGTAATTCAGGTGAGGAAATGAAAATTTCCGGCGAATTATTGTATTATTTATTAATTTTTCGTCTGACCCTTTTCAAATCTTTGTGAGAGCGTGGAATTATTTTCGTTTCAAAAAGACCACGTTGTATAACCATCAAACAGAAATCTCAACGTTACTCAAAAACTCTTCGCCGCAACGAATGGGAATGTAAAGACTAAAATAACGGACCGACCCTTTCAAAAATGAAAGATTTGAATTAGGCGCGAAAAGTTATCGAGTCACGCCATTGATGGCATTCTGAAATAACACGCGACAGTTTGCATGCCATGACGTAAAATAAAATATAGGAGGCATACAGCTTGAGATCCGTAAGCGAAACATGACATGAAGCGTCTGAAGCCTGAACTTTCGAGGAAGAAAAACAATAAAAGACAAACTAGTGGGAAAGGGAAATAAAATTTCTATGCACGATAGAAATTTTCTGACATGGCCCAGGCCCCAGTTTGTAAACTACTGTAACTGGGCTGAAACGCTAGGTTGAGGTTCAGTTGATATATAAAGAAAAGTTTTCTGCCTGACCTGGGTCCACCCAACTCCACTAGGTATCGTACCTACATTGGCAGGTAAAAAACTCAACTTGGGGTCAAGTTGCCATGGCGGATCTACGGGGGTGTCAAGGGGGTAATGACCCCCTAAATTAGTAAATTCACATGAGAGTAAAAAAAAAAATTAAAAAAATTGAATAAAACTGAAATTTTTAGAAAAAAAATTACCTTTCAAACTTACATACAACTTGTGACCCCCCCCCCCTAAATGTTCCGCTGGATCCGCCCTTGCAAGTTGCTGACCACAAGCTATGGCCGGTGAAACAATGTTCTGCCAAATGGGTTCCCTCAACCTTACCAAAGTACCGTATCTACTAATTGATAAATAGGAAAGCATGAGTAAACTCGGATCGGTTCTTTTGTAACTGCAAAGGCTTTCATACCCGGAGTCAGATGACGAGACATAATTATTTGTTTACTTATCTAATCAGCAGATATTCTGGTGATGCGTTGGTTGTCAATGAGCAGCATACCATTGTGTCAGATGCCATAAGAAATATTTTCTAGTATACTTGCGTCATCCCGAATTCCAAAATAAATATTAAAAATTCATTAAACTATGCTGACAGGCCCCGAAGGGTCTTTAATTAATCATAAAAGAAATGCTTGGCTATTTGCCAAAACACAATTTTTCAAATAGTTGAGAAAAATTATTGAAAAACAGATGGCAGCTGTGCTTCTTTTTTTATTATTGTACTGAGTAACTGCTGCGGTGGCAGATTTGTTTATTATATAAATATAAAAAAAAAAACAGGTGCGTGTTTGTGACCTCACGATTAAAAGAAACAGCTCTAATTGACCTCTTTTGTTATAGAAATTCATCATGGCAGCAATGCATGCAGCCATTGAGGGATGACGCAACAAATTTATTTGTTTCAATTTTTCTATTCCAATTTATACGTTACTATAAGGAATGTGTCGAAAATTTTCAATTGGGGGCTTAATATGTGTTAATTGTAAGAGTGGGCCAAAAGGCCCAAAATTCAACCACGTGGGAAATAAAGACAATTTTCATTCTTTCCATTGGCCTTTAAACCCACCCTTGCTTCCAAAATACCTACAAAAGAAAGAACCATGTTCATCTCATCCCTTGAGGCTTCGTCATTTACAATCCAACAGGCCTACAAAAGAAAGGTCCGTGTCCAACTCTTCCCCAGAGAGGCCTCAAATTCGAATGACCTTAGTGTGTTGAAAGGTCAGTTATTTGCCAATTTAGGAAATTAGCTGTAGCAATTATTTTTAGGAGGAAAGGTCACCCCTGTGGGACAGAGCGATGAGTAAATTAATTAGAAAGGTAATGACAAACTCTGTGCCGCACCACCCCACTAAATGTTGGTCTTTTACGTGAAAATACCTACAGTACATTCGCTCATTCTGTCTCTCTCATTTACCAACAGCAGAGATATCATACATATATATGGACAGTGCCAGATTAACCTGTGTGTAACGTGTATGCCCCCCCCCCCCCAACCTGCTTCTATTGCTAAATTTACATTGACGTTGTCATAGAAATTGAGAACAATATGAAGAAATGAAGTATGACAATTTTTCATAAGGCGGCTATTCCACTTGCCAGTTTTTCTACAAAATTGATAATGTCATTGACGGATATATCATCAATTAATGATGCATTTATATTTTGACACCTCATTCCACTTGTCTTCAATAATTGACCATTTTTGTTTTCAATTTTTTCCAATTTTGTAAGTTTGGCCGCCATCTTTCATTTAATTTTTTATTCTGCAAGAAATTTTACGATTTAAATTATGAAATAATTCGTTCGTTCTCAAGAAATTATTTTCAATTATTTATCATCTCCAGTCGACGCCATTGTTAAATTTTAGTTTGTTATTGTTTGTAGAGCGTGATTCTACTCTATGATAATTGATCAATTTTAACTAAAATGGACAGTGACATCGAGTAAAACAAAAATCGCATGTATTATTGATGCACAAATGACGGAATATTAACAAGTGGAATAGCCACAGCCACCTAACTAAAAATAAACGAATAAATTAAAAGTGTATTGTGCCAGCAAAAAAAATTTCAATGGATTTTGTCTCTTACTTTATGCGAACCACAATGCTTATTCCAAGAACATGTTTAATTTCCTTGTTTACTTTTAATAAATTTTATATTTTTGTCCTTTACGTAGCCTATTTTTTAATACCTTTTTTTTATGAATTAGAAAATATTTTTACTTTGTATCATTTTGGCCTCCTTCAGGGTGCTTGAAAGGGGTTAATACTGTCTGAACCCCTCCGTGGGTCCGCCACTGGGAAACCAAGTTTCAAGATTTTGGCTAAATGGTGGCACATAACACGAATCAAAATGTAGAAGAAAATTTTCGCTTAGGGATTTTTGGCAGCTCTGCAATCGATATTTCATGGTACCTTTGATATTAAATTAAATATTGACTTTTTGTTCTATTACTAAGCCAACCTAGCCGAGTTAGGGCTATAAAACCCTCTCTTACACTCAACTAGGAAGACCCGGGACAGCCTGCTTTACATGCTCTCCAAAGCATGGCCAGAAAACGTAGCAAGTGTGGGACTCGAACTAGCAAGTTAAATCAGTTATATTCATGCCATTTTCAAGCTAGCTAGGGCTAGCTTCTGGTCGTCGTCATCAAATTCTGTCGTCTAAAACAAATAATATAAATAAATAAAACAATCACCGTAATATCGGGTTCGTCAAAAATTCCCTAACCGAGTAGGGAACTTGTTCCAGCAGTAGCCGACGGACGGCCCCGGATAAAACCTTTACCTCATCCAGTGTCCTAATCTCCCGGGGTAGCTTGTCAAACAACCGGATACCCATCTCCCTAGGAGACCTAAGGGTAGCCGTCAGACGACTGCTCTCCCGTAGGACACAGTCCCTATTTCTGGTCCCATAAATATGGGTGTTACCTGATCTTGGGGGCGGGTTTTTCCGCAAGTGCACTAATGTCTCCAAGATATATAGAGCGGGTAGAGTTAGTATACCAAATTTCTTAAATAAGGGCCAGCAAGACACTCTTTGGTCATTGATACCCGCAATGGTTCTAATTGCTCTTTTTTGTAAGCGGGAAAACCCGGAGGGAGTCAGTAGAGTTACCCCAACAGATAATGCCATATCGGATTTGACTTTCAAAAAGACCAAAGTACACGAACCTTCAGCCTTTCGGGTGAAAGTCGGAGTCTGTACCATTACTCTACATGTCCTGATATTGAAAAGGTATCAGACTTTTCCCCACTCTGATTGCCTCCTGACCATACGGCAAATAGTCATAATTTATTTTTCTTCCACCTTTGCCCCCAGATCAGCAGCACATCATTTTCCTCACATTCTTGGCTTAATAACCAAACGCGCTCGAGACTTGGTTCCGGTCCAAATCCAAAATTATTGGCCGACCTCCTCCATCTGGATAATCCCTTGTCTAATATAATTATTGGTGACGAACCAAGGATGAGGGCTTGGCTTTGTACGCGGGACTAATTATTTTTAGGGGCCTGGTAAATTTAAAATAAAATGTGGGAAGTGAAAGGTGGTGCGAGCCGCTTCGCTTGAGAAGATTAACAGTTCTGATTATTTTCGCATTTATTCATTGTGGCATATCTTTCGGAAAATTATGCCTGAGCCCCTTTTTTCCTGTTCATCAGAAATAATTCTTCGTCTTTATATGCCTCTTCTAACGAAGATTGGCAATTTAGACCTTGGAGACTGTTGCCCTGCAGCCATAAGAAAAGATTAACAGTTAACATTAATTCTCCGCGGCATATCTTTCGGAAAATTATGCCTGAGCCTGTTCATCAGAAATAATTCTTCTACTTTATATGCCTCTTCTAGCGAAGATTGGCAATTTAGACCTTGGAGACTGTTGCCTTGCAGCCATAAGAAAAGATTAACAGTGCTGATTATTTTCGTATTTATTCTCTGTGGCATATCTTTCGGAAAATTATGCCTGAGCCCCTTTTTTCCTGTTCATCAAAAATAATTCTTCTGCTTTATATGCCTCTTCTAGCGAAGATTGGCAATTTAGACCTTGGAGACTGTTGCCTTGCAGCCATAAGAAAAGATTAACAGTGCTGATTATTTTCGTATTTATTCTCTGTGGCATATCTTTCGGAAAATTATGCCTGAGCCCCTTTTTTCCTGTTCATCAGAAACAATTCTTCTTCTTTATACGCCTCTTCTAGCAAAGATTGGCAATTTAGACCTTGGAGGCTGTTGCCCTGCAGCCATAAGAAAAGATTAACAGTCAACATTTATTCTCCGTGGCATATCTTTCGGAAAATTATGACTGAGCTTGTTCATCACAAATAATTCTTCTACTTTATATGCCTCTTCAAGCGAAGATTGGCAACCATTAATTATGGCAATTTGGACCTTGGAGACTGCTGCCTGCAGCCATAAGAAAAGATTAACAGTGCTGATTATTTTTGCATTTATTCTCTGTGGCATATCTTTCGTAAAATTATGCCTGAGCCTGTTCATCAGAAATAATTCTTCTACTTTATATGCCTCTTCTAGCGAAGATTGGCAATTTAGACCTTGGAGACTGTTGCCTTGCAGCCATAAGAAAAGATTAACAGTGCTGATTATTTTTGCATTTATTCTCTGTGGCATATCTTTCGTAAAATTATGCCTGAGCCTGTTCATCAGAAATAATTCTTCTACTTTATATGCCTCTTCTAGCGATGATTGGCGACCATTAATTATGGCAATTTGGACCTTGGAGACTGCTGCCTGCAGCCATAAGAAAAGATTAACAGTGCTGATTATTTTCATTTTCATTTGTTTAAAACAATTGAATAAACCCCGGTATTACAAGTACTGTATGTTAATCCCAAATCGCCATAACAGGGCAGCTGAAAAAGGCTATTTGCTATAGCCAAACCACTACGACAGCCTATAATTACCGGCTTTCCTACTAAAAGACTAAAAAACATTATTTCCAAATGCCATAGGAGCATAACCCAATGTATACAATAAAATAAAATAAAACTCCACACAGCTAAATGCCAAACTTCACTAAATTACCACTAAATTACAGGCAACGGACCCGTGAGCACTCACGCAATGACCATAACAGCCGACTAAAAAGCACAAAACTTAAAGACCATAACAAGAGTACATTTCCTGCAAAACGCTACAGGCAAGCTCCGAATCTGGACACAGACTAAGAAATATAGAAAAACTGAGCAAGTTATAATAGGCAACTTGTTAGAGATTCAAACATGAAACTATAGGGAATAATACTGTGTAGAGTTGGGGGTCTATTATGCGCGCAGCACAATGCGATACGTCATGCCCGCTATTTACTCCTCATCATTAGACTGCCATTCAACGCAAGGCGTAAATACAATGGCGTAGTAAGTAGGCCTGCTGGTTTAGTGTGGATACAGTAGCTCCCACCCGGGGGGGGGGGGGGAATTTTTTCATATTTTGAAAAATCAACAATCAAATAACACATTTTTCCTCAGTAGCAAAGACATAAATGAAGTGGTCTGATGAAAAGTAGGCCTGCTCGTTTAGTGGATAAGCCTACAGTAGCTCCCGCAGGGAGGGTTCATATTTATAATAATAATAATAACAATAAAATCGCCATTAATGAAAAACAAAAAACATAAAAATGTTCGCAGGCAATCTTATAAGGTAGGGCCAAATGGCTGAGACACAAAAATATACTCTATACAATATAATATATTATATATTATAGTATAGAAGAAATTACAGTCTTTGATGAAATTAATTAACACTTTATTCCACAGTCGCAAAGACATCAAAGTGATCTGATGAAAAGTAAGACTGCTGGTTTAGTGGATACAGTAGGTCCCACCAGGGGGGCGTTTCAATTTAAAGCTGAGTTATCAAAATATATGGTAAGTAAGGAATGACTGTACATCTT
The DNA here is from genome assembly GCA_963971405.1 of Psococerastis gibbosa. Classification (NCBI taxonomy): domain Eukaryota; kingdom Metazoa; phylum Arthropoda; class Insecta; order Psocodea; family Psocidae; genus Psococerastis; species Psococerastis gibbosa. The sequence goes on from OZ020489.1 coordinate 8,672,224, forward strand.
TGACGAAATAGATTAACTCCTTGTTCTTCAGCTGCAAAGACATAAATGTGGACAGAATTAAAAATTGCTCACAAGTCGCTTAATGCAATGATAACATAATGCACTACAATACTCATGTATCATAACCGCTCTGTTAATTTTAAGAGTTACTATACAGTAAAGTAAGTAAGTAAGTATATATATAATTGAACAATCAATAACAATCGAAGCATAAATCCCCAGCACTTAGTACAAAAATGACTTGTCACGCAGGGGTCAAAAGTTAGTAGTAGTATGGTTGGACACAGTCCCAGGCCACGGTGTGGGCCCATAGGACTCCAGTGGACCTCCTGATTATAGTGGATTCCGAACCACTTGGGAAACACAGTGAAGTCACACGATTAGTTCGGAGGTGACCAGGACAAGTCCTACCATGTTTCCCTACCGGCACTGTGCACACGACCAATTTATCTGCAGCTTTGAACCTGCTCTGGTCCGCTGGATTCAACTTGGTATGGCGGCCGGCGGTCAAAAGTTAAGTACAATACATAATTTAACATTATTATTATTATTATTTTAACTTACAATCCAAAAAGTATAAAATTGAGTAGAATAAAAAATTAAAAAAATTCAAGTAAAGTAAATACAGCAAACATGATAAAGCAGGTAGAAAATCTAAATTACCTTTACGCAAAATTTAGTTTCGTACTTTAGCAGCCGATAATTCGATGAATAGATATAAATATTTTCCATCCACGTCGTAATTCCGTTAGCAGGTTGTTCGCTTACTACAGGGGTATGGAAATGCAATGCAGCAGCAAACTCAAAATTGGAAAAACTAATTTGAAACGAAAGAATAATTCGATACAACTTCATCAGCTCTTTGATTTTGATTGCACATATACCTGGTGATTTGGATAAATACCGCATGGGTTACAGGCTACGATTCCTTTATGTATGTAGGGTAGGCTATGTACATAAGTCAACATATATTTTACTAAACTTTTAAACAACAAATTGGGGTACGAGAAAGAAGCCTTCTCGAAGGTTTTATACATGTGGACAAAAAACCGATCGGGCGTACCCCGGGCAACGCTAAGTGGAAAAATCTAGCGGCTAATCCTTCCACAACCTAGAAGAGACTATAAACTTCCACTACCTTTGGGTATGCAGTATGCGACTATGGCGCCAGGTTGACTGAGCCCAGAAACAATGAGCCTCTACCTCGTACACAGAAAAGTAAAGTCCTTCCACCACCTAGAAGAGAATATAAACTTCCACTATCTTTGGGTATGCAGTATGCGACTATGGCGTCAGGTTGACTGAGCCCAGAAACAAGGAGTCTCTACCTCGTACACAGAAAAGTAAAGTCCTTCCACCACCTAGAAGAGACTATAAACTTCCACTATCTTTGGGTATGCAGTATGCGACTATTTGACTGAGCCCAGAAACAAAGAGTCTCTACCTCGTACACAGAAAAGTAAAGTCCTTCCACCACCTAGAAGAGAATATAAACTTCCACTATCTTTGGGTATGCAGTATGCGACTATGGCGTCAGGTTGACTGAGCCCAGAAACAAGGAGTCTCTACCTCGTACACAGAAAAGTAAAGTCCTTCCACCACCTAGAAGAGACTATAAACTTCCACTATCTTTGGGTATGCAGTATGCGACTATTTGACTGAGCCCAGAAACAAAGAGTCTCTACCTCGTACACAGAAAAGTAAAGTCCTTCCACCACCTAGAAGAGACCAGAAACTTCCACTACCTTTGGGTATGCAGTATGCGACTATGGCGTCAGGTTGGCTGAGCCCAGAAACAAAGAGTCTCTACGTCGTACACAGAAAAGTAAAGTCCTTCCTACCACCTAGAAGAGACCATAAACTTCAACTACCTTTGGATATGCAGTATGCACCGTCTATGGCGTCAGGTTGGCTGAGCCCAGAAACTGAAAATGAGTCTCTACCTCGTACACGAAAAGTAAAGTAAAGCCACAAATTGTGAATTTGTCACAAAGTTATATCATAGTCAACAGTAGATTATTCGTTTGGCATTTTAAATTCAAATATTTTTGTCCTCTCTTTTATAGCTGTTATGATTATATTATATGTTTTCAATATATTTGCTGAATTCGCATACTCATTCATAAAAATTTATCTTCCACTATAATGAAGCCATCATTAATGACGCAGCTGACCACATTAATGTCAAAATGTAATTACTTGCAAGTCCTTGGACGAAGTTTATTGCCATTTCATTTTCATATGCCGTACAGTAAAAGCGAAAGTTAATTAATTAAATTTAAATGCGATAGCTGGGAGCATGTATATCACTCGAATTGAGCGAGAATATATAAGATCTCGCCACCCCTACGCTTTTCAAAATCGCTCGAGGTAAAATGGAAGACAACATTCGTGATTTAATGATTCTGCTTACCTAACGTGTAGATGAATATGCAATGACGCAAATTCAGTATTTCTGTATCATATTGTATAATATATGGCGGTCTCAATCAACCAAATTAATATTTATTATTATATACAGTATATATTGTCAGGACATGTAGAGTAGTGGAACGGTCTCCAACCTTCACCCGAAAGGTTGTTGGCTCGAGTCCTACACTTGCTATATTTTCTGGCCATGCTTCGGAGGGCATGCAAAGCAGGCGGTCCCGGGCTTTCCTAGTTGAGTGTAAGAGAGGGCTTTATAGCCCTAACTCCGCTAGGTTGGCTTAGTAATAGAACAAAAAAGTCAATATTTATTTATTTATTTATATAGGCCTGTAATAATTCATGTATAGGCTATAATTTGTTAAGTACTCAGATAATTGTTTCTTTACTAGTTTTACTTACTACACTTTGGACAGACAAGGGAGAACAGAAATTGGTCTAACATTCTGTGGGAGACTTTACTTTGGGAAATGGCTTTACAAGGACCAGCTTCTAAATTTCCGGAAAATAATTTGATGTTAATGAGCTGTTTACTATATCCGTAATACACGAAAGAGTTTTAATTAGAACTTTTTTGATAAACTTTATGCCCACCCCATCGTTGCCTATGGCATTGTATTTTACTTCCACTTCAGTTTCGGGCACTTCCTTAAGGCGCCCATTCCACCGACCGGATAGGGCTATTTACAAAAACGGTGACGTGGTAGCAGACATTGAAGACTTAGGTGGCGTCCACCGACCTCGCATTGCAGAATGCAAATGAAAATTAGAATTTTTCTTTTTATAGAAATCTATTAAAATGTTTGTACTTCACATATCCCATGACGCCATTTTTTAATTTTAGTTTGTTTGTTTGTGATTTTACTGCATGATTATTGATCAATTTTAACAATGGCATAGAGGAAAATAAACATTTCCGTCAATTCTGCAATGCGAGGTCGGTGGAAACACCACCTAAGTCTTGAATGTCTGCTACCACGTCACCGTTTTTGTAAATAGCCCTAGCCGGTCGGTGGAATGGGCGCCTTAGCACAAACTTTGGGGGTGGACACAATGATCCCCTGCTATTTATACGGTTCACAGTTGCTGTTTTATCGTGCTTACTTAAGGACCCGCCTAATTCCCCAAAAAATTTATTTAACCTATCTAATGGCAAAAATTCCGTTATATTGACATCACACATTTGTTTACCTAACCCAATATTTTTAATGAAATCCCAGCATTGTTTACCACTCATATCTTTAGTCATACTTTGTACATGTCGCTTCTTTTCAATTCTATTTACTTGTTTTACTCGATTTCGGTCTTTGGCTTACTCGGTTTTGTAGGTTTCAGTTTTGAACTTATTGTATTTACCCAGCCAAAAATCCCTCCTTTTTCTCAAATCTCTTATTTTTTACGTCATCCATGGAGCTGCCGGTCTAGTGATACGCGCCTTCCGTAAAGGGATACTGTTATCGAAAAGTTTTTGAACATTTTCCGTGAAGGCAACGACCTTTTCATCCAACGACGGTAGAGCTAAGATCCCATGCAATCTCATCTGCCGCCCGCACCAAAGCGCCCTATTAATGTCTATAGAAACTGGCATTATAGGCTACAATCGACAATTTTCTGCGGGTGTCTGTCTCTGCAGCAATATAGGGGTCATATTGACCACTTAACTTAATTGCACACGGACTCGTATCTGTTCTTGGTTAAGTCATGCTTCCATCTGTTACATTGCGCCAATGATAAGCTTGTCACAGCCTGTCCATTATCGCTTGTAGGCGGTGTAGGTTGACATCGAGGACAGATACTAGTTTGCCAATGGCCCAAAATTTTTACCGAAACAATATAAATAATGTCCGAAATCGATGGGGTTGTCGGCATTGGACAAGAGATCAACGGGCCTAGGATCATCCTTCTGGATATTATTATTATATACTGTGTAAAAATATTGTTGTTGTCATGGCCGTGCCCAGGGGGGTGGTCCATGGGGTCAGGACCCTCTTTGTTCTTTCTTTATGGTGGCTCCATCGGCCCGTGAGGACCTCACGCCTGTCGCACCAAGCCCCTCCAAAGCGGACCTCCAGACCCCCCCCCCCCGAAATGAATTTTTGTATGTAAACCTGTATGGTTTGAAGAATTTATCCATAAATTCATTAAGAAATTACGTTAAAAAAAAATTGGACCCCCCCCCCCCGCAATCAATACCTGGCACGGCCTTGGTTGTTGTTGTTGCTGTTGCTTTAAGCAACCCTGTCAGCCTGGCGGGGGGAGTGAGTCTGTTTGTTAACTTGAGGCACCCTAATGGAAGACTCTTTCACCTCGGGGGAAAGGGGAGTTGACTGTCAGGGTGGACCTCCTGATTATAGTGGATTCCGAACCACTTGGTGAACATGGTAAAGTCACACGATTTAATCGGAGGTGACCAGGACTCGACACGCGTGTGGACTGACTGGTATAGTCTCAGCGCGTCATCATGTCCCACCATGTTCCCCTGCCAACGCTGTGCACACTAATACCAAGTTTGCCGCAGTTTGAAATATGCTCTGCCCTAATGGATTCAACATGGTAAGGTCGTTGGCCAGTGCAAAAAATATACAACTTAAACTATAGGCAACTATCGAAAATTTTCTGTAGGTGCATCTGCAGCAAAGTAGGGGTCAAATTGGCCAAAAGACTTAAGTACATACGCAAAAAACCTGCCTTGACTGTACGATTCGTCATTCGCCTATGAATAGTTACAAACATTTAAAATTTAAAGAGGCACACGCAAAATGTGATATTTATGTTTAAAACAGGCCATTATAATTCTGGAAACGAAACTCTTGAGATATACGAATACGTGCTGGGCGGTTATGCACGAGCGATAGAGGGATGATGTTAAAGTAAGAAAATTCTGTCGAGCGTATCTTGGAAATATAGAAGCAATGGATTTGGTATTGAGAAAATTTCAAAATTTACCTCTTCGCAGTGCATTTTGAGCATTTTCCTTTCAAAGAGACATAATAAAATCGAAAAGGCAATACGATTTGTATTATTAGTTGACTTATATTCTATTCAGGTTCAAAAGGGCTATTTACAGGAAGTGCCACATCAAAAAAGGTTTGATGATCGACTTTTCACATTCAGAAGTGGGAAGAGGTTTGACTATGGAAGAAAATAATGATTTGCTTCTCCTTCTTCCTCTTCTCCGTTAGTACCGCGTGCGCAGCGGAGGGGTATAACCTACCTTTAATGATTTGCGCTGCATCGAAATATAACAGTGCATTCACTAACAGCAAATCGACTCGTATCTGTACTTGGTTAAGTCATGCTTTCACCTGTTTCGTTGCGTCAATGCTACGCTTGTCTCAGCTTGTCCATTATCGCTTGTAGCCGGTGTAGGTTGGCATCGAGAACGTATACCAGTTTGCAAATGGCCAAAAAGTCATACGGAAACAATATAAATAATGCCCGAAATCCATGGGGGTCGTTGGAAGTTTAAAAGGGACCTATAGGTCATAGCCCATAATTATGAAAAACCTAGGTCCTTAAAAAGTCTCTTACACTCAACTAGGAAGGCCTGTGACCGCCTGCTTTACATGCCCTCCGAAGCATGGCCAAAAAATGTAGGAAGTGTAGGACTCGAAGCAACAACCTCTCTGGTGAAAGTCAGAGTCCGTACCACTACTCTACATGTCCGGACCGCCTGAATTCACCATAATTGAGCTTGCTTCAAACTTGATCAAACTTGATAGTGAGCACGGCGTTGGCAGGAAAAAATGGTTTAACATGATTAAGCGCTGAGACTCCCATTCAGTCTATAAGTGCGTGTCGAGTGCTGGTCACCTCCGCATTAATCGCGTAACTTTACTATGTTCCCCAAATGGTTCGGAATCCACTATAATCAGGAGGTCAGTCATCAACTCACTTTCTCCCTGAGATGAGCCCTTAGGGTGCTCAAGCTTATCAACAGACCCACTTCCCCCGCCAAACTGACCGAGGTGCTTAAAACAGAAATGCTGAAAGCAGGCGCTGGAAAAGCAAAGCAAACAAACAAACAAACAACTAAATGATTAGATTTTTTTATTTTGAGAAGGTTTCCGAAGTTTACAGTTTTGCACTTAGCTTACCTCCTGATCCCCCTCCCCCGTTGGAACTGCGTAGAACAGCAAATCAAGCCTGGCTCATAGGCGGCCAATTGGGAAACCCGACGCAGCACTAATGGCTCTAAACAATTTGGTCTTGTTTCCCGTTTGTTACGGGTTTGATTCTAATATATATAGTACATAGGCAAGGTAAGGCATATTATACGGTAAATAAGTAAATTATAATAGAACTATAAGACTAAGAGTCTTTTGCTTTCTAACCCACGTCCAAAAAAACATTAAAATTTCCAAAATACATGTACATAGTCAACAAAACAAAAAACGCTTAAGAGTAGGAAATTGGCAGACCGAAATTTAGTACCTACTTTTTATTGAATTACCTAAGGAAGTTATTAAGGATTTAACTCATTTAAGTTGTAGAAGACTACTTCATGCATCATCACTTAGTATAATAAGGTATTTATAATTTTCGAAATTGTACAGGTAGGTATTTCATAAACAGGATTTTACGCGAAAAGTTATTGTTTATAAATTATTATCGCGTTTATGAAAAAACTACAATTTCAGAAATTAAAAATACCTTATTGGGCTTATTATATGATGAATGAGGCAGTCTTTTCCAACTTAAATGAGCCAAATCTTTAATAACATGCTAATTAAATAAAAAATTAAGAGTATTAAATTTCGGGCTGCCAATTTCCTACGGGCTAAAAATAATCTTCTTCGAAACATAGCCTATTTATAAAAAGACATAAAACCTATAGACATCATTCTAGTAAATCGTCTGTCCCTAGCATTTTTTTTAGTAACTAGCTTTTAAACTCCATTTGCTGGTAAGGCGGTTAAAATACTCAAATGACCTTAAAAGGAAATGCATTGGCTGAGAGTGTAGTAGGCCCAAGAACATTTGAAGTTGCCTATACAGTAATCCCACCTATTAAGATAAGCCTACACCGTGCGATAGTATTCTTATCTGTACATATTTAATGCTTAAACTCGCTATCTCCCGCATTTTTACTCCAATTACACCGTAGTATCACTCGGCTTCCAGATCTGGGTTAACTTCTGTTTATAATTCCATAAACGACTTAATGTCATGTAGATCATTTCGCTATACAGAAATGGCAGATGTATGAGGAAAATTGTTGACAAACAATTTGCAATATTAATGTTAAGAGTGTACGTCTATTCCACTTGTCAGTTTTTCTTCATTTTTGATAATGTCACTGACGGAAATATCATAAATGTTGCATTTATATTTTTACATCTCATTCCACTTGGCTTCAATAATTGATCATTTTTGTTTTCAATTTTTTCCAATTTAGTGAGTTTGCCCACCGCCTTTCTTCTAATTTTATAATCTACAAGAAATTTTATGATTTATATTACGAAATAAATCGTTCATTCTCAAGAAATTAATTTAAATTATTTATCATATTCTCTAGACGACCTATAATTTTAGTTTGTTATAGTTTGCAAAGCGTGATTTTGCTCTATGATCATTGATCAATTTTAACATGCGGAAGTTAAAATGGACAATGACATAGAGTAAAACAAAAATCGCACCAGTTATTGATGCACAAACGACGGAATATTGACAAGTAGAATAGCCACCATAGGAAGGTGGCAGTCCAAAATTTAATACTTCTTATTATTTATTTAAATAACTAAGCAAGTTATTAGAATATTGTTTCATTTAAGTTGCAGAAGACTACTTTATGCTTCATATAATAGGGTATTATTAATTTTGGTTTTGTAGTTTTTTTCTTGGTATCTATTATACGCGAAATGTTAGCCCTCAATCATTTTTATGAAAAAACTACGGTACTAAAAATTAAAAATACCCTATTATATGATGCATGAAGTCTTCTACAACTTAAATGAGCCAAATTTTTAAAATCTAATTAAATTATTAAATTAAATCTTATTAAATAAAAAATAAGAAACCTGTAAAAATGACGGACCTTTTTCCTACGGGATACATGTACACTCTTAATTCGCTATTAAATTTTACTATTCTTTTTATTGGTCGATAAAATGCATTCTGATTCTGATTTCCGTCAATTTAGGGGTATTAGTGTTAATTTAGGACAATTTTCACTTATTCTCGGATATATTAAACTCTTCCGTTGGTGCTAGAACAATGGCGATAACCATGGCAATCGGGACCTTGGAGACTCCTCCTCGGCATAGGAAAGTCGTGCTCTGGCCAAACCACTACCCCAGGTTTTTCAACCAGGATGTTCTTCATCTGCCGGGAGTCCTTTGCCCTTCTATCTTCCCTTGGATTATTACAAGCAGAAGGCAATGCTCTCCGTTGCTTATCACAAGGCCAAAGTATGTTAGTTTCCGTTTCTTAACCGTCAGCAGCAACTGCAGGTTAATATGGAATAAATTACAAGTCATCCACGGGTGATATAATGTTGACAAGTTCCTGCCGATAAGGTGTTTCCTATAAGGCAGATAAAGGGCTTTCGAGACATACCTAGTCCTGCCATAAGTTCTGTCCCTGCGGCATTTTGGCCACTCCTGACTGTATCTCAAGGGTTGATGCTTGTCAACCCTGGCATTATTTACATTGTTCTTTCTGCTAGTGGAATAACACCAGTTGCGGTTAAAACTTCGCCCTGTTGCGATGGAATGGGGTACTGATGAAAACCGTATTACCGTGATAGGCCTCCACAAGTATGTTATGGCTCTTAATGACATTTTTAAAACTTTGAAGCCTTTAAAAATAACTCAAAAATTTGTGTACCGTGCAATTAATCGTTACAACGAGACTTCTAGTTTTGAAGACAGGCCGCGATCTGGGCGTCCGAGGACTGTGAAAACTGCTAAAGCAGTTAAAGTGGTGAGGGAGCGAATTCGGAGAAATCCACTCCGAAAGCAGAAAATCATGCCAGGGAACTCGACATGTCCACGAGGTCGATGTCATGACTTGTCAGGGACGATCTACAGATGAAGGCCTATCGGAGATCCACAGGACACCTGCTCACTCCAGCACTAAGTGCTATCAGGAGGACTAGAGCGCAGACGTTGCTTACGTGGCACGCAGCTCAAGGACATGAGTGGATCCTTTCCACCGACGAAAAATTTTTTTGGGGTAGAAGAGGTTTACAACCGCCAAAATGACAAGGTCTATGCTCATTCATCTCGGGAAGCCAGGGAAGTTGTTTCCAGGGTGCAACGAGGTCATCACCCGTCTTAAGTGATGGTGTAGTGGGGGGTGTCGTACCAGGGGGTGACAACCCAGCATTTTGCGAAAAAGGCGTAAAAACTGGAGCTAATGTGTACCAGAAAGACGTTTTGGAAGGAGTAGTGAAGCCTCTCAATACCACTTTGTTCAACGGGGACGATTGGTGCTTCCAGCAAGATTCAGCGCCTGCGCACAAAGCCAAAACCACTCAGGAGTGGCTCAGAACCAAAATCCCGGATTTATTGCTACAGCAGACTGGCCCTCTGGTAGTCCAGACTTGAACCCCCTGGACTATTCATTGTGGTCAGTTTTGGAGGCCAAGGCCTGCTCAAAGCGTCACCCAAATTTGGATAGCCTGAAGCATTCCCTCATCATGGCAGCCCAAGATCTAACTTTGGAAACCGTTCGTGCCGCAATAGATGAGTGGCCACAACGTTTTCAGGCTAGTGTTCAAAATGATGGTGGACATTTTGAAATTTAGTATGTTTTATTACTTTAGTATGAATAATTCAATGTAAAAAAAAATAATCGAACCATATTAAACTTTTTGATTCCTTGCACCATGTCATAACATTAGGGACAGAACTTATGGCAGGACTAGGTATACTCATATTTATAAGTGATTTGCACTTGTATAAATTCCCAGCAATGTCATAACTTTCTTTGACAAAAGTAATTGGTACCAAAATTTTAGTTTATAAACTAAGCCTCTTGCTAACCCCATATTTGTGTCAAAGACTTTATTAAGAAGATCCAAGTTGGCAAGTCTATGAATATAAATTCAAAAACCCTTTTTGCCTTTCGCGCGCGTTACATCACGATGGAAAAGGCTAATCTAGTTCTTCCCTTTATCACAATCTAAAAAAAACATTGCTGTTCTCAGAGAGGGACCCGAAATGGAAACATTGGGGGAACGGGCTGAAGCAATGAAGCAAGGCTTTTTATTTTAGAGAAATCTGAGGGGAAAACCTTACAAGTGTATGTCACACTCCGAATACCACTCACTGGGGACCTTATTTTGTCATACATTTTCTCCTGTGCCCCCTAATAAATTACGCTCCTGTCCCGATCTAAACATACAGTATTAAACAATCAAGCTGCTCAATTTTTTTGGACAACCCATTAAAATTTGTGTCTCCCTGGACACGCATAAGTATAAAACATTATTACACTTCTGATAAGCCTCAATTAACTCGTGCGGAATAATTATAGAAAAATTATAAATTGCTAATGTATGTAGGCCACTGCATACTGTATATATACTACAGTACCCCGGCAGATTACATTTTCACGTGTCAAGTGCAATGTCATTAAAATAGTCTCTACAATACGAATTCATAATACGGTACTATTCCGCTGCAGTAAACTGACCAGACAATTTATATAATTACATACCGTGCAGTGGCGGATTAACCACAAGGCAGATCAAGCCCGTGCTTTGGGTCATGGAGGTAATAAAACTATGGAGTCACCATGTTGTATTTCGCCTGTGCTGTTAAGACTGAAGCCATGACCACGCCTACTTATAGGGGTGTTTTGGCGGGAAATTCAAATTTAATAGTTTTATTAAAGGTTTTCTTTATTGTTCTTTATTGTATTTATTATTTACAATTATTATATATATTGTTTAAAATTTAAATAAAAAGTACTGCAAGTTCTGCATAAAAAAATTTAATATTATCGAAAAGTAGGGAAAACTTCGCTTAAAATATTGTTTAATTTATAAATTAAAAGTACTGCAAGCTCTGCATAAAAATATTGTTGGTTACGTGGCAAGATTTCCCGTTAAAAATAATCTTTAAATAATCTAATAAAAAATAAAATGTTACCATGGTATCAAATGGCAAAAGGCTCAATCTCCTCCTATACTACGGAAATAGCCGAAGTCAAGCGGCTTCATTTCGAATGTTTACGATGAGTCTATAGTTTTACTATGTCTATGCTTTGGGTATATTTTTGTGGTGACTTTCAAAAACGTACAAGCTTAAATAAAGAAAATAGTATTTTATGTTCCGTTAAAATATATTATAAATATATATAAAATATAATATAAATTTTAGCAATTAAAAATAAAAGCGTTATAAAAAAGTCGCCGGAAGTAACTTCCTACGTTCTTCATAGTGAGATTTTCCAAAGTGACTTCGTGGAACTTCATCATACTTAAAATTATTGAAAGAAAATTGCTCCCCACTCCTAATGTTATGTTCCTAACCCCGCCCACCTCCTACCAATTAATATTATATCCCCACCCCCCTTGGTATGTATATAATGACGAGTTTCATTTGTTTGTTTAAGTCTGATGATGGTATCTTACCGAAACCGGTCACTGTTAATATATTTTATTGTGGATCAGTTGCGTCCATAGACATAGTAAAACTATAGACTCATCGTAAACATTCGGGTTGAAGCCGCTTGACTTCGGCTATTTCCGTAGTATAGGACCAGATTGAGCCTTTTGCCATTTAATACCATGTTAACATTTTATTTTTTATTTGATTATTTAAAGATTATTTAGAACGGAAAATCATGCCAGCTAACCAGCAATATTTTTATGCAGAACAGAGTACTTTTAATTTACATTTTAAACAATATTTTTAGCAAAGTTTTCCCTACTTTTAGATAAAAATAAATTTTTTTAATGCAGATCTTTCAGTACTTTTAATTTAAATTTTAAACAATATATATAATAAATGTAAATAATAAATATAATTATATACGAAACAACAAAGAAAACTATAAAGAAAACATATAATAAAACAATTAAATTTGAATTTCCCGCCAAAATGCACCTATAAGTAGGCGTGGTCATGGCTTCAGTCTTGCAGCACAGCCGAAATACGACATGGTGGCTCCATAGTTTTATTAGCTCCATGGTTGCGTCTTATTCCTTCAACAATTTAGAGTTCCTACGTTCTGCTGCCACGATTTTTGGCATTGTTACGTTGATAGTGCCTCCCGCGACATTTTGTTTATTTTATTATTCAGTGTTAGCCAGGGTTTGAAAGTAATTAGCGAAAGAACTAAGTATATGGAAGTAGAAGGCACCCAGCTCGAAAAAGTGAACAATTTCAAATACTTGGGGTCCACCCCACCCCATTCGTTCAAAACCAAATTTTCACTAGTGAGCGCTGATATTTTTCGGTGGGCGGCCGCCCTCCATGTATCGGCGCCTGGCTTTTAAAAGGTTTCAGAAGGCGGCTAATTTAACTAATAGTGATTTCATAAATGCCTTTAAGGCCTGTGGATAAACGTTATTAAATTAAAGTCCCGAATTTTGGAAAATTGAAGCGTGTGATCAATCTCAATGTTACCAGCCTTTGAAGGGACCAAGTGGAAAGTTTGGAAACTACACCCAACTAACTATTGGACATTCTAAAATCAGAGCATACTTTATTAAGGCGCCCATTCCATTGACCGGCTAGGGCTATTTCCAACAACGATGACGTGGTAGCAGACATTCAAGACTTAGGTAGCGTTTCCACCGACCTCGCATTGCAGATTGGAAATGACATTGACGGAAATGTTTTTTTTTTTTTTTAATAGAAATCTATTAAAATGTTTGTAATTAACATATCCCATGAAGCCATTTTTTAATTTTAGTTTGTTTGTTTGTGATTTTACTGTATGATCATTGATCAATTTTAACTATGGCATAGAGGAAAATAAACATTTCCGTCAATTCTGCAATGCGAGGTCGTTGGAAACGCCACCTAAGTCTTGAATGTCTGCTACCACATCACCGTTGTTGGAAATAGCCCTAGCCGGTCAATGGAATGGGCACCTTAACTATTGAAAATAGGACGGGGTTGTATTGCATGTCAATAAGCCTTCTGAAAGCAAAAAAAAATTCTCTTTATTCTCCGTATCGTCGAATTTTGTTACAATAAACCCATAATGATGGATGATGATGGAATATTAGATACAGAATGTAACCTATTTGGGGAAAATTATTTAAATAGACCTTAATTATTTAAATAAATATATAACTCAATAAATATAGTGATAATGATAGGGCTGACCTGCAAGCTATTAGCGGTGGCGGATAGCGAAAAGGCCACCAGATAATGGTGACTAGCTGCGAACATAACGAAGAACCGGTCCGAGTTTACTCGAACATGCTTTCCAATTTATCAAAATTAGTAGATAGAGAAAATGAGTAATTTCATGGTAAATAATTTTCCTATGGTTAAATTTCCAATATCTCGGGGGGGGGGGGGGGGGGGGGTTGTCCACCTGACGTCACTGGAGGTGAGGTAAATTCTAGATAGGTCAGACCAACACATTACCACACTGCAATACTGACAGGGAACGCAATGCATTTGAGCGTGAATTTTCAAATTTAAAAAAAAAAAACATTTTTTTTACAAAGCGACATACTTTTCTGGGAAAGCAACCTGTCCGGTTTCGTTACTCCATTTAACACCTAAAACATACCTGGAAGTAGAAATCATCGATAGAAAGGTTTCACAGAAAAATTATTTTTTAGTCATTTTTCATGAAAATTTAGTCATTTTTATTTTTTTACCCCCAGAAGCAAACTATCAAGGGGCAAGCGACCCTCCGCATTTTTTCAACATTAATAACGACTACAATATATGAGAATATAAAAGAAATCGTTGGAGCCGTTTTTGATAAATAATAATGTTTTTAGACGTTTTTTAGAGTTTTTTGAGAATAAAACCCCCCAAATTGAATTGGCCCAAAATAAAAAAAAAGGTCCCGAGGTATGGTTATTGTAAACGTACATGCTAAATTTCATCAAAATCGACCGAATAGTTTGCCCGGAAATCTACGCATAGACAGACAGACAGACAGACAGACTGACATTTCGTAAAAACCAGTTTGAGTTAGCCCAAAATAATATGGTATGATTTTTGTGAACCTACATGCCGAATTTCATCAAAATCGACTGAGTAGTTTGTCTGGAAATCGATGAACAGACAGAGCAACAGACAGGCATTTCGTTAAAACCACTTTTTTGGGTTCCTGGGACCTCAAAACGTGTAAATCCGTTGAAATCTCGGAATCGAAAATTTCGACCATCACAAAGCTTTCCTTATACTACGTATAAATTGGAAAGCAGTAATGTCCGAAATCCAATGGGTCGTTGGCATTGGACAAGGGACCTATGGGCCACTATACTATAAGTAGGCCTGGGTCCATAAAAAGTCCGTCAAAAAAATTACGAAGACGATAATAAACCTCTTAACTCAGCCGTCAACTCCTCCCACAATAAAAATCACATACTCATTCATAACCTAATTTTGTCGGGTACTCAAGGCAAAGTCTAATCAAATGCCCATTGTGGGCCAGCGTTCATGTCTTGCATATGTACAGTAGTATACAAAACAAAGTGGCAGGAGCAGCAGAATATCGTGGCAGCAAATTGGACCATTCATCATGGGGCAAGGACAATCACATGTCACTCGCAAACGTCATGCTACGGCTCGTAAACAGCAGCAGACGACGGGTCCGAGACAAAAACGCAGCACTCATGTTTTTATTATGTCGGACATTGGCTGATTTATGATGTTTTGGCTATTTGTGGGATTGACTGCAATAATGCACTAAACAATGTGTACCAGCATCCACATTGTTTTTAGCCATAGCCACAGATATAAAATTGACTCGTATCGTAGGGGGGTCCAGACTCCAGGGGGCCGGACTCCAGGGGGTCCAGACCCCTCCAGAAATATTTGCAGCGTACACTAGATGGAGTTTTAAGTATATTGAGGTTACCTCACCTCCAGTGACGTCAGATGGACTCCTCCCGAAAGAAATTTCAGGCTACGCCCTTGCTCGTATCTGAACTTGGTTAAGTCAAGCTCCCACCTGACAATGGTCATACCAAGTTGATTCCACTAAGGCACAGCGTGTTTCAAACTGCGGCATGTTTGGTAGTGTGCACAGCGATGGCAGGGGAACATGGTGGGACATGATAGCGCGCTGAGACTATACCAGTTAGTTTACGTGCATGGCGAGTACTGGTTACCTCCGAATTAATTGTGTGACTATACTATGTTCCCAATTGGTTCGGAATCCACTATTATCAGGAGGTCCGCCCGGTCAGTCAACTCCCATTCTCCCCAAGGTGAAGGAGTCTGCCCTTAGGGTGTCTCAAGTTAATAAACAGACTCACTCTTCCCGCCAGGCTGACAGGGTGGCTTAAAGTAGAAATGCTGAAAGCAGGTGTTAGGAAAAAAAATAAATATATATATATCGTAGTATACATACTATAGCGTTGCAACTTGCAAACAGGGACAGTATAACAACCGTGTAGAAGAACACAAATCAAAATATTGACAAGGATGGGACTCACAACTGGGCCCTGCGGCACGTAGCCAGAGAGGTGGGCCCACACCCCCCCCCCCCCCCATATAATTGTTTTTTTTAAATGAATTTATATAAAATAAAATGCGGGGAATTTATAAGTTATTAAGATTTTTTTAAATTAATTTAATTAATCAATTTAATCAATCGCATACAAACAATTTAATGAATGTATCCGATTAACTTCTTCAGTCGCCTCTGTAGGTTAGTACCCGATCGCATGGCGTGTAAAGACTCGCACAAGTGCAAGCACGTTACCACCTGGCCATCGAATGAATACGATTTTTATGTTTGCATTCCAAAAAATTTCAATCGATTTGATAGAACGTTTTCACCTGCCCCCCCCCCCTGGAACCAATCCTAACTGCGCCCATGCCTGTGGCCGTAACTGGACGCAGGTGTTGCGCTTATTATACATAGGCGAATGAAGAGGTTATTGAGAAGTATGCATTAAGCTGTTTAAGTATGCAAATAATACTTTTTTGTTCCTGTAATTGACTCATTGTGTGTATAATTATTAGTAATCACGACTGTAATTACCAATGTTTTTAGATCAGAGTCAATAGCCCCGAAAATCGGGTCAGGGTGTTGTCATCTCCATGATAAGGCAGAAAGAAAGAAAGACAATTGTCTTTAATTCAATATGCACAGGCCCTAGCACGTGGGGACACCGTTGGGCTGGTTAATTCCTTATAAATTTTGAATTTAATTCAATTTAATTTAATTAATTTTATATTTAGTGATATGTAAACCTGTAATGGAATACAATGTGTTTGATCTCATATGATATGGGCGAATTTTGGGTCATTTACAATCAACCCATTTGGAACCGTAGAAGGTGTTAAGCAAGTAGGCATTTGTACTGAAGGCCTACAATCCTATAATTTTTTTTAATTAAAACACATACGTATACGTTGGTGTCCTTGCCAAGGATGTACATAATAATATGGTTTTCTGTAAAATAAGCACGCTATTACCATATTATAGTTTTACAACTATCATTAGGCGGCCTGCTCTCAGTCACGTATATGTATATGAGGGCACCTGCAGCTCTTCTCTAGAATATAAAGCGAATTAATAGCGTAAATATACCACCAAAAAAAACATCTGCCAACATGACTGAAGTCCAAAAGAGTAAGGAATATGCCGCAGGGCCGGATTGAGCATTTTGGTGACCTCAGGGCGCGTTCACGATGCGTTCAATAGTGTTACTGCATGTTACTAACCGCAACATCGTATAGGGACACAAGCGAGACAACAGGATGGGAATTATATGTTATATTTTTAATGTTTTCATATTGCGAGACATGTAGCGTAGTGGTACGGACTCTGACTTTCACCCGAAAGGTTGTTGGTTCGAGTCCCACACTGGCTAAATTTTTTGGCCATGCTTCGGAGGGCATGTAAAGCAGGCGGTCCCGGGTCATCCTAGTTGGGTGTAAGAGAGGGCTTTATAGCCCTAACTCCGCTAGGTTGGCTTAGTAATAGAAACAATAAAAGTCCTTATTTATTTATTTATTGTAGACCTTCAATGAGTGGGCATGCCACGATGTTTTGGCCCTTTGATACATTGAAGAAGTATAGATTTTATAATAATAGACATTTTGTATAGATAAACATTTCTAATGCATTTCTTAACAGCAGCAGACTCAAAAAGCACCCTTCCATTTCCAACCGCGTCGCTGCCGCCATGTAGAGCAGGGTTCTAAGTTCTAAGGCGCCCATTCCACCGACCGGCTAGGGCTATTTACAAAAACAGTGACGTGGTAGCAGACATTCAAGACTTAGGTGACATTTCCACCGACCTCGCATTGCAGAATTGACGGAAATGTTTCTTTTCCTCCTCTATGCCATAGTTAAAATTGATCAATGATCATACAGTAAAATCACAAACAAACAAACTAAAATTAAAAAATGGCGTCATGGGATATGTTAAGTACAAACATTTTAATAGATTTCTATAAAAAGAAAAATTCAAATTTCCGTCAATGTCATTTGCATTCTGCAATGCGAGGTCGGTGGCAACGCCACCTAAGTCTTGAATGTCTGCTACCACGTCACCGTTTTTGTAAATAGCCCTAGCCGGTCGGTGGAATGGGCGCTAAGGCCTAAGTAACCTAATCGGTCGAGTTACGACACGTCTCTGATCACAAGACGCAAGGTGTGTACTATCCGCGACCACGATAGGATGGCCCTTGGAACACTTGGTTTATTTGAAAACCTGCATAGGCGGAACACCTAGTTTATTCGATTTTTATAAGTGTTCCAAGTGCCTATCGTGGTCTGGTAGTAGAGACTCGTACAAGTACAAGCCCACTATCACCTTCCCACCGAAGCCGATAAATTTCAAAAGTGGTTTAGCGGTTTTTTAACCAGCCATATACCAGCAGCTTTTCATTTTTATAGACAAACATTTTGAACGATATCTTAGCAGGAGCAGACTCTAAAAGCAGCCATCCATTTTCAAACCTCGTCGCTACAGCAATAAATCAAGAATTTGATGATAAACATTTGGGTGGGAATTATATAAACAGTTTCGTGATGTGTATGGGCCCACAGCTACTTTAGCGTGCCGCCTGTTCCCGAGTTTATTATAGATTTAATGGCTTGCGCGAGAAATTGCCAATTTCACTTTATGACTTCCCCCTGTGAACTGAAAAAATTCCTTGTCGATCAGGTGTAAATAAATTTAACTAGCTGTTGAGTTTTCGGGTTTTCAGTATGAGTCGTAGATGCAGGAGGTGGGTTTTGTTAAAATAAAATCGGGTACACAACGCGGTTTTTGTACAAAATCGAATTTCGCAGTAAATATGCCTTGTAGAGCTACCAAGAATGACCCATCACTTAGAACAGGGGTTCCCTACCTCTTTTTGTCCGTGGGCCACTAGATTATTTTATGATTTCCCATGGTTGTTGCAGGAAAGTTCTAGGATCAAGATCAAGTAGTTTGTGCCTACAATTAACCTTCGTGCAAATATTTGATTAAATGTTTGGAACTGATATCGGTTAGATTTTATAGTTCAGTGCCAAGACTTACTGTATTTTACTTCTAATCTCCAATAACTAAGCTGTTTTATTTTCTTATTTCTTTCCTTGCATTGGTTCGTGTACCACAGTTTGGGAAACCCTGCTTTAGAAGAAATACTGTATCTCTATCTATACATTTCCTACATTTTCTGGCCATGCTCGGAGGCCATGTAAAGCAAGCGGTCCCAGTTGAGTGTAAGAGAGGGCGCTATAGCCCTAACTTCGCTAGGTTGGCTTAGTAATAGAACAAAAAAAGTCCTTATTTATTTTAATTTATTTTATTTATTTATCTCGATGTTTGATATTATTAGATTAGCCAATGTTTTCGAAATCCTTCCCGTTCAAATTGCACAACTCAAATTCGATAATTATTGTGGCCAATCAGTATTATACGATACAATAGCTAGATGGGCACATATTAATATCAAATATATCAAAATTTAGCGGAGCATTTCTGCTATAATGTGATATTTTTTACAATTTTGACTCCACTAACAAGGCATCAATGATGATGTGACAATAGACCAAATGGATCTGGACTGGAATGATCTTGACTGGAACGTTTTGATGTAAAGCAAGCGTCCGTTCAGCATGATTATGGAGATTTGCAGTGTTAATGGAAAAAAATTGTTTATTCTACTAAAAGGCAAGAACTCTATTAAAGATTTAAATATAATCCTGTTGCCATTTTCTAACAAAACAAAGTCTTAATAATTGATTATATCCATCGACTGGGGTGAAATAAAAGAAATTAAAACTTCATCCGTACCTTGGCATTTTAATAATACAAGATGGAAAATTCGGTCAAGAAATCACTAGCAGACTCCACCTAGTCAGACTAGCCTTCAATAAAAAGTCAAAAATAATCAAATCCATTAACATCGAAATTAAGATAAGGAGATTACTGTGTAAATCACTTTTTGCTTTATGGCTCCGAGACATGGTGAATCTACGAAAAAAACAAAACAAAAAATGGACGCCTTTGGGATGTGGTTTTACAGAAGGATGCTAAAAATGTCATGTAGAGGAACTAGGGCTCTAGATTAGACAGGTATTGTCATCCGCCATGTTGTATCCATTATAAGTCTTGTGTATAAGCCAAGCATTGGGTGTTTACCTATTTATTTTTTTAAATTTGTCGTTGTTTATTTATTTTTATTTAAAAAACGTGCTGCCAAGTAGGGAAGTGTACAATAAAAAATTACTAAAACGTGTATTAGTTTTTTGCAATTTTTTACTTTTCTTACAATACTTACCATATAGGAAATAAGGGATACAACATGGCGGATGACATTACCCGGGTATATAGTGCCTTAAGAGGAACAAAACAAACGAAGAGAAGATTCAAATGATAAACGAAGGAAGGTCTGTAATTACTGCCATTTCCGTGAGAAGAGTCAAGTGGATGGGGCTCCTAATCAGGTATATTTAACTCAACACCATAATAGAAGGCACTACTCAGGGCAACAAGGAAGGCGTACGCGGAAGACCTGTAGTAATATATGAGATGCTGAACCTTTTTGCTACTTAAGAGAACGGCCCAGGACAGAAACGAATGAAGAAGAAGATGGAAAGATTTAATGCAAAGTAATCGACTGATTGCGACTCAATAACAACGGTTATGGATGTTACAGATAAAAAATTTAAAAAAATAGCTTGACTTGGCAAAGTTTAGCTTGGTAGATCCAGACAACTACGTGCTCCCATACAGAACCGAATCAGTGCATTTGAGATTTCAGATCCTGGAGAGATCGTGTCCCTAATACTGAGATCCTGAGGCGAACGGATACAGAAGCCGAGTGGCTGCTGACAGTTAACAGACGGAAACTAAACATCCTTCGGCCATATGATGAGGAACAAAAAGTATCGCTTTCTACATGTAATAATCCAAGGGAAGATAGATACACTAAGGGCTCCCGGCAGAAGAAGTTTGGCAGAAGCACGACTTGCCTTTTCCAATTAGCAGTCTTCAACGTCTAAATTGCCATGATGATCTCCAATCTTCGGTAGAAGAGGCATTTAAAGTAAAAGGTACTTTAGGGGAAGCTGGTCTATCTTACTTATGGACCGTTTTGATATCAAAAACTCGTAGTCCAACAATATTAATAATAAAGACTCATAATCTCAGTCAGAAACACAAAATCCATCAACTTCTTCACTTCAAAATTAATACGTTAAAAATAAACAAAACATGACACTGACAGGTCGCGATAAATATTGATAAATTATATTGATTATGATTATATTATATTGATTAAATTGACGATTAAATAAAAACCGGATTAGGGCCAACTTCTTAAAAACCACTTGGTAAAATTGCACTCCCAAATATCACAGGTGACGCCTAAAAACTTAAATCCACCTGGATAGCTGTCAGTTACGACGGCAGCTTATCTCGCGCTAAGTAGTTAACTGATAAATAAAGTCGAAATGCTCATAAAATTACTTCATCGCGACATTATATATTTAGATTTTCATTTACTTTCTGTACAATCTGCCAAAATATGCAATGGTGCGCAATCGGGAAAAATACCTTCTAGTACAGTTTGCTGTTTAGTGTGTCAAGGACTCTTAGCTTGCTGATTTATGGCTTTTAATAATGGGTTCTGTGAGTTGTTGGTGGATGGATTAATGTTTGAAAGCTCACTTTTTCCCCGGTATTTTCACTACATATAAGGCGGGGTTTCCACCGACCTCTCACTGCAGAATGCAAATGACTTTGACGGAAATTTGAATTTTTCATTTTATAGAAATCTATTAAAATGTTTGTACTTAACATATTCCATGACGCCATTTTTTAATTTTAGTTTGATTGTGATTTTACTATTTAATCATTGATCAATTTTAACTATGGCGTAGAGTAAAACAAAAATTTCCGTCAATGTCTTTGCATTCTGCAATGAGAGGTCGGTGGAAACCCCGCCTAAATAAATAAACGGGAAGCCACTGCATTGTAATTCCTTATTATAGTCATAATTAATTGCAACGGTAATCGCCAATCTTCGATAGAAGATAGAAGAGGCAGGGGCCTCAACCATCAACAATTAGGATGAAGGGGAAAGGGGTGACGTTTCGGGAGTGGGTACTACTCCCATCATCAGGCTTAACCCTGAGAAATCAAGACAATTCCAGTGTAATCATTGCGGGGTGACGTTTCGGGAGTGGGTGCTAATCCCATCATCAGGCTTGACACTGAGGAAAAATACTGTACATAAAAATTAATTAAATTGACTTAGATTGAAGAGCCAACTCCTCGCTGTAACCGAAATTAGAGAATAAAGGAAAATCCGGAATTGGCGGGATATGAACCCACGATCTGTACCTTGCCGGGGCGCCATGTTACCACTTACACCACAATCTCGCCCAGACCAGAGTAAATAGATAAATAAATATTGACTTTTTACCAAGCCATCCTAGCGGAGTTAGGGTTATAAAGTCCTCTCTCTACACTCTAGGAAGACCGAAGCATGGCCAGAAATTGAAGCAAGTGTGGGACTCGATCCAACAACTTTACGGGTGGAAGTCGGAGGCTGTACCAATACTCTATACGTTTCCTATACATGTCAGAGTTCACTAGATCCTCTGTAGACTATATCAAGGGCCGGCAAAATTTGTTAGCAGCTGGGCCAAGTTGCGAAATAACAAGATTTATTGTTATTTTATTTTTGCTTTCCAATTTATACGTAGTATAAGGAAAGCTTTGTGACGGTCGAAATTTTCGATTACGAGATTTCAACGGATTTACACGTTTTGAGGTCCCAGGAACCAAAAAAAGTGGTTTCTACGAAATGTCTGTCTGTCTGTCTGTCTGTGCGTCGATTTCCGGGCAAACTACTCGGTCGATTATCATGAAATTTGGCGTGTAGGTTCACAAGAATCATATCTCGGGACCGTTTGTTTTATTTTGGGCTAACTCAATTTGGGGGGGTTTATTCTCAAAAAACTGCAAAAAAACGTCTAAAAAAATTATTTCCCAAAAACGACTCCAACGATTTCTTTTAAATTCACATATATTGTAGTTGTTATTAATATTGATGAAATGCGGGGAGTCGCTTGCCCGATTGCTTTCCCAGAAAAGTATTTTCTACAAAAAAATGATAGACAATTCACGCTGAAATGCATTGCGTGCCCTGCCAGTATTGCTGTGTGGTAATGTGTTGGTCTGACCTGACCTATCTAGAATTTACCTCACCTCCAGTGACGTCAGGTGGACACCCCCCCTCCCCGATATATCGGAAATGTAGCCTTAGGAAAATATTTGCCATGAAATTACTCATTTTCTCTATCTACTAATTTTGATAAATTGGAAAGCATGTTCGAGTAAACTCGGACCGGTTCTTTTAGTAAAAGATTGTTCGCGTACAAACAAGTCAAGGAATGTATACAAATAACCTCTTCAGCCGCCTCTGCAGCTAATACCTGACAATACACGACATGTGATGTCCGATCGCATTGTGTTTAGAGACTCGCACAAGCACAAACAAGCAACCACTTTGCCATCGAAGGCCATTTATTTATTCATTCATCGTCTTCTACATTTATTAATGTAAGAGAAGATAGAAGGTTCCCGGCAGAAGAAGAATATTCTGATTGAAAAACCTGAGGCAGTGGTTTCGCAAGAGCACGACTTCCCTTTTCAGAGCAGCAGTCTCCAAGGTCTATATTGCCATGATCTTCGATATAATCTGAAGTGTGGAAATAAAAACCGGGTTAGCCGCCAAATTCATTATTGAGTTATCACAATTTTTGTATGCAACAATGCTTGACATGATATGACACGCTTGCCATACATTTACCAACTGTAACTACAATTTTGCCAGTCGCTTGGCGCCGTTTTCAAGACATTTGCCATGTCACTCGGGTCGTATTTAAGTGATAAAACTAATTTCGAATTTTTGGCGGTTAACCCAGTTTTTATTTCCACGCATCATCTACATAATCATAATCTTCCATAGTGTTGGCATTAAAAGAAGAAGCGCGACACATCCCGAACCAAAAAATAAACAAAAAATAAATTTCGTGAGAAACGCTCTACCAATGGGCTGTAAAAGTGGGCTTAGGTAGTTATTTGGGTGTGCTATGCTCATTATCTATTTAATTTTTGCGTACAAAAGCGATCACATAGCAAAGAGCCGCAACCAAATGAGCCAGAGAGCCGAATTAAGCTCGAGAGCCTACATTGCCGACTCCTTCTCTATATCATGCAAGCTCTTTGACAAGATTCGAATTGTTATAGACAGGTTAGCAGAGCTTTTACATCTATCCAACAGCATTTCATCCACGCATCAATATTTCCGATGAAATTGTATTGTTTACACACTGCGGTGGCGGCGCCAGAAAGTTTAAGGCGGGGGGGGGGCATAGGGGGCATGACTTCTATCTGGGGGCCAAAAAAAAATCAAAAAAAAATTTCGTTGGAGTTGGTATAATGAAAGTAAGTAACTTGTAACCAGTTTTAATTCTGACGTTTTTGAATTACAAAAATTCTGCTATACATAACATGTAAAGTATCTCAAAAGTGGGGTGGGGGCAGGGGGGGCGGAGAAACATTGGGGGGGGGGGCAGGCCCCTACGGGCACCCCCGTAGCACTACACTAGTAAGGTCTCTATTTATCCCTTGACATTGGTTATAGAAGTACCTTAGAAAATGTATAAAACCTGTCAAGTATGAGGTACCAAACACTTACTGGACAGATGGAAGTTGACTATTGTGTGCTACGGTTGTTAAGCGACCTTTATACGGCAATGCATGCAATGGAAGAGAAGCAAAAAAAGGACTTAGTCCAGTCACCAAGCTAAGCTAAGGTATATGCTTAACCTGAAAAGGGTCAAATTCCCATCTCTCCGTTTATTAAGGTAAATGGTTTTAAGGAAAGTAGTGTAATACATAGCAGGGACACGAGGCTTCAGTGCATACGCAAAAGGCGTACCAGAAAAAAAATCAATCAAACCTTGAAAATTTTCATTCACTATCTTAATAGTAACTGTTGACATTCAGCATTGATAAGACTGATAAGATCAATAAATAAACGCAGTATAGAATTTAAAATAAATAGACCGTAGTAGACTAAACTTGTACCAAAAGACTTGATCGAAGAAGTAAACAAATCACATATAGAGACCACAGACACAAACAATCACGAAAGAAATGAAAACTTCAAGCAAGTATGCAGCCGGGCATACTAGATAAAGGAACTCGGCCGCACAACTCGCGCGGATTTTCCAAGTAAGCTACGGCCGAGCCATGTGCGCGTTTACGGGAATACCCGAATGGAGCCCTGCTGGAGCCGGAGATACCCGAGCTTGGCCGATCAGGGTGGTCATGTTATATATCGACAGACACTTCGGCTGACCGAGATAGAGGCGGAATGTAAAGAGATGCTGCTGCAGCCGGATGAAAGGGCTGGCTGCAGGCTGGAGTTGTATGGAGATGTTGTGTTGGGATGCCTTGGCTAAATAATTGTTGAAATATTGAAATGAAGTTATGAAGAGTTAGTTAGAAAGTTATGAAGTAAGAAATGTTGTAACCTATGTCGTATTTTGGAATTCATTAAGGATAACAATGAAAGCAACAGGCGTTCAATCTATAAACTAAAACACAATAACAAATAAAACACTAAAAACCAATAGCCTAAAGCAATATACCAGTTATAGGTATAGTGGTTTCAGTACTATCTGCACTGAGAATCATGAGAAGAACATCGGCTGTTTAGTTGCACATCATGTCCTCTACGTACGAACATTTGTCCATAAGTTGCCTCTTTAGTTTTCTTCTAAAAACCACCATTTCTTCCACATCTCCAATGTTCCTAGGCAGCCCTTGTAAATATCTATCACCTGCAGAGGCTGGTTTACCCTCATACCAAGGCCGTAGGCTGCAGCCCCCCCCCCCGAAATTTTTGAAAAAAAAAATTCTTTCCTCCGGGGGGAACCCCCGGGCCCCCCCTGTAGCAGAATAAATATGCATTCCTTTGTAAGCTTTGCTGCTGTACAACCCCACTGTTTAGCACTTATAGGTGGATTTTTTCCCCCGGGGGAGACCCCCCAACCCCCCTCTTTGGGTTAAATGCAATATGATTTCTATGAGTAAGCATTCCTTTGTAAGCTTTGTAAAATCTATCCATTACTGCTGTTAAAATGCGTAAAACCACACTATTTTGCACTTATATTTTCAAATTTTCCTCCAGGGGTGGCCCCCGAGCCCCCCTGTTTGTAGCAATGTGAATATGCATTCCTTTGTAAGCTTTGCTGCTGTAAAACTCCACTGTTTAGCACTTATAGGTGGATTTTTCCCCCCGGGGGAGACCCCCGGACCCCCTCTTTGGGTTAGAACGCAATATCATTTCTGTGCAATTTAAACCGTCGTTATGATAACATTACGATTTAGTCCGCATATCCGCAAAATATTATACGCCAATGTTCGCACCAAAGCTAATTCCGCCTATAAATTGACGTTTGGTGTGGCTATGCTATCATATATGTACTCAGTAACACCATTACTTCAAAAGAATACACTAGATACAATTGAATTCTCAAGAGTTTTTTTTTACACTGGATAGGATCACAGTTGCCGCAGCCACCCCCGAAAAAAAATCCTGGCTACGGGCTTGCCTCATACCTACTGGTTCTAGGTTTAGGGATGACAAGGTCATCCGTGCCCCTAGTCCCATAGGCATGAATGTCACCCAGCCTAGGCAAGGATACTGTATTATGGGTGATGTAAGATCCACTTAAGTGGTTTTACAAGCCTACACGGTTAATTGCTTTCCAATTTATACGTAGTATAAGGAAAGCTTTGTGATGGTCGATATTTTCGATTTCGAGATTTCAACGGAATTACACGTTTTGAGGTACCAGGAACCCAAAAAACTGGCTTTAACGAAATGTCTGTCTGTCGCTCTGTCTGTCTGTCTGTCTGTTCATCGATTTCCAGGCAAACGACTCGATCGATTTTGATGAAATTTAGCGTGTAGGTTCACAAAAATCATACCTCGGGATCGTTTTTTTCATTTTGGGCTAACTCAATTTGAGGGGGGTTTTATTCTCAAGGAAATCCAAAAAAAGTCTAAAAAAATTATTTCTCAAAAATGGCTGAAACGATTTCATTCAAATTCACATATACTGTACTCGTTATTAATGTTGACAAAATGCGTGGGGTCACTTGCCCCTTGACATTTTGCTTTTTGGGGTAAAAAAATAAAAATAACTAAATTTTAATGAAAAATGACTTAAAAAATAATTTTTCTGCTAAACCTTTCGATCGGTGATTTCTACCTTCAGGCATGTTTTAGGTGTTAAATTGAGTAACGAAACCGGACAGGTTGCTCTCGAAAAAAACTTTGGTTCCGTGGAAAAAAAGTGTTTTGGAAAAAATGATAGAAAATTCACGGTCAAATGCATTGCGTGCCCTGCCATTATTACTGAGTGGTAATGTGTTGGTCTGACCTATCTGGAATTGACCTCACCTCCAGTGACGTCAGGTGGGCAACCCCCCCCCCCCCCTCCCGAGATATCCGAAATTTAACCATAGGAAAATTATTTACCACGAAATTACTCATTTTCTCTATCTACTAATTGATAAATTTGAAAGCATGTAAACTCGCACCGGTTCTTTAGTAAGCTCAGCATTGAAGATTGTTCTAATTCCATGAATAGTTTGAATGCTGAATGCACCGTCGGGGACATTCTCGAAATCTACATTGTAAATACATGAATGCACTACTATGAGATTAGATAGGTGTTCTTTAATGTCAACGCGGGAGTTAGAAACAAAACCCCCTTTCCAGAAATTAGATGTGTATAGAATTTAACTTATGTCCCTGTCATCTATGATTGTATTGTACAAAGAAAAGATGTGTTTTCCGCAAATTTGTGGTACCTACTATGAATGCGTTTTTGTACCTCCCAAATCTCATGTTTGACTTGTTTTAAAATAATGGATCAAATGGGTACTTATTAAAGCAATAATGTTTAGCTTAGCAATATAGAACTCTGCTGTTGAATGCCATTAAGTTAAGGCATGGACGGATACAGGGGGAGGGGCAGGGGAAATCTATTGTAAGTTAATTTATTATATTTAATCGATACTATTGTTTTTCCTATTTTTACCCACCATTCGAATCCATATTTTTCTATATCCTCTAATTTTAACGAGGAGGCCTTCAACCTAAATTAGTTTATTGTCTACATCTATACATCTACATACATCTATAATATAATAATTATATAATATAACATATAATAGTTTAATATATTATACTATATATACCATATAATTCTCAGCACATGTAGAGTAGTGGAACGGACTCCAACTTTCACCCGAAAGGTTGTTGGTTCGAGTCCCACACTTGCTATATTTTCTGGCCATGCTTCGGAGGGCGTGTAAAGCAGGCGGTCCCGGGCTTTCCTAGTTTAGAGTAAGAGAGGGCTTATAGCCCTAACTCCGCTAGGTTGGCTTAGTAATAGAGCAAAAAGAGTCGATATCATTTTATTTTATTCTGCTGGTAGCGAATTGATTGCAAGGCCCTAGCCGGACCCCTGGACCCCCCTCTGTCTACGGCCTTGATTGATTGGAAGCGGATAACCATACGCCAATCCAAGCAAAGTCCGGTAGAGTCTCCTATCTCTTAAACTTCTTCTTTTACTTACTTACTTACTACCTTGACGGGTTTTGGACTGCTCAACAACCCTCCTCCAATCATCTCGAATGTGTACGACGCTCTACCATCTTGTAGTCGGATTGGGTTGACAACGAGTGAACTAATTTGCCAATCGCTAGAAATTAATTCGGAAACAATAGGCTATCAATAATTTCCAGGTTCAATGCACTACAGACAGGCCAACGTCTGTAGGAAACCCTTTAATGGGATATAGGGTGCTTGTATCCATTCTTGTATACGTTGCTTCGAATCATAGCGAATACTTTCCATTATAAGAGTTCACGTTCAATACAGAGGTCACGTCCCACGCACATACACGCGCAATATATAAATTTTGCCCTTTTGCCCTTTTGCCCAAGAAATACAGCAACAGTCACGGCAAATAATAAGGCACTTAAGAGGGCTTAACACTACCAGCTGTTCCCCATATAACTTAAGAAAGAAAACGTCATATCTGATCTTTATACTGAAGAAAGCTCGAACCTTGACCTTTGTTTGGGGTTAAAGTTTACATCCCCCATTCATATACATTCACCACGTTAAAGGGCAATAAAAATAAATAAGCCTTTTCGCTTTTTGGAGGGGTTATTTGAGGTGCTGGAAATGTGAGAAAACAGGTGTGTTTCGCGGTTGAAAGGGTGTGCTTTAAAAGTTTTATGTTTTACTAACACTTCGAAATTCGGAAACTTTCATGTTTCGTATTTACGTACTGTATAAATAATGTACTGTATACTGTATTCTGTAACTCAATGCTGGTTTAGGAGTGAGGAGTGAGGACTCTTAGAGGATCCTCGCTTCCGTCGTCATGGGACACTTTTTTAAAAAAAAGGGTTAATCGCATACGAACAATCAAATGAATGTATCCGATTGACCTCTTCAGTCGCCTCACTAAGTTAGCTAATAGGTACTTGTGTCGAGTTACGACACGTCTCCGATCGCATGGCGGGTAGAGACTCGCACAAGTACAAGCACGCTACCACCGGGCCATCGAATTTAATTCCATTTTAGCATTTAGACTAGGTAAAACATAATTAAACTAATAATTTAAAACTATGAAAGTATTTTTTTTCTTAAAATAAATTAGTTAAATTTTTTTAATTTGCTTAAAAATGTTACAAGTATTTAGGACAGGTACTAGAAGGTAGGATAGGCAGGGTATGTTCTTAGGTAGGCCTGAATGTACAATACTGAATATGCATTAGCTGCAATATTAGTTCAGGCCATGCTGGGCACCGTCTTTTAAATCCCTGTAAAAAATCCCTCCAAAAAAGTTTGGGAACCACTGATCTAAAGTAATCTAGTAGTAGTTTTTCATTTAATCTACTAACTTGTAGAGCCAACTCAGCCAGGGGTATTTACTGCAGTCAGAATGTAAAGCGCGGGGGGGGGGGGAGATAGAAGATGAAGCCAATTTCCTGGGGATACTTGTGGAAGAGGGACTACACAAGGATAACCAAGAAAATCGATTATGCAAAATGCTGCTGAGCTCAGCAACATTCCTCCGCAAAAGTTTTGCAGATTTTAGTCATCCGCGAATGCCTGTGGTGTCTATGCTAAAGTTTGGGCTTCTGCAGACAGACTGGCTTGGGGGCTAGCACCCACCCCTAGATAATTGTGGTGTTTATTAAGGGAGGGCCGGAAGGGTTTAAATCCTTTTAGGCATGTTCAAAATCAAATTGAGC
The DNA here is from genome assembly GCA_963971405.1 of Psococerastis gibbosa. Classification (NCBI taxonomy): domain Eukaryota; kingdom Metazoa; phylum Arthropoda; class Insecta; order Psocodea; family Psocidae; genus Psococerastis; species Psococerastis gibbosa. Next base: position 8,702,618 of record OZ020489.1, read on the forward strand.
AAGAAACGTCGAACGAGGAGCCATATCAAATAGGTCGACCCATTAGAATAAAAATTAACATTACATCTCCATTTTGGTATTTAGGTAGCCAACGTTATATGTCATAAAACTATATAGGCTACTATAGGATCACAGCCAAGTTATGCTTGGTATGGCCAGGTTGTGCTTTGAGAAAACTCGAGGCAACCGAAAAGGAAAATTATTTACAATGGAAACATCATATTATTTATTTCGGAACCTATACTAATTTGATAAATAGGAAAACATGTTCGAGTAAACGGGGACCATTTTTTATATTTATCACAGTCTCTATCAAATCCATTTCGGTATAAAAAAATAAATTAAAATCCTCCCCGGCGGGGAATCGAACCCCGGTCTCCCGCGTGACAGGCGGGGATACTGACCACTATACTACCGAGGACTTGTGAACAACGGCAACTCTGGCCGCTATCTAGCTTGTTAAATTTTAATGGTATTTTAATATGTCACGTCACTATCAAATCCAGTCAGGTATCAAAAAATAAATAAAAAAAACTCCCCGGCGGGGAATCGAACCCCGGTCTCCCGCGTGACAGGCGGGGATACTGACCACTATACTACCGAGGACTTGTGAACAACGGCAACTCTGGCCGCTATCTAGCTTGTTAAATTTTAATGGTATTTTAATATGTCACGTCACTATCAAATCCAGTCAGGTATCAAAAAATAAATAAAAAAAACTCCCCGGCGGGGAATCGAACCCCGGTCTCCCGCGTGACAGGCGGGGATACTGACCACTATACTACCGAGGACTTGTGAAAACTGGCAACTCTGGCCGCTATCTAGCTTGTTAAATTTTAATGGTATTTTAATTTGTCACGTCACTATCAAATCCAGTTAGGTATCAAAAAATAAATAAAAAAAACTCCCCGGCGGGGAATCGAACCCCGGTCTCCCGCGTGACAGGCGGGGATACTGACCACTATACTACCGAGGACTTGTGAAAACTGGCAACTCTGGCCGCTATCTAGCTTGTTAAATTTTAATGGTATTTTAATTTGTCACGTCACTATCAAATCCAGTTAGGTATCAAAAAATAAATAAAAAAAACTCCCCGGCGGGGAATCGAACCCCGGTCTCCCGCGTGACAGGCGGGGATACTGACCACTATACTACCGAGGACTTGTGAACAACGGCAACTCTGGCCGCTATCTACCTTATTAAACTTTAATGTCTTTAATTAGTCACCGGTACCGATAGCTAGTGACAATACAATACCGATGCAAGGGTGTAACAGGTGAGTTGAGTTGAAGTGTATAATATAGGCTCGACTAATAGTTTTTTTACAAAGTCGATTTTTTTTACTCTTGAATGATTTTCTCCCCAGCTGAATATAATTATTTGGCGGGATATTCATGGATGTAGGCCTACATATATAGCGGCCCATTAAACCCGGCCAACGACCCATGAGTTTTCGGACATTATTTGGGTTGTTTCCGCAAGAATTTTTGCCATTAGCAAACTGGTATCCTCCTTGTCAAGCTAGCTCATCGTCTCTCAACTTGTGCCAGAATGAAGCAACCCCCCCTCCTTGTAGTACTGAAAAAATAATAATAATAAAGTCTTTATTGAAAAAAATTGGTTGTCTGTAAGTCGGTTGTAAAGTCGGTTTACGGACGATAGTTTCACGTGACAACGCCTAAATTACCAAATCTTACATAAATAATATATGGCTGGAAAGAGAAATAAATTAGGAAAAGCCCTTTAGTAGTTTGAATTTTTTAAATAGATAATAACGCAGATAAAGCCGATGTTTGTTGAAAATCGTGCGCACCCCCTGACGTTTCACACCCCCAAAGCCAAACCCCCTGTTTGATCACCACAAATATAGCATGGCCTGAAAGAGGAAGATTAGACGAAGACATGGGTATAATTTTAATTAAGATAGACCTTCTATATCTTCCCAAAAAATTTCTTTAAACCCGCCCATGCAATTCAAATGGGATTGTTGGAAATGCGTCTCAGTTCACTAATTTGGTGTTCCACTCGTGTTTAAGGGGTGTAGGGGTAAATTTGAAACTATGTATTTATACTCGTTTGAAACCTTAATTTATACTACTTCTAATGAGATATTAAAAATTAATTTCGGTTGAAAATTGCAGGCTGTGGAAATTTTTTACTCTATGCATGTAAATTGAAAAGAACCCTTTGAACCTGTTTTCCGCCGAAACACGGATGGCTTATGCACTCACCTGCTGTGGCGTAGCCAGAAATTTTTTTTTTGGGGGGAGGGTCCAGTTTTCGTAAAGTTGGCCCGCTTACGATATGTTTTCGAATGGGGTGGTGTTTCATTTGGCGCCCCCCACCAGGGATTTTTTTTTTTAAAGATAGCGCTGAAATAGTTTGTCGGCAAAAAAATTTGATTTTGCAGACGATAACTTTATTAACAAAACTGGAAAAGGGGGACCGATTCTTTTTTCTTCAGAAAAATATCTAAAAAATGTGCTATTTTGCTAAATTTGGGGGGGGGGGTTCCGGACACCGCTGACCCCCCCCCCCTTGGCTACGCCACCGCAGTCACCTGACCCAGAATGAAGAGACGGATAGTAAAACAGAATATTATGTCTTAAGTAGTTTGAAGTTTTTAAATTGATATTAACACCCCCAAAAACGCGGCCGAAAAAGGCCTATTTTCGATGAAAATTCGGGCCACCTCCTCACGTTTCCAACCCCCCCCCCCCCCCCCCAGTCGAACACCTTGCCCTATCACAACAACTATAAATATAGCATAGCCTGAAAGAGGAAGGATAGATGAAGAATGGGTATAATTTAAATCGAGATAGACCATGTACATCTGCCCAAAAACCCGCGTTCCCGACCCGCGTTACGTCAGTCGTCACCCATGAACATCACACTTTTCGTACATGCACCTAGTATTCCAGCCAGCACTCATCGATTTATTAGACGTTGTCACGTCAAAAATTCAATATATGTAGATACATTGAGATTAGGGCCTATGGCCCTCTCTTACACCTAACTGTACATATCACTGATAGCTTAATGTTTAATAAAAATAAAAAAAACTGTCCCCATTTAGCTCCGAGCCAACCAACAACCCTATTGGGCAAAACCTCAGTGACCTAACCACTCAACCACAAACCGGCACCGTAATCCACTCGTGTTAATGCCACAATGAACGATCCAACTTGCCAAACCAAGTAAATGAATAAAATTCGAACTACTAACATCCAAATAAAACCCTGATAAATAAAGCAAACAGCCAGGACTTCAACCACTAGACCACAGAACGACATTCTTTTAGTTAGTGCCAAAATAACCCAACCCCACATGATCAGCAATAAGTTTCATTCATAGAAAAGAAAAAAACTCGATCAAATGAATCTAATAATACTCAGGTGTCGACTGACCTTTTGGCAAAATGTCAGCAGTTGAGTCAGCAAAGAATGAGAAGATTTTGAGATTAGAACTGCCCTTTGCCCCCCCCCCCTTCCCCCGTTACATTTAACATCATTCTTTATCTATGTGATCATAATTACGATGATTTTCGCGGTAACAAATGACCACCCTGGCGAAAATGGAATTTCGGGGCGGTTGCCAAAGTCAGCGTGGAAAATATTATTGGGTAATTTGATTTATTGTTAGATTATCTTTTGCTGATGATTGTCTAACGGCTTGCCCATTGGCTAATAATAATTTAAATAAATTAGCCGCCATCGGACGGTAAAACGTCTACTTATAAAACAAGATATCAAATGTGAATAGGCCTTTTGGCTTTTCTATTCTTAGATAGTATCAGGCGCGGATCTACAATGAGACCAATAAGGAGGGGCCTAAAAGAACTTTTTGAAACATAGGACTGACATATTGGGGTTTACGCATTTTCAGAGCAATAAGGTTTCTATATTATAGGCCTAGGGAATTAATACAATTGAGCAGAAGGGAGGGTCTCCCCCGGGAGAAAATGTATGAAAAATAGGACTGAAATAGTGGGGTTTTACGCATTTTGGGCCTATAGCCCCCATAGCTCCCCCCCCCCCGTAGATCCGCGCCTGGATTAGATGATATTTATGTAAGTAATAATAATAATAATAAACATCTTATATTTACGGGGCGAGCCTTAATATTGAGACTAGAAAGTGTTCTACTGTCTAACCCACGTCCATAAAACAATTCAACGTCAATAATACATAGTCAACCAAACAAATACGCTTAACTTAAACAATCCAAATGTGTTTGTAAAAATTCATATAAAACTTATTCTAATCTAAACGAAAACGACTTTATTGAAAAAGAAACAAAAGGCGATTTTTTGAGAAAAACAAATAATTTTTTTTCTTTTTAAAGTTTTTTGAGGGTAAAAACTCCCCAAATTGAGTTAGCCCTATGTAAAAAAAAATGGTCTCGAGAAATGATTTTTGTGAATCTACATTTCACCAAAACCCACCGAGTAGTTTGCCTACAAATCGACTAAAAGACGGGCCCACTTTGTTCTTGGCACCTCAAAACGTGTAAATCCACTGAAATCTCGAGCCCTAAAATTTTGACGATCACAAATGTCAAGACATGTAGCGTTGGTTGTTGGTTCGAGTGCCACACTGCTTTTTCTGGCCATGCTTCGGAGGGCATGTAAAGCAGGCGGTCCCGGGCCTTCCTAGTTGAGTGTAAGAGAGGGCTTTTATAGCCCTAACTCCGCTAGGTTGGCTTAGTAATAGAACAAAAAGTCCTTATTTATTTAAAGCTTTCCTTACACAAACTTATAAATAGGAAATCCATAATTGTACACAATAAGTCAGGTCATATGATTATTGCATAAACAAATATAAAAGTGACTCCGACTGAAATAATTCTAACATCAAAAACATATTAGCCTCATGCAATACAGTCTGAATATATCCTCTTAAGCAATAAACGAATCGTTATCAAGCACAGTTAAAATGAAGCAAATTAAACCTAGCATAAAGCTCAAAAACCGCATGAAAGCAGTAAAGAATGGAACCGTTTCCTCCATTGTACGTTAAACCTTTCTAAGCATCTAATAAACTTTTGAAGCGGAACCTGTAGAAGTGCCTCACAGCACCATAAAAGAAAAAAAAGAAGAAAATAAATAAACGAATTCCTGCAAAATTCAAAATAGGCAAACGTGTACTGACGTCAGGCCCCGGACCTATGACGTCACTCAGATGCTTGAAAATCAATGCCGGGCTGCAGCCACTCTAAGATCTTAGGGCTTTTCATCAAAGCTCTTTCCGATTTCACTATTTTCTTAACGTAAGCAAATTTTACTGTTTTATTACTATAAGTTGGTTGGTTTCTCTTACTGTATTGTTTTTTATTGGAACAGGTTCTAATGCTGCGGATGGTGAATGAGGTCTCAATACTTTTTCAAGTGGCATGGAAATTGACTCGTTAAGTTATTGCAGAATAGAGAGGTTTTTGAAAAAATTGTTTTAATTTTTTAAGCAGTTTCCCGTTTATTTAGCTCTAATGAGTTTTAATTGCACATTACATGTAGAGTAGTGGTACAGACTCCGACAATCACCCGAAAGGTTGGTTGGTTCGAGTCCCACACTGGCTACATTTTCTGGCCATGCTTCGGAGGGCATGTAAAGCAGGCGGTCCCGGGTCATCCTAGTTGAGTATAAGAGAGGGCTTTACAGCCTTAACTTCGCTAGGTTGGCTTAGTAATAGAACAAAAAAGTCAATATTTATTTATTACACAATGTGGCGTAGGCCTATACAAGTGATTTTTGTTTGGCTTAATTTACCTAAGGCGGCTATTCTGTCAATAACCCGTCATTTGTGCATCAATAATTGATGAGATGTCTGTTTAAATGAGACTATTATGTAGATACTTAACTTATCTATTATAAATTAAGTTATAATTTGGTAGAGACCTATTATTGATGTACAAATTACGGATTATTGACAGATAGAATAGCCGCCTATTCGAAACTAAATTTTTTTAAATGTAAGTAAATATTTTACATTAATTCATATTTAAAATGCATTTTTTTCTTATTTATAAATAGCTTTAAATTTGTACATTATGACGCGGAAGTTTTGTGTTTACCTTTAAGTTTACCAAAACTGTTGTCAGTACGGCGGTGCTAGCGAGCCTACAAAAGCTAAGTACGAAATTTCGGTGGGTGAGTGAAGCTACAAGTTCTTGACTCCATTGTGCATTGCGTTAACATTGTGTCAACATTTATTATTTATTTTTTCCGCTATTGTATTGATAATCGGCGCAATAAAGAAACGGCGGTGCCAGCGAGCCTACAAAAGCTAAGTACGAAATTTCGGTGGGTGAGTGAAGCTACAAGTTCTTGACTCCATTGTGCATTGCGTTAACATTGTGTCAACATTTATTATTTATTTTTTCCGCTATTGTATTGATAATCGGTGCAATAAAGAATTATCTTACACAAGCTACCTACAGAGACCCAAATCTATGACGCCAAAGCTGTCCTTTAGCCGAGAGCCTAAGAATGTTCCCGAAGGAAATATGCAAATTAATTATAACAAATAATTCAATAATAAATTAATAATTAAACATAAAGTTGTCCAATTAATAGTAACTTTACCTCCATTTACGAGGAACCCAACTAAAATTATCGTGAGAATCTATCGTGAGAATCCTATTTGTAGCACTTTTTGGAATTTGTATACCCCACTGCACAACGCTTCGCGATTGTAGTAGTAGTATATTGTAGTATTATATGGTATATATAACACTGACATTAAATTAACTTTGGTTGAAGAGGTAACCTCCTCGTTATAACCGGAATCCCGCCAAGCCCACCAGGGTCCAGCGGTTAAAACGACGCCCCGGTTCGGATCGTGGGTTCGAATCCCGCCAAGCCCGGTTTTTTCCATATCCTCTAATTTCGTGTAGTAGTAGGATTAGCATTCGTCGGGTTAATAACGACTTAGGCCTCATATTTCGGCCCATAGAGCGACCCCGACTTGACTGTCCTACGCCAGGTCATACGACAGTGGACCTCCTGATTATAGTGGATTCCGAACCACTTGGGAAACACAGTGAAGTCACACGATTAGTTCGGAGGTGACCAGGACAAGTCCTACCATGTTTCCCTACCGGCACTTCGTGAGTGTAAGGTGGGGCTTGGGCCAAGCCCCCATTTCCCCTTCACACTTGGATTTTATTTTGGGGGAAACGTTTTGAAACCAGACTGTATCTATCAACCCATGTTGACAGGAAGACCCCAAGGACAATCCTTACTTACTTTACTTTATCCAATGCTCTTGGCTCTTGGCATCTCTGCCATTTGCTGACGAGTCTCCCAGTTTCTGTCCTGGTAGTTGGACAATGCGGAATATGACGTGATTATCATTTAAAAAAGCTGAGCAGCAGTCCCTAAGGTCCGATTTGCCAGGATGATTGCCAATCTTCGATAGAATTATATAGGCGTTTCAAGAACAAAATGGAGGAGCAGACGACGTCTCAGGGCGGTTTTCTGACTGAAGACATCCCGCCTTGAGTCTGTGCCAACCACGCAAGTAACTATTTAACAAAAGGTTAGTTGGACTTAAATTTCTTGCTGTGTTAATAATCATGGGCCTCATAGTCATCGAACAATTAGGGTGGAGCCAATTTTCATGGGAGTAGCACCCACTCCCGAAACGTCGCCTCCTTCCCTTGACAATGGGCTTCGCCCTAATTGTTCAATGATTATGAGGCCCATGCCTCTAATGACTATAAACGCAACAGGCAATGTAAGTCCAACTAACCCTTTGTTAAATAGTATTACACCATTGCCATTAACCCTTACCAATAGATCACGCAAGTAACGTCATGACGGAAGCCTGCTCTATCGATATTATGAGATACTACCGTACCAAGTATAAGGAACCGGTCCGAGTTTACTCGAACATGCTTTCCAATTTACCCAAATTAGTAGATAGAAAAAATGAGTAAGGTAAATATGGTAAATAATTTTCCTATGGATAAATTTCCGATATCTCGGGGGGGGGGGGGGTGTCCACCTGACGTCACTCGTCACTGGTGGTGAGGTAAATTCTAGATAGGTCAGACCAACACATTACCACACAGCAATGCTGGCAGGGCACGCAATGCATTTGAGCGTGATCTATCATCTTTCTATCATTTTTTTCAAAAAAACATTTTTTTTACAAAACCAAATACTTGTTTGGGAAAGTAACCTATCCGGTTTTGTTACTCAATTTAACACCTAAAACATACCTGCAGGTAGAAATCATCGATTGAAAGGTGTCGCAGAAAAATTATTTTTTAGTCATTTTTCATTAAAATTTAGTCATTTTTTTTTACCCCCAGAAGCAAACTATCAAGGGGCAAGCGACCCCCCGCATTTTATCAACATTAACAATAACTACAATATATGTGAATTTAAAAGAAATCGTTGGAGCCATTTTTGGGAAATAATGTTTTTAGTTTTTTGAGAATAAAACCCCCCCAAATCGAGTTAGCCCAAAATAAAAAAAATGGTCCCGAGATATGATTTTTGTGAACCTACATGTCGAATTTCATCAAAATCGACCGAGTAGTTTGCCCGGAAATCGACGAACAGACAGACAGACAGACAGACATTTCGTAAAAACCACTTTTTGGGTTCCTGGTACCTTAAAACGTGTAAATCCGTTGAAATCTCGGAATCGAAAATTTCGACCGTCACAAAGCTTTCATTATAGGGCCTTCTACGTATAAATTGGAGAGCAATAAAATAATAAATAAATAAGGTATTTTTATTGTTTCTATTACTAAACCAATCTAGTGGAGTTAGGGCTATAAAGCCCTCTCTTACACTCAACTAGGAAGGCCCGGGAAATGGGAAATGGAAGGGTGCTTTTAGAGTCTGCTGCTGTTAAGAAATGCATTAAAAATGTTTATCTATACAAAATTTCTATTATTATAAAATCTATACTTCTTCAATGTATCAAAGGGCCAAAACATCGTGGCATGCCCACTCATTGAAGGTCTACAATAAATAAATAAATAAGGACTTTTATTGTTTCTATTACTAAGCCAATCTAGTGGAGTTAGGGCTATAAAGCCCTCTCTTACCCTCAACTAGGAAGGCCCGGGACCGCCTACTTTACATGCCCTCCGAAGCATAGCCAGAAAATGTAGCCAGTGTGGGACTCGAACCAACAACCTTTCGGGTGAAAGTCAGAGTCCGTACCACTACGCTACATGTATAGAGTATAGAGTTTTTAGTAGTCATCAGAGAGAGTGGCCTCACAGTCATCGACCAATTACGATAGGACTCAGCCTGATGATGGGAGTTGCATCCTCTCCCGAAACGCAACCACCTTGCCCTGACAACGGGCTCCACCCTAATTGTTCAATGACTGTGAGGCCCTTGCCGCTAATGACTACTAATACAACAGGAAATGTAAGTCAAACTAACCCTTAGTTAAATACTATTAGGCCTACACTATTGCCATAAACCTTTACCAATAGATCAAGCAAGTAACGTCATGACGGAAGCCTGCCTTTATCGATATTATGAGATACTACTGTACCAAGTATAGAGTTGTGAGGTTTTTGAAACTTTCATCTTGCGTTACCGACATTCAGGTCACTCGAACTGGTTTTCTATAATTGGATTAATTGTAAGAGTTGGCCGAAAGGCCCGAAATTCGCCCATTGAGAAAATAAAGTCAATTAACTTTCTTTCTAAGGCATTTACTTTGTAGCTATCTTCGCCATTGTATTCCAGCTCCCCAGTGATAAGGGATATCAGCAAACAACGTGGGCAAGCAAGTAGATTTTTTTCAAAATAATAATTTTCCCCACAGACAGAAGAATTTCTGGCTGGTTAGGCATGAAAGGGCGCACCAGCCCGTATTATCCCTGCCTCATTTGCTCCAGCCTCCGGTTCCACTGCTGGATATTTTTCCAGTTTCTGCGACCATTTTTTGTGTGTGTGTGTGTGTGAGATTAAATTGGTCGAAAAAAAGGGGGATGCTTTGTACCAAAATTGAACAAATTTTCCCGTAAACTACAATCGACTTCGGATACAGTGACACACGAGAAGTGAGTATGCCGTCATAAATCCATTAATCTAATGAAATATATATAAAAAATTATTCGGTAACACTAAACCAACCTAGCGAATTTTAGGCCGTCTACACACTGCAGACTTGGCTCCACACACGAAGCGACTCATCAGCAACCCGAATCTGTCATGTTCAGTCATAATCCAATGCTGCCATGCCTATATATAAAAACCGAGACTTTCGAGTAGAGACTGAGACCAGAACATTTTTTCAAGACCGAGACCCCGTAGTAGCTTCTCCCAGGGGGTCGGGGGAATGGAATACCCCCAGTAAAACGGCGGGTCCACCACCCCCCCCCCCCCGGAAATTGTAAAGAATTTACATGCAAAAACACACAAATTTAGTGTTTTTAGAGGGGGGGGGGGAAATTACAGAAACCTAAAACTGAACAATGCAAGGATAAAAAAGTGTGCATGTGATCTCTTCCAAACACAGAATATTGAATGTGAAAATTACTTTTTACTTTTTTTAATAAATCAGCTCCATATAAAAAAACTCATTTCACTCATTTACAATAATAATCTCCTTTTTTTACATTTCGAGGGGGGGGGGGGCTTCAGCATGACTTTACCAAGTACAATTTTTTTCATGCAAACAACATATTGTATTATTTTCGCACGCCACTGCAGGCATGAGGGGGCACTTCAGCTGCTGCCTATTTACATAAAAAAATTAAGAAATATACACAAACTACAGTATTATTATGTTTAACCTATAAGCTACCTTATCTACCATATTTTATATGCTAGTTTTACAACTGTCAAGTAGCCTATTATTGCCATACAGGGAATGGTGGGGTATGGTCTATATCACCGTTCCATGATAAAACCTGGGGTTTTTGAAAATGTGACTTAATGCTCTCTTTCAACACGTCATTCAATTACACAAACAGCGCACACCATTTTTTAGGCAACCTTTTGACCTTGTTAACTTTATATTATAAAATGATCACAACCCGAGAGGTTGGGTTTGAAGAAACTACTGTCAATATTTCTCGATTACGAGTTTATGTCCAGTTGCACAATAATGCATTAGTGCGGAGAAGCCCCGAAGAAAAATATTCCACTTCTTCGAGCCGTTGAAAAACATTTACTTTGGACTACGAAAAAAAACATCGTTCAAGTCTGCTGTATTGCAAAATGCTTAATTGTTTTAATTAATCAAATACATTTATTTATAATGGACATGCAGAGTAGTGATAGATACAAACTCTGACTTTCACCCAAGAGGTTGTAGGTTTGAGGCCCACGCTTGCTGCATTTTCTGGTCATGCTTCGGAGGGCATGTAAAGCAGGCGGTCCCGGGCTTTCGTAGCTGAGTGTAAGAGAGGGCTCTATAGCTCTAACTTCGCTAGGTTGGCTTAGTAATAGAACAACAAAAAGTCAAGATTTATTTATTTATTTATTTAATGGAAAAATATTCACTGCTCTAGGAGATTGCCCAAGAGAGGTTGGAATTGGTCTCATAACAAAAAAGTCAATATTTATTTATTTTTATTTTTAATTTTATAAGATTCCTTGTATTGACACTGATTCTGTCTACACTCCTGCTCAGCTCCCTCAAAATGCTGAATCCACCCCTGGTTCAGCAGCCCCATTATGGCAATTTGGGATAATATAATGTCTGGGTGTATTCAATTGTTTTAAACAAATGAGTGCAAAATGTGCGGGAAATTCAAATTGATAAATTAATCCTCCTTAATTTGAATTTCCCGCGAATATTTTAACACCGTCACGCGTCACCTTACTAATGCGGTATTAAAAAAATAAGTTACTTCTGTATTATGTTAATCCCAAATCGCCATGCTGGAAAGACAACCGTAATGTTGAATGATGGAAGACAGCATACTATTTGTTTGCTAATCAATCATCCAAGTTTGTAACTACTTCAAAATTCATAAAAGAAGAGGAAAGAAGTTGGCAGAGCAAGTGACACCAACATTTCGGAACAGCTGAGCCTTAACAGGTTCAAAGCTCGCGAGGTGCTCTAGCGGTGAACTTGAAAACTTCGTGGCAATGGAAGAGCAACAGTTGTGACTTTATCTGCTATCTAGCGGGAAAACGCTGAACTATGAAAGCTTAAGCTTCGCACGAGTGGTGGAGTTGCACAGAGCTTCTATCAAGCGCTTTATTCAAACATTCGAATGCTCGCTTTGCGACTCGGGTGAACTGATTTCGAGTCCCGGCTGGGTACTTTTTTTTTATCTGATAAGCGACCCGCGGGGAGCCGGGGGATTACGCTAAAAGGCTTTAATCGAATGTACCCAAATAAATAATTATTGGATTTTGGGGGTAAATATCAATGAGTTATGAGGTCACCCCCAACCAATGTTACGCACCGAAGGTTACAGTAGCCTTTGGAATATCCAATGGCGGATCCACGGAGGGGAGGGGGGGTAATGAACCCCTAAATGAGTAAATTCCTATGATAGTAATTTTTTTTCTAAATTGAATAAAAATCTAATTTTCAACAAACAAATTACCTTTTCAACGTAAATACAACTGGTGACCCCCCACCCTACATTTTCCGCTGGATCCACTCTTGGGCATATCAAACTTGTTCTTGAAACAGTGTTTCATGTGGAATCGCCGACATGCAGCCAGCAGGAACTTATTGTCAATTATATTGCAGTATTATATTGTACATACAGTATAATATACTGTGTTATATTATAACACTGACCAAGGCCGCAGCCAAGGGGGGTTCATGGGGGTTAAAACCCCCACCCCGAAATGAAATAGCTTGATACTAGATACAATAGGATTTTGAGAGGAAAAATAATAACCACCATGTATAACACCCAATGAAATTCTAAACCCCCCCCCCCCCTCCCGATAACAAATCCTGGCTACGGCCTTGACACTGACATTATATTAACTTTGGTTGAAGAGGTATCCTCGTTATAACCGAAATGAGAGAATATGGAGAAAAACACGATTTACGCCTAACCGGGACGTCGTTTTAGCCGCTGGACCACAAGCCCCGACAAGTGCAGTCCTGGTTAGGCGTAGATTGTGGGTTCGAATCAGTTTTTTTCTATATCCTCTAAGTACGGAATGTTTCATAGAATGCAAAAGTTGCACCAATTTTTGTTTTGCAGGCTAGGTAGCTGTGAAAACTACAATAAATGTATAATTGACCAGTTTTCCTATTAAAGACATAGCCTAATTTTGATTCAACGCCCATTTTTTTAAAACAAAACAAAACAATTTGTCCATAAAAAAATATAACATTTAATAATGCACAGGAAAAAATGGGTTACACAGTAAATTTGAGCTGAAGGAACTGAGCTGACCCAGAAACCGGTGAGAGTCTAATTTTCGCGCCCCAGGACGCATCAAGGGCAGCAAATTGCGTGACTACATGGCCAACCCCTATATTAGAACTTTCTTTTCAATTTTGTACCTTTCTTGAAAGCGGCTAACCTCGAAAATTTTACATAGAAAGGTATAGGCTACGAATTTGGACAAAAGAAATATGAACGCTGGAAAGTCAGGCCGATGCGACGCAATCAGTGGAATTAACTTATTCATAAAATATTTGCTACAAGTAATTATTTGGGCTTTACTAATATTCTAGTTATAGGTTGTTATAACATGTTTTGACAAAACACTAAGTTTTTGTTTGTTTTTTTTACTATGATGAAGAAGCATTTACAAAGTTAATGTGGAAAATATTACCGAACTGAAATGAACCTTATTCTCCATATTTTTGAAGTTAAGAGTGGCAGCCCGAAATTTAATACTTTTTATTTTTTATTTAATTAACCAAGCATTTTATTAAAGATTTGGCTCATCAAAGTTGTAGAGGACTACTTGTCTTCATGCATCATATAATAAGGTATTTTTAGTTTTCGAAATTGTAGTTTTTTTTATAAAATCGATAATACGTGAAAAGTTATTGTTTATATAAAATATTTGCATGTTTCTGAAAAAACTACAATTTCAAAAATTAAAAATATCTTATAATATGATGCATGAAGTAGTCTTCTACAACTTTGATGAGCCAAATCTTTAATAACATGCTTCGTTAATTAAATAAAAAAATAAAAAGTATTAAATTTCGGGCTGCCAATTTCCTACGAGCTGTCCACTCTTAAAGATTATATTTCACTTATTATTTTTCGCTTCGGAAATTTAGATACAAAAGTCCTTTTACTGGAGATATAGTATTGTGTTAAGATAATTATCTAAATCCAAAGGACCTTTTGTGCTATAGCCTATAGCGGACCCTATATGTACCCTAAGTTTCCACTCTGTTCAAAGCTCGAAGAGCTTGCGGGCAATTGTAATGGTATATAGCTATTAAATTGACTACGTATACTTGAGTGCGATCATGAGAACATTCAGTTTAGCTTCAGGATATGAAGCACAATCAGGCTCTTTGAGGACCTCCTATGGTATGCAATTGTCGTATCGTATATGCCCAATATACAGTATATAATGTGCAATGTACAATACGGTTTACCTCTCTATACAGGATATTGCGCTCACGTTCCTCAGGCTCATGGAGGGCCGTAGTGAGCTTATTTTTTCGGGGGAGGGGGGGGGGGTTCATCTGACGTCAACTCAATATCAAACCTCAATATATTTAAAACTACATTCTATGTAATAAATATTTCGGGGGGGGGGGGGCGGACCTCTCTTAGTAACATATACATTATATGTATATGCAGGTTATGCTAACTGCTACCCTTTACGCAAAATATTATCTTATAGCTCTTACCTCTTCAGTCCTCATTATTTGATGGGGTCAAAAATATAGACATGAGTGCATCTGACTTACCTGAAATAAAAGAAAGCATTCAATATAAGATAAATTCAAGATAATTTGTAAAAAAAAAATCGCATGTGCTACCCGACCACGTAAAACAAAGACAATTTGTAAGTCTAGTTTATTTTAAATTCATTTCCGCTTTAAAATAATTAATAATGGAATATTTATTGTCACTAAGCGTGCAATTATTCTAAGAAAAAAACCTTTTAGCTGGTGTAGGGAGATTCCGTAAAATTCGGCGGTTTATAATAGAAGCTTGTGGTGCCAGTTTTATATTTTATATTTTACATTTTACATATTTTACATACTATATAGGTACATTATCAATTATTTTTAGGTATAGTTAGGATAGCATAAATTAGTTCGTAGTCCGTAGCTGTAAGTGTTAGGTATAGGTATGGCGTGCTACCCTCGCATGCCGCTGGCATGAGGGGCAGAATTCAGCTTCGACCTATGTCAAAAAAAAAAAATAATAATACACAAATTATATTATTAAATTTTGAGGGACACCCCCTCCCTCCGCCCCCACCCTTTTTTGTTTTTCGAACTTCACTTAACTTAGCAAATTTATTTCACTAACTATTTCAAAGCTGTCTGTTACATAAAGACGAACAGGCCAAAGGACTTGAAAAATACCTTATTTAATATATCGCATTAGCAGGAATTCACTGATGGAATATTGGAAAAGCTCGTGGTTTCAGGGATAAAATCTTAAATAGCTGCCATTCTCGTTCAGAATCCTCCGTGGATGGACTTTCAAACGGGTTTTAGTCAAGTCAAATCAATTTATCCCTTCCCTAATTCATCAGATGCTATTAATAATGAAAAAGGGGTTAATTTTTAATCGGAAAGATTTCAAAGCACTTTGCGAATATCCTAGCAATGTAAAACAGAAACGTGGTCGATACTATTGGTGGACTACGCTGAGTTGAGCTATACGTCACAGCAGAGAAATCACGGTAAGTTGACTGAGGCATACTACAACCAAGTTAGTTTGAATTCTATTATAGGTAATAGTAATAGGTAATGAGAGTAAGAGAGGGCTTTATAACCCTAACTCCACTAGGTTGGCTTAGTAATAGAACAAAAAAAAGTCCTTATTTATTTATTTAGTTAATGCTGCACTGTATTGAATAAGGCGGCTATGGCGGGTATTCCACTGGTCAATTTTACTTCAAATTTCATTTTGCCATTGACAGAAAAACAATATGTTGCATTATTTATTTTTACACCCCATTCCACTTGTTTTTAACCATTTTTGTTTTCAATTTTTCACAAATTTGTAAGTTTGCCAGCTGTCTTTCTTTTAATTTTATAATCCATAGCCTACAAGAAGTTTTATGATTTAAACTTCGAAATAATTCGTTCGTTCTCAAGAAATTAATTTATATTATTTATCTTCTCTAGACGACGCCATTGTTTAATTTTAGTTTGTTATTGTTTGCAACGCGTGATTTTACTCTATGATAATTGATCAATTTTAACACGAGGAAATTAAAATGGAGATTGTCCTAGAGTAAAACAAAAATCTCAAATCAAATTTGATGTAAAATTGACCAGTGGAATACCCACCTATTCCAATTGTCAATTTTTCTTCAATTTTGATAATGTCATTGACGGAAAATCATCAATGTACTTGACTTACTTGACTTATGGTGGCTGGGTGGGTCCGGGGGGACCTTTCGCCGCGTACACACAAGCTCGCCATCTCTTTCGGTCATTCGCCGTCTCTCTCCAGCTCTGACGATCAATGCCCGCTTTATCTAGGTCGACCATGGCCTGGTCGAACCATCTTCTTCGTGGTCTTCCTCTTCCTCTCTGACCGTCAGGCAAAGCGTCTAGTACTCTTAGAGGTGCTCTGGAACGTTCCATCCTCGCTACATGGCCAAGCCATTGGAGTCTTCGAGCTCGGAGTTCGGATAGCACATCCGCTGATTTGTATAGCGCATACAGTTCTGCGTTGTGCCTGATGCGCCATCCTCTCTCGTCCATTACACCTCCAAATATTCTGCGGAGCATCTTTCGTTCGAAGACCATTAGTAGGTTTTCATCCCTTTTCTTTAGTGCCCAAGCTTCAGCTCCATACAAGAGGACTGGGCGGACTAGGGTCTTGTACAGTCTTGTCTTTGTTGTCCAGGAGAGTAAACGTGATCGGAATAGGCTACTCGTTTGGAAAAAGGCAACGTTTGCCGCCTTTACACGGCTCTTCACATCTACACTTGTGTCGTTTGTCTCTGTGACCACGGAGCCAAGGTAGCGGAAATCGCTGACTCGTTCGAAAGAGTAATTGCCAGACTGTGCTTGCTGATGATGCTCTTCTTCCTTACTGAGTAAAAGGTACTTTGTTTTTTCAGCATTTACACTTAGGCCAACAGTGCTGGCTGCTTCTAATATTTTTGTGACCAGAGCTTCCGCGTCTTCTTTTTTGTGTGCTACCACATTTAGGTCATCCGCATACCCTAGGATCTTGATCAGGCCACCTAAGTCTACTCCACAATTCATGTCTCGGACACTCCGTACTACCTTCTCTAGCACCAGGTTGAATAACAGTGGTGATAAGCCATCCCCTTGCTTTACGCCTGTCTCTACTTGGAAGGAGGCCGACAAGTTTCCCTCGACTATCACTCGCGCACTAGATCCCATGACTGCAACTTGGGTCATTTTCAGTAGTTTCTTTGGGATACCAAATTCTTCTAAGACTCTCCACAGTTTCATTCTCACAATAGAGTCATAGGCTTTGGAAAAATCCACAAAAATGTTATGGACATTTAAATTGTATTCCCAGCACTTTTCAAAAATCAATCGGAGGGTAAACAGTTGATCGGTCGTTGATCGGTTTCTCCGAAAGCCTGCTTGATAGTCGCCTAATACCTCCTCCGCAAACGGGTTCAGACTTCAGTCTACTTAGGATAATGTTGGAAAGTACCTTATATCCAGTGCTCAAAAGCGATATTCCCCTGTAGTTACGACAGTCCGATTTGTCCCCCTTTTTGTAGATAGGTGTTATAAGTGCCTCATTCCAGTCATCCGGGATGCGTTCTTCACGCCATATCAGCAGTATAAGGTTATGCAGCTTCGTCAACAGTGCATCACCACCGCACTTAAACAGTTCAGCCGGGATTTCGTCGGCTCCTGCCGCTTTGTTGTTTTTAAGCTTCTCTACTGCCTTTCTGACTTCTTCCCAACCAGGCTCAAGCACCATGGGTTCAGCTGTTTGCATTGGTGGGAGGTCTTGGTCACTACTGGATGCAGTGGGTACGTTTAGTAGGGTTTGAAAATATCTCCTCCATTGGTCCATGGATTCCTGTTGATCTGTAAGTAGGTTCCCATTGTTGTCTTTGATTAATGCTACACGGTCTCTCTGCCCTTTCATACTCTTAATTGTTCGGTACATCTCCCTACTGTTGTTCACTATTCTGTTTTGTTCTATGCTAGAGACTTTTTGGTTTAGGTATCTTCTCTTTTCCCTCTTCAGACAGGTTTTCGTTTCGCGTCTCGTCCTGTGGTATTCTAACTTATTGGTTATGTCACCCGTATCTGCTATATATTTTAAAAAGGCTGCTTTCCTGCTTTCCACAGCTGCTTTGCATGCGTCATTGAACCATGCTTTCCGCCTTTTCCGTCTTCTTCCAAGGACAGCTGTTGCTGCTTCTTTCACAGTAGTTTTGACTTTCTCCCACATTCGTTCTACGTCCAACGCATCATCGTCCGCCAGGGCAGAGAACCTGTTATGTACCTCGACTTGGTATTCATTCTTTATGGCAGCATCACTTAGTCTGTCAAGGTTCCATGCATTCTTTTTGGCTTGGCGTGCTCTCTTTTGTATAGTGATTCTATGGATGAAGCGGTAGATGACCAGGTAGTGGTCTGTGTCGCCATCGGCCCCTCTGTAGCTCCGCACGTCTATGATACTGCTTTGGTGTCGCCTATCGACTAACACGTGATCGATCTGGTTCGCTGTATAACCATCTGGAGATAACCATGTCTGCTTGTGCGCGTCTTTATGCGGGAACATAGTGCTTTTCACAAAATAGTTGACACTTGTGGCAAAGCTTGCTAGACGTACACCATTATCATTGCTCACCTCGTGAAGACTGTGTTTTCCAACGTTTGGTTCCCAAATCTCCTCTCTGCCTAGTTTGGCATTGATATCTCCAACTAGTAACTTTACGTCATACATTGGTACTGAGCTTACAATACGTTCCACCTCCTCGTAATAAGCATCTTTTATTTCTGCCTCTGAGTCTTCAGTTGGCGCGTGCACATTAATTACCGTCACATTTTTAAACTTTCCCTTAATTCTAAGGGAACTCAAACGTTCGTTAATCGGGTTAAAAGATAAAACGTTGCATAGCAACTTGTCACTGACTAGAAATCCAGTCCCCAGGATCTTACGACCCTGTTTATCACCACAGTAGAAAAATGTGTAGTTATCACATTTAGTAATGCCTTGACTAGGCCACCGCGCTTCTTGGATTGCACAAAGGTCCACCCGATAGCGCTTCAATTCACTAATCACAGTTTGTAGATCACCATCCGTAGCTAAGCTTCTCACGTTCCAGGTCGCAAAACGTACACCGAGTTTCCGAGGCTTCATGTGTGTACGATTCGTAACCGGTAGGAAATTTTACGGGGATCGGGGGGTTAGCCCGACCCCCAACCCTCCCCATTTATCCGGACTTGGGACCGGCATGGCTTCCGCGGAAACACCACTCAATTCCTCATCAATGTAGCATTATTTATTTTTACACCTCATTCCACTTGGCTTTATTAATTGACAATTTTTCCCTCAATTTTTTCAAATTTTTTAAGTTCGCCCGCCGTCTTCGTTTTAATTTTATAACCAACAAGAAATGTTATGATTTAAATTTTGAAGTAATTCATTCGTTCTCGAGAAATTAATTTATATTATTTATCATCTCTAGACGACGCCATTGTTTAATTTTAGTTTGTTATTGTTTGCAAAGCGTGACTTTACTCTATGATCATTGAGCGCAAGCCTTTGCAGTTACATCTATGATCATTGATCAATTTTAACATGCGGAAGTTAAAATGGACAATGACATAGAGTAAAACATAAATCTCATTAATTATTGACACACAAATGACGGAATAATGACAAGTGAAATAGCCAGCTACAGCTGCAATGTATATAGGCATACTGTGCCTTAGGGTTACGTGAACAACTGTCATTTTACAAAATTAGAAAATTTCTTCGCATGCAGGGGCGTTAAGGGTTAAGTATCTGCATAATAGTCTCCTTAAAACAAATCAAACAAAATATCTCAATTCACAAGTGAAGTAAATTCGCTGGTGGAATTGCCCCCTTAGTGGAAACGAACTGCGACGCGTTAGTGACGGCCACATAATATTGTATGCATTTGAAAATGAAGAGGCACATTTATTCCAATTCATGACATTTAATTGGAGGCTATAATATATATACATATATCCTGTAATATTAAATTTTGCAAAAAAACGATAGTGTAGTATCCGATTTTCCCTCAAGCGGCATTGCCGAATATCTTTAAGGCTCCCCAACACTGCAAAAGTATAGGTAATCTTCATGATGACATTTCAAGCGATCATGGGAACAGCCCTAAACCGTGCTGACTTTACTTTTAATAAAAATACCCAGACTGCTAAATTATTCAGTTGCAGACTCGTCTACGCAAATGAACACGATAAGAATGAAGAAGAAAACTTGGGAAAATTACCCCGCTGCGCTGGTATAAGAATGAAGACAAATAGCCGTACTCCCCATAGGTAACATTGAGAAGGGTTGAAACCACCCCCATTGGGAAAGCACCTTGCTGCAAAGTAGAGCAGAATAGTAACACCTTTATTATGGTAAATATTTTTAGATAAGATTTTACTGCATTAGA